>CM041044.1:12699205-13899205 GCA_023078785.2 Hyles euphorbiae | reverse complement strand
AGATTAAATTGTTTTGTACCAAAAATTAAACATAGACTTGCTAGACAGCACTATAGTTATCTTGCACCCTTCCTGTATAATAAACTAAACGCTAAACATAGAGTAAGAAATTATAACAATTACCAAATAAAAATTCAACTGACGAAATGGCTTAGTGACTTGAATTATGATGAAGCTGAAAAATTAATAGAATTGGTGATATAAACACACACACATACACACAAACTCACACACACACACACACTCACACGCACGCACGCACACACACACACACACACATGCACACGCACACACACACACACACACACACACACACACACACACACACACACACAAGATGAGACTGATTTCTTTCTTTTCCTTAATTAATAGAAAGTAAGTTTAAGTATATTACAATAAGAATTTCTTTTAAATAATAGAAACTAAGATTAAGTATGTAATAATTAGAAAATAATGATTTTGTTAATTTATTGTTTAGGTTATGTCTATCTGATGAATTTATATAATGTAAAAAATAGGAGTTCCTTTTTTATTTATTTTTATTTTCATTTCTATTTTTGTCTTTATTGTTAAAAAAAAATTGTAAGAGGATGAGCACAGGCTTCCATAGCACAGTAATTATTTACTAGTTTGGAGGCCTGGGTCTTATCTATTGGAAATGTAAACATTGTGATCAATAAAGATTATTATTATTATTATTATAAAAAAAATGAATGAAGAAATATATTTATTTAACACTTTATTGTACACGAATTAAATTATACGTAGATAATTTAACAGAAAAAAGCGTACAAGACGGTCTTATTGCTCAAATCAATTTCTGCCAGCCAACCATGGGACGGATATACGGGAGAAAACAATTGGGGCAGCTTATTTACTACAGTAAATACGTTAAAATTTTATCAATTGCTATTGAATTGGCTTTAACATTTGTGAAATAACTGATGCAAGCGAAGCTAATGATGGGCCGACTATAACATGATAGTGAAAAGACAACAAATACAAAGATAAATTACATACATAAAAAGTACAATTGCAATACAAAAGTAGTACAATTGGCGGTCTTATCGCCGACAGACAATGTCTTATAGAAATTATGGGATGGATTTAAGAATAAGATAAACAGAGGGCAGTCTCAAATGTAAAGGATAGAACCTACCTAGAAGTGAAAATCAAGTAGGGGAAGTTTAGGACACAGAATATGCTAGCGTAGTGAGTTGTGGCTTACTGTTCTTCATTGCACTCAATGTCATAGAAGAGGACTCCGATGTACGATAGTGAGCTGTCCATAATATTGTATTGAAAATGTTCTGTCACTATAAAAATAATGTCAAACATTTGTAATAGATCATCTCTGGTCTTTTGGCGATTGCATAGTTGACAAGCTGTTGTCAATTTTTTTAAACTTCTGCCCAGCTTCGCCCAGGTGTAAATAGATGTTTCGACTATAATACGTATGTATTATACATAATATAGAGCTTGCTCTTGAATCACTCTATCTATGAAAAAAACCGCATCAAAATACATTGCGTAGTTTTAAAGATCTAAGCATACATAGGGACAGACAGCGGGAAGCGACTTTGTTTTATACTATGTAGTTATTTCCATTACTTTTTATTTTAATTTATACAAAACAGCCTATGAATTCGTATTTCAGATAAACGAAGTATAGCAACATTGAATATCCATTGACCACGATATCTATACAGTATGTAGAGGCTATTGTGTTCAGAAGCCGTATGAACTAGAATGATACGTAATTGAGGAGGAAGGTTACCATTGACGTGATTAAATGCTTTTATATTAATTATACTGCCTCGATAAGGAGATAATGTTGACGTCACGAGCGGTTACGACAGCCCACGACAGCCGTATTGCTTACATTGATTTCTATTTTGAGTCTAATATTGCTTTATCATTTATTTAAAGTATATGGTGTAACCCCAAGTAGAACTGGGATAGGGGGAGTGTTATAGTCACTATTTATGGTTAATATGAGTAATATTGTAGTAGAATACAATTATTAAGATTTATCGGCTCGTTTGCTATACACCACATCTTCACACGGTTTCCGTCCTCCACATCTATATCTGTTCTTATTCACCCCTGGTTCGCGTTGTGTATAGTTCGAGACGACAGATGCAAAGAGTATGAATATATCAATTTACTACAGGTAGTAAGGACAAAAATAAGGGGTCGTCCATTAATTACGTGAGGTATTTTTGAGAACTTTTCGCTATTACTATGAAAAGAGGAAAACTATTCTTATTGTTTTGATAAAAGCGCATCCGGCGACAAAAGATTGTAGAAAACTTATTAAAAACACTTGACGGTATACGTAGTGTATTTTAAATAGAGTATCTACTGCGTCCTACTTGATATCCGATATACAGAAGCTAAATTCGAAACGCCACATACGTCATGCATGTCACTAAACCGATTTTTTCCGCATCGGGTGCGGCTGTTGCTATCTGGGAGAATACGAATATCTATCACTAGAAAATATAAATCTCTGTGTTTTATAAAGCAAAAATGTTTAGGTTACATTACCGTATCAATAGGGAAACTATACTGCAGTTTTCAACTAAAGCTTCAATGGAAAGTATCCAATGCTTTACGACCATCACGATAAAACTGACGTGCAGCTGTGTTTTCTCTTCGTTTTGTTAGTTTCATGAAGGTTATCGAATCAAACGTTCAATCAAGCATATTCACGCAAAACGATCTGTTGATATCTATTTTGCAAACTACAAAGCCTTTGGATACTAAACTAAACCACTATTGACAAAGTTGAGGGTGTTTCGCTTGGGATTATGTCAAACATCTATTCATTAAAGTTTGCCCTCTAACTTGTTCGATCTAAATCGGGATGGTTTGACGGAATTGTGGTTAGTATATACATTGCTGTTAAATATTGCAATTGCTTGGTTAAACTTTACCTTGGTTGACTTGTTTGTTGTTAATTTTTCTAATAAACATATCAGAGATATTTTTTATATTTCCATGTTGTAAGAAATAGTTTTATATAATGTAGCTCCACCACTTTTAAAATGTTATTCGTATTTTTTCCATGCCAGTTAGGCATGGAATGGCATGGCATTAACAAATGCTTATAATTTACTGGTGGTACGTGTCTCATGTGTCAACTTCTCTAGTCAACACCAGTGTAAATGCATTGTTGTGTTTCGGATTGAAGGATATTGTAGCCAGAGTAACTACTGGACATATTGAGATTTAACATCTTATGTCTTAGGGTGGCGAGCGCCGTGGATTGCCAAGCCTTGCTTTGCAATTTAAAGTGTTTTTTGGTTTTTCTATTGTTCATGAACGGTCGTATCGATTACCATCAGGCGAACGGCATACTCTTCGAGTCATTCACTGCAATAAAATGAATAAATGTTCCAAGTTTCGCCACACGCCAAAAGAATTTAGATAAATTATACAATCTGAGCTATTCTTTGAGGTGACAGAGAAATGCCACGCCGGGACATATAGACATTTCTCAGAGTGAGTCACGGCTTTTAGCTATCGATTTTGAGCACTGTTTTAACACCTATATTATAAGCACTGATGACCTAAGCTTTGTAGCTTCCTGGGGATTTCATTGAGTCGATTACCGCACATGTTTTGATCGTATTCAAATTGTTTTGAATCTGGTTTGTATATACTAGCAGTAAAACCCGCGATAAAATAAAAAATAGTATTAAATTATTGAAGTTTCTTAGAACAGTTTCAACCGTGTGGTTTTATTTAGCTATATTATTTAATTTACATTTCCGACTGAAAGATCTTTGTATTATATAGACATACCTACCAACTTCGTAGAAATCTATTCACGGTGTCTTTGGTTACTTCCCAAGCTTCCTAATATCGTCACTAATCTGTATTTGTACCAGCCCATGTACGTCCTACTGCAGAGCATGGGCTTCCTCTACAACCAAAAGTACGATGGAGGGCATATAGTCCATCATGTTGGCTTAGTGCGGTTAGGCAGACTTTACATACCATAGAAATCTTCCAAATCACTGGGATATGCAGGTTTCCTCAATCACCGTCTTAGTGCGTGGTGATAGACTATTAATACATACATGAATCGAAAAATTTAGAGGTGTGCCCTGGGATTTGAACCCGCGACTAAACTGCACATGTAGCCAGCCGCGACTTATCCGTTTGCCAACAGGCCACCATTTATAATAATTTTACATGGTTTCTCAGTATTAGATAAGAAATATGATTGACTATCGATGTAGTATATTCGCGGTATTTTCGTCTAGTTATGTTATTAAACTTTAGTGAAAATCCTCGAGCAGTAAATAACAAATAAATATAAGCAACAGTCACTTACTTTCAGTTGTATGCAGTAATTGTTGATAATTCAATGCATTTTCACTACCCCGACGGCCATCATTTCCAATAATTTATGTAATTAGCGCTGACAAAATATCTCCAGTAGATTAGAGCTTAACATCATGACTAATAGACATAAGAAAAAGGTGTTTTTTACTTAAGACATAAAATACAAGGTAGACTAACCTAAATAAACAGACTAATAAATACTGATCGACTTGTCCTTTTGCCCTTGTTCATCCAGTCTGACCTAGTTGCGCAATCTACAATGTGATAGGTATCTTGCAGGTAGAATCTAAAAACGACTCAATTTGGAGCATAAGGCTTTCATCTCACCATTTTGAATTTATTTCTTGGCCAGACGAAGCCATAGTCGGTGGACTAAGGCAGGACAGAATTATGGTCTAGAAGAGCCAAGAAGAAGGTAGGCAGACCACCTGCCGGCGGATGGATGATATCGTTAGGTTTCAAAGAAAACAGTGGTTGATGCAAGTACAGGAATGGGAGAAGTGGTGTAATGAATAAGAGGCCTATGTCCAGTAGATATGTGGGTTGATTAACGGCCGATGCCAATAATCAATCGAAAAAAATAGATTGATATCAATCTGGATTGTTTTCTACTTTTCGATTGGTCTCTTGTCATGTTGCCATAGTTTTTTCGCTACTGAGATTGATTATTATTGGCAATATAGTATCAGGAAAAAGATTGACCTGTCAATCTAAAACGGCAAATTTTGGATTGGGATTGTTTATTGGCAGCAGCTGATAATGATGATGATGATTTGTTTATTAAATTCTAGCAGCTCGGCTCGAGTCCGCCAGGGTGCAGATACACTTTTTTGAAAATATTCTAATTACTATGCTCATCGGGACAACGTGTAATTCTAATGGTTAAAGAATTCAAATCAGTTCAGTAGTTTCGGATCGATTTAACAAACAAATCTTTTCTATTTGAAATATTAGTATAGATTTTGTACTTACTACCCTTTAAAGGTTAATTTTGTGGGTTTTCTAACAAAAAATAAAGTAATCTGTGTCTGAAAACGTTCATCGTCCACCAGATATTAAGATTTGATTACTAGTGGCTAGATGTTGTTTTTGCTTGTGTACCCCCGTACAAGAAGTTAATAACCTGCCGCGCCGTAGTGAAATGTCTTGGCTCGGCCCTTAGATCAAGTTTGACTCTGTATATTTTCGGTAGAGTTATTTAATTTATATCGATGGTAGATATTCAGCTTTTATTGTGACCATCGGGATCATTAGTCGCTTTCTCGAGGTCGAATAAAACATTATGATTATTTCAAAAAATGCGTGAGTGTTTGTAGCTTTTACGCAAAAAATACTGAACGGATTTTACTAAAACTTTACAGTGTCGTTGCTGATATCCCAGTTTAAGTTATATTTATTTATATATATTAGAACTGTGTTTATGCGTCAGGTTGCAATGAAGTAGTAGCAGATGTTGAAATTATTCTCTCACCTACGAAATCTTGTTAAAGTTTAGTAATAAAACATAAGTAAAACCTATTATAAATTTGGTTTAATATAAGTGTTCAACGTGAAACATCTACCCTTTCCCTCGCTGTCTGGTGGGCATAACCAGCGTATAAATATTACATTTGTATAAGAGATGTAAGCTAATCTAAAACTCGAAGCTCCGCGCCGCGCTGTGATAGATTAACGCGGGATGCTCGGTGGCATATCTCTACATGTATATGTAGCTATATTTCTAATGGGTTAGGCAGTCATACAACAATTTTTATGATGACATGATTAAGAGACTGCAAACTATTAAAAAAAAAGAATATCAACAAACACATTTGTACTCGATTTGATCGAAATAAGATAGAAAGGTTGATCCTGAAATGAAAAATAAATGGTTTTATAGTTGATTTATCTTTGCGTGAATATTGATCTATATTATATCCATGCGAACTATCTTTACCCCTCTTTATTTCAATTTCGATCTTAGTGTGGGGTCAGGACTATGAATATGTGACTGTTGGGTGTATTTATTTATTTATGTCTTCAAACTTTTAAATTATGCTCACCAAGTTTTGAAACTCATTCATTCTATATCTTTGCTAGCTTAGTTATTAAATAATAAGCTCAGTGAGTATCATAAAGACAACAATAACTTTAGATAAACCACAATGAAAATAATCCAAAATAATGTGACGCACCTGTGATAAGCAAAATCATTGAGGTGCTATACAAAATATAAGTACTTATTATCTTTCGCAATAGTTTTTAATAGACTTTGTGTGTGTGTTTGTGACTGTGTGTATTACACACGACACAAAATACTGACTTAAAATATTCTAAATGATTTTCTTTTGCTTTAAGTTTATTCTCAAAAAGACAAAACAAGTCACTTATGAGAATAACAAAAACAGCTTAAGTAAAATTTAATTCGTAGTACAGTGGTCGCCGTGCACCCATTTAACATATTATAATTTATAAATATTAAGTATGTATTGTAGTTGTAGCGAGCAATATACCGGGTATATCAAGACTGCTACCGAAAACGAAGCCGGGTGGTAGTTTTAGTGCCTACAAACACAATGCAACTAAAAATTTCGCAAAGAAACGCGACAATTATTTTTTATGATTTTTTAAATATCGTCATTTTTGGGTGGTAAATCCATAGTTTTTGCTAAAATAATAATTTAAACACTTTTATACCTTAGATTATTTATAAATAAAAGGGTATACACTATTATTACACGCTTTATATTAGCTTCACTTGTATGTTTGTATGTTTGTATGTTTGTTTGTAACCGACTTCTTTGGGCGCGATTTTGACCCACTTTAAACGGCCAGATTTCGTTCAAATTTTGCACACCTGTCAAAGACCGATGACAATACAATAATTCGATTAAAATATATAATTATCCTGATTAGATTCGCCAGGATTAATTATTCTTATAATTGATGACCATTGCTACATTCATCGCTAGATGGCGTTAACATTGTATTCTTCCAAGAAGCTTATACCCAAATGGAGATTGCATTCCGTATATAAAAGTGGAGCACAAAAATTTGACCTCGAATGACGTTGCGACTGATTGCTATCCTTTTCTTTCGAGTGACAATGAATGAACAAAAAGTCATTTTCATTCATTGTCACTCGAAAGAAAAGGATAGCAATCAGTCGCAACGTCATTCGAGGTCAAATTTTTGTGCTTCACTTTTATATACGGAATGCAATCTCCATTTGGGTATAAGCTTCTTGTATTCTTCAAGTGTCAAATGTTACTACTGACCAACAGATGGCGTTATTGATTGGAAATACAGTCGTAGATGGATGTTTTTAGTCAAAACAATTATATAATAGTTAAAAAAAACTAAAATACACGCTTTAATAAGATATACAACTAAAAAAGTAAAAATAATTGATACTGAATTTAAGATAAGAAAATGGAGTAAAATACATATATTTTATTGTTACAAAGCGTGGGGTGTTTACAACAATTACTTATCCTCCTGCACCCCACGCTTTGTAACAATAAAATATATGTATTTTACTCCATTTTCTTATCTTAAATTCAGTATCAATTATTTTTACTTTTTTAGTTGTATATCTTATTAAAGCGTGTATTTTAGTTTTTTTTAACTATTATTTTAGGAAAAAATGTATTTACCACCCAAATATGGCCATAGGAAAAAAATAACAAAAAAAAATTGTCGCTTTTTTTTACAACTTTTTCTATTGCATTGTGTCTGAAATCGCTTTAACTACCACCCGGCTTCGTTTTCGGTAGCAGTCTTGATATACCCTGTATGTATACGTATATATCTCTAAGTTTTTTTAATAAAATTTAACTTCTTGTGATTATTTATTTTCTTAAAGTAATATAAAGATATTGATTTTCAAACACGTACTTTGAAAGTTGAGATTTAAAATAGTTAAGTAAATGAGTTGACATTTTAAATTCCGGTAGGTATTTTATTGTAGTATTGTGCTCCCTCAAAAGTTGCTTTTTTGTTGCTTATTTTGTTCGTATCGGTATAAATGTTAAAACACTAATTATTTTAAACCTACGTGATATTAAACAAGTAGGATAACATCAATTTCGGTACATTTAATACGCCTCAATGAATAATCTACCATGTGGAACTAACATCTTCATGTGTAGTGACCTGAATTAGAATATTCCTTTGCTTAACTCCCTTACAAATAAATGGATTCCAAACGAGCGAACGGATTATGTGGCAATTGCCTCTATATTTATTTATGCAGCCAAATTCAAATAAACACATGTTTGCAGGTAAGATAAAATATCACCCTTGTTTCTCTTTGAGGTAGGCAGAGGTTATCAACGCTGAGCGTGTGTGAACAATTTATAATCATAATTAAATGATTTTGTACGCCTAAGTAAAGTGAAGTCGCCCAGAACGCGGTATCAGTATACACTCGGTATAATTATATCGAATGGCACGGGTCTGCTGTATTTTTTTTTTTTTTTTTTTTTTCGCGGGGAAAAACGGTTTATCGCTACCGCTGCCTGGGGGGAAAGGCAGGCGGTTATGTTGGTTTCGCCGGTCTTACGACTCAACGCTGAACCACCCGGAATGGATGTTAACATCTAGGCGACCGTTGAGTCGCGTCCCTAACAAAATTCCTACACCGGCATACCAACCAAAAACCCCACGGTGAACCTCTTCAGCGCATTGGAGCGGGTCCGGGTTCCTAAGGCTTAGGCGCCCTAGCCTCGCCGGATCCGATCCTGCACGATGCCGCGACACGACACACCCCACATATTTTCTTCACGTAGTCGCTATAAGTGGACGTTACGCAGCCCCCCGCTGCGTGCCCGCGACTACCATTGCCCCCATTAGTCGCCTCTTACGACAGGTAGGGGATACCGTGGTGGAATTCTTAAAATAGCCCCCAGTTCACAGGGCAGGAGTCACCGGTTAATCGTCCCCCCGGCGTCTCCTATGTCTCCTGGTGCGACGAGAGGGATCGGATCGATCTCTCTCCCTCCCTGCTCTTTCCTTCTGCGAGATCACCCTCTCGCAAAATTGGGATATCGCCCTCCAAGATCTCGGGCTGCTAACCATGGATGACACCACGGCCGACAGCGAGAGGTCCCGACCGACGATCCCAACGAGAGCGCTACGCTCACCGTCCCAGGCTGGACACACCTCCAGAGTGTGCTGAGCCGTATCCCGCGGACAGTTGTCACAATGGTGACACACGGTTGACGATTCCACGCCGACAACTCGACACAGGTATTCGCCAAAGCATCCATGGCCTGTGAGTACCTGCGTCAATCGGAATGTCGCTGCGCCGTGGCGCCTGTCTAGCCACTGACTAAAAACAGGGCGCACTGCCGCAACGGTCCTCAAACCCGCAGTAGGGTTGTCCAGCCTGAGACGCCACTCCTCCACGGCATCACTGCGGAGGGAGTTACGAATAACTTCAACCTCTCGGGTCTGCTGTATGATACCATTCGACACTCTGTCTGGATGGCATTTGCGCTTACCATCAGGTACGGTGCAGTCATTATGCCGTGCCAGTTTTAAGAAAGTAATTCAACTCGTATTTGTATGTCAATAGAATTAGCAGAAAGTTTGGATAACTACATAATCAATCCATCCACTTATGTTTCCTCTTTCAATCTCATTTCCTTCACGCAAGCACGTCGAAACGAAAAAAACACATTGAACTTAACGTTTAATTGCCAAAACATCGGAGTTACGTTTCAACTCTCTAATTTGGGTTAAAACAATTCCGGATTGACACTCCCCCAAATCCGGGAATGGGAGACCCGGGTCGCGTTATTTCCCGGACACGGCAATCATTGTCACCTTGACAGACGGGTTGTCATAGACATCGTGACATAGACACGGCGAGAATCAAAACTTGTACTGGAATGGTTTCCAGGAGTCAAGAATATTTCAAAATTCGAAATACTTTTTGTTGTAGTAATTAACACTCATGAGACGGCTCAAGTCCTCAACGCGCTATGGAGCGGGCTATGCTCGGTATTTCCCAAAAGATCGAATCAGGAATGAGAAGATCTGTTGGAGGACAAAGGTTACCGACATAGCCCATAGCATTAGCAAGCTGAAGTGGCAGTGGGCCGGGCACAAGGCATGTAGAACCGATGGCCGTTGGAGTCGAAAGGTTCTAGAGTGGAGGCCACGTATACTGAGACTTAACATCTTGTGTTTCAGGATGGCGAGCGCAGTGGAAGGCCAAGCATTGCTTTGTAATTCAAGGTGTTGTTTTGTTCTGCTTCTGTTCATGAGCGGTCGTATCGCTTACCACCAGGCGAACGGTATGCTCGTCTCGCCATTCAATGCAATAAAAAAAAGCAACACTCGCTCTTCTTCGTTCAGTTTATTTAGGGGAACAATGACATCCTGATAAAAACAATAACATAGTCGAGAATGCCATAAATCGAGCGAAATGATAAAAATTGAGCGTGAAACTAGACCAGGACTAACATGAAGCATCGAACAGGATAATGCCAGATCGAAAGAAAAAAACCCAACTTTAAATTAGAACTTAAAAACTCAAATGTAGGGCAAACAAGGAATAAAAATGAACAGCTACAGAAACTAAAGTTCACTTGCCCGACCTTTGAAAGTTACAAATGCAGCTTTCGGAAGTTCGACAGGTGACATAAAATCTGTTTCCGACTGTTAATTCGCATTTCTCCAACAAATGTTTGGAGTTGTGCAACCTATTACGTCTCTACGTAATTTGAAATTCGTCGCTTTTGATGTTTAAGTTAACTTTGAATTATTACCAAGTTGTAAAATAAGTATTGAAGCACTACTTATATTGGCAACTACGATGTAAAAGGATTTGTGATATGTAAGAGTTTATTGTAGCTAAACACAATGTATGTTATATACCTGCGTTTTCGTTTGCTATTGTTTATTTTTGTACCTACGTGTTAGCACGTTAGATCTACTTAGATTTCTTTGAAATACAATGAAAATTTCTTGAATTTACAAAATATAATACATACGGTGCCTGATTGCGACTACAATATCCCACATAACATGTATTCGTGATTATGTACTTACGTGATGATAAGCCTGTTATACAAAAAATCTCGATTTTTTAATATTGTTTTTTGTTTCTTACCAAAATAAACGTTTTAATATGTCACGTTCGATTCAGTTTTATTATCTACCACCAAGTTTGGTCGGTTTTACCATCTAATGCAACTCGTGCTATTATTAATTATCATGTTTTTATAAAACCAGAAGTGAAATTGCATTTTCAAAACCAACAGCCATTTATTTGTACAATTTACATATTCCTAACAAATCTTAATTCGCGTATACAATAATACAGAATCCTTCTTATCGCTTCAAAAGGAAAAGCAATACTGGAACATTCTACCAAATTACAAATTTAGGCAAATACCTGAAAAAACAACAAAGACATTTAAGGTATAATACTTAATTTATCGATTCCTTTCTACATTAATTATTTATTTGTCACTAATATTTGACTGTTTATATCTCAGGGTTCCATCCTTGAAAATAATTCTCAATTTTTCTAGAACTGCTATGACGTCCGCACTTACACAACGCCATGTCTCTAATATTAAAAGTAAACTATTCCTGTTTTACTAATAATAATCAAGGAATGCGTAAAAATCTCAGTAAAAATACAAATAATCACACGAATTCAGCCAACAGAACCTAAACACGCTACAAAGACGCTATTCAATTCCACCAGTCATGTTCTCCAGTTATAATGATCAGTCGCATTGGAAATGTCTCATGCCTCAAGCGTTAAGCCCGTGTAAGCCGATTGACGGCTTAAGTCCTAAGGCTTACGCTCGCACCTGTCCGGCTGTAAAGGGTATCCGACGGTATCTATTGGAGATAATAGTGGACAAAGTAGTGATGTATTCTGACTGGGTTAGTGAAGAATGCCTTTTTGGGAAGGAAATGTTTTGATTGCTTTTTTGTGTTTATTTCAAATATTGTTTATAAGGATGTTTAAGTATAAGTGTGACATTATTTATATGTCCTGTATAAACCTAATTAGTGTTTACAATCGTATATGGGCCAAAGCATGGAACAGTTGAATATGGTCAAAACCTGTGTACATATGAATTTGACAGGGTTTTCAGTGAACCACATAAAAAAATACTTTCACGAAATCTAAATTTAACAATACCACAATGCACTTACTACACTACATACACTAAAACAGAACCTTCTTTTGCTACAATAAAAACATAACAACTTTATAAAACAGTGTATAATTGTACCAATTTTCAATATCGATTATATCAACCCCTGTACGAGGGTGCGACCAGGTAAAGGTTCATAGCACCCCTGCGACGGGGTCGTGGCGACTTCCGGGCGCCATCACCCTAACGGACACTTCTTTGTCCATCCCCTACTTGGTTTTCTTGGCATTTGTAACAATCAATAGCTTTGCATATCAAACTACATGTATACACACATGCTTATGGATTTTAAGGGTTGAGATTGAAACTCATAAAGCTTTGTTTACTCTGTTTACTCCTTCTGGGAAAAAGGCGTGTGTTTATGTAAATTGATGTATGCAAGGATAACAATAACATTTTCCCTAAACTTGTACTATTACAAATTCCTTCGATGCTATGCCATCATATTATTGCCATGATCCCTTTAATATATAGGGTCTATAAAAAGGACAGTCATTCACTGTCCGAAGCCTGTTATACAACGATCGATAGTATAAACATTTGAAACGTAAGCCGTGTATAATACCGCTGCGGCTTGGTACAAGCCGGGCTTTTAGCATATCACTTATCGGTGACGCCGGCTTAGGCTTATCACTAGGCTTGCGGACTTACTGAATTAATTACATAAGTGTGTTGTATAATGAACGGTTAGGTGTTTTAGTTTTATTTAGTAAAATCATTATTGACATACATAGGTAGAAGTGGGGTTAGTTCCGTAAGGGGTCAAATCTAATGAAAATGGGCTTAGTAGTCTTCAATATATTTTCCTCTTATTTAATATACGTCTTTACCGCATACCTCTTCCGTCGTTTCTCGTCATCCAGACTGTTCTACTCTATCCCATCCTTCCGTACTTTAACATCTTAATCATTCATCCTCTATAACTTTTATTAGTCATCTCTTTCACACAAACCACGTTCCATATCAGTTATTCGTCTAACGTTTCATACTAGTCATCTTTCTTCATATCATTCAAATAAAAAAATAAATAACGCCCAACGGTCACATACATAGTCCTGACCCAACATTAAGATCGAGTCTTGTGTCGTGGGTATCAGGAACTACGAGAGACTTTTCGGTCTCACAAATACCCAGACCCGAAAGAAATACTTGTGGGCCCCACAAATATTTCTCTCGGTGCGGGGATCGAACCCGCGGCCACTCGTTTTACAGGCGGCGTCTAACCGACTACGCCATGGAGGCTGTCTGAAGTGAAAAATGCTACATAAATAAAATATAAATGAAATGAAATGAAATAAAATGTATTCTCTAGTTCTGTCATTTCAGTGTCGGCTTTTCGCCAACTCTAACAAAGACACTATCCAAATTAATACGAACGAGCTGAAATCCATACAAAAAATAATTGATACAAACTACCCATTCTATTCCCCCCGTGAATCAGATACGGTAGCTTTCCTATCAATTTGTCTGTCACTGATCCAACGGTTTGTGGACATTAGTAATGTTTATTTCATTTACGCAAATGGACTGCCAGCGTGACGTGTCTACCTATTACCCACGGAAGTCAGCACGATTCAATAAAATTACGTGACGCGGGACTACGGAAGACATTCGGACGTACAAAGCTCTGCGTAGTAAATTGCGGGTTATTTCATGTGATATTGCTTTATTGAATCTTTATATTATTATAAATGTTTAGATTCAGTCAGATTTTTTTGTGCCATTCGGTTTACAAGGCTGATTTCGCTAAAGAAGAACTGGCAAGAAATTCTAGCGTTGCTCTTTTCAAAACAATTTTAAAATACAGTGATTACACAGAAGACGTAGCTTAGTTGACTTCTGTATAACATACTTATCTAATCGTCACGCATCACACAGGGCAGGCAGAGGCTATAGGTCGCCACTTTGCTCTAGAGCAGTGATTCTCAACCACTGTGCCGCGGCACTTTTGTGTGCCGCCAAATTTCAAAAGTGTGCCGCCAAATTTTGCAAATATATAATAATGTAAATATTATTAAATTATATCATTTAAAAAGAAAAATATTTTTAACATGAATATATATTTAAATCCACATAAAAGTTAATTATTTTATTATTTGCTTTGCAACGCGTTTTTTCTTAGTGCCAAATTATGATGAAGCGGCGTGCATAGCAATAGGAATATGTCTCAAGTCGGCGCACACTTGCCACTTCTGCGTACAAAACGTGTTGTTTTAGTGATAGTTGGGATTCACAAGGTGTTGCATAGTAGTTACTGCACCTTTTCTTTACGATATGAGAGTAGCATTGTCATTTTTACGACCAAATATAAATCAAATTATCAAAAAAAAAAAAAAAAACAAGCTCAAATTTGGCATTAAAAATATTTTTATTATTAGCTTGTAATTAATCCCTTAATAAACGTTTAGTTATTATTGTAGTATATATTAGTTTATTTCGTATATTTAAATATTTTGGCATAAACTATTTATGCAGTGTGTTGTAGTAAGTAAATAACTTTTATCTTTTTCTTTGTGTGCCGCCAAATTTTGAAATCGTTAAATGTGTGCCGCCAAATTTTGAAATCATTAAATATGTGCCGCAACAAAAAAAAGGTTGAGAATCACTGCTCTAGAGTCTAGCCTGACATATTACTTTCGTCATCCACTTACATAACCTCTTCAAACATTCTCGACTATTCAGAGTGCTATTAACCAGGTCCTTGTTTCTCTCTGATGATTAATATCCGACCGTGTACAATTCTCTCTCTCTCTCTTTTAGTTTCTCTAGGCTTTTTTCAAACACCATTAACATTACTCCATCAAAAACACAATATATATTGTTCGCGAAATGAGTTCACGGAAGATGAACGTGCCTTATACGTAGCTAGACGAATTTGTCAAAACTGGGATGTGAGCCAACAAGCGGCGCCCCGGCCCTGACCGCTGAATCTTATACATCGCCAGCGGATTCAATTAAAATATTAATATGTATTATATTCAACGAGCCTCTCATGTAGAAAATAATTTTAAGTTGTTAGTTACAAGTAAAATCAACATGCGTGTGTAATCTATAAATACGATATGTTTGTAACCGATCGTTGTCTATACGTGGAAGATAAATGAGAAAACTGATATGTGAGGATTGGAAGAAAACAATGTTTTTTAGATTTTTTGTCCGTGCGTTTATGCGCGATGAACTTGAAAGTGCAAAAGCACATCAGCATACTTGCATCAGCATGCTTGCATCCACCGGATTTGGATGATATTGGGTATGGAAGTGACTGACACCCTGGATTAATACTTAGGATACTTTTTATACCGAAAAATGTAGTATTAACGTTTACGAGGAAGGAATTCCGATATATTTGTTACTTGGTAAACTCAGAGATGTGATGAGGCTGGATTACATGCCTTAAGTGTAAATGAGACGGGATAGGGCGGGGTATAACGGGGCGGGCCGGGACGGGACAGGAAAAGCAGTACATAGAATGGCGTTGAGGTTGAATATAAATTAAACAGTACGGAAAATAATGATGATGCTGATGTGGACTGGATTCAAAAAGAATGCAGATAGCACCTGGGTGTGGCCGGGCCTACCCCTAGTTAAATGACACATTGTTATTTTTTATGGCAAAGTCAAGATCAACTTTGTCATGGTAGCAAGAAAATAAATTGATAGTGCAATTAACTTTGCCTGCCCCTTTGGGTAGGGATGAGCCTATATAACAGGCCTGGGATACCTCTACAGATTAAAGAACCGTCATACTTGCCCATGTAAGGAAGCACATTTCGGATTCATCCAGTGTACAGTTGGGTAAAGAAAATTTCCTAAAAAAAAAAAAATTTAATATTTTCCAAAAAAAATAAAACGTTTCCAATTATTTTTCCACTTGAAATTCCTTGTGGAAAACGGGATGTGGGGTGAATCGAGATTGTGGGATGAATAGAAATAAAGTGGACCTTTTGTCTAAAAATCAATTTGATTAACGAAAATTACACATCACTTACATACAGCGAACATCTGGTAAAATTGGCCGGTGAGAGTTACCTAAATACTGTTAGAATTAAAAATAAACAAAATACTAATTTGAATTTGGAAACTGTCAATTTTATAATATTGTTCATTGTTTTTCACTTGTTTTCGCGCCAAATTATTTTTAAATATTCCGTGATATTAAAATGGAGTGAAAAAGAGAACCGAATCGTAGTGCTAGTATTACGAGTAAAGTAGGTATGGAGCGAAATACATTTTTTTAATTCCCCATAAGCTTGGTATTATTCAAATGTTTGTGTAATGGACTATTGATAGGAGTAACTAAACCTCCTCTATTTGCGGCAGAAAAAGATCTAGCAGTCCACGTAGTGCTCGTACGAAAAAGCGATTAAAGCGGTAAGGAAAACATTACGAAGAAAATATTTCTGCAAGCAAAAGATTTTATCTGTGGATATGTATGATGTATGGTATGATGTCGCATAATTTAAAAGTTGACTTTGTATTGATAATAAGCTTAATAAGAGACGCAAAAGTAGGTTTCAGAAATATTTTATTTGCGGGTGAGATTTTTTTTAATTGAGCAATCCTTTAACAACATGACAAAATACAATATACAAAATGACCGTATGAAAGCTTTAAAGAAGCTTCTCAATTAGTAAACACAGTACAACGTGGACATTACCCAACTTCAGTGATGGTTTGGTGGGGTGTTAACTTTGAAGGATTGACAGAGCCATATTTTTGTGAAAACGGTATCAACATTCAACACACAACTATATCAAGATACCATTCTTGAAAAGGTAGTTAAGTCCCTTAACAACACGATGTGACGAAGAAAAGTTCTTTCAGCAAGACTCGGCCGGGTCATAAAACTGGATCCACCAAATCTTGGTAAGAAACGAACGTTTCGCACTTCATCAGAGCTGAAAATTGGCCATCATTTAGTCCTGATCTAAATCATAATGATCATAATCCAGAGGTTATGATTTATGGTCAGGTTAAGATAGTAAGGCTTGTTCTAAACGCCATAATAATTTGGAGACTCTAAAACAGTCCAGTGCGTGGTGAGTGCGTGGTGGCCTGTTGGTAAACGGACTAGACGCGACTACCAACATATTCACGGTGGTCGCGGGTTCGAATCCCAGGGCACACCTCTGACTTTTCGGAGTCATGTGTGTATTGATAGTCAATCACCATTACTAAAACGGTGAAGGAAAACATCGTGAGGAAACCTGCATACCATAGCGATTTATAAAATTTCTATGGTATGTAAGTCCGCCAACCCGCACTAGGCCAGCGTGGTGGACTATATGGCCTAACCACTCTCAATCGTACTCTCGATTGTAGAGGAGGCCCGTGCCCTGCAGTGGGACGTATATGGGCTGATAAAGAAGAAAACAGTCCATACGATGGGCAGTGAAAAATTTTACCATAGAAAATTTAATGGACTGTATTACTAATGGACACCACTTCGAATAAGCTTTGTATATTTTTAATGGTTTTATATTAATGTGTTAAACCATATTGTAATAGTAATGTTACGAACAATGAAAAAATGTTACTTAGTGTAACAATATTTATGGCAACACTAAGTACATTGAACGTGCCATCAAAAGCATTATTGTATTTTTGTCGCGACAGCATAAAATAAAATAATGTTATATTTGTATTTTTTTATCATTATTATGGCACGGTATAGTGACAACACTACACCTGATGGTAAGCGCAAATGTCGTCCAGGCAGAGTATCGATTGTACACGACAGCCCCATGCCAATCGATACAATTATGCCGACCTGCTAAAATGGTATCTAGCCAAGAGTCTACATAACTAAACTAGTCTATTTTTGTTACAGAAAATGTGGGGAGAAGGACTCGATAGGACTGGACAGCGCGGCGGTAGGTAGTAGGCTGCGCGGCGCGATGGGCACCCGGCCCCCCGCGCGGTTCTGGCCGCAGCTGTGGGCCACGGTGGTCCGCAATCTGCTGCTCAAGAAACGGGACACTAGGAAGACTTTGGCTGTGAGTATAAACTACAATAGAAATTAGGAGATACTTCCCCTTATTTGTAAGGACTTAAGACAGTTTTCGAATGAGCTAATATGAGCTGACTCGAAAATGTTATTCATAGGTGTCCAACACTAATTAGTCCCTTAACATCTCTTGAACCCTAAAATGGCCGAGATAAGCAAAGAACATCGGTCACGTCCATACATTTTGTGACCTGACAAAGAAATATATTGTACACAGCTGGGATATAGTTTATTGTGTTGTACAGTGCATGAGGAGTGATGTCCAGTTACAAAAAGATTTCTGCAAAGCCGGAGATTTTAGAGTATTTCATATATTTGTAACTCTTTAGGTTACGATTAAACTAATAAAAAATAGCACATTATAATGTCATTGTCATTGTCAAATATACCTAATGTAGGGTGGTCTTATGGTTATCAGGTACCTAGGAAGAAAAGTGTACTAAATCATAATGATGGCTTATTAATTACTATGCTCTATAATTTCCCTTGTCATAAAACTTAGCTGTTGAATATGGTGTACACCATACCTGTGTTACCTTAATGTAATGAGAGAAAGTGTAGTATTTTGCTGTCATTATTTCGGCAGAATTTTATCAGAATTTATTAGAGACTGTTTTGAGTATTTTTCGCTATTCTTCATAGTTTCGTATTTGTCCATCCACACACACCTATATGTTAATATAGGAATATAATAAGCAGTGGTCACAAAAATAAAACACAAAATAAAACGAAACACAAAAACATTTTTTAAATGTATTATTTCTCATCTTCTCTTATTACAATAGAACCTAAGAATTCTGCAGGGGCAGCAACATCAAAGTCATGACGTGGGCACAGCAACATTACTGTGCGACGTCCTACTACACAATTACAACAATACTTAATTATTCCATCTCTGCTTGATTTGGAAGTTTTGCATCATTGTTTTTCATCAAAACATACACACTTCCTGTGGGAACTCCAGGATAC
This sequence comes from Hyles euphorbiae, assembly GCA_023078785.2. Taxonomy (NCBI): domain Eukaryota; kingdom Metazoa; phylum Arthropoda; class Insecta; order Lepidoptera; family Sphingidae; genus Hyles; species Hyles euphorbiae. Next base: position 13,879,708 of record CM041044.1, on the reverse strand, counting down.
TAAACCATATTGACTAAATGGTAAATAGGATGCCTTGTAGATTCATGGCTAAATAAAAACTTCGATTATCGAATCGAATCGAAATGAGTATAATAAGACGAGTATTGCATTGAACACAATGCAAAAATTGTTGAGGAGCACATTGTTGCTCCGAGTTCATGTTGGAAATATGGTAATACTTCACACTTTAAACCAAATCACAAAGCGTTAGCGTTATACAATGGTTAATCTTACAAAGTGGTCAGAAATACAAGGGTATATCGGAGGCCGTGATTAAAGTCACAAATATAAACAGAGAATTAACAGTAGTCGTAAATCGGAAATCACAAGAAACCAAAATGACAGCGCAAAGAAAAGTCATGTGTCATAGAAAATGCCTACACTTTATTTTTAATTTAGTACTACCTTCAACGTTGTAGTTAAAACCTTATTATAAAAGAAAGTATGACTGATGGAACGCACTCGTATGCGTTGAATATTATTAAGAACACTTTTAGTTTTTCTTTTTTATCCGGGTTTTTAAAAATAAATTGAAATATGCATTTTGACTCTAATAAATTATAAAAATTTTTGATGTACCATTCATAACTGGTCCCGTTCATGGTCCATTTTCGCCGATGTTTCTTTTAAGCAGAAAAATTGCTGTTGTCTGTCAGCTGGACGTTTGATATTACTTTGAGGATATTACTGTAAAGTGAATGGAACACCGTTTTCTTGTGAAGTGGCAACATTATCTAAAATATGTATAAAACAATTATGAATAGAAAACTTATTGAACGTTTTATCTCCACTTAACATAATTTACGTTACTATGGATCATTAACGGGTTCTATGAATACGGGGGAATCTGTTTAGATTATGTTAAATTCACAGAGAATTTACACGATGTGTTCTTGAACTAGAAATAAGTAGTCACTGTAATAGTGTAGTTTAATAGATTCACAAAGAAAAATGATGATGTTTAGATGTCGTATAGGTATCCGGTTCATATTTATACCGAAACACGGAATTATTGGTTTCCTTTTATATTCGATGGTACCAGGTCATAAAACTATTCATAAGCTGAATATTGATTGAGTATAGCATGTAGGGTATATCTGAAAACTATGCATCGCTCATTAAAACAGGTGAAAGAAAAAGATTTACATTTATCTATAAAACGTTACAATATATTGGAAGCAAAGTAAAACTATGTTTAATACTGTTGGAAAAGTGCCAAAATCACTGCATGAGCATTGGATAGGTAAACTAAAGGATATAAAACATTCCGGGAACAACATAACTGATGAATGATTAGTTCAAAATAACAGATGTGACAAAAAGCTACATCCGAATGCTTTCGAAATGACATCAAGTAGAATTCTGTGAATACTGATTCACCTATTGTGAGAAATGGTTTTTATTAGAGAGGAATTACAGATGTACTGCATCCGCATACTACGCTTTTGTGCTATTTTAAAATTAAGTTATAATAGACTACAAACGCGCGGGTATTCGAAATGCTTCACACAAAGCACATAAGTTATGTATATTGTTTGTCTAATCTTTTTTGTGTTATATTCGAAAGGGTACAATAATTAAACGGTAGCAATCGAGCCTCTACTGTTTTACTTAAAAATGTTTTAGCTTAATTTCACAATAAATTTCATTTTCTGGTAGTGTCCCATGTCACTAGAAAAACAAAATTAACATTAAAATATTTTGTTGCCACTTTTCTTTTTTCTTTACCACCAGGTTCACGGCTGCTTTCAGAGAAGAAGGGGCAAGAAACTTTAGCGTTGCTCTTTTCAAAACAAGTTTAAAATGCAGTGATTATACAGGAGTCGCAGCTTCGTTGAATTCAGAGCAGTTCATAAACAATTTATAATAATAATTGATTAATAATAATATTGGTTAAGTTATTTTGTACGGCTAAGTAAAGTTAATAAAGTCGCCCAGATACGAATCGGTATACACTGCCAAAACAATAAACAGTAATAAAAGTTGAATAATAAACATCATCATATCATTATAAGCAAATGGAGCAGACCTCTTGAACGATTGAATCTTGAAGATTCGATCTTAGTTTGGGGCGAGGACTACGTATGTGATTGTTACGCGTATTTATTTATTTAATTTTAATTGCTTTTCTTAATACTCTTTTAATCTAACTTTCAAGACGTAAGTATCTCAGAGTGAGACGAGCTATATAACTGTCTTTATTCCACAGGAAGTCCTAGTGCCCCTCTACTCGTTGGGCGTGCTGATATTTCTTAAGATGCTGGTTCCTAACCCCAACTTTCCGGAGGTGCGGAAGCCAGGGCGGCTGCTGCGCATCCACCACGACGCCTTTCCCGAGAACCATTCCGTTGCCGTTGTTGCTGACTGGCTGAATGCCAATGGGACTGTGGTAAGTTCTGGCATTTGGCAAATCTGAATTTATGAGGTTAGAAAGCTAAACTATCAGCGAAATGATAGGGAAAAATAATGTTTGACTCGAGAGATCGTATTGTTGTTAATTGCGGGTAACGTTTTAATTCTATCATAAATATGGTGATGGAACACAATTTGGCATGTGTTGTGTTATGTTTTAAATCATCATCAGCCCGCGTCTACTGCTGGACATATTCCTCTCCTGTGACACGCCAATGAGCTCGATCTTTTGTCCATCGTCTCCAACCACTACTATATTACAAAAATCGTCACTCCGCCTGGTTGGTGGGCGTCCTGCACTTCTCTTATATTTGAAATAACCTAGTGAAATTGATTAAAATATATTTTAGGATAAGGGCCGATAAGGGCACTAAACCTTATCTGATAACCTTGTGTAAGTATCTTACAATTAGAAGGGTCCAGCTATTTGTCTCGTGTGACTTTTACCTAGTTCGTGGTTGCGTATTTTTCTTTCAATTGGTAAAACTCGTTTTTTTATATTTAATGTACGACATACACACAAATCAAATGTTCTCCACAAATAAATTTAGCCAACTATCTCAAATGTTTTACTTTCAGGATTTTTTAGACAACATAAATGACGTACTGCTGGAGTCGGGACAGCACCCGATCCGCTGGATTAAGTACAACAACACTGAAGACCTGAACGACGCCTACCACAATGATGCCAGGAACTTCCCTATAGCAGTCATCTTCCACACGGACCCTAGCTCTTTTAACGAACCTCTGCGGTGAGTCGGTAACCTCAACTCTATTGTTAACAGATTAAACGTCAGATTCTGCACCATCGGCGTTTCCCGGGGTACTGGAAGGAGGGCTTAATATCTTTTAGAGAAAGGAAAGCGCCTTAAGCTCCCCTTCCGGCGCCTCGGGGGGGTCGAAAGAAGTGTCTGGATCTCAGGATTCCAGCCCTACGCGGGAGGACTATTGGACGCACCATGCAGAAGTTACGCTGGAACCTAACCAAAATACGCCAGCGTACGGATATAAACATATTGGTGGCTATACTAGGTGGCTTACTATCCTTTCGTTAAGTGTTTGAATTCATATTTTATCAGTCAGGTACAATGAATTACATTGTGAAGAATTTTTGTCTCCAGCTGTATCACGTAACGGTACGTCCATCTAACAAACGTAGTTTTTCTCTGAGACTATTATAAAACTACCTTATTCTTGCCATTTTTTTGTTTAACCACCTAGAATGTGAGTACACCTGATGGTGAGCGCTCAAATAGAGTACCGATTATCTCATATTAATCAAATTTATGCCTGCTGCAGTAGACCATCATCAGGATAATACTACCAATGATTATGAAAATAAGCAACAATCCAGGAAACAATCTAACATAGACTTAATTGTTCCAGATACACAATCCGAACGAATCCCTCTCACATAGGCACTCCCTCTACACGGACTTTAACAACCTCCCCAGCGAAATGTCGAGAGAGGACCGGTGTTAAGGACTGGTCTTCCGACTGGTCGCGAGGAGGGCAACTGATACCATTATCAGAAATGCACAGAGAAGACACTTGTCCTGTGTTGCAGTATTACTACTCTGGGTTCTTAGCACTGCAGACTTTGATCGATTATATCAAGATTAAGGTGAGGATTCAGACAAATGATTATGTTCGACTTTTTGAAGAAAATGGTATTGTGATTTGATGTGTTGTGATTAATTTAATACCGTGTTGTATTTGATAAACTGCCTTTTAAGTTATTTAAGATTTTGATGGAGTCTTTGGAACTATCTTATAGAGCGTTGTGGAGTATATCCATAAGACAACCACGTCACCAGGATAATCTTACTAGTTTCTGCCCAAAAATCTTATCCACATATTATTTCATCAGGTCTCCACAAACCACAGCGTCTTGGCGGTTTGAATACCATTTACGGCGTAACTCTCAGATTATACGAGTACAATGTACTCTGTGGGCGTAAGTTAATTTGCTGGCTAAAGCCCTCACAAAGGGCTACAAAGTTCTGTAAACTTTACTAGTATTATTATCATAACTTGCTTTGTTCTACTGGTACAATATACACTGCCCTCTCGCCTGCCCTGGTAATCGATAAGATATTTGTTGTTAAGATGATAAGTGTACAGAATAAAAATAAATAAATAATACTACTTCGGTGGCTTCGTTGTACTAGAGTACACTTACAAAGCTAAGGTCTCGGGTTCGAATCCCGAGTTGTTCGAAGTGATATTGGATTTTTCTATTCAGTATCAACCGAGAGTCAGAAATTGCCCGATATGGCGATAGGCTCGCCACCTATCACATCGTGGGAAATATACAATGCGAAATGTCAGTATTCTGGCACCTCTGCCAACCCCTTCTGAGAAAAAGGCGTGAGTTTATGTGTTTTAATTACTCCAACAGCTAGACACAGATTCAGCGATACCTCCTCCACGCATCGACTTGCGCCAGTTTCCCAAGCCGCAGCACACGGGCGACTGGCTGGTGATCTTCCGCGTCATCATGCCCATGTACATGGTGATGACTCTGTCGCAGTTCATCACATACCTCCTCATGTTCGTGGTGGGGGAGAAGGAGAAGAAGATCAGGGAGGGGATGAGGATCATGGGACTCAAGGACTCGGTGTATTGGTGAGTTTTCAAATGTTGCTGTTTTTTTTTACTGGCATGACAAATAAGATTGACCACTCTCAATCATGCTGTCGATTGTAGAGGAGGCGGCCTGTGCCCTGCAGTTGAACGTATATGGGTTGATACGAATGACAAATTGACTAGGATCTGTATCAGCCCATATACGTCCCACTGCAGGGCACAGGCCTCCTCTACAATCGAGAGTACGATTGAGAGTGGTTAGGCCATATAGTCCACCACGCTGGCCTAGTGCGGGTTGGCGGACTTACATACCATAGAAATTTTAATAAATCGCTATGGTATGCAGGTTTCCTCACGATGTTTTCCTTCACCGTTTTAGTGCGTGGTGATTGACTATCAATACACACATGACTCCGAAAAATCAGAGGTGTGCCCTGGGATTCGAACCCGCGTCCACCGTGAACATGTTGGCAGTCGCGTCTAGTCTGTTTACCAACAGGCCACCACGCACTTGAATTGACTAGGATGCACTTGGTAAATGACGGCTGTATCCAGATTCCAGACTGCAAACGAAAACGACGCGTACGATTGCGACTTTAAAAATAAAAGGATGTACATCATTATTTTAGAAAAATCTATTAATATACCAACCAACACGACTATCGGTAAAAAATTGCAAAAAATGGCGTTTAGTTTTCGTAGTGGCGTCATAACTTAGTGGTGGTAGGTCTCTCATATGTGAGAGGCCATCTGGGTAGGTACCACCGCAATGTCTATTTCTTCCGTGAAACAACACTGCTTAAATGCACTGTTGTGTTTCGGATTGAAGGACATTGTAGCCAGAGCAACTACTGGACATAATGAGACTTAACATCTTATGTCTCAGGATGGCGAGCGCAGTGGAATGTTGCTACTGTTTATGAGCGGTCGTATCGCTACCATCAGGCGAACGGCATGCTCGTCTCGCCATTCACTGCAATAAAAAAAAAACTAAGCCTTGCTTAATTTTCGGTCAGAATTTGAATACACCCGGTATAATCCAGTTCACATTAAGTATTTAATTATTGATTATTGTTATCTTTCCTGGTTAAAACAACTTTGCCGGCCTGCTTAAAATCATACTTAACATGAAACCTTTGACAGACTCCGTGGTCTCCGAGCAAAACTATAAAAACAATATGCCAAGCTAGTTTTTTACATTTCGTTTATTCTACTTTGTCAAGTAGGAGGACATTTTTCGTCGTTAGTTTTTCCAGATGGTCAACTGTGTCAGGTATTTTAGAAACAGTGATGTTTTGGCATTGATTCGGTCCAGATAGTCATTTCTCAAAGATATACATAAATCATTATGAAATTGCATGATGTTACAGATGGACTGAGTGATAATGCTTTGATGTAATGTTGTAATTCTAATAGTTTATGGCTTCCAGATGGTTATTTCATTTTCATTTATCTTTGGTTTTGAATATTCATTATCTTCAAAGAAATGCTATTTTTTATTACGTACGTGGTTACCACCTCTGATCATATGGATCAAAACTGAGAAACAGAAACTTATAAAAATAAGTTGCTGGACTATTAGAATTGGGAAGGGAAAAAACAATCGAATGAACCACGATAGCAATACTTTTCTTAAATTTCCAATAATGGCGAGACGAGCATGCCATTCGCTTGATGATAAGGGAATACGACTGCTCATGGACAATGCAACGCTTGGCATTCCACTACGCCATCCTGAGACATAAGAGGTCAAATCTCAATATATGCAGTACTTACTCTGGCTACAATGTTCCTTAATCTTGCTTGAGATTTAGTGGTCCGGCCCTAGTTCAGGCAGCCTATACTTGGCGTGGCTGTAACATTTGTAATCTCTGTTTGTTTTCAGGGGTTCCTGGTTCCTGATATATGCAGTTTTTGTAACAATACTTTCTATTGTTAGCACTGTTCTATTATTTACTCTAAAGGTAGGTAGTTGAAATTTAAAAATCAATGTAATAATACAATTAATATACCTTCATTTGATTTAAAACAAGCGATTTCAATCGATGGTCTTAATCTTTGCTAAGCGCAAAGTGATGAAAAAATAATTCAGAACCTTAAATTGGTAAATATTATTAAGCAGAAAATAGTCAATCGATTTCTCAAGGAATTGCACAACACAACTTAAGACAACCATATTAAAAATAGTAAAATTGAAACAGCTTCAAACAAAAATTAAAATCTAATTATAAATCCAAGTTTTTTGTAATTGGCAGGCACTTGACTGTCTATTAATTTGTTGACATTCTTTAAAAACTAAATGCTGGTATGACGTCATTGGCTTGACTCCAGGTCGGTTACAGCAAAAGATACTTGTCCTTGCAGGTGTTCCAGCATTCTTCATACATCCTTATTTTCCTGCTGATGTTGCTATTTGGATTCACCATAATCACATTTGCGTTTATGTTGACGCCTTTCTTCGACCGAGCCAGGGTAAGTAGAGTGGAATTTTCTATTCACAAATGAAAGTTTTGACAGGTAAATAGTCCATAGGGACTGTTGTGAGCTGATGATGCAGCAGAAAAGGTAAACTCTGTTCAATATATGCCAATGGTCACGCCTGTTGCAATACAGAAGGTAAGAAACTTCAGAAGCAAAAGAATTTCATAAAAGTATAGCATCACGTCCATCATCTTTGAATTAATTATTTTGGCCTAAGCCTTCAAGTTTAATCCACCAGAAAAATCTCCTGTGAAGTTGAAACGAGGGTACAAGGAAATAAAATCCTTCTTTTATTCATAGCGCAACACTACCACAAAAGTTCGCATCCAAGAAGTTGCTTTGACTGTTCTAAATCAATGTTATATAATATCGACCTTCTAAGTTCTGTTAAATTCAGTAATAAGGATGGTTACTGAATTCTCTTAGCTTGTCACTATATTCCAGCTGCGTTTTTGGTTTAAATTTCTGTCCTTGTTTACAGACTGCAGGTATCCTGGGCAGCTTCGCAGTGAACCTGATGAGCGGGCTGTACTTCATCCAAGTGTTCGTGTCTAACGCGGACTCGCTCGCCTTCTGGTTCGTCTCACTCATCAGCTCCAGCTGTTATGCACTCGCTATGGATAAGGTAAGATTATAAACATTTGAAATCAGTCAAATAATTAATTGTAACTTGTGAGAATCGTATATGGAATAAAATACTTATGTATTACCTGGCGGTTAAATTAAGTGTATTAACTTTGAGTAAGCCACATAGCGGGGAGAACTAATTTGTGATGATTGATGGAGTCTAAGATTCTATTTAATTTTGCCGATATTTTGTAATTAATTTATTTGAATTTGAGACATTAAGTTAACTAAACCGTCTGTTCTATTTAAAGTATACGAAATGTAAATACATAAGTTAAACTGTAGGTCTACCTATTGTTATGGACCTAACCCTACTTCATAATTTAGGTAATTTTGCTATATTCGTAATTATAATTGACCTTACTAAATGATTTCTACAGGCTTTAGTCCTCGACATGGCTGGTGTGGGGGTGACTTGGGACAATCTGTGGAGTGGGCCGGGAGTGCCGTTCGGTGGAAGTCTCATCATGATGGCCGTGGACACGGTGCTCTACGGCCTCGCCGCTTACTGGCTGGATGCTGTTATTCCTAGTAAGAAATTTTATATTAAAATCAACACTTTTATTTTAAGTTGATTTAATTTAAAAAAAACATAAAGATTGTTGACTTTAAATATTTTTTTTCCAATTCACACCTCACATATTTTTTCCTCTTATTTATTTTATGAGTAAGCCAGACTTTTAAGATATTAAAAAACTTTGTGATTTTGAACGAGTTTTTAGTAGGAAAACAAATATGTTTATTTTAATTCGAAATAATTAAATCGAGTCCTCTAATTACAATAATAATAGCTTAAAGACAACATACTAATATAGGTAGGTAACATGCATACGGAATTGGTTACAACCAGGGGTATCGTTACCCCGATTGAAAAAAAGACCAAAATTCAAGATGTGATCAAGGCAATACGTAAAAAAATCCACCCTTTTCTTGCTATCCCCCAGGTGAATACGGAATCAAACAGAAGCCTTGGTTCTGTCTCCTACCATCTTTCTGGCTCGGCAGTCGCCGTGGTCGCGTCTCAGCCGTACATTTCCATTCCAACGGAGAAGCCGCTCACAATAAGGACATCGAACCAGTTCCACGGTTTGTAGAACTTTCTGGATTCTATATTTTTAATCTAAATTATTTTCCTTGCTTTCTATATTTCACTACCCAAACTAGTAGTATAGCAAAGGCACTAATATTAAATTTAATTTAAATTGTGTTGTCGTGGTGTACTAAAAAGTACTAAATAGTGTACAGTGAGTCAATAAATCAATATTGTTATTTTATTGCTGGATGGTTAAATCCTCTTCATTTCCCTCGTATTTAAATGGATATATTTAACCTTAAGTCTGGTTACCCAGATTAAAGTACAGGGGATCTAAATATTCCCGAAAAAAATGCTGTTAAACATTCAAGGGACATCTATGTTTACCCCTGAACAATGAGTTGCTATAAAATAAAATCATTCTTTGCATCTCTAGAGAGCTCCAAGACAAAGAAGCCATCAGGATTGTGGGTCTCCAAAAGAGCTTTCGCCACTGCAGACGGCCTGAAGTGAAGGCCATCGATGGGATAGACCTTAGCATCTACGAAGGGCAGATTACAGCAGTACTAGGACACAACGGAGCTGGAAAGTCCACGCTGTTTAATATTTTGACAGGCCTTACTGCGCCTTCAGCTGGAACCGCCTATGTTTACGGTTTGGATGTGAGGTAAGTCAAAATTATAGTAACAAATAGGTTCTTAATTTGGCAGCCGCCGTGACGTAGTTGGTTAGACATCAGCTGTAAAACGAGATGCCGCGGGTTCGATACCGAAACAAATATTTGTATGAACTACAGTTATTTATTTTGGGTCTGGTGTTTGAGAGACTGAAAAGTCTCTCGTTGTTCCTCATACCCTCGAGACAAGACTTGATGTTAGTGTGGGGTCAGGACCATGTATGTGACTGTTGGATGTATTTTATTTAATTTACGAGACTGTTATGTCTATTTCCCGCCAAACAGCAGTGTTAATGCACTATCGTCTTTCGGATTGAAGGACATTGTAGCCAGAGTAACCACTGGATATATTGAGACTCAACATCTTGTACCTTAGGATGGCGAGCGCAGTTGAATGCCAGGCATTGCTTTGTGATTCGAGGTGTTATTTGGTTTTGCTACTGTTCATGAGCGGTCATGTCGCTTACCATCAGGCGAACGGCATGCTAGTCCTGCCATTCACTATATTAAAAAAATGTTACATCTTATTATAAAACATTATTTATTGATTTTATCGCGGATTGAATTTAATTTTAACATGATTTTGTAGCTTTCTGAAGTTAACACACAGTTACACAGGTTACAGTTTACTGGTGGTAGGTCTCTCATATGTGAGAGATCATCTGGGTAGGTACCACCGCAATTTCTGTTTTTCCCGAGAAACAGCAGTGTAAATGCACTGTTGTGTTTCGGATTGAAGGACATTGTAGCCAGAGTAACTACTGGACATATTGAGACTTAACATCTTATATCTCAGGATGGCGAGCGCAGTGGAATTTTACTACTCTTTATGAGCGATCGTATCGCTAACCAAGGCGAACGGCTTGCTAGTCTCGCCATTCATTGAAATTAAAAAAATATTGTGGTCACGGGATGGAATGAATTACGCCGTAAATAATAGTTTTATTTCAATGGAACAAATTCAATAACAATATCAGCAATAGGTAATATCAATGAAACTTTTAACATCCAAGATGTTTGTGAAGAGAATTTACTAAGAATAATAAAATCCAAGATTGATGGTACAGATTTCTCTGGAAGTTTCTTATAGAGTTTGCTTGATTAAAAGTAATGAGCAAAGTTCATTTAACAGTTTTACACTAAATTAATCTAATAAACTGTGAAGTTTAGAATTAATCGGGTATTGGGAGAATTTCTTGTTATCAGTTACACAGTTTATCTATATCTATACAATAATATTTTTGTAACCGATCGATGTCTGTATATGGAAGATAAATGATAAAAACTAAACTAGGGGGGACTTTATTAACGTAATAGAGCCCAAAACAATATTTTTTAGAAATTTTGACTGTTTGTGCGAACACAGAAATAGCTTAAAGGATTTCGATGAAATTTGATACGGAGCTGACACTCTAGCCAACACTTAGGATATTTTTTGAAAAATGTAGTGTTCCCGTGGGATGAGAAAGGAATTGTAACAAACAAATGTATCGGCATTTTTTTTCTTTTTTATACTCAAAAAGATGGAATGGGACTGGATTGCATGCCTTTAATGTGAATGAGAGAAAATATGTTCATGATCTGTATTACTGTTTTGCAGAGATCCAAACGACATGTATGAGATTAGACAAATGATCGGCGTCTGCCCACAACAAGACGTTCTGTTTGATCTACTCTCCGTGAAAGAACATCTACAGTTTTTCGCTTCCGTGAAGGTATGTGTACAAATCGAAATCAAAAATGTTGGCAAACAAAGTTTAATAGATAAATGGATGAGAACTTGCTAAAGTTGGTAATTATTAAGAGTCATCACGAAATTCAAACAAGATTGTTACACCACACGAATTGTCTAAAATAAAGAAAATGTTTTTCCTTTGAAGCATATGCTGATACTATATATTAATATATTTATTTCGACAAAAATATATTAACATCGGGAAGAACATGCATATTTATGGAAAGATCTGGTATCTGGCATCTGGCGGTACTGAATTTCAGAAGCTATTGAATTGTAATTTTGTATGATTACGTTTATTTCCAGGGTATACCACGGAAGAGAATTCCCGAAGAGATCCACAAAGCGCTGTCAGAAGTAGGACTATTAGACCAGGCGGGGGTGTTCGCTAAACATCTATCTGGTGGACAGAAGAGAAAACTTAGCATTGCTATTGCGTTCATTGGAGATCCAAAGGTACGGCAATTTTTATTTTAACGGCCTAATTCAAAGTTTATAAAAGTTCAATTGAAATTAAAAAATCGTTCGAAAGAGACAATCTTCAAACACACTTTACTGATCAAAGGTTTCTTAACTTGGCTTCGGCTGGAAATTTAGAAACTCGAAATATCTGAAATCCCTAAATAAAAGTACAAAACAATAATACTTACTTGTTAATAATATTTTCTTGTTTAATTTAGATATATATATATCAGTGATTCTCAACCTTTTTTTGTTGCGGCACATATTTAACGATTTCAAAATTTGGCGGCACACAAAGAAAAAGATAAAAATTATTTACTTACTACAACACACTGCATAAATAGTTTATGACAAAAATTTTAAATATACGAAATAAACTGATATATACTACAATAATAACTAAACGTTTATTAATGATATAATTTAATAATATTAACATTATTAAATATTTGCAAAATTTGGTGGCACACTTTTGAAATTTGGCGGCACACAAAAGTGCCGCGGCACAGTGGTTGAGAATCACTGATATATATAATGAGAAATAGAAATTCAAACATTGCGAAATTATTTGGAAATCTATTACAGTCTATACATTTGGCTAAGATGTACATATTATTAAATGAAAGTGCTTCCAAAGAGTAATTAAAATATTTCAGAGCCTATGCTAAACCTATGCTCAGTAATTGACATTCTGTTTAGAATATGGTAATAAAACACCAACAACATTTTTATTGTCACAATAAATTTCAATACTGCCTTTTCAGTTCAAACAAAGTCATAATCCAAAACTAAACAACACCCATCACACACATTCATCAAGTAACTCTATATTTCCAGATTATAATCCTAGACGAGCCCACAGCTGGTGTAGATCCAGTATCAAGGAGACAAACATGGCGAATACTACAGCGAGCGAGACGAGGCAAAGTGTTGCTCCTCACTACACACTTCATGGATGAAGCGGATATCTTGGGGGATAGAAAGGCTGTCATTAGTAAAGGAAGGGTATGTACTCTTATAACATCTAGAGTTATAATTGTAAACTACAATTTAATTCCTCAAAAAATTTAAATAAGCGTGTGCTCTTATTTGATTTAAATATGGTTCAAGACATAATAAATCATAATTTTAAGGAATAAGGCTTATTGATTACTATAGTCAACTGTATGTTGACTATAATTTAAGACTGTTTGTTACTTTTCGTAGTTCGAAATTCAAATAAGTAAATAAGACCCTATATCTAGTATATATTTGATCGAAGCGTACATAATTCTATTTATACTGTGCCTTTTTTATCTGAAGCGAAGTAACTAAATATTGTGTTTTGCAGGTACGATGCGCCGGTACATCACTATTTTTGAAGAATAAGTTCGGTATTGGATACCATTTGACTCTGGTGCTTGATGGTGAGTGGAATAATAATTATATTCGTGTCACTATTTAAAACTCCAAAATAGCCTATATTTACCCCTAAGGTAGAAGGTATTCAAAGAATTTGCTGGATCCAAACAATTTCAACAACAGGGTTAATGGAAATTAATAAGCACAGGGTTTGTGCCTGATCCCTTACGTTGCTGGGGAGAGAGAGTATATTTTCAGCAGTATACAAATCTCTTAAATAAATACACCCCAATAGTCACATACATAGTCCTGACTCCACACTAAGATCGAGTCTCGGGTCGTGGGTATCAGGAACTACGAGATACTTCGGTCTCACAAACAGCCAGACCCGAAAGAAATATTTGTAGGCCGCACAAACATTTCTCTCGGTGCGGGGATCAAACCCGCAGCCTCTCGTATTATAGGCGGCGTGTAACCGCTTGTGCTACGGAAGCTGTTAGTCTCTGTTGATGAATGAATGAATGAAAGGTTCCCGATGATTCCAGGTGCATGCCGAGAGCATCAGATCACCCGCGTGGTCCGAGGCCACGTGCCCCGGGCAGTGAAGGCGCGGCGCCACGGTCGCGAACTGTCTTACATCCTGCCGCACTACGCCGTGCACCTCTTCCCGCCGCTCTTCCACGCCATCGAGAAGGAGATCGCTGAGAAGACTAACAGGCTCGGTAATATTAGAAATGGTGTCATTGCTTGAATTTAACATATTTTTTGTGCAAATAATCCTAGTTTTACTATGAGAACATTAACTATATTAAATGATAGGTATCCTGACACTAGATCTTGCCATAAACCTCGCCAAAATATATAGTTTACACAATTAATTTAAATACAACTGAAGGTCAAGTTATTGTCATTGTTAAGTAGATACTTAAAAGCCTTTGAAATCGTTTCTTAGTTCACTTTTTTTTTATTAATTAGGAGTTGCTGGAATTACAAACCAAGCTGGTGCCAAGTGTCCTATTCCGTGTGTTCTTAAAGCACTAAATGCTCTCCCCGATACAAATTCCAAAACTGATTTGCTCACTAATGAATGGAAAGTTATTTTGTCAGCGTGAATGAAACATGTACATGTTGTAAAAATAACGCATGATTTCGAAGCTAAGTCCTATAGTTCAGACAGTAAAAAATCTTTCCCAGGCATAACAAGCTACGGAGTATCAATGACTACTCTTGAGGAGGTGTTCCTAAGCCTGGAGGGTGAGAACGCGGAGGAGACGGAGGCGGTGGAGGGAGTGTCGTCCGTGAAGCTGGTGCGGGCGCGCGCGCTGTCCAGGAGTCTGTCGCTGCAGAGCAAGACGCTCAGCTATCAGGTATGGATATTGGAACTGTTGGTACAATTGTCATCGATTCGACAAGGATAATTCAATAGGAAACGATTACTGGAAGCAGTTTGGATCCCTGCCTGGACGACATTTGCGCTTACCATCAGGCGCAGTGTTATTATTATGCAGGGCCAGTGTAAAAAAACAGGGGGGTAACATAATATCTTTTAATCATTTAATTCTTCGTTGCACTGTACATTGAAATTAATAAGTAATATATAATAAACTTTATTTCTGCTCACAAAAATCATAGGGACCTAAATTGTCTCAAAACTATTTTTACTTAAGTACATACATGATACATATTTTGGGATAAACTGGTGTCTGCTGTAGGTTTTGAACTGGTGTGCAGGTAATCGTGGCGACCATTATCATAATAGGTAATTTCTTACAGGCAATCATGGGATGTTTGTAAGAAATCACTGTATGATGAATATCGTTACTAATATATAGGACCAAATCAAGATGTAGATGCTCTGTCAATCTTTGTATTTTCTCCAGGAATTTTAGTCATTTAAATACCTAAGTAACCTAAGCCAGATTTAGAAAGGTTATACTTAGTTTTTGAATGGGAGAATTTTTGAAAAATAGAAGTTTGTAATGGTTTTTGCTTTCCAGGAGTTAAATGATAAAGACCTGCAGAAGACACCGGCGTCGCTACCGACTCCACCTGCGTCTCATGCACTGCACTCCACCACACATGGAGTAGAACATGTTAAGGTACGGAAACTATATTGTTGTGGAAGAGCAATTGTAGTTTTACTGGTAGTAGGTCTCCCGTATGTGAAACACCGCCTGGGTAAGTACCACCGCAATGTCTATTTCTCTCGCCAAAAAGCAGTGTAAATGTACTGTTGTGTTCCGGTTTGAAAGCTATTCTAGTCAGAATAACTACTGGACGTATTGAGACTTAACATCTTAAGTCTTAGAATGGCGAGCGCCGAGCGCAGTGGTGTGCCAAGCATTGCTACTGTCCTTAAGCGATCGTACTAATAGATGTTGTTTCTTTTTAACATCGTGTTCTTTTTGTTTGTGTACAATAAAGATTACATTAAAAATACATGTATAAAATTATACGAGGGATGGCTCCGCGGACCAGGTAAAGAACTGCATTAGACGAATGTTCGTTTCGCCATTTAAAGAAAAATAAGTCATGCTCTAATCGTTCCAGGTGACCCCAGAACCGCCAGTGTCAGTAGAAGTCCTGGGCGAGGTGGTGAAGACAGAGCCTTCATGTTGGCGCACATTCTGCGCGCTCGTGTACATCCGTACCGTGCGCATGATACGCGACCCATACAAACTATACGTCATGATATTCTTACCGATTAGTAAGTATTTATAGTACTACTGAGTGTTTTATATTGTGTGATGCTGTTTGGAAGTTATTTTAGGAATCAGATGAACTCTCATCTCTCTATATACGTCTCTCTGCAAGGCATTGACTTCATTTCCAAAATATTAACTGACACTAATTTCTTGTTTCAGTATCCTGCGCCCTGGGCCTCTACATGAAATCAAGACAGATCGTGTTCTTTAGAATGCAGCCACTGAAACTAGACCCCAACGCGTATCTAAATCGAACGCCAATAGCCCTTCACAGCGAGCAAAATAACTTCAAAGATCTAGCAGACCTCAGAGAGTCACTAGAAATCCTCGGAGCTCACCCAATAGTGGACTTCGATGGAAACTTCTCGAACCTTCTGGATATGGAGAACTTCGGAGCGTTCAGTTTGAAGGAGAGCCTGATACCTTATGGGAAGATAATGGCCTATTACAACACCACTTATACACACAGCCTGCCTATTATTATTAATTTATTAGACAATAGTGTTTATAGGTTAGTATTCGACTTCTATTATCATCAAACACACTTTCTTTGATCCTATTTGATCAGGCTGTGGATTTTTGGTCAATTGTTAAGGCATCTGTATCTGTATCAGCCCATATACGTCCCACTGCAGGGCACGGGCCTCCTCTACAATCGAGAGTACGATTGAGAGTGGTTAGGCCATATAGTCTATATGTTAAGGCATAACTACTGATAAATATGTGCATATTTGAGCGCCCGCACATCAATGATATCATAAAATATTTTAAAATATGAAAAGTTTGACAACCTCCGTGGCGCAGTTGGTTAGACGCCGACTGTGAAACGAGAGGTTGTAGATTCGATCCCTTTCGGTCTGGATGTTTATGAGACTGCAAAATCTCTCTCATAGTTTCTGATACCCACGACACAACATCTAATTAATTTTAATGGAGATCAGAACTATGTATGTAACTGTTGGGCGTTATTTATTTAGCTTAATAAATAATTAGTTAAAATCAAATAACCATTTATTTCATATCGCATTCATGATTTCTGCCCTAAATATTTCATAATATGTAAATATAAATGTGGGAGAAAGGGCGGTAGTAAATAAAATAAAATAGGTTTGATTAATATTTTATACTTGAATACTTTAATTACAGATAAATAATCATAATAATCACATCACTTCACAATAATTATTAGCATAATCACAATCATAATCGAAAAAGCATGTAATAAGAATGTGATACAAATTCGTTACCTGACAGTTCAGAGCGCCCTCGTGCCGTGTCCGCAGTCAAGCGGACTCTGATCTGTCGACAGATGCGCGCCCATCTTTTATACCACTAAACTAGCGGTAGGTGGGGGAAAATGCGGGTAACGAAATGTCAGATATAATATATCTTAAAATAGGGTAATTCTAATATAACTTATTTTCAATATACTCCCACATAAATATAATTAGCATTCAACACAAGACTTAAATAAAATACATCAAGTTATTTTCTGCCTTTCGACTGCCTCAGTGGCGTAGTTGTACTAAGGTACGGTTACAAAGCTGAGGTCTCGGGTTCGAATCCCAGGCTGGGCAAAGTGATATTGGATTTTTCTATCCATTATCAGTCCAGAGTCAGGAGTTTGTGCCCGATCTGGCGATAGGCTCGCCACCTATCACATTGTGGGACGAAACATACAAGGCGAAATGTGGGTGTCCTGGCACCTCTGCCTACCCCTTCTTGGGATATAGGCGTGAGTTTATGTATGTATGTATGTAAGTTATTTTCCCCCAGGGTACTGATGACAGCGTCAGGTCTCGTAGAGAACTTCAAGCCTATAGAGGTGCTGGCGCATCCGTTCCAGCAGACGGAGCAGCAGGAGGAGTTCAACGTGGGTAACGTTGTCTGCGCCATATTCGTCGGCATGATCTTCGCTCTGGTGCCTGTCACTCTTGCTGTGGACATTGTTTATGATAGAGAGGTAAGACTTATATACATATATATAGATATAACCTGGTTTCAAGTGTCATAGTTCAAGTATAAAGAACAGTTTGGCTATTTCTTGAAATTACTAAAATATATTTTTTACTGGTGGGCTCCATATGTGAGAGGCCGCCTGGGTGGGTATCACCGCAATGTCTATTTCTCCCACCAAACAGCAGTGTAAATGCACTGTTATATTTCGGTTTGAAGGATATTGTAGCCAGAGTAACTACTGGACATATTGAGATATTAATTTATGTTAGTAAACTTGCGATTAAACAGATCCTACCTCACATTTTGTTAAAACTCTTAACATAGGTATTTAATGAGTAAATATCATATACATGGTGTATTTATTTTTCAAGATAAAAGCAAAGAACCAGTTGCGCGTGAACGGGCTGTCGATGAGCATGTACTTCCTCACGTACTTCACAATCCTGATCTTCATCATGATCATCACCAGCGCCGGGGTGCTGGTATTGGTGAGTATCTCTATCATCAGGTATCAATCCACTTCTGAGCGTAGAACTGAACTAAGTATATTTTATAATACCACTTAGGTCCAATCATAGTCCAATAGAGGGCAACAGACAGTTGGAACGAGCAAACATTTTTGAGATAAGTTTCCTCACTCTAAATAGTAATCTAATCGTAATTTCAGTCTGTTTGGAATATTTTTGACAAAATTAAACGGTGAAAATCCAAAAATTATCCGATATTACTACATCGATTCGAATCCGACTTACTATTTTGCTTTTCTACCGCGACATCAAACTATGAAACTTTCAATCGATCTACAAACGATTGAATAGCCTTCGATACCAATACTTTATGCTAACAACACTACACTCACCGTCATTATCAATCAAATTACCACTTAACAGCGTTACTATCTATTATACTGCTTATATAATCTGCTATAATAAATATAAATTATATACCTATTTTTTGCCCTAAATAAATAAAAAAAAATCTTCCCCCAGGTAATTCTCAACGACATCCCTAGCTTGACGAACGGCTCTGCGATCACGATGCTGTCAGGCCTCCTGCTACTCTACAGCCCGTCCGCCATCTTGTTCAACACGTGTCTCTCCTACATATTCGACAAGATGGACTCCGCTCAGAGTATCATGCCCAATATCACTACTTGGGTTGGCGTCATACCCTTCATATTAGTTGCTGTGCTGGATACTTTCAAATGGGGTAAGGTATTTGTTTTAAATTAGGTTTAGGCTGACCTATGTTGCTTTTATTTGGATAACCGCATTAATTTAATATGTATAATGCTAATCTACTGATGATGTGTAAATTAGTAGCGAAATTTTACTGTGATCTATTTTGATATCAATGTTTTGAAGTTTAAAAGATTCAAATAGTTTTCATTAATAATATTACTGGAGTAAAGTGTAGTCTAAAATTCAGAATATGATCTATATTAAAACTGTTGAATCTTTTACCCATTGAATGGTTTAGGCGTGATTGTTCAGACGTCATTTAAATATCTTAAGGAGTTTTTTCATTTGCAATATTAGCAGGAGATCCCATAAACACTAATAATTAATTAATTGTTTTGCAGGTAGCGACATCGCGTTCTACCTTCACATGGTGTTTAGTTTTCTGGACGTCATGTATATTCCGTACGCGATCATTTACTATGTGGATAGGTATGTAATATGTATGTTTTATTAATTTTTAAAGACATTAAATTACTTTATACTTAAAATGTGTATGCGCGTTTTCATTTTGTGTTGTACAATAAAGTGTAATAAGATATATCAGCCCATAAATGGCCACGGGGCTCCTCTACAATCGAGAGCACGATTCGGAGTGGTTAGGCCACGCTGGCCTAGGGCCCTACAATATTCAACGAAACGAAGTTCGAAACTTCGGATGATCGAAGTTCATATACGATACGAATGTACCTACATATACTTATGGTCGTTATTGACTTATAGTCGTAACCGTAGACTTATAGTTAGGATGTACGTTACACAAATACGAACTTTTACAGAGTAGATAAATTCATATTGTATATAAATTTCGATCGTCCGAAGTTTCGAACTTCGTTTCGGATTTATATAGTAGGGCCCCTAGTGCGGGTTGGCGGACTTACATACCAATAAATCGCTATGGTATGCAGGTTTCCTCACGATGTTTTCCGTTTTAGTGTGTGGTGATTGATTATCAACATCATGTAATAAAATAAATAAATCTATAATTTGTATCGTCCTCAGGGTGTACCTAACGTGCAACCTGCGCGGGTTGTGTACAACGCCATCTCTCGGCAGCTACTTCACAGCTGAAGTGTGGGTACTCATCGCCGCCACGCTGTTGCACGTGCCGCTGTGTGGCGCAGCGCTTAGGGCTGCTGATAGACTCAAATCAGGGGCTGATTTGTGCCAGGTAAGATATTTATAAGTACGGATACCGCGGGCTTGCAGCTAAAATAAGGCTTATTTTAAGTGTAGATACTGCTAGGCCGTAAAATAGTGATGTTAAATTAATAGGATTTACAATTAAATACGAAAGAATAAGGAGATAGAACAACAGTCTGTTTTATGTGTGTAAATGTAAGTATTTTTTAAATTCTGAGGGCAATTAGCAATAGCAAAAATATAGCGCATGCTAAGCGTTCAAAATTAACAAGTTGGTGATATTATTTTGAAGTAGTAATAATTCCCATAACTACCAAGTAATATTCCCCCAACTCTTCGTCTCCAGCGGAGTCGCAAGCCGTCGGAGCCTCGCGCGGACCCCGAGGTGGGCGTGTGCGGGGAGGCGGGGGAGGACGAGGACGTGCGGCGCGAGCGCAGGCGCGTCGCCTCACTGCTGCAGCAGCCTGCTAACAACATGCCGCCGTTAGTCGTACATGTGAGTTATATTGATCTTGGTCTTTTGTGTTTTTGGTTATTTCAGCTGTCATTGATTTGGGGTGAGGTAGATGCTTTTTGTAATGACGGGAGAATTTAATCATAATTTTAAGTTCTATCAACTGTTTGAGCCTTAACAATCAGGTAGTTCTACAGTTCTGTAGAAATTATGTTTTCAGACGTCAGCTTTATACAGCAAACTATTGAGTAGGTTATGGTATCACCATGTATACGAACAATATCTTCAGATTTATTAGCACTGCAACCATTAATGCGCATTCAATCAAAGTATCAAAAAGGCAATATAAGAACTAATATTTTCTTCAAAGCATATCTGCATTTCATTAACTCAACAGTTCCAATTCATTCATCTTCTATTCCTTGCTTCAACACCACATTCCCTCTTTACTTCTAGAACCTTCGTAAAGAATACAAGGTCCGTGGCACGGGCGGCGGGGGCAGCTGCTTCGGCGACAGCAAGGAGTCCACACACCGCGTGCGCAAGGCGGGGCTAGCGCGCCTCAGCCTCGCCGTGGAGGGGGGCGAAGTCTTCGGCCTGCTCGGACACAACGGCGCCGGCAAGACCACCACCATGAAGATCATCACGGCTGAGGAGAGGCCGACTTGCGGGACGGTGAGATTTATAATTTGTTTGGTGATGTGACCGGGACCGTCATAATTTATAGGAAATGATGCTAGTGCCTCATATTTTCTCAACTTAGTTTCAAAAGGTTTTCGTGTCATAAAAGTAAAACACGCTATTGAGTTTTATTACTACAATAGTGGAAAAAATTACAATAGACAATCAATTCTTTAAGTGGCTCGATGTAGAAAGTGTAAAATTAGCATCTTATGTCACATAATACTTAACTACACCTTAGAAAGGAATTTGAGGATTTAGTAAACCTCTCTGTCTGATTTTTCTAGAATAATAAATAGCGCTTAATTTTCAACCTTTGAAATTGATCAGTTAGAACACAATAATCTTTAACGCCCATCCCGCTATGTTATACTTCCCCAATATGATAATATTTGCCGTTGATCAGGTGATGCTGGGCAGCCAGGACATCAGAGATTCCCAAGCATCAGCGTTCCGCATGCTGGGCTACTGTCCTCAGCACGATGCCCTGTGGAAGAACGTCACCATCCGAGAGCACATCGAGTGCTACGCCGCCATCAGGGGAGTCAGCAAGACTGATACGCCCAGGTAACTTGCACTTTACTGCTGTAGGAATAGAGGCTGATTTTTAATGAAACAATAGGACTATGGAAGTACGTGACACCCTGCAAGAACATTGAGTCCGCCGCCATCAGGAAAGTTACCCATCAGGTACGTACAGGCAAGCGAAATGTCGGACGACCGCCTAAAAGTTGGACGGATGACCTGGCTAAGGTTGCAGGAAGTCGCTGGATGCAGGCCACTTCACTTCACAAACACCCAGACCCGAAAGAAATATTGGTGGACCGCACAAACATTTCTATCGGTTCGGGGATCGAACCCTCGGCCTCTTGTTTCACAGGCGGTTAGCCGATTGCGCCACGGAGGCTGTGAAATGCTTTGGCTGATTTTAGAGTCACGCTGACCGCACGCCGACAGTCGACGCTGACAGCTCAGCGCGTAGCTTACGGTCGGGGGTCACACTGACAACTACGCTGACTAAAACGCTCCTTAGAAGCTCATACATTTCTGTCAGCGCTGAAGGTTGAAGGCAGCGTGAGTCTAAAATCAGCTTATGTGTGTCAAAATATGTGTTGTGTCAGGATCGTGGACGCGTACCTGCGCGGGCTGCAGATCTCGGAGCACGGCGGCAAGCACGCGGACGAGTGCTCGGGCGGCACGCGGCGCAAGCTCTCCTTCGCGCTGGCGATGGTGGGCGCGCCGCGGGTCGTGCTGCTCGACGAACCCTCCACCGGGATGGACCCGCGGTCCAAACGGTTCCTGTGGGACACTATACTCGCTAGCTTCCAGGTTACTTACTACTTACTACTTAATAATTTATTTAAACATTCATACTCAGCCGTGTGAAAGAAAAGTGCGTGGTGGCCTGATCGTAAACTTTGGACTTTTGGGAGTCATGTGTGTATTGATAGTCAATCACCACGCACTTAAACGGTGAAGGAAACATCGTGAGGAAACCTGCATACCATAACGATTTATAAAAAAATGTATGGTATGTAAGTCCGCCAACCCGCATTAGGCCAGCGTGGTCGATTAAAGTGGCCTAAGCATTCTCAATTGTACTCTCGATGGGCTGATACAGATTTATTTAAACATTCTTACTGTTAAGCGACCATCGATTTTGCTCCCTTGTCGCGTGGTTTTTGTACGGCATAGCGGAATAATGGATTAGAAGAGGTATTGAAACTGTATGGAACCAATGCCGTATAAAATGAAATGACCAAACTTACAAAGAAAATTGCCGGAAAATCTAACGTTATTCTGACCTTGTGGCACACATGTTTCATAGATCTATCGATGGTAGGAATGTCGTACAAAAATATATGACCAAAATGTACCCCTCTGCCTTTGCTTTTGAAGTCTCACCTGCACACATTCGGACAGCTTACAAGTGACGGCATAGTCCTGAATATAATTATTTTAAGCCCCTGTATCTTACTAAATAGGTCTCCTGGTGGTTCATATGACCCATCACTTTTTGCCACGAACCTGTCTAATGCACTGGAACGCGCGCACCACTTACATCGGAATATTTCATCCTGTCCATACATTTAAGTCAATGGTTTTAAACTATTTTTTTATCCTTTGTCTGGTTTTAATATGAAATACTTTCGTTTGCAGGGCAAGAAGGGTGCTATCCTAACCACACATTCCATGGAAGAGGCTGATGCGTTGTGTTCTAGAGTCGGGATTATGGTTAAGGGAAGTTTAAGGTAAATATGGTTTTCTATAGCAGAAGCATTAAATAAATGAGTAATCGACTTATTTAACAGAATTCCAAGTAATCATTGAAGGTTGAGAATTATGTGTAGAGTTAGTCAGGGTGGGAATTTTGAAATTGTGTAGTTCATTCTTCGATTAAAAGTGGAATGATACTGTAAATTAATGAAAAACCATGTTCAATTATATATATCTGTGCGATACTGTAAATTCATGTTGAAAAATCATGTTCAATAAGTTCAATTATACATATCTATGACTCTAAAAATCATTTCTATGAAAAATCAGACTACCTCCGTGGCGCTGTTGGTTAGACTCCGGCTGTGAAACGAGAGATCGCGAATTCGATCCCCGCATCGAGACAAATGTTTGTGTGAACTACCAGCATTTGTTCCGAGTCTGAGTGTTTGTCAGACCGAAGTCTCTCGTAGAGTCCTATACCCACGACATGATATAAAACTCGTTGTTAGTGTGGGGTCTAGACTATGTATGTGAGTATTGGGTGTATTTATTTACTGTTTAAAAATACTACACACGAATATGATCAAATAACCTACAGACCTAAAATAACGACAAAAGGAATATCTATAGAGTAAGGAGTACGTTAGAATTAACAGGTTTCAAACTCCAGCTTAACAAAATAAATATTTGTGTGTAGATGTATTGGTTCGACGCAACATTTGAAGAATCTGTACGGTGCTGGTTACACGCTAGAAATGAAGATTGGACAGAGCTATCAGAAGGCGAATGTGAGTTTGTTATATTGTACACATCAACTATCTAATTCAAACAAAACTTGATAAATCATTACTTAGTCTATAATTTACATGAAATAAAACAATCCTATTGTGTATTCTTTCTCTAGATGATGGAGACAGAAATGTCCATGTCACCATCACCGCTGCGATCTACAGAGAACTCTCCGTCTCTCGGTGAAGCTGACGAAGGTACCGTACTTTCCAACCTACCCTCACTTTAAAACTAATTGTCTATCTACCCTCTATTATTTTATTTTTTAGTTCTTCAGTTTGATCGTGGATTTCGCAAGTGGTCGAATTACCGTGAGCTTTGTTTTTGTTGGAATTTTTGTTTTGTGCATTCAATACTTTATTTTTTGTATGTAATTATTTATTTGTTTCGTATGTGGACTATTGGTCAATTCACATTGTTTTTGAATCGGATGTAACTATTTGTGTCGTATTTTTAACTTTCTCTTCATTTACGCTAGTCGGTTACATGTATATGTCGGGGTGTTCTTGTGTAAAACCCATATGATAAATAATTGTAAATTGGCCCTAAGGAATCTACGGGTAGTTGCAGAAGTAACTTTATTAAAGGAAACCCTGTTGTGGTTCTATTTCACTACCCACTGTCAGAGTAAGGGTGGGAGCATGACAGTTTGCAATATAAACCGCCTCCGAACCGCAGACAAGATATTCGAGATCCAGCAGTCGGCGGTGAAGCATAGACATACGCGTGTTTACTGTAAAGTAACAAGTTGTCGCAGATATTTGGATAAGCCGTTAATCCGTTAATTATAACGTGTGGTGGTAATTATTTATAATTAAATAATTAACACAATGGATTTTATTACCGTCATCCGACATATACCTTACTAGCTGTCGGGCCCGGCTTCGCCCGGGTGCAGATAGTTTTTGAGTCCAATCCACATCAAGAACATATTATTTCGCGTGTCTACTAACTATATTTCCCGCGTGCCGTCGACTATATTTCCCTTCCGTAGGAGAGGACATCCCGTGCCAACAATTTTGAAATTTGAAAGAGTAGAAAATATGTATATTTGGTTTCCTGACTCATCCACGGGAACACTACATTTTTCGGGATAAAAAGTAGCCTATGTGTTAATCCAGGGTGTCAGCTATCACTATACAAATTTCATCAAAATCTGTTGAGCCCGTTTTTTTCATGAAAGAGTAACAAACATCCATACATACATACAAACTTTCCACCTTTATAATATTAGTAAGGATTTGTCTTATTTATGTTTATATGTATGTTTGTATCCAGACTGCGACCGAGTGAGTTTAAAAAGAAAACTGCGGACGTTATAATTATAGCAAAACTATTTATTCACCATCGAAATACGACTATAAGGACTACAAAAAAAACCCTCCCATTTTTTTGCAAAATGTTTAGTTGCATTGTGTTTGTAGTCACTAAAACTACCACCACCCGGCTTCGTCTTCGGTCGCAGTCTGGATATACCCTGTAGACATGTTTACCATGTTACTAGTTCTAATTAATGTTCTTTGTGGCGTATCCGATGATATAGTGACCGAAAAATAATCGTATATGTCTCACTTTCCTTTCTAATGTTTTAAGACTATTTACACGCCACGAAAATTCATTAAGTGTTAAAACCTTGCTATTACATTCATTCTTCAGATGCATTACTTAGATGTCGCATATCCAAAGTTTCTAACTGTCATGTATTAAAATATTTCTAGAATTCTATTAGAATATTTCTGAAATTCTACGACAATGTCTCTAGAATTCTAAAATACATACGACAGTTAGGATTGTTTACATGCCCATGTATCGTTTAATATGCATTAAACTATACTGAAAACTTTGAAACTGAATCTTGATACTTTGTACGTACGGAACATCTGTAGTAATTTAACCTGTATTCTGCAAATAAAGATTTGATTGATATTTGATATTGATTTAATCGTGTGTTATCCTCCAGGAGGTTCAGGGTCGGGCTCTGTGTGTGAGGAGGGCGGGGAGGGGGAGACGGAGGCGGTGGACGCGAGTATACACACGCCGCTGGTGGCCGGCACGCCGCCGCATCTCACCAGGCAACATCAGAGGTACATTCAGTGAGATTACTTATTTGGCAAAAGTGCTATGACTTTTTTTTCTGCTATGCCACAGTGACTGCATTGCTCCTGGTGGTAAGTGGAAATGCCGTCCAGATAGAGTTTTGACTGGCATCAGATGGTGGTCCCATGCCATTCGATACAATCATGCCGGTCCGCTAAGATGCCTCTTAATGCTGCGGCGAAAGGACCCAGGATTACAGCAAGGAGGGAACACGTGTGATGGCAAACTGTTCCAAAGCTTGACGATACGGCAGTGAAAACAATTGTAGAACTTTTTGGTTCACGTCGAGATGGTTTTAATCGTCAAATTATGGTTCCACAAACCAACACTTCGGGTTTTGTTGAGGAAAGGAGAGGAGGGGATCAAATTGTAGTATTCCTCAGAGCATTTGCCATGATACAGACGGTAGAATCAAATAACAAAAAATATCAAAGAGCCTCGACCACCATATCCAGAGGCTCTCTAAAGGCTCTCTATGGGGCCATTCGGTCCAAAGCAAGATGCAGAAGACAGTATTGCTGGATGGAGGTTCCTTAGTTTAGTATCCAAACCACCGGTGGCTTGGGTCCTGTACTTCGCGACCAAAGAGTAATTTTTTTTACATTTTTAAATGTATTTTGTTATTTTTTAAAATGTAAATAACAATGTAAAAATAAAAGATATATAAAATAAAGGAATCTATGTCTAATCAGTATTAGTTAAATTAGTAATAACGCAGTTGTTTTCCGCAAAGAATATACTTAAATTAATCTTCAATATCATCAGACAATTAAAAGAAATATATGCTCGAAATTTGAACTGGTATCGTTCCCCAGTCTTTCAATATTGAATCAGACACATAAAAGAAATGTATCGTGGAACTGTTGTTCCCCAGGACGGAGTCTAGCGGCGGCGCGAGCGCGGAGGCTGCGATCGCGCTGGTGGGGCAGCTGTTCCCGGCGGCCGTGCTGGAGGAGAACTTCGCCGAGCGGCTCGTGTTCTCCGTGCCGCAGTCCGCAGTGTCCAGCCTCGCGAGATGCTTCCAGCAGATCGAGGACGGTGAGATGCCTTGAGGGATTCTGTATGGGATATAATTAAGATAATGAATAAGTAACACCCAACAGTCACATACATAGTTCTGACCTTACACTAAAATCGTTATGTCGTGAATATCAGGAACTACGAGAGACCTTTCGGTCTCACAACCACCCAGAACTGAAATAAATATACATACAATACATGCATACAATTGGAACATTTAAATGCCTACAATATCTTCTATTGAATAATCACATCGTAATTATCTGCCGACTCGGCCATCCTTCACATCAGCTGTTTACAAACTCTTATTCTATTCTTCAATACGCTTCTCGACGTCCGGGAGTGACGTCACGGACGCAAAGTCAGCCTTACGCTCTCTGTGTAATTTTGTCTTAAAAATAAAGCAAACTGTGTAATTTGTTGTAAAATCTACATCAAAGTATTAAATAGAGTGCTTTTAAATACATATATAGTTATATAACCGATCAGTGCTGTGATTAATATAAAAGACGTAAAACAAAAATTTTTTGGACAAAACTCTTTAACGTCTACCCCTAACTGAAATAATATAAGTGTGTCTACCAGAAGGAAGTGAAAATAAATTAAGTGTGACGTTTATTCTGTGTGCGGACGTTTTCCCTACTAAGTGTGTCTAATCTATGGTGTCAGTACCCCATTATCTATAGATATAAATAAACCATAGATGTAGTATAGAACATAGATCGGCAATGTGTCATTTTCAGCGCGACCAAAACTGATTTACGATTGTGTGCGTGAAGTTTACTTGTGTGCTTGACATATAGTGGTGTACCATGGACTTTCGATAGTATCATATCGATATCGATATAGCTGTCGGCCTGTAGTTGTGAAATAAAATGTTATGGATATATGCGACATTTTATTATATACCGGGTATATCAAGACTGCTACCCGAAAACGAAGCCTGGTGGTAGTTTTAGTGACTACAAACACAATGCAACTAAAAATTTCACACAGAAACGCGAAATTATTTTTTTATGATTTTTTAAATATCGTCATTTTTAGGTGGTAAATCCATAGTTTTTGCTAAAATAATAATTTTAACTGTTTTATACCTTAGGGTATTTATAAATAATAGGGGAATACACTATTATTATAGGAAAAAATGTATTTACCACCCAAATATGGCCATAGGAAAAAAATTACAAAAAAATAAATGTCGCTTTTTTTTGCAAAATTTTCTATTGCATTGTGCCTGAAGTCGCTTAAACTACCACCCGACTTCGTTTTCGGTAGCAGTCTTGATATACCCTGTACCTATTAACAGAAACTTATTGATGTGTTTATTTCAATACAGATTGATAAACACACAAATAAATAAAGATAAATTGTCATATTATTTGGAAAACATTTTGTTTGAGATATTTTGTGTGAGTCTTTAGTACAGACATCTAATTAAACTGAGAACAAAAACACTTTTATAAAATAAAACTATAATTTACAAAGTTTTAGCGTTTTCGGTTTATTTTTTTAATTTCCCGTCGCGAAGTTTCGATTACTTTACAGCTTTCGTAGTCGTAGGGTGGACTCAGTCTGCAACAAAATCCATGATTATTAGTTTTTTTCAATGAGTAAAATTCGCGTAAGTATATTTATACTAGAGTTAAAAAAATATGCTTATTTAAGTCAATTAATTGACTTGACACATTGGGAAGTGTTGGACGCCTGCTAGGCCGCGTTGGAGGTGTACGGTGGAGCTTGTAGGAAGTCGTTGGATGCAGGCAGCTTACAACAAACTGATGTAGACATTCTTGTGGAAGGCCTATGTTCATTAGTCGCATTCCTGTGACTGAAGAAAGAGACAGTTTAATAAACTACAAAGGTTTTCTCGATCTCGTCACCTAAACTAATGTTTTTCCTATGATAATTATAAATTTTAAACCTATACCTAATGTTATGATAAATGAATAATGTTGCTTCAAGGTTTGGATGATGATATTGTGCATAGAAGTATCGCATATTTTATAATAATATCGAATATGTTCTTGTTTTACTATTATAAATTGACAGCCTCTTGGCAGAGATCTTAATTCATAAATCACACACATGAAGTGTTATAATAAATATTCCACAAATATAAAAAAATGAGAAAAAGTAAAGTAATAAGTAATATTGTAGAATGAATACTATAATAATGGCCGGGGAAATATGGCCGAGATAACGCCAGGTAGAAGAAGGAGAAAAATGCACACTATCACAAAATACTATAGCCCCATAAAAATGTAGGGAAACATGTGTTGTCATCGACGATTTTATCGACAACCTTTTATTGATCGAACCTGTCAGTCAATCCCTAGCTACTTTTGGTTGAAATTATTGTAAATTCACGTATTTGATATTATTTTTTATACGCAATGGATGCTTTCAGCGTATTAATACAATGAAATACTATATTCTTTTCTACCGATATGTATACACGGATTTCCATTTAATTCTATAATATCGTCACAAAAAAGTATTGTGCAAAAGTGGCCGGTACCTGTGAAAACTGTAATTATTTCGGATTTTTACGCCTGCATGAACCACACCTTGGCACTACACAATGCACTATAATAAACTACGTTTAATAAATATAACCAAGTACTGTAAAATTAAATAAATTATGAAAATAAGCGAATTTTGTTGCTCGCTTAGTTTGACATATTTTGACTCTGGGTCACTGCTGGCTACTTCTGTGTAAACGAATGGTCGCATCATGCATCTCGCTTTAACATATGAGTTTAATTATTCCATCTCTTTCACATTGCCGATCTATGTTTTATACTAAATCTATGAAATAAACATAAACTTTTTATTTGAGAGCAGCGCCATCTTTTGGCTGCACATCGCACTAAGTTATTACCAGATCAATAACTAACGCAATTAACATGACTGGTGTTAGGTGCGGAGGGTGTAGTAAGTTCATGTCACCGTTAGAGGGCGCTAAATGCGGCAAATGCAGCACACTTTACCACCGAGCTTGCGTCGCTTTACCCCGAACTGGAGTAATAGCTACCTCTTGGCGTTGCATTGATTGCAAGAAGATGTCTCAAGATAGTGCCTCGCCGGCGGGCTCGCCTGAGGTTGCATTCTCGGGCATTAGTTCGGAGATATTGGGTGATTTCAATATGGAACTGAAACGTATAAGGGATGAACTGCGCGCGGTACGAACGGAATTCCAAGCATTTCGGCAGGAGATGGCTGAAATCAGGGATCTGGCTGGTCGTGTTGATGGCATTGAGTCGAGGCTGACTGTCTTGGAGCAATGTAATAAAAATGTTACTCCCAGTTCGGACATCAGCGATGTGGTGTTGCAGCTTAAGCGCGACCTCAATGATAGAGACCAGGAGCTCCTTGCGAACGACCTTGAAATAACTAACGTTCCGGAGACCAGCGGGGAAAGCTTAACACACATTGTGAAGCTGGTTACAAATAAATTTGGAATTTCTCTGGAAGATCGTGACCTGGTGAGTGTGGACCGTGTTGGAGGCCGTATTATAAACTCACTGAATCCATCTGGCCCTTCCGAGTCGAAGCCAAGACATATTGTTGTCAGATTAGCTCGCCGCGATCTGCGCGATTCAATCCTGCGAGAAGCAAGAGTGCGTCGTGGAGCAAACACAGCTGACTTGGACATTCCAGGATCACCTAGACGCTTTTACATCAATGAGCGTCTTACCAAATCGAACAGATCTTTGTTTCGTCAGGCCCGGGATGCGGGACAGCAATGTGGTTGGAAGTTCGTGTGGACGAGCAGAGGCCGCATTCTTGCCCGGCAAAATCCTGGTGACACTGTCAGTCGCATCAGATGTGAGGAGGATATTAAACGTGTGTTTGGATCTCGGATCAGCGATGCCTAGTGGGCGGTTGGTTCTGGATGATTCTTCTATCTATTATTATTGGAATAGGATCTATAGCAATTATCTTTTATTAACTGACAGACTGTCTTATTTGGTTTATGTCAATCTTGGAGAGCTTCTAACTTTAATTCATCTTGCGTATTTCTATACACCCCGCCTTTCTGACGCTGTGTTGTATTTTGTCTCGTCCATGTGTTTGTTACTTCACGAGAAACTGAAATTTAATCAGAAAATAAGCATTACACTTACAATTTTACATAATTTATTATTACAAATTATACACAATCTTATACTCCAATTTATACACAATTTTATATTTTGTATTATACACGATATTATGTTTCAAATCATATACAATTATTTATTTCAAATTATACCCAATTTTAAGTCGCCATTTTTTGTTACAATTTTAATGCATAACTTTTCATTTATCATCTATACATCAACTGTGTTTGTTTGTTATTTAATTAATATTACATCTTTTAAACCCCGTCTGCTATCAGCATATTGTGCATATTCTTTCTGGGTTGTACAAATGGTATTATGTACTTGTTGTGCTCATTATAACCGTGTTATTTCACTTAACAATTTAAAATGACAAAAAATAAATTCTTAAAAGTTGGCCTACTAAATGCAGGATCACTTTCGACCAGGCACGATGAATTTTTGGTTGCGATGAGCAACTATTCAGTGGATATTTTGGCAGTGAATGAGACATGGTTGCGAGCAGGTGAGGAGGGCCGGGCTCCTGCTGTCCCGGGTTACCGATTAAGACACATACCGCGATCGATATCTGTGCGTGGTGGTCGAGGGGGAGGAGTCGGGTTTTACCTGAAATCGGGTGTAAAGGCGCGAGTGCGCCCACATCCAGAACAACAAGAAGTCGAACAGCTTTGGTTGAGCCTGGCATTGAACGGTAAATCCCTCCTTTTTGGGTACTGCTTATCGCCCGCCATGGTTGGACTTGGACATTTTCCTAGACTCATTAACTCTTAGTTTAAACGCCCTTGCTCCTTATGATTACGTTGTATTGCTCGGCGATTTTAATGTTAATATGTTGGATGAAACTAACACTAAAACCAAACGATTACTAGATTTTTTGCACTATTGTGGGCTCGAGCAAATAGTTACTCACCCGACTCATTTTGTTAATGATAGTTCTTCGCTCATTGACGTTATTTGCACTGACGCTCGCTATAGAGATCTTTCTGTCAATCACATCAGTGAGTTGGGGCATCATTCTCTGATCACATGTCAGCTCGTGCTGAGGAAGGAGAAACCTACTGAGAGAATAATTACTTACCGTCCTTTTAAAAGCATAGTGCCTGATTTATTTGAGACAGATTTGAATGCTATCCCGTGGTATTCAATTTGTCACTTAAATGACGTCAATGAAATGGTTACCTTATATAATGATTATGTCCTAAACTTATATAATGTACATGCCCCTATTACATGTAGGCCGTTTAAAACCTCACCAACTCCTTGGATAACACCCACCATAAAACTTATGTGTAGGCTTCGCGATAGGGCTAGGCTTAGGTACCGCCGCACTAAGCTTCAAACACACAGGGATTATTATGTTGAATTAAAACGTCAGGTTGTCAAGTCTCTGCATGAGGAAAAGAGGGCATATTTTACCAAGCATGTCAATGACAACTTAGATAATTCTAAGGTGTTATGGAAAAATCTGAAATCGCATGTATATCAATCAAACTCTTTTGATATGCTTCCGGATCATTTGCTCGATCCTGATGCCATAAATACTGCTTTTTTGGATGTGCCGGGAAATCCTGACGTATCAATTTCACAATTAACTTTTTTTGAGTTTGCTAAATATGGCACGTCTACATTTTCTATCGAGCAAGTCGATGAGATTTCGGTTCTTAACATCATCAAAAGCATTAGTACAAATGCTCAAGGGGTCGACGGAATTTCCAGGGAGATGATATGGCTCACACTTCCTCATACCTTGCCTGCAATAACTTCCATCATCAATACGTCAATTACCACCAATACCTTCCCAAATCTCTGGCGCTGTGCTGTCGTACGACCTATTCCAAAATGTAATAATCCTCAATGCTACAAGGACTTGCGTCCTATAAGCATACTTCCGTTTATGTCAAAGTTATTAGAGAGGGTTGTGTACGCTCAGGTTATTAAGTATCTAGATACAAATCACATTATCCCTGACCTCCAATCGGGTTTTAGACAGGGACGGGGAACTGGGACAGCCTTATTAGAGGTGGTAGACAATATTCTGACGGCTCGGGATAGGGGAGAGGGAACAATTCTCACTCTGCTCGATTACTCACGCGCGTTTGACTCCATCAACCATAATTTACTTTTATCGAAATTAAGTTATTATGGGTTCGAACCCAATACAATAAAATGGTTCCACAGCTACTTGAATAACCGCTGCCAGTATGTTGAGTTGAGGAAGGAGGATGGTTCCTCAATATGTTCTTCTCCCAAATTTGTCACTAGAGGAGTACCACAAGGATCTATATTAGGTCCTCTTCTATATATCATATATGGTGCTGACATAACGAGTTGTTTGCGTGACTGTAAATACCACATGTTTGCGGATGATTTACAGATGTATATGTCTTTTAAGGCTGATGCGACATCATCATCTATATATATAAAAGAGGAACCTGACTGACTGACTGACTGACTGACTGACTGACGTATCAACGCACAGCCGAAACTACTGGAGCTAGGAACGTGAAATTTTGCACAGAGGTTCCTATTGTGACGTAGGGTAGCACTAAGAAGGGATTTTTGGAAATTCAACCCCTAAGGGGGTGAAAAGGGTTAAAAACTGTTGTATGGAAAATCGTAACCCTTAGAGTTACAATTGTCAAACTTGGCATTTCAGTAAATCATTTAAAAAGAAAAATAACTGCATAATTTGTTTATCTAAAATTAGTCTTTAAGGGGTTAAAATAAGGGTAGAAGTGATGCGAGAGTAGGGTGATTTTACGACTGTCTAATCAACGCACAGCCGAAACTACTGGAGCTAGAAACGTGAAATTTTATGCAAAGATGCCTATTGTCACGTAGGGTAGCACTAAGAAGGGATTTTTGGAAATTCGACCCCTGAAGAGGTGAAAAGGGTAAAAAACGGTTGTATGGAAAATCTAAACCGTTAAAGCTAGAGTTCTCAAACTTTGCAAGTTAGTTAGCCTATCAAAATCAAATATAACTGCATACTTATTTTTTCTAAAATTAACCCTAAACGGGTAAAAATAAGGGTCGAAATTTTGCAGAACCGAACTATCGGATCAACGCACAGCCGGAACTACTGGAGCTAGAATTGTGAAATTTTACACATGGATTCCTATTATGATGTAGATAGATTAGCACTAAGAAATATTTTTTGGAAATTCAACCCCTAAGGGAGTGAAAAGGGTTAATAACTGTTGTATGGAAAATTGTGACCGTTGAAATTGCAAATATTAAACTTGACACATATGTAGGTTACTCATCTAGGAACAAGAGTAACTGCATATTTTTTTTTTCCTATAATTAACCCTAAATGAGTCAAAATAAGGGTTGAAGTGTTGTATGCAAAATCGAAACACTGAAGTTATTGATATCAAAATTCGTATTTCACGACTTATTTTAAACGAAAAATAATGGCGTGAACTACTTTTAGAAAAATAGCACTATGGGGGTAAAATAAGGGATGACTTTTTCATATAATGTATTGCTTTTACGTCCGTAATATGATAACATAAACACGCAGACGAAGTCGCGGGAAAAAGCTAGTCCGTAAATAAAATTAATGAGGAATTGAAGAAAGTGGTGTCCTGGTCTAACTGCAACTCCTTAGTTTTAAATCCTATTAAATCAAAATGCTTGGTTCTAGGCAGTAAAAAACAAGTTCAGTCCATATTGTCTGCTAAGCCAGATATCAAAATTTTAGGAGTCAGTATTGACGTGGTGGATACGGTGCGTAACTTGGGTCTAATTTTTTATCCTGACCTTCGTTTTGAAGCGCACATTAAAAACGTTGTGAAAAACTGTTTCTACAGATTAAAACTATTATACCGCTTCAGGAAATACTTCACCGTTAATATCAGAAAAAAACTAGTTGACAGTCTGGTACTGTCTAGATTTAATTACTGTGACGTCGTATATGGTCCGTGTCTTCTATCTCGTACGGATCGACTTATCCAACGGGTGCAGAATGCGTGCGCTAGGTTCTGCTTCGATATTCCCCGCCGCAACCATGTCACACCGCACCTAAACAGCGCGAACATTCTTAGGCCCTGCGCAGACGACAGACTATCCGTGACGCACTTTTTAGTCTGTGAAAATAGAACCTATGCAATTATATGCAGTAACGCACATGACGCGCAAAAAGTCCGGCGCACAAAAAATCCGTGTAATTCGGGCAGACCGCAACGCGCCGCGGCGCGCCGCTCCGCACAAAAAGTGTGTGAAAAAAATTGAACGTTTGCTACAACGCGCGCTAACGCAGACGGCGCACTCTTTAGTCGGCAATCTGCATTTGCTAGGGGTGGGTGGACGTAACGCACGCGATCTATTATCATGGCGCCAGAGGTCGATGTAACTATGTTAATTCAAGAAATACAAAACAGACCAGCAATTTATGATACTTCTAAGGCAGAATATCATGATAGACATCTAAAAAGAACAGACATTTTATTAAATTTGAAAAAAATTGCCGGATGTTGTTTCAGAATTGAATGTTTAGTATGGAACTGTCCCTTCAGTAATCTTTCCGAAAGTATAGTATGTACCCAAAATTCTCTATTTCTTCTTCTTTTTCTGTACTTCATGTACAAAATAATACTTCGCGATGTCTGCGCGATTTCCATAGCGTCTACGTCCCTACGCTCTGCCGACAAAATGATCGAAGATGTGCGTCGTGTGCGTTGAGTCTGTGAAAAATCCGCGACCGACTTTTTGCGCGCCATGCAGACTTTTTGTGCGCCGCAGACTCGATCGCACAAAAAGTGTGCCGTCTGCGCAGGGCCTTAAGATGTCAGCGCGTAGAAAATTACACTTGGCCTCTTTGTTATTTGGTGTTATTGCATCTAAGCGACCTAAATACCTTTATGATAAGTTGACCTGGAGGCAAGACCACCTCGTATATTCTGCCCGTTCTTCCACGAATCCGCTGTCGTTGCCACTTCACAAGTCCGCGGCCTTTAGAGGATCTTTTAAATACGCGGCTACGCGCTGCTGGAATAACGTCCCGCCGCCTATACGATCTAAAAAGAGTAAGAACAGTTTTAAACGCTTGTACAAACAATTTCTTCTTGCAGATCAAAAGCAAAGCTGTGAATCTTAGTCAAAATTCATTTATGTAAGCATGTATTATTTATTAACTATAACTAAAACATTTCCTAAATTATTTAACAATACATAAATCAATAAATCAATAGTTAGATGGTTTGGTCTTACTCACAGATTGTCTTACTTCAACGATATTCTGGCGCGGCCGGTTTTTGCACATGGCGTGCTCAATATGACACAGCGCATTTTATTTTATTTGTGCGGTGCGGGTATTTATTATGTGTATTTGATTATTATTTATTTATGTTACTCTTTATTCTGTGGGTAGAATAATTTGCAGTTGCCTTATTTCAGTGTTGTAATGTGTTATTTTTCAAAAGTATTAATTAGAATTTTGTTTGTGAATTATTTACTGCTATTTTATTTTAATTTTTTTGGAATTGTTATTACTATTTTTGTTTTATCTGATGTTGCTATTATTTTTTATTGCTTTTTTCCATTCTTAGTGTGTTGTTTTTATTATTATTTTATTAATGTTGTGTTATAATTTTAGTGTGTTGTTTAATATTATTTTATTAACATTGTATGTAATAAAATGTTAAGCAAATGTGTGTGTGTGGTGGACATAGCGTCCGGATGTCACACTGACCCTCCATTGAAAATCAGCGCTGCAGTGCAGCTGTGTTGTACTGCAGCATATAGCTGAATGGGGAGTCATTGTTGTCTGGCCATGCGCATATAATGGCAAACTGTTTACTATCTTATATGCTACATTGTCTTTTTTTGTATGTGGCCATGCAATAATAAATGTATTTTCTTTCTTTCTTTCTCTTTCTTTCTTAATACTGCCTGCACCATCGTCATACTAGAATACGTAGCCTTACTCATTGCTCATAGAAATCACACATTACAAATGCTTGCTGAGATTTTAATGAAAGTGAAATTATTAAATCTGTTAATTTTGGTGATGTTTATAATACATACATTGTCAAAACAAAGAGAAACACCCACAGTTTTTAGTAAGCCAGCGTTTTATTTAATAAAAGGACTGCGGCTGTGAAACCAAAGGCTGCAGATTTGATTCCTACACCGAAACAATTGAGACTTGTTGTTGACACTGAGATTTGCGTAATCCACAGGTTTCGGGTCTGAGTGTTTGTGGGACTCACCACTGAACAGTCTTTGTGAGAAAAACCACTCGTAGTTTCTGATACACGACACAACACTCGATATTAGTGTGCAGTCAACACTATGCATGTGACTGTTGGGTGTATTAAATGCCTATATACAAGTAGCCATTCATTTACATAGTTTAAGCAAATATAATAGTTTATGTAAATGTCCCTACAACTCGGATGAAAGCATACTCCATTTGTTTCATTGGATCAAAAAAATATCAATCTCTGAAACACCACGTCGGGCGCCAATATCAACTCCATAATAATTGATCAATTTCCTTCCAGCAAAAGAGAAGCTAAACATCATAGAGTACAGTTTCAGCCAGACGACACTAGAACAGGTGTTCCTGAAGTTCGCACAGTCGGAAAACGTGGAGTCTTCTGAACAAGAACACTAGCGAATGTTAAATGTAAGGTACAACGCTGTCCATTTGCACTGACGTCACTTACAAGGGAACCAGTACTCGAAGCAATATTGTTCTGTCCATTTAGCGGGTATTATGGGACTGATTCAAACCTACCTCATTGTGTCATGGCCTCGCCGATTTAGGGTATTAGGGCTGTTCTTTGCTAACAGTCTGAGGCAATCTGTCGTTTTCGTACTCGTAGTAAGGCGTTCCTGTATTTTGCCATCCCTAATTTTGACTTAGTTTTTTATTACTTAATTTTTATTCTTGTTATCAACCAACAAATGTTCCATAAAATAAATCCGAAATCTTTCTTCCGTGCTTTATTTATTGAGTTCTTTATTGTACACTGTAAAAGAGTAACAGTTTTTAGAGACAATACAAAACAACAAAGTACAACTGGCGGTGTTATCGCTCTAAGGCAATTTCTGCCAGACAACTTTAGGATGTAAAGAAAGTTGTGTGACTGCAAAATGAGAATTATTTAAGCATAGGTACAAATAAAATTATTGCGTCAAAATAATTACAAAGTATCTGAAGTCGGACCGCCAAATGTGCGCTATTGTAGGACTAATAGACAAAATGGACATTTTAATTTTTGACATTATTTTTTTTAGTTTTAGCCAATGAATGATTGTTAAATCAACAGCCATATTGCCATAGGAAAGCTAGATATCCTTGTATCCCAAATCCCCTACTACTATTTCGAATGTAGATTTTGGAAGTGAGAATGTCAGTTCAAACGGATAGCGTTATATGTGCTTTTTTGAATAAAAAAGTTGTAAAATAATGATCGCTTCTGATATTACAATATCGTGTAGATGATTTCGTTGTATTTTCAAAGCTTTTTGTACAAGGTTCCCGTGTCCATGTATGAGTTTGGACGCGGCGTCTTTTTACACGCCTCTAACAGAGTTGAGAAGTTAAAACACT
The DNA here is from genome assembly GCA_023078785.2 of Hyles euphorbiae. Classification (NCBI taxonomy): domain Eukaryota; kingdom Metazoa; phylum Arthropoda; class Insecta; order Lepidoptera; family Sphingidae; genus Hyles; species Hyles euphorbiae. The sequence continues at coordinate 13,840,379 of CM041044.1, read as the reverse complement.
TCTATAATTCAATGAATTTTTAATATGTACTTACATTTGAGAATATGAGTCCAAATTAATTGACTACTAAAGTTAAATAAAGTTGAAACTCAAAAATTAGCTTAGCTACTGAAATACAATTGTACAAAGTATTTCAAATTAATTGTGGACATTTAACTTAGTAAATTAAATTCAAATAAAGAAACACGGTATTTATTTCAAGCATAAACTATAGTTAAAATCCCTTTAGGGATACAGTAAAGTCTTTCTAAGGACTATTGATAATACAACAAACAAAAAACGCAGCGTTCAACCTCACATACGGACTCGAACCACAAAGTTTCCGATTAAAGAGAGAATATTGCGTAGGTGTGTCGTAGCGTGGATAGCCGAAGTTGACTGTGTGTTTTATAATTTGATACATCGTATTAATATCCGTTTTATATGAATAAATAGCAAGGAGTAGACATAGAGTGAGCATTGTGTCTGTTGAAGGGGATAGAAGATCATTTTAATTTATGAAATATATTTGTTTAAATCAAAATCTATTCAGACTATTCTTGGTTGAAGTGTAGGAGAATTCGGACAAATTAAAAACGGTTATAATTATTTTGTAAGCTTTACAAGAAATCTGTTAATTGTTGATTAAACTAATTGACTTCAAATAGTAAAAAATGTAAGGACTTGCAAAGTTTCCAAATTAGAAAGTTAGTTTTACAGGAACATAAGTTCGTGAACAAAAAATGTGTTATTTAAAAAATAACTTATAGAAATATCGTGGCAGCTAAATAACAGACACAATGCCCACATCGAGCAGGCATACAATTTACACTGGAGCCACCGAAAATAGCCGAAAATATGACGTTAACAAAAAAATAGACTAGAATTTGTTATCAATCTCCATTGTGAATTGTGCGCCTTTTGTACAAAATGATAAAAAATTCATGCGGTCTAACAGTGCCTAAGATCCGGACATGACCTAAAATGTTACTTTTTTAGTCGTTTAAACATTAATAATTTAAGTTTCGTTTTAATGGGGGAACTCTTGTGATTTTATTTTAATTTTCTAGTCAGCAACACTGGCTTTGAGTAATTATGTGCATACAGAAGCTATTTACTTCTGAAACTGGCAACATATTTTACACCTTAACTGAAAATTCGTTACAAATAACGGATTCTTATTTCAAAAAATGACCAGCGATGGCACGGTGTTGCCATAAAAAATGGCATAATTACTCAACGCCATCGAAAATAAATTTAATAAATCTACAATTTCGTATTTGTTGCTATAATGTTTCATGAAATCGAAACTATGTATATTATTACCGCAAAATTGTTGAGAATTTGTCAAAAAACACTAGTCTTACATAATTAATGATCTTTAAATAAATATATATGATCAGTTCGATATAAGTTTGTTTGTACGTGTCGGGTGTGACTGATGAGTGCGTAGATAATCTTGCAATAGATTAGTACGGGTCATACGCTAAATAGCTTAGCACAAGTTGATCAGTGTCTGAGACATTCAATTGTTTTACGTCAACAATTGACTGTGTCAGACACTCACTTGCTACATCTTGACGTTGAAAAAAATCAGATCATAGTTTAAGTTGTAATGAATTATTTTTGTTACAGTGTTTTGATCCTTATTTGTTTTTATGTGTCATACACATACTATTCGCAATACGATACCGCAGCGTAAAAAGCGCTGTGTGATTCTATGTTTAATCTTAATACTTAAATACAAAAATAGTATTTTATTCCAAATTTAAAGCGTTATTTAAAAATACTATTGTATCATTTGTTTTGTTTCCATCATCTTTATTTTGTATTTTTAATCCCATTCAACGTGTCTTCCCTAAAATCGAAGATAATAATGGCTGTTTTGACACGTAAAATATCAATTTGAAATAAATAAGTTATTTAGGGTATGGCAACATTTGTTACAAGGACCGGCTGGGTTGCCAGTCTTCTATACAATCATAGTTAAATCATTTATTGTTAGTTTAAGTAATATAAACAGTATTAGATTAAGTTATGTGTCCTCATTTGCTATTTTTAGTTTATGTGCTTTAAAAGTATATTTATGCTTTGGTATTTTTCCAATTTGTACGGATAGGTTTGGCGTGGAGAGCGGGAATTAAGTTTGGCTGTATGTTTTTCGGTGGAGTTTCATTGGTTAAATAATAATTGTTTTATTATACAGGACTACTAAAAAAAACTTTGTTCCGGGGTTTTTTAATGTTTACTATTGTCCTCATCCAACTTTTAAGTTATTTTTATCCACTTCTCCCAGTCTTTGGTCTCTCTAAATCTGTTGCTTTATGTCATTCTGAAGGTCAATTCTTTTATTAACTTCTATAATTATTATTAATGTTAAGAAAAGTTTTCATGTTCTGAATTAATGCGCGCTACATTTTCTTTCCAATAAGGAAAATGGATTGTGACATGAGCAAATGTGTGTAACTCCATTCTTTCCTATCAACGATAAGGTAGCCAAATAAGGCGTTGTTTGCACTCCGTGATAATGTCAACTTAACATGTTTTTAAAACATTATAATATGTCGACTTTTTCTGATAATTTACGCTCAGTCATTTCCTTGATATATTTACATGTGTATTGCGTTGAAAAATGGCAGCTCATTTATTTATTTTTCAATAGAGGCATCTTAGCAGGCCGGCATAATTGTATCCAATGGCATGGGACTGCCGTCTGATGCCATTCGATTCTCAGCCTGGTCGGCATTTGCGCTTATCATCAGGAGCAGTGTAGTCATTATGCCAGTTAAAAATGCTAATAGAAAATTGATAAAACATAATTTACAGAAACAAACATCACAAGTTGACATATAAAAATTAATTTTATTTTAGTTAATTAAGTTAATATTATTTCTCGGTGTGATTATAGAAGGCGTGATAATAATTGTTTATTAGTTTGTAATTTTTGAGGTTAGAAATTAATGAATATTGGTGCTTACGACTTCTGAAAGGTGCGTATTATTTTCGGCACTGTATTTTTTCATTTTAATAATTAACAAGGTTACAATTTAGCCGGTGAAACTCCATACAGAACATTTTTATAACAGTGGTCTTAAGATCATGCGAAAAAAATGTTAAAAATATATTAAAAATGGAAAAATCTTAGCACAGTGAAACGCTTTAATTAGTGAATTAAATAATTTATATATCATTAGGAAAATTGTGTTTTAGTGAACATTGTTGAGTGGTCGGTAGCTGAATATTGCTTTTCTTGAAGTTTACGCTTAATTTTATTCGTCAGTTATTTAATTAATGTAAATCAGAGACGGATTATATAGTCTTATATTTAAAATATACACCAAATTTTCACTTGCAAATGTGAAATTAGTATGGAGAAAAATTCTTTATTATACTAGTATCTGAAAATTGAATAGGGTGGCAAAACCCACTTCACGAACCTTTGAATCCGTCTCCGTACTTATCAGCAACAATGGACGATAAACTGTAATAAATATTATAGATTTAAATGCTAAAATACGTTTATACCACTATTGTCAAATGGCAGAAACTAGAACACAACAACTTAACACGCTTTCTGAGGCATGAGATTCTTTATTTTTTTACTTAACTGCAAAATCTTCGTTGTTTCGTTTCGCACATTCGATATCGATGGAACTCATTTGAAGGCAATTCAGTTGTATACTTGCGTTGTATCTATATACCAACAGATTCTTCTTTTGGAGAATGTAATGTTTTGGCCATTCGATATATTTTGGTATATACATATGTTAAGCGTCTACTGGAGCTTATTAACACGTAATGTATATGTTATGGGCCAAGTGATTAATTTGGCATTATTCATAATGCCCGGGCAATATGAATAATGCCCAATAAGAGCGGGCAATGTGATTATAATCAATCGATTTATCACATTGCCCGGGCATTATGAATAATGCCAAGTGTCTATTGGGCAGAGTGATATAAAGCGAATCAAAATGAACCGAAGTGGTAGAATGTAGAATAGGGCAGCACGATGGGTTGGGTTGAGAGGAGTGGAGGTGGAGGGGGAGTATCGCACCTCCCCTGGTACCACTCCCATGAAAAGGTGACGCACCATTCCTGAGAAATATCTATTATAGCAACCTAACCCTTAAAACACTTGTTGTCAATACAAATTAGCTTCTGCATCGTCTCCGGCGCTACGGGAAGTTCAGCCCCTTCGCCCTTGCGTAACAAAAGATAGGCACCCATGCTCACCTCCGCAGCTTCGGCTTGCTGCCAGCCTCAGCCGCTGCGGCTCGCACGGTTGCCTATCCTTCGTTACAGCGGGCGGGGGCTGCTCTCCCTCCGCGCCTCCGGCTTTTTATATACACTCTAGGGTCGGTAGCCAAAAGACTACGTGAAGTCGGGGTGTTCCGAGTCGGTTTTGGGGCACAGTCGACCTAACTGATCCATAAAGTGGGTACACTAATTTTCTTCTGAAGATAATATTTCGGACGTTAAAAAACAACTATGTAAACATAAGCAGATCAATTCAACCTTTCTAATTTATGGGTCTATCGCAGATGCGACAATGCGGCAGCGCACCACGTAAAAAATCACCTATAAATCACACTGCCCGATCATCATGTAGCCATATTCATAATGCCCGGGCAATGTGATAAATAGGTGAGTTTAGATTGTAATTAATCACTTGGCCCGATACGGCTCTGCTATATTCATACTGCCCGGGCATTATAAATACTGCTCGCATTAATCACTTGGCCCATAACATATAAACGTACAAAAGGGATCGCAGTTATAAAAAAATAATGATTGTATTTATTTAAAAAGCAAAGCAGGCTCTTTATTTCTGTCAATGCCAGTGTAATGAGTAATCTAATTTAAATCTTGCTATTAAAAATATAAATACTTTTAAACCTATCAAGTAAACATTTCTACTCTCGTTACATAAAAATGTTTTGTTATTTTATTTCAATAAATTATTGTTTTTGATATGAAGCAACCATGTATCTAAAATGGGTCATTAGGCCCACATTTTTCTTCGTATTCTGGTGCTCCGACAAAGCTAGAAGCTCCTAGTAGATACTTAGCATAACAGTATAACTTCATTATCTTAATGAAAATAAAGGCCTCCACCAACCAAGTTTCAAAAATTAACACGAGGCATTGACTCTAACATCAATAACATATAATTAATGAATTGACAGAATATGTATGAAAATCTAATTATATTTAGGTACTTGACACTCATAAAAATGGTGGCAGACCTAAAGCTTTAAGGCTACAAGACATTTGTGTGGTTTTAGTTGTTTTCTAGTCATTGTATGATACATTGCATTCCTTCGTTTAGTACATTTAAAAATGTGTCCTTTAAATAGCAACCTTTATGAAAGGTAACACGATGAATTTCGTAATAAGTAAATTCGGTATTCTTTAAAATAATTATGCTATTAACTCTTTACTTTGGTTAAATATAAGTCAGTAAATAAGAACCTTCTCGACTTCATAACCGCCATTGAAACTCTTGCAAAACAAGATCGAAGACACACATTTATTGACACCGAGCACTGAAGTTCGGAACGGAGGAAAGTGAGCAATAATTTATTTCAAACTCCTCCTATTAATTTAACTTTCTGATTGATTTCGTTGCGGGTTAAAGACAAGTTAGACATTCCCGGAGACTCGCCGAGCTTCAATGCTCGGTGTCATTACATTGCGTGCCACTGTTGATCCTGCGACACAGGAGTTACAGTGGTGGGTGTGAGGACGGAACAGTCTCCTACTAGTAGCAGAGCAGATTGCTAGAAAATAATACAAACATATTTATACTAAAACGGAGGATTGCTAATGAATACAAGTATTGTTTTAAGATATTGTGAGAATATCGATTGCGTTCGCTATGCAAAATTAATTTGTATGGAATATATTTTCGTTTAGGCTTGATCGGGTTCTCTTGATGGTTCTTCTGTGTGTACTAAATAAAACAATAATATTCAATACATTTAATAACATAACAGCATAATATGTCTTTTATACGAAATATTTATAAGTTTCTAAATGTACCCTATTGAGCACTATGAAAGAACTTAGAACATAATTTAATTATCCTTCGTAATTCTTAATCCAGGTATGAATTTTCATAAAGCAAAAATTAAGAAGTTCTTATATTAATAATAAATTGTCTCGGATTAAAAATATTCGACTGTCCATGAGCGACACGACTACTTGTGGACAGTAGCAAAACCTAGCCCCATGCATTAAAAATCAATGCTTGGCATTCCACTGCGCTCGCCATCCTGAGACACAAAAGTCTTATTATGTTCATAATTACTCTGGCTACAAAGTCTTTCAAATCGAAGCGCAACAGTGCTTTTACACTGATGAAGAAGTGGAGAAATATACATTGCGGTGCAAGCTGCCCAGGCGGCCTCTATATGAGAGATTTACCTCCAGTAAAAAATAATACTTATGATACAGCATTATTTAGCGACATACAGAGAAACCGTGAAGAGAACGAATATGTAAGGCACTGCAAAGCATGTAGATAAGTTACAACCGCGCTGTGAAATGTGTGAATTGTTTAATTTATTAGTAAATTTTAGTCAATTAATTTAGTACAGAATAAAAACATCCGACACGAATGTGGCTTTTATTTAAACATGCAAGATAGAAGCATCCAAAGTGATTGGTAAGAAATTCTATGTTATGTAAAATCCACCAACCCGCATTAGGCCAGCGTGGTAGACTATCGGCCGATGCCAATAAATAATCAATCGAAAAAATTAGGTTGAAGTCAATTGGGATTGTTTTCTACTTTTCGATTTGTCATTTACTATGTTGCCAAAATTTTTTTTACTACTGAGATTGTTAATGGCTAAACCACTCTCAAAATGATGTTTTTGAAAACTAACCATTCTCAATAGTACTCTCAATTGTCAGGGCCCCCGCTACCATATGTGCGAAGTGTGCAATGCACACGGGCGCCATCCTTTAGGGGCGCCAAAATCCAGGGCCCAAAAAAAAGTTTGCCAAAAAAAAAACAAAAGTCAGACATCCATCCATCCGCCAAAGGAAGTCCACTGCTGCACATAGGCCTCCCCCAATGATTTACACAGAGACCTATTGGAGGCAGCCAGCATCCAGCGACATCCCACGACCTTTACCAGGTCGTCTGACCACCTTGTGGGTGGACGTCCTACACTGCGTTTTCCGCTACGTGGCCTCCATTCGAGCACTTTTCGACCCCATCGGTCATCAGTTCTCCGCGCTATGTGCCCTGCCCATTGCCACTTCAACTTGCTCATCCGCTGGGCTATGTCGGTTATTTTAGTTCTCCTACGGATATCCTCATTTCTGATTCGATATCGTAGGGAAACTCCGAGCATATACCTCTCCATAGCTCGTTGAGTGACTTTGAGCTTCATTCATGACAGCCTCCGTGGCGCAGTTGGTTAGACACCGCCTGTGAAACGAGAGGCCGCGGGTTCGATCCCCGCACCGAGAGAAATGTTTGTGTGGCCCACAAATATTTCTTCCGGGTCTGGGTGTTTGTGAGGCTGAAAAGTCTCTCGTAGTTCCTGATACCCACGACACAAGACTCGATATTAGTGTGGGGTCAGGACTATGTATGTGACTGTTGGGTGTTATTTATTAAAAAAAAAAAACTGTGTGAGACTGTAGCACAGCCGAAGTCTCGATCAAATCAACGGCTATCTCATAGTCCACAAACACTAAACAAAGCGGCAAGTTATATTCCTCGGTTTTTTTGTTTAACTTGCCGAAGCGTATGGATATGGTCTATGGTACTAAAGCGTTTTCGGAAAACGACTTGTTCGGGAGGCTGAAAGTCATCAAACCTGCGTTCGATACGATTTGTGATGACCCTCGAAAACACCTTATAGACATGGCTCAGGAGCGAGATGGGCCTGTAGTTCTTCAGCAAAGTGTTATCACCTTTTTTGAAGAACAAGACCACCACGCTCCTGCTCTATGCCTCCGGCGTTGAGCCCTCGAGAAGAACAGAATTGAAGAGCCTCTGAATGACTTTCAGTATTGGCTTGCCGCCCGCTTTCAGAAGCTCTGAGGTGATTCCGTCCTCGCCCGGCGTCTTGTTGTTTTTAAGTCGCTTCAGGGCTATCTCAATCTCACACAGGCTGATGTCCAGGATATCATTGCTAAAGTGTCAGATCAACTCGACTCTCAGGTCTTCGGCCGAGCTAACACCAGGTTGGGCAACCGAGGTGTAAAGCTGTTCGTAGAACCTCTTGATCTCCCTTAATACCTCTGCCCTCGTCGATACCACGCGGCCGTCGTCCGTCTTCAGCCTAGATAACTGGCTTTGCCCAATAAACAAGTCTCTTGCAAACACTTTGAAGCCTCCTTTCGTTCAATTGTATCCTTAATGCTCACAGTATTGTGAGCACGGACATCGTGTCGCAAGGACTTCCAGATCCGTCTATTGAGCTGCCGATATGCTTCAGCGTCAACGGAAGACTGCAGCGTCAAAGATCGACGTTCGGCCATGAAGTCAATAGTGTGGATCGAGAGTTTTTAAGGTCTATCTCTACGGCGAGGTCTAAAATACTTAGATCCCACCGTATGGACAGCTTCTACCAAACCGCTGTTTAGCTCATCCACTGCAAGGTTTTCTTCAAGACAATCAAAGCGATTTGTCAGCTCGAGTTGAAAGCTCTCGGGTTTGGGATATGGGTGCGAGTAGGTCGGAGCGTAGATTTCATCAAGCGACGCCTTTCTGATTGGACATTGATATTCAGTGTGCCCCTAACCATTCGGTGGTCACTGCCGGTTTTCACCTTGTTGATCCTGTGAGCAACAGGGTGAAAACCGTTCATGTCTCTGTAGACATCCCTGAATATCCGTCTATTCGTCGTCAAGATGAAATCTATCTCGTTTCTCGTAGAACCGTCAGGACTCAGCCAGGTCTATTTCTTGTGAGGAGACTGTCCCGCCCTCACACCCGCCACTGCAACTCCTGTAAGCCAGGATCAACAGTGGCACGCAATGTAATGACACCAAGCATTGAAGCTCGGCGAGTCTCCGGGAATGTCTAACTTGTCTTTAACCCGCAACGAAATTAATCAGAAAGTTAAATTAATAGGAGGAGTTGGAAATAAATAATGTCCACTTCCCTCCGTGCAAAGCGGGTGACAAAACATTGAACTAAAGAGGTAAATAACCTCCCAAAAAGACTTTTACAGCCGGAGAAGCCAGCTGTAAAGCACCACGGAATTCATTATTACATTTAAATGGGACCTATTGTGTGAGCTGTTATACTTGATTCCAGTAATAGGTATGGCAAAAACGCCGGAAAGCACGGAAATTCGTCCTAGTCTCCACTAGGTCCATGTATTATACGACTCCGGATGATATCTGCATATTATCAAACATGATTTTACGCTCATTTTGCCAAATACTACACTCCCAAAGTATATGATGCGCGGACTGTTCATACTCGCAATTAGGTGTTGAACATGGGCATGCAGGCGAATCAACGAGTTTAAAAGAGTACAGTTTAGACTTAAAGTTACCATGGCCCGTAAGGAACTGTGATACGCAATAATCGACATCTAGCCAAGTCTTTGTCAAACGATCACGCACGCAAGGAAAATATTGGTGTAAATGACGTCCCTTCAAAGATACCTCCCATCTATTTTGCCATTCATCTAATAGTTCGCTATATACCACTGAAAGCGGTTTAAAAAATCTGTCAACTTTTAAAAGTTCACGTGGAGTTAAAAACTTTTATCCATATTCTCCCTAGTAGAGTAATACATGGCGGCGCGACGTTGCACCTCCAGATCGACTGGAAGTACACCCGCCAGGACAGGCAATGCTTCGGTACTAACAGTTCTATATGCCTTACACAAGAATATCAACGCCAAACGTTGGCTCTGGAGCAGTTTTCTTCGCACAGCACCGATAGTAGCCCTATCGGCACATACGGGGGATCCATAACATATACACCCTAAGTAAGTTGCTCCATAGATGATTTTTAATGTATTAAAAGATCTATTTCTTGTGAGGCGGCTTCTCATAAAAAGAGTTCATCGAAAAGAATCCCCCTTTCTCCAGAAAGTCGGCCAGCCGTGACCCCTGGGGTTCCGTTGCCCATGTCTAAATTGCCCCACTTTTAACTCTGCATCGCTTCTCTTGCCCAACTTTGCGTTGAAGTCCCCCATAACAACATTGAAGTAGGTTTTGGAAGTATGTATGGCCCGACTTATATCCCCATACATCTCCTCTACTTTTTCATCTGGGTGTGTCGAGGTCGTCGCGTATGTATATGACTTCCAACGTATATCTTTTTGATATTCTGAGGTATACTACCCTGCTCGACACACTTTCGATGGTTACGATGTTGTTGATGAGAGACCTGTGGACAAGAAATCCGACACCTCCTCGGGACTGTTGGTCGTCCCCCCGGTAGAAGAGCAGGTTACCAGGATTCAGAGTTATCGTATCCTCCCCGATACTTCGGACAAAAAAAAACAAAAAAATCAATTCATATAATAAAATCGTAACCGGTCGATGTCGGTGTTTAGAAGATATATGAAAATAACCTTTAGAGTTTTTTCATTACCTGATGATACTCACCCTGACCCTTTTAGTATTTTACAATAAATATTTGAAAACAATTTAATTTCCACCCTTCAATGTATGCATTTCACTAAGAATTCTTCTGACATTGCCTGTATCTGTAGTTTCTGGCGAATGATATTTGCAAAGTTAAAAATTATTTAAGGTCAACAACGCTTCAAGAAAGATTGTCTGGGCTAGCAATATTAGCCATTGAACAAGAAATTTTTGATGGTATAAATTTCAGCGATGTTATTAACGAATTTGCAACAGCATAGTCTCAGACAATACCGCTACAGTAACAAGAGTATTGTAGTAGCGACTCTACTACAACACCTATTTTTTAATTTTTCTATTGTACCTAGATATCTTTTTTGATTTTATAACGAAGTTACCTAGGTATTTGTTATTAAAGTATCTACATATTGTAGTATAATTAGGAAGTGATACTCATTTACGTGTTAATGAAAAAGCGCAAAACCTCAGACACGCCAACTTATTTTGATTATAAAAGAATTACGAATATTATTTTGATTCAAATTTGACCCCTATTTTTATTAGTGGAATCGACTCTACTCATGATTATGAACAAACTAATTTTAGGTTTTGCGCTTTCTCCATAACACGTAGAAATGAGTAATATGTAGACATGAGGCAATATTTCTGTTATTTGTTCATAAAAAAATGTGATTTTTAGTTTTGGGTTATTTTCTTGTATTTATGAACAACGTGTCTGTACCCCATTAGTTAAGTAAATGCTTTAAAATGAGTGTGAACAAGAATTCATTATTATTATTTCATTTTGATATTATAGTCTACAAATACATATTCAAAAGTTTAGTTCTTTGCTTTATTTCAAGCACCTACCTACCATAAAAAAAGATAATTCAAAATGCCTTAAGGGGCGCCAATTTTTTTTTTTGCACACAGGTGCCAGTAGCCCTTACGGGGGCCCTGTCAATTGTAGGGGAGGCCCGTGCCCTGCAGTGGGACGTATATGGGCTGATACAGATTGAACACTATCCAGCGCTCACAATCTGCCACTGCAACTCCTGACAGCTTTTTCAGCGATCTTCACCCGCACTGAAAATGATGAATGAATAAAATTAATAATGAGTAATTTTTAATGCCAGGTAGCTGGAGGACCAACAAATTCAATTTTAATTTTCCGGTATTTTTCATTCCCTATTCCGTCCCATTTTGAGAGATCTATTAGGACAACACAGGATTTCCTATAAGAAGCAGACTTCAGTGAAACTGACTTGCTGATCGTGTATAAATATTTTTTATTTCTTTTTTTATAGTGGCATGGCATAATGCTGCATTACACCTGATGGTAACCGCAAATGCCGTCCAGGCAGAGTATCGATTGGCATCAGACGGCAGTCTCATGTCATTCGATACAGTTATGCCGGCCTGCTAAGATGGTTCTTCACACTATGGCGGAAGGACCGAGGACATAGATATAGGAAGGAGGAAATACTCGTGATGACAAACAATTCCATAGCTTGATGGCTTGGCAAAATAAAGAATTTGGAACCTTTTACCGTATTTTATCCACATTGTAGTTGATGAGGCATTATCTTATTCCTAAACAGAACCACGCGTAAGAAACCGTTACACCTGAAACAAGCTGTATTCAGTCGATGGAAGCAATGCACTTACAATAGCTTGCTGTGAAAACCTTTGGCCTACGATCTCGTATTAAAATATTAAATATACTACATAAAACTTAACAATAAATACTCCAACTGAATCGACATTAATTGTAACTTGGTCATGTTTTCTATAATAGCATACGCAATGATCAAGATTTTTCAACAGTATTGTGAAGTGTTTAGTTTTGAAATTCATAATTCCCACGACTGTGTTAATAAATCTATTGTTTCCGCGGAATGTGTCAACTTTATCGGCGATAGTGATTCAAATATTTTATTCCTTACAGCATCCACTACTATCGTCATATTAATATAACAATAGTTTTTATTCCCACAAGCTATGGTGCTTTTGGTTAGACGCCGACTGTGAAACAAGAGGCTACGAATTCGATCCCTGTACCGAAAGAAATGTTTGTTAGATTCATCAGTTTTTTTCTGGGTCTAGATGTTCGTGAGTCTTATAAATAAACTGGGATGAATGGAGGATTAACTTTAGTCCAAGGATTTGGAATTGACCCGATTATTTTGAATAGCAAGTTATTCTTAACTTAATTAAAAATACTAATGTTTTTGCAATGTAATGCAATTTATGACCATCCTGTTATGTCAACCCACTGATTTTAAAAAGAAAAGAAATTAAATAATCGAGTCGATTCTACATTCTTGGGCTATTTATCCCTCGCTAATCCGAGTTAATAATAAGGTCCTAAAAGTATATCGTAGTTTTTAATAGAAACAACTGAACATTAGATTTATCTTAATATTAGGTCATAACTATGTACATAGCGGTGTAAGATAGCGGATGTTGAATGAACGCCGCCCCGCGCGAGATTGCTACTGCGCCATATAAGTACTATCCAAATCCAAACGAAAGACAGGAATTCTTAGATAATATCGTATAGGTTCCAGTGAATCTCGGCATTCAGCGACCTTTTTTACTGGCGCTCTAGGGCCTTTGCCCAACCGTGCCCTACACTAACATCGGCTCTGGCTATAATTTAGATATTTTATCCTTTTCCAAGGCATAAAATATTGATACGTGGTAAACGCGCACATTAAAACAACATCTTTAGTTCCTAGTAAAATATTTGTACAGATGTATATAACACAAAAGAAGTGTAATGAAGCCATTAAACAAAAAGTACGAACAAAAAGCATTATGACGTTTTACTATTTAATTTCAGTTAAAGACCACAAACAGAAGATAATTTGCACAATTAATTTGCCAAACTCTTGTTTAGAATGTAAGCAAAAGATAATATTATATCCTACGGCTACCTTTTGATATATTTATACTGGTGGTAGGTCTCTCATATGTGAGAGGCCGCCTGGGTAGGTACCACCGCAATGTCTATTTCTCCTGCCAAACAACAGCGTCAATGCACTGTTGTGTTTCGGTGTGAAAGACATTGTAGCCAGAGTAGCTACTGGACATATTGAGACTTAACATCTTATGTCTCAGAATGGCGAACGCTGTGGAATGCCAAGCATTGCTTTGTAATTCAATGTTTTGTTTGGTTTTGATAGAAATATTGTTATCAACTAACTACTTACCAAAATAAGCTAGTTACCCTAATGAAATTGTTTGAAAATTAAGGTTTGAAAATTATACTTTGTGTAACGCTTAATAGTTTTAAAATATTTTTCACTTAGTACTTATACTTATTGCAGTATTATTTGTTGAATGAAATTCAGCAACGTAATAACTTCTTTATCCAGTTGGCAGCACGCAACCATAATATTAAGTGCTTCTGTAAATCTAATGAATCACTGAACAATGTTTTTGAAAACAATCATTCGCGTATTTGTTTTTGCAAACTATTTATTTATAATTTAATACAATACATAGTGTTTACATAGCAATAGTTTATAAAGTATTACAATAGGAAAACAATAATGTTGTATACCATTATTTTCTTACTGCCTCAATAGCGTAGGTGTACGGTACGTTTACAAAGCTTAGGTCTCGGGTTCGAACCCCAGTTCGGGCAAAGTAATATGAAATTTTTTTGGTCATTATCAGTCCGCAGTCAGGAAAATGTGCCCAGTTACAGGTTCACCCCCAATCAGATCCCGGGACGTAATCCGCAAGGATACGTGATAACTGGTAGCAACTAGCCCACCCCTTCTAGGAAAAAGGCGTGAATTTATTTATACATATGAAATTATGTAAGAGCATCTTTCTTTTTTCAGCCACAGGAAGTCCAGTGCTTAATATAGGACTCCACAAATTATCGCCACATTTAGATGTTGGAATTTACTTGTATAATAAAAATTTATACATTCAAAACTGCTAAAATTAATAAGCCTATTTATATACGCTATTATATAAAAAATTTAATCCGTACAAAACATCAGCGTAAGTAGTAAAATGGCGTCTATTTGCAGTTTTTACCGCAGTATTGTGTCGTGCTAAGCCTGCACGTCATTGCTTTTTACACTCGTAATCTATACAAGTAAAATAATTTCTAATTACTTAATAAGAGACTTTATCATTTACCAGCAGTATTACTCAAATTAATATATTATGTTGTAATATAAATACTGCTTTATAGATTCATGATTTCATGAAAATTTAAGTATATGGGATAATTTTGATTTTACTGAAGACAAAATGACTGTATCTCATGTTTTTTTTTCTAAATAATTAATACACCCAAGAGTCACATACATAATATGACAACAGTAAAGTTTTGATGCCTCCATTGGCTAGGGATTCAGATCATATTATAAGATCTATTGGTGTGTGGCGAAATTTAGAACTACAAATGACATTAAAAAAATATATTATTTAACGCATTATTTGAGATATGTTTTCACAATATAACAAGCATTTATACTAGCAATCTAAAAAAATAACATGTCTAATGTTTTAAAATGTGAATAGAGATTTATTTTTCTTATTATTTTGACAATAGCGCTTTTGGCGAGAAAGCTTGAACTTGTATTAGCCCATATTAAATCGTCCCACTGCAGGGCGCGGGCCTCCTCTACAATCGAGAGTACCATTGAGAATGGCTAGGCCATATAGTGCACCAAGCTGGCCTAGTGCGGGTTAGTCTTGAATTTGCTGCCTCTCTATTGAAAACCCTGTTGTTTTCTATACCAATGCTAACTTAAGTAATGTAAACGATATTCGTACACGCCATTCCAGAAACCCATATTCCAGCACAAAATGATTGTATTCATGTTTTGTTTCAATGTCCTTCTGTCACGCTATCACGATATCAGTAGCTCCATGCTATATTAAACAATACCGTACAATTTGTAACTATTCATAATTTTATTCCTTCACTGTTACAGTGTGTGGTGATCGGCTATCAATACACATGACTAACGGCCGATGCCAATAATCAATCGAAAAAATTAGATTGAAGTCAATCTGGATTGTTTTCTACTTTTCGATTTGTCATTTACCATATTGCCATAGTTTTTTCACTACTGGGATTGATTATTGGCAATATAGTTTCAGAAAAAAGATTGAGCTGTCAATCTCAAAGCACAAATTTTGGATTGGGTTTGTTTATTGGCAGCGGCTGTAAGAAAAGCCAGAGGCCCTGGGATTTGAACGCGCAACCACTGTGAACATGTTGACAGCCATTTGGTCTTTCAGCAACAGGCTACACACTTCACTTGTTTATAAAATATACAATCAGACATAACTTAGTTGATTAGCAACAGATAATGCATATACATTTATCAACTACTTTGTTGTAGTCAATTTGCGCTAAAAATCCTAGTTTATCAAAAGAAGAACTTTACAATAAATCTTAGAAAAGATAGTCAAGTTACTTGAACTTTTGCGAAACTAAGGCCAATTAAACAAAAACAATTATTGTTTATGCATGAAATTTAATTAAACCTCGTGACTTTTACGTAATCGAAAGTAATTATTTAACGTATGAATGAGCGAAGGTCACTCACGCACAGCCACAAATTTCAGATGGATATTAAAACCGTAAAATTACGTTTAAAGTTCTAGGTTAGTCTATCGAATAGATGTATTGATAGTCAGCTACCACGCAGTTTTTCTATCTCGGTATCATCAACTAAAAGAAGCTCACTGCTGAACATATGCCTCCCCCATGGATCACCACATAGATCTATTGGAAGCGGCCTGTATCCAGCGACTTTCTGCGACCTTAACCAAGTCGTCCGTCCACCTCGTATGTGGACTAAAACTAACGAAATTTCGCTTGCGTGTTCGTGGCCTCGCACTTTTCTGATGGACCCACACATCTTGAGGAAAGAGATATACATAGATATCCAAAACTCTACGCTGACTATAAGAGCGTGACGGCTTTTTGATAACAAATCAGACGCACATGACAAAATGTTCACGTTGGACGCTAGATCAAATCCCAGTGCACATCTTTGACTTTTCGGAGGCCCGTGCCACTATAACAGTGAAGGAAAACATCGTGAGAAAACGTGCTTACCATAGAGATGAACAAGATATACTATAGTATGTGTACCTCTGACTTTTCGGAGTTATGTGTGTACTGCAAGTCAATCACCTCGCACTATAACGGTGAAGGATAATATTGTGTGAGTCCTGCATAATGATTATCAAGATTTTCTATGGAATTAGTAGTCTACTGACCCGCAATAGGTCAAGTAAACTAACGTCTATGTTTTCAATTGAATTGAAAACATAGACGTTTCTCTTTCGATTGTAGGGGGAACTTTCATGATTAACAGTGAGAGATTATAGGCTTACGGCCCTATTCAAAGCTAATTTAAAACCTATTTTAGGTATCGAATAAGAATAATAGTTATATTAGTCTTCTTCTTAGCTCAAACTGAATACAAAAGTCATACGAAAGAGACACATTTCGATAAGTAAAATAGGCTTTAACGCCCAAATACTGGAACGCAACTTAAATACAAATGGCGCTTAACTACGTTAATCCCGATTAAATGTACTGGCTAACGGCCGATGCCAATAATCAATCTAAAAAATTAGATTGAAATCAATCTGGATTGTTTTCTACTTTTCGATTTGTCATTTACCATGTTGCCATAGTTTTTTCACTACTGAGATTGATTATTGGCAATATAGTATCAGAAAAAAGATTGAGCTGTCAATCTAAAACGGCAAATTTTGGATTGGGATTGTTTATTGGCAGCGGCTGTATGTGGGCCGTGCGCTGTTAGGAGCAACTTATTATTTGAATGGCGTTCCAGTATTCGGACGTAAAACTGCCTATGGATAAGGCCGTAATGTAAAAATGTGTATTTATAGTTATTTATCGCTTTTATCAAGAAACGAAACATCTTCATAACTGAATGAATTAGGCTCGGATTAATCACATTTGATAATAATTTTAGCTTTAATAACGTCAACGCCATACATATGTCATTTAAAATGAATCGCGATTTTTTCCCGCTCTAATATTAAGTTGTGAATCAGTTTTTCGGCCCACGTTCTTCCTGTAGTCCTGAATTATTCTGTGGTAGCTAGTGTAACTACTTAACATTTTATGTCTCAGGATGGCGAGCGTAGTAGAATGCCAAGCATTGCTTTGTAATTCATGTTATTGTTTGGTTTTGCTACTGTTCATGAGCAGTCGTATCGCTTACCGTCAGGCAAACAGAATTCTCGTTTCGCCATTCATTGCAATAAAAAAATGAGTCATCATGCATGGGCAGGCTATTTTCGTAGGCCTGAGGCAGATCGACGAGAGGCGACAGCTTAGCTGTTACGTTTCGTTCAGTGACTGAGTTTGCCAAAGCCTATTATCCCTTTCCTTTCCCATCATTTTTCAGTCATCACTTAACATCAGATGACCTGTTTGCTCGTTTGCCAGACCTGTTGTTTAAATAAAAAAAAGACAAAACTTTTGATACATGTTGGGACATCACTAAAAAATTACTAAAAGTAGCCCATATGCCGTCGTCACCGATAGTTGCCCATGAATAAACATAGTAAGGAAGGCCCTTGATAAGAATTCACTGTATATATGAGACAGGAGCACGTCACGTTTTCGTCACAATTTTAATTTATTATATATATAATTATATAATAGTAATATATTCTGTTATCAAAGTACACACAGTAGATAGAAGCGTCGCTAACTTCCTGAAAGACAACCTTCATTGTAATATATTGGTAACTAATCGCTGGCAAAACCATTTTAGGTTTTCTCTCCAGTATTCCTGCAAAAAAATTCTTCCCCTTGACATTCCCAGTTGAAAAATATAACGCTTTAGTATATCTTAAAAAGAAATGTGTTATTTTACCTACCAAAAACGGTTTACAAGTTTCTAAGATATTTTTACGAGCACAAAACGAATTGTTTTTAGTAAGTAGACGCGGCTGCCAACATGTTCATGGTGGTCACGAATCCCAGGGCACACCTCTGACTTTTCGGAGTCCGGGGTATATACTACGCACTGTAACGGTGAACACAAAAGAACGAAGAGACATCGTGAGGGAACAGGATACCATAGCCCTTTGTAAGAATTTCTATGGTTTGTAATGTCTGCCAACCCGCACGGGATCGGCGTGATGGGATATATGACCTAACCACTCTCAATCGTACTCTCGATTGTCAAGTAAATGTATTATCTGTCTCTCAACATAGGAAGGAAAATGAGGGAACAAAGACGGGATATTAAGTCTTCAGCTGGCTCACATATCGAACGATAGGCGAAAAATAAGCCGTCGCGTCTGTTTTTTATGTGATTATGGCACCCTCATCAGCACAGACCATTCCTACATTGCTCCAAAGTAACTACGGTGTCGTTTTATTGCAGATATTCACAGGGTTCCATAATAAATCCATTGACAATATATTCTCTACCTCTCAAACATCCATAGTCTGCTCAGAGATAAAAATCTCTCCACCTAACCTGATATTGTCTTTTACAGTTATTTCTTGAATGAATAAATTAATATGTTCAAACAAATATTATTTGGACTCTGCGGGTTTTACTAAATCTCGCGTTTCCTACAAAACATCTTATCATTTCATCAAGTAGTTATTTAGATTTCAAAGTCAAATAGCACCATATTTGTACATGAATTAAGGATGTGAGCGAACTGTTCGCAAGATAAATAAGTTGTCTTGAGAAATTAGATCAAGTTGAATGCAAAATGACAGCCTCCGTGGCGCAGTTTGTTAGACGGATGCGGTAAAACGAGAGACCGCGGGTTCGGTGCACGCATCGAGATAAAAGACGCTACCCAAAGGTAAGTATGATGAAATCGAAAGAGTATCTACCGGCGATACAATTTTGTTTTTCTAACCGCAATAATGAATCACAAGCAATATTTTTATTATATAGATTGAAGTACCAAGCCTTATGGCTTATGGCCAGACACAGCAATGTAGATACTCATTAATGAATACGTGGAAAATGTCGTAGTTATTAGCTTAACTTATATTTTTAAGAAGCACACTATTAGCATATATTCATTGTAATGATGTATTTTTTGCAAATAAAGAAAAAAAACCGGAAATTATATACAGACTAGCAGATTACGTGAAGAGTTCTTCACCGTAATGTATGGTAGTTGATTTCCGGGTATATGCTATTATTTCAGGCAGTTCTTAGATCTCGCGCAATCTCACTCCTCGAACTCTCGGTGAGTTGCAACTGGTTTCAAATGATGGTCTTCTGTGAGACAGTGATGCAAGGAAGTCGTTGGATGTCGGCCGCTCTCAAAAAATCGATGTTGTGATCCTTGGAGGAGGCCTATATTCAGCTGTTGATGTCCTGTGGATGAAAAGAGCGAGAGAGAGCGTGGTAGTACATGTAATGTACATTTTCGGGATAAAAGTAACCGCACAGACAAATAGAAAAATTCTAAATGTTTTATTGTTTTGTGTTCTATTACGTTAATGTAGTCCCTGCTAATTTTATTTTGTTTTTCATTTATATTCCATATACAAGCATCGATCAGTATCTTTATTATATTATGTATAAAATTAAATAAATCATCGTATGTTAATATCTTGAATAAATGTATAATTTCTTGCATCATTACGCATACCGCAAAACCTTACTAATTTATACAATCATTATGTGTAAAATCAATTAAGATATAATACCAACAATTATACTACTTATGGAAGAGTCAATGACTGATGGACTTCTTTAATTAAATAAATTTTCGGCTCATTTGTCGAACTGTGGCGAGTTGAGGTTGTCAACTCGCCGGAGGTTCGATTCCTTGGTCAAGATATTGAAATTGAAGTATCCACCCAATGCGGCATAATGATTGTGAACTGTTAGGTTTGAGGTTCAATTTCTGGATTAAGACAATGAAATCCGATTCAAATAAGCATATGGCATAGGCGATAGGATCGACCTGTTATTGAACGAAAATAAATTCAGTATTACACGAGTTGCACAGATGATACCCATGTCTACTTCTTCGAGAATATACGAATTTGAGCTTCATAATCATCACTATCATTAATCCGTTGCAGTCTACTGCTGGTACGCCATAGAGCCCGGTTTACTGCTTTAAGCATCTAGTCAATATCGGCTCTCCTGTGCAAATAGAACCCATCTGGCCAGAGGAAATACCACGCTACGTTTGCCAAGACACGGTCTTCACTCAAAAAAACTCTTACTCCAGCTTGAGCTTATAAACATAAAACACATGTAGCAACATTTCAAATACCACTTCTTTAAAGAATTTCATTGCAACTTACAAAATGGAATAACATTGTAGCCAGAAAAACTATAGGAGATATTGAGACTTAACAGCCTCTGTCTCAGGATGGCGAGCGTATTGGAATACCAAGCATTGCTTTGTAATTCTAGGTATTGTTGATTATGCTACTGTTCATGAGCGGTCGTATCGCTTACCATCACGGAAACGCCATGCTCGCCTCATCATTAATTTAAAAAAAAAAAACAATTAATTATTGTTAAAAATTTTATACTCTTTCAGTCCTCTAGACTACCTCTAGACTTACGCATTGTATTCCAACCAAATTATAAATGCTAAAAAATCAACGTGACTGTAGATTTAAACAAAGTAGACAACCAGGTAAAATCAAAGGCAATTTCCATAATACTAGATTCCTGATAGATAACCAGCGTTATTAATAGCATGGCTACAGAGCCTGTCAGGTTGAGCGTTAGGAAACTTGTCCAGCCCTCCGCTCGGGAGTTTATATAACGGAACTGTAATGGTGTAAATTGTAGTCTATGTTAAAAGCGATAGTGTTTTACTGGTAGGAGAAATAGCCATCTCTACCCGGTGAATGATCTATTTTAAATAGGTCCATGGAAACCAGAGGGCAATCAATTTGCCATGGATATGAAAGAGTCTCCTTATATATAGGAACCGATTTACGTATTTGCTGAATTTATGATTCACATCCAAACTACAGGGCACTACAGAACAGCTGCATATTATTCATCTCAAATATAATAAAATTTTAATTAAATAATTTAAAAGAAACTAAAACTGTTTTATGTAGAGCACGTACTAATATGGTATTAAAAGCTGAGCGTCATCAACTGATGTCTTAAAATCTGAGGATAACTTATAATTAAATGACCCAATATTATATTTGAGACCTCTATCGAAAAGAGAAAAGTTCCACTAGAGTAGACTAGATACTAGACTAGACTAAAGAGTAAAGGTACCTACTAGTTGTGCCATGAATATAAAAGTAAAAAATTGGTAGAACCTCAAATCTATGATACCGCAAGGCACAATAATATTTGGTTAATCAAAGTCTTGCCTAGCTAATGATACCGTACAAAATTGTGATCTACGCGTCACTGCATGCATTGCCAACGGTGCGTGGAAAAACAGTAATAACATCTTATGAATCTCGGAGTCTGTAATCATTATAAGGTTTTTCGGCTAAAGACAAGAAGAAGCAATGGAAGTCTTAAATTTATCTTTAGTATTAAAAGAGCCACTATTACTGTAAAATTTGATCAGAAATGAAGAGAACTGTAAAGTAATGAGTGGTCTACTACAGTCCAAAGAAGTAGTAATTAAACGTGAACTAATTTGTGATATCGAGAAGCTTTCTCAAGTGGACACAATTTATTGGAAATACAAACTTAAGACTTCATTCAATAAACAGACGACCTGGTAAAGACCACAGTTCTTATTTTGGGAGTAATATTTGTGGCGGACCTACAAGTATGTTTAGTGTTGGATAGTTTGTGGCTAATAGTAAATATGTTTTGTTAATTGAAACAACTGTACATTTTATGTAACTGTTGATCAAATTACATGATATGAAGCTTAAGCCAACAATGACAATTAATGATATCAATATCGAATGATATCCTTAGTTCTGATGGAGTTTCCTTCTGAGTTAGGGTTGTCGCAAAACATTGATTTATTTTATCTACCGGCCTACCTTTAGATTTCTAATTAGGCAAATGTTTGTGATACCCACAAGTAGTACCTATATTTTGTTTTAGGTGCCAGGCGTTTGTAAAACCGAAAGTCTTTCGTAGTTACTGGTATCCGACACGAGATTTATATCTGAGTTTAAGTTGTTTGTGTGTATGTTAACTATAAAGTCCGGGAAGTCCATCTCGGAACAAAGGCCTCCACCAATATATCAAAGACCTTTTGAAAGGGTTAACCTATACATATGTACATTCATAAACTCACGCCTTTTTCTCAGAAGAGGTAGGCAGAGTAGCTACCAGAACACCCACTTCTCGCCTTCCATGCTTCGTCTCACGATCTGATACGAGATCATTTTAAAAATCCAACATCGCTTTGCCGACCCGGGATTCAAAGCCAGCATTTGAAAACTCAGCGTTGTAATTCGTAGTACATTTGCGACCGAGGCAGTCACTGTAATACCCTCAGTAATTAATAAACCCGCTAATACTCATAACTTGTACCATTGGTGTAAAGTTTAGCTACCGAGAGAGCACCGCGTGCGCCTGCGCAGTCAGTTCTACCGCGCGAAACGGTATGCAGTGATGTGTTGTTATATAGTGCTGGCATAAGGTGCGTAACTTATTAGTGTATAATAATAGCTATTATTTATTGAATTAAAACTATTTCTTACGGATGTTATCGTGGAATTGGTTATTTTTTTAATTTCTAACTTCCCGACGATTTGATTGCCACACAGCTTTTGTGGTTACGGGGTATAAAATAATTTTATTTCAATGTGTAACATTTGCGTAAATCTAAGAAACTAAGTACGTTTGAATGGATTAACGTAATTGATTTTTAGTTATCGTACTATGCAAATAAATAAATAATAAAACAAATAACACCCAACAGTCACATACATAGTCCTGACCCCACACTAAGATCGAGTCTTGTGTCGTGGGTATCAGGAACTACGAGAGACTTTTCGGTCTCACAAACACCCAGACCCGGAAGAAATATTTGTGGGCTGCACAAACATTTCTCTCGGTGCGGGGATCGAACCCGCGGCCTCTCGTTTCGCAGGCGGCGTCTAACCGACTGCGCCACGGAGGCTGTCAAAATAAATAAGTACAATATAAATTTTAAAATATGTTGAGTTGTTGCTGCTTTTTTGTGTGAAAATTGTGTTGATATTTTATATTGTTTGTTATAAAAACATCGTTGTAGGGTTGGAAGATTTTTTTCTTATTTGGTTGGTATGTTTTTGAACATTGTTAAATTATCTTAACCGAAATACCTTAATAGTTTAATTTCATTAAGAATAAAAAAAAACAATTATGTAAGTACTTTTTTATATTAAATCATTGAGGTATAATACCTCAATGTATGAAATGCATTCTTTTTGGTTAATATACATTTATGAAGTGCTATTTATAGTGTTTATATATGTTCCATATATTAAATCATCAATCAATCACAAAGTAAGATTAATAGAAAGAGTTGGAAATAAATGTGGGGTAGGTCAACATCCACATTTCATTCATTTACTTCTGTTCTTAGGTAGCCAGTTAGTAAGACTATTGACGATCATTATTAACAGTTCCGGGCTTAAGAGGTTTTAGTTTTTACAAACATAAAATCGATCTCGTTGACCACGTGACAGGCATAACCTAGTGTGGGCGACATACTTGTGCTTATTATTTAACTAAGAAAGTTTTTTTTTCCTTTTCTCTCCGTAAGAAGCCGGCTAGGGTCAAAGACCATGCTGCCAAGTCATGAGTGTTTAATAAAGATTTATTTTCATAGCGATTTGAAACTAGAGCCTTCCGGTTTGCAGTATTAAGTACAGTATCCTGGCATAACAGGTTGTGAATTCGAATCCCAAAGTATAAATTTGACTTTTTGAAGTCATGTCTGTATTGTAAGTGAGTTTTCACGCACTGCACTCCGGATATACCAAAGGAGGGAGGAAAGAGGGAAGGACTCTATCCCATCTTGGCATATTGTTACAATACACAACCCTAAAGAACTTGATTACAGCGTGATGAAAATATGTGGTAACAAATATTTACCAGTATTTAACGTCAATTAACACTGCAATATACATCCCAAGTGTTGTCAACGCAGCTAACGTAATTAATTATCTCCCAAGGCTATATTAAAATGTTTTATATATCTGTATTGTATTAGCTCATACACGTCACACTGCAGGGCACGGGCCTCCTCTACAATCGAGAGTACGATTGAGTTATGATTGATTTATAAATAACACCCAACAGTCACATACATAGTCCTGACCCCACACTAAGATCCAGTCTTGTGTCGTGGATATCAGGAACTACGAGAGACTTTTCGGTCTCACAAACACCCAGACCCGGAAGAAATATTTGTATGCAGCACAAACATTTCTCTCGGTGCAAGGATCGAGCCCGCGGCCTCGCGTTTCACAGGCGGCGTCTAACCGACTGCGCCGCGGAGGCTGTCAAACATACTATAGAATTCTTATAAGTCGCTATGATATGATATGCAGGTTTCCCCACTATGTTTTCTTTCACTGTTATAACGCGTGACGGTTGACCATCAGTACACACATGACTCCGAAAAGTCAAAGATGCCTGAAGAAAGTGCCCTGGGATTTGAATTCGGGACCGCTGTTAACATGTTGACAGCCGCGTCTGATCCGTTACCAACAGGCCACAACGCAAATATTTTATAGATATTTATTATCTACTAAATAAAAATAAAAATAGCCTTTATTTGTCTGAAAGTGCATTGGAGGAGGCCTATGTCAAAAGAAAAACAGGAAAACTAGAATGAAAGATTCACATAAATAAGTATGTAGACAGATACAGGCATATAAAGGCTATTATCTATTTTCGTTGAAAAATAAAGTAAAACTTGATTTTAAACTCGTCTTATAGGTAAAAAACAAACAGCGTGTTAAACTACGGGGGGTAAAATATATTAATTAAAATACATTAAAGTTGTATAATATTAATTTTAGTGTTATAAATAATAGGCGATGAATTATTTATAAAGGAATGAGGTACATATGGAATACATTCTTTTTAAAAATATCGAAAACGGTGAATCCGTTTCTTCACAAGACCATCTCCGACTACCAAATATAAGTATAAGAATAACTTAATTATTTTACGAAATAGATGATAGGCACTCTCAGCCTGAGAGCCTCAGGGTAGCTGATTCATGATTCTATTAATTTTTTTTTAAATTACCTTTATAGGCAGACGAGCTAGCGGCCCGCCTTATGGTAAGCGGCTACCGCTGCTCATGGACCTCTATAGTGCCAGGGGGCCAGCACAACAAAGTCGCTGCCCAATAAAATATACTTTTCTCCGGATGGCTAATGTGGATAGGATGACAGAATAGGAGGCTTAATTATTAGAGTGATATTGAAATCCTTTTGCCTTCATTTTCCCATCTTATTTTAAGAAGCGTGCAATGCTTTTACGAACATATTGTAGAATATTACAAGGATATTGTAGCCAGAGTAACTACTGGACATATTGAGATATAACATCTTATGTCTCATGATGGCGAGCGCAGTGGAATGTCAAGCATTGCTTTGTAATTCAAAGTGTTGCTTGGTTTTCTACTGTTCATGTGCGATCGCATCGCTTACCATCAGGCGTACGGCATGCTCATCTCGCCACACATTGCATAAAAAAAGCAAATTACTTTCAATTCTCTATTAAGCTGTAGGACCACCCCGAATTATCCAACCAAATAAATCATAAAACATAAGTCAGGTATATAATTATGATAAATCGCCCTTGTTACACAAAACACGTTCATTACGCGAACGTTGAATAAACTGTTGCACAATCATGTTTACTGTACAACGGTTTGATAAGAACAAAACAAGCGAGATTTACAAGAATGCATATCAATAAAAATTTTGACTTGGTAAAGTCATAAAAACATCGTGAAAAAACGTCCATGAAAAAACCGGAACATAGATCAGTGAAGTTTTGTTCGCGTGTGGCAAAATTTTGAACTATAAATAATATTTTAAAAATATATATTTGTCTTATTTTTTTAGATATGTTTTCATGATATAAATACCAAGCATTTATCTGCGTAATCTAATAATTAGAATGAAATGTGAGAAGAGAAAACCAGTTCTAATATTTTGACAACGTATTCGGACGCAAAAGATCGTAGACAATTAAGATTTACAAGAATTTCTATAGTCTGTGCAGTCTTAAGTAGGCATAAGTGGGGGTCATCTGGCCCCCATAGTAATGGTAGGATCAGCAATAGTTTTGCGTGGCGCGGTTAGGCAGATATAAATTGGGGCGCTTTTCGCCCTGAGATATCCAGTGCCGCCCACAATGCGTGTAATGGTCATCGAAGGGTTTTTAATCAGTATGCTGATGTAGGCATTGCTAGGGACCCAGCTCGGCCACAATATCCGCGTTTGTACCGGGGTGGAAAGCCAGACACTGACATACCCTTTTCGATCTCCCCCGGGGTATCGAAAGGGGATTTACTTACCAACGAGTCTTAGGACCCAGGGTTACCAACAATAAATCCAGTGCAAAGGACCCTTTCCGAGTTATCGAGCCTCGTATCCGGGGTTTTTTACTCAGTATACTCGTGAAGATAATGCTAGGGACCCAGCTCGGCTACAATATCCGCGTTTGTACCAGGCTGGAAGGCCAGGCACTGACATACCCCTGTCGGCCTCCCCCGGGGTATCAAAGGGGAGCTTATTGGCTTTTTCTATTGAATAAAAAGAAATATGAAGTCCGCTAAGTCGCATAAAAACTTCATAATTGTACAAACTAGTTAAACTTCATAATTGTACAAACTAGGGCCCAGGGGGGTTAGTCTATGAAATGATACGAACTTTGTTCGAACGCCGTGCGTAAAACTTTACTAATGTGCCAGATAATGCACAAAATGTTGGAATCCTCTACCGTATTTCGAAACCATAGACTAAGTTTGAAAAAAATGCGGAAAACTTATATCTTACTCAGGACCTCGTCCATCCAAATATTCGAAGTTCGAACTTTTCATAGAGTCACTGTATACATATACATCGGGTAGGTTATTCTGTCTGTATTTAGTGACTTAATATTTAATGGTAGCAAAAACTGACTTATAAATAAATAAATAATACCCAACAGTCACATACATAGTCCTGACCCCACACTAAGATCGAGTCTTGTGTCGTGGATATCAGGAACTACGAGACTTTTTGGTCTCACAAACACCCAGACCCGGAAGAAATATTTGTGGGCCACACAAACATTTCTCTCGGTGCGGGGATCGAACCCGCGGCCTCTCGTTACACAGGCGGCGTCTAACCGACTGCGCCACGGAGGCTGTCATTACTTGGGTAGTCAGTTTAGTTGTTGGAAAGGCTATAAGGATAATGTTGAAATAATGTTCTCCCATACAAAATGTATCGAAAAATCCTGGAATATAATGATTAAAACCCATATCAGATCATAATTTTATTAGCAACTTGTATATAACAATATTATAATTAACAAGATTACAGCCTCTGAAAATCAATAATTGCGTATACAGTGATTTTAAAACAAAATATAGTTAAAACACGTGCTGTACTAATGGCATCTGTTTAGTAACAGCATAAATATTTTGAAATACCTTATAATTATATAGTCTATACGGCCTAACCACTCTCAATCGTACTCTCGATTGCAGAGGAGGCCCGTGTCATGCACTGGGATGTATATGGGCTGTTACAGTACAGTACAGACCTTATGGATATACATTTTAATACATTTTACGCCTTTATTTTTAACAATTGGAACAGCTTTACATATTTATTTATTAAATCGATACACCACCAATTAAATTAGTTTATGTTATTTTGTTCATGAATAATACAAGGTAACGAGCCTTTAGAAGTGTAGAGAATATTGACGAATTCCAAATTTCGTCCATTTCTTTCTTAACTGAACCAAAACATTACTATAGAATTTAAAAATAAGGCGTAGAGAGTTAATTGCTTATGATCTGCACCATATTATGGTTGTCATATACATTTACATTTCAATGTTGAGATCTCAAAACTCATTTGTCCTTATACAGCTTTAAAACCTATTTTAATTATAGTGTGATTTGTCTTCTTCGCTCAAACTGAATTCAGAAGTCGACCGAAAGGGAGAAAATATTCGATAATAAAATAGTTTGTAAAACTGTATACGAATCATTGAGATAGTATACTAGAGTGGACACTGCAAACAAAATTTATGTAACATTATGAACGGTACCGTACCGCTCCTTCTATTTCTGTCTCTGTCACGCCTACGCAATAACATCTTCCCTCTCGCTTCACTGTGTACGTGTGCACGCACAATACGCACAGATTTTGTTCCCGATGTCCGGCTCTAGTATAATACCTCAATGCTATGAATGATTGTATTTTGAATTGGTTAAATACATTTATGCTGGTACTAAACGCAATATTTTAAATAAACAAAAATCACTTCTAGAACCATCAACTAATACACTACTTCTCTATGGAATCTTTATCACAGCCTATTCTAGTAAAGCTACTACAATGTGAGTATTTAAAAAAAGTTACTATGAAATCACAGTATGGCAAAAGAGAACCACCCGGGAATCGAACTCGCAACTTTAAAAGTACTTTCTTTATTAATGTGTCTTTGCTGTTTCTTAACAGCCTCTGACGCATTTATAAGGCGGTTGTAAACCCAAAGGTCACGGGTTCGCTTCCCGTATGGAAATAATTATCCAGATGTTTATGAAACGGAAAAGTTAAAGAAAGTACTTTCTTTATTAATGTGTCTTTGCTGTTTCTTAACAGCCTCTGACGCATTTATAAGGCGGTTGTAAACCCAAAGGTCACGGGTTCGCTCCCCGTATGGAAATAATTATCCAGATGTTTATGAAACGGAAAAGTTGTACTTTCTAATAACCACAACCCGAGATTTCTGTATATAAGTATATTTATCTTTGGATCCGAACTATGTATTTGTATATTATTAATATTTATTTACTCTCTCATATAACGCGAAACAAAATTCAAATTAAATTTACATATGTCACAATCTTAAAAAATATTATAGGTAGAACAATTTATTAATTGTTCTTCTTCCAATATAATATTTTGTATACCATGATTTCAGAGTAAATCTACATACATAGCCATTTTAACATTATATTGAGCCCATAGGTACGAACTTATATAAGCTTATAACATAACATTTGGTCTGAATTTAGCAGTATTTATAATATTTAAGGACACTTGAGCAATCCTAGTTGTCCCACAATTGTACCTTCAGTATTTTCATGCAACGTTCCTTTAATCATACGGTCTTATTCATAATCATTCAATAAACCTATTATAGTTATCAAATATTTTATATTCTTCGATCAAACCTTCGATCAAATATATACTACAGGGTCCGGAACAAAATCACACGCCAAAAGTGGCCGAGGTTGCTTATACTTACACATTTGAATTTCGAACTACGAGATGTAGCAAAAAGTCTTAAATTATAATCAACTTCAGGTAACAATAAACCTTATTCCTTTAATTTAAGATTTACTATGGTTTGGACCATAATAAAATCGAATAAGACCACACGCTCATTTGTGCTCTTATTTCTCTTGCCGTTTTTTAAGCCGTTACTTATAATCTAGTGTATATTTGATCGAAGGGTCAAACTGAATTCAAAAGTCTTTCAAACGAGACAAGACTTTTAATAACTAAAAATTGTTTGTAACTGTTTATGAATAAGACCAATATAATACACATACTTTAATATAAATAGATATAGTATACGGTCGGGCCCGTCTTCTTCCCTTCTTCTTTTTGAGTCCAGTTTACATCGACATATTATTTCGCGTACTGACTTTTTCATATTTAGTCTCAATGTGATCGCCTTCGACTATATTGCATTTCCCGTCCTGTCCTGGTATATCCCGCTCTGTCCCGTCCTATTCTGCCCCTTGACAAAAAGCATGCAATTCTATCCTCTCCGTCTCCTGCCATCCATTCGAGTTTTAAAAAGTAGTAAATATGTATATTTGAATTCCTTACTCAACCCACGGGAACACTACATTTGTCTACACTTAATTTCATAATCACCGAGTGTTTTATTTTAATATTTTAATACTGGCATGTTTCCACCATCCCGTTTATATAATACATAATAATTATCGTATACAATACAACAAACATTCATAACTAAATAAATTATGTGTGGAAAATTCACATTATCATATTTCGACGGTCCCTACGTAAACTAACGAAAATGAAAAAAAATATAATTTTGTTTTAATACAATAACTGCCATTATTAGTTAAAGATGTATAATTCTAGTTAATAAAATAAATACAAATTTAATTCCTTCATTTGTTTATCAGTAAAATAAAATAATTGAAGTAGCATAAAATTGACTTAATAAAAGATCGTTTTGCCAGTTTAAATGTTATTGGTGTAAAGTACCGAATTTACAGTTTCGATAATTTGCATAGGGACAGTTGATTTAATAGTAATTATAAAACAAATATTGAACACAAATAATTACAATTTCACACGCTGTGTACTTTTGTGCAGTTCTTTTTTTATAACTAATGGCAAGTTAAGGCATATCATCACTAGTGTTGTAAAAATGAGCGCTGAGAGTCGAGCGTCGAGCGCTGAGTCGACGCTTTGGAGCGTTTTAGACTCGAGCGTTAAACGCTTGAGCGTTTAAGGCTTGCGAGCGTTGAGAGTTTAGACTTTCATGCTCGAGTTATGCGCTCGAGCGTTCAAGCGTTGTAGTTTTTAAATACGGATAGATGAAAAAAATGTGATAAATAAAAATGTTAGGAGTTGTGGGGGGCGGTAGGTACGGTGAGTATTACTTATCTTTTGACTTTGGTCGTATAAGCTGGCCTTATCTATACATCTATACATACAAATAAAATTGAAGTGTCTGTTTGTAAAGTGAAAATAAATAAAAATGTCCAAGTACATATCGTTATATTTACTTGGTTTTACTTGGTTTTAGCGATACGACCGCTCATGAACAGTAGCAAAACCAAACAACACCTTGATTTACAAAGCAATGCTTGGCATTCCACTGCGCTCACCATCCTGAGACATAAGATGTTAAGTCTCAATATGTCCAGTAGTTACTCTGGCTACAATGCCCTTCAATCCGAAACACAACAGTGCATTTACACTGCTGTTTGACGGGAGAAATAGACGCTGCGGTGGTACCTACCCAGATGGCCTCTCACATATGAGAGACCTACCACCAGTAAAACACAAAAACCAAAAACAAACAAAAAGCTAAACCACACTTGTAATGTAATTTGGGCCTTATGGCGTAGATCATATGGCATATTGTATACTAATAATAAATGAGTATTTTTCTACTATTATAATAAATATCTTTAAAAATAAAATTGAAATTGTCTTATTTCAATTATACTATCTTTTTTACGGTGGTCGCGGGTTCGAATCCCAGGGCACACCTCTGACTTTTCGGAGTCATGTGTGTATTGATAGTCAATCACCACGCACTAAAACGGTGAAGGAAAACATCGTGAGGAAACCTGCATACCATAGCGATTTATAAAAAATTCTATGGTATGTAAGTCCGCCAACCCGCACTAGGCTAGTGTGGTGGACTATATGGCCTAAACACTCTCAATCGAACTCTCGATTGTAGAGTAGGCCCGTGCCTTGCAGTGGGACGTATATGGGCTGATACAGATACAGATCTTTTTTACAGTTTCTCTAACTATGTAATCTAAGCGCGCTCTCAAGCTCGAGCCGAGCGCTCAAGCCACTGCTCGAGCGTCGAGCGCTTCAGTCGAGTCCCGACTCGAGCACGAGCAATCTGCTTGAGCGTCGACTCGAGCGTTTAAGCGCCGACTCGAGCTTTTTTACAACACTGATCATCACAATTATTACTGTTTCTGATAAAATTATATCAAGCCATAAAATTTTTTATTGTCTGGTAATAAAATTTAAAATACCGCCATCTGTGATTTGGAAAAGTAAAGTAAGCATTTTAGTTTGCTATGAACAACATAGATGGCGTTAGTAACACTATCGTATATTTTTCATAGAACAATACATAAACGGATGGTGTCGTTTTATTTATACTAAATGTATAAAACATATAATTAAATACTTATGTAGCTTCTACTATGTAAATGTCAATTTCTATCCTGTAATTTATTGGAATGTTTCATAAACAAAATATTCTTTATGTGATACCCTATATTTCTACGAAGCCAAGCTACTTATCGTTGTCTCATAATATACCTATTTGACTGATTCTATAAGCTATCTATCTTCAACTAGAGTTTTCGTTCCATATTTCGACGCATTTTATATTTCAGTTAACAAAAATAGAGATATAGATATGCTGCATATACTTGTAGACTGCTAGGCAAGATATATACATCAATCTTTATTAATTGAAGCATAGAATTTTACCTACATAGTAATGGCAGCTATTTTAAACTCTTAAAAGTTACCGTTACTTACCGTCAAAGATAGATAGGATATAGAGACTGGTACCATGGACCATAGACTACCTAACCCACTTCCTGTACGTCTTGTCCATGAGCATCGTCACTCCATCATCTATGGGATGCACTATGACCGGTATGGAGGCGAGGCCTATCGCGACAGTCACCCAGCTTCTGGCCAATGGAGGGATTTTAGGCACGTGTTTAGCCAACAGACGGTTTGAAATGGCGCATATCCTGGAAAATACAAATATATTTTTGTAATAAAAAAGTGTATTATGAAATCAAATAAAATGAAAATAATTTATTGAATCCATTAAGGTTTTCTACATAATTTAGATACAGTATTTTTTTATCTACCACCCGGTTCGGAAAGCGGTTTTCACTAGAGAAGAACGGGCAAGAAACTCTAGTGTTTCTCTTTTCAAAACTAGATTACAATTTGGTGATCATTGCAAAAGTTACAAGTCATCTGTAATAGTGTGTGTCATAGTGGTTTAAATCAGAGCAGGTCATTAATAATTAGTTATAACATTTTAAAAAATACGAACATGTGGTCTTATGTCGTTTTCGGTTCGATCCCAGTACCAATTTTGATGTGAATTTCGTTTTGTAAAATTGCATAATCCACTGAAGACCCTTGGTGATTCAGTCATGAGCTTCAGTATATCTGCAAATTTTGTGATAATTACCTGTTAATAGTAAATCCTGGTATAATAACAGACGCTAAAGTCTGCCACAGCAAAGCATCGGAAGTCTCAACCAAAACCGTTCTTGGACGCCCATCTTTCTGTAAACATAAAACCATTGCATCGGGCTAAAACTAATAAATTTGGGGTTTCAAAAGAGAGTTCAATTTAATAGTATACTGAAATTGATGCCTAGCATGGCGACAGGCGTTAGGCTACGTATCAAATTATATTTTGGGACGGTATTAAATAAATAAATAACACCCAACAGTGACGTACGTAATCGTGACCCCACACTAAGATCAAGTCTTGTGTCGTGGGTATCAGGAACTACGAGAGACTTTTTGGTCACACAAACATACCAGACCCGAAATATTTGTGGCCTGCACGAACAGTTCTCTCAATGCAGGGATCTAACCCAGGCTCTCCACGGCTATACCACGGAGGCTGTCAGAAATTGAATTAAACTCGGCGTGTTGAAATACATAAAAGTGTATCTTTGGCGTGTCAACTAGAGATCCTGAAATGTGTCCCAAAGCAGATAGAGATCAAGATGGGGCTTACACTCCCTAGGAGTAAGACATAAAGTATTCCAAAATACAACGGAATTTCCCCATGATAAAAATATGGCGATTGTTGCATTTACACCCAATTGGATCATTCGAAGATACCAATTTTACTTTGCCTATCTTTAAACCGAAAATAAATGATGGAAGTCAATTGGTTTTGTTAATGAAGAAGTTTTGTTAATGTAAGAACATCTTAACTCACACTGACCAAAGCCAACCCTCTATAAGGACCTAATAAACTACATCACTAGACTAACATCCTACCTTGATCATCTTCCAGCCTTTATCAGCGGTATCGGCCAGTACATACGCGAAGGCGACGCTGTAGCTGGCGCGGACGACCCTCGCGGGGACCAGCGTTCGGAACGACTCGCCCACCTCATTGGCGTAGCCTGAAACATGGACCTGTTCAGCGACCAGTACATCACCAGGGATGAGGGGTGAGTACTTTGGACTGACACTAAACATATAACATATAATAAGCACTGTTGAATTAGATGTGTACTAACGGCCATTCTCTATATCTTTAACACAAGGTTAAAATAGCTACCATTACTAACAGCCGTTCTCAATAATCTATCTATCTTTAACAAGAGATATCATTAGATATTTAGACGCATTTTATGTTTCAGTTAACAAAGATAGAGAGGTAGAGATATGGTGTATATATTTATACATAGCTAAGTAGGATAAATAAATATGTCTATCTTTGTTTAATGAACCGTAGAATTGTATAAACATAGCAATGGTAGCTATTTTAACCTTAAAGATAGATAGGATATAGAGAAAGGCCGTTTGTCGGTACAATTCCACGTTTCATTAAACAAAGATACACACATATATATATCTTACTAAGCTATCTATAAATAAATGCACCATATCTATACCTACCTCTCCATCTTTTTTACTGAAACATTAAATGCATCGAAATATCTAATGAAATCTCTTGATAAACATAGATAGATAATAGAGAAAGTAGAAAGTGTTAAAGGGTAATGTAGCCAGAGTAACTACTGAACTACTGAGACTTAACATCTTATGTCTCAGGATGGCGAGCGCAGTGGAATGTTAACAATTACTTTGTAATTCATGATGTTGTTTGGTTTTGCTACTGTCCTTGAGTGGTCGTATCACGTCGTATCAGGCGAATGGCAAATGGCGAATCAGGCGAATATGCAAATAAAGGATTTCTGATTCTGAATGGCATGCTTGTTTCGCCATTCATCAAAATAGAAATAAAATATGATCGCTCGCATCTTTGCGGACCAACTGCTGTTACGCCTAAAATATCGCGACTACATTCATAGCTTTATTATATTTTATCTAACGCAGTATCGGTTATACAAAACGGGATCGTTAAGGTACCAAGACGGGATGAGGAAAGTTTTATGTAACCTCCAGCAACGGCAGTCACTAGGGTTGCCACCTTTTTTGCTTGCAGATAAAGTACATTGGTTACTAGTGGTAGAAAAGAAAAAGTACATAGTAATCAAATAAAGTACAATTTATTTTTTACTATTATTATATTTAAATACATATTTTTTATTACTTTTTGCGATTTGTATCTTTTATTTTTCTGTTTTCCCGTATCTTATTTTTTTCAAACATTTTTTCTGTGTAATATACTTATTCACTATGTATTGGATCGGTTTCACTATAGAAATAACATTTTGTAGGTGTATGTGGAGTATTCTTGTTCATGATTCATAGATGTTTTAAAGCATAAAATATCTATAAAACTTTTAATCTTATTTTTATT
This sequence comes from Hyles euphorbiae, assembly GCA_023078785.2. NCBI lineage: Eukaryota > Metazoa > Arthropoda > Insecta > Lepidoptera > Sphingidae > Hyles > Hyles euphorbiae. The sequence goes on along the minus strand of CM041044.1, from coordinate 13,804,326 downwards.
AAATCTAAACCGCTCCACGCGAAACAATCAAGAAATTGTGACAATAAATGACAGTGACATTGTTGACATTTGAAGTTTAGTTGCGTTAAAAAAACGAGTGCTATAATGAAAAAGTACATATGACTAAACTTTTCAGTCCCATGGAAACCAAATCATGCAAAATAAAGTATTTTCGTGTACTTTATTATTCACATAAAGTACAGAGTACAATTACCTGAAATAACGTACAATACTTTATTATAAAGTACGGGTGGCAACCCTAGCAGTCACTCTTATTTCACATAGGTAGGTTTTCAGTGAAAGAGGAGTACTTCCTCGGCCGAGCCGGCACATTTTTTCAGTAATACGGGTTACTTATAGTATGTCTCTAACTCTCTACCATTTATCTATTCGTATACGTTCTGCTGCCGGGCTCATGATTCCAGTTCGCGAATTAAGACGATCAAATCAGAGTCCATCAGATTGATTCGGCACTTATTTTTGAACATTAATAACCATTCAAATAATTTTAACAATAACCGAATTAGGTGCTCTTGAAATAATTTTAACACTTAAGTGTGGTTGTTGCTAAACACTACATATTTTGACATTTTTGTGCCACTTAAGTATGTCATTCAGCCGCTGCCAATAAACAATCCCAATCCAAAATTTGCCGTTTGAGATTGACAGCTCAATCTTTTTTATGATACTATATTGCCAATAATCAATCTCAGTAGTCTAACTATGGCAACATGACAAGAGATCAATCGAAAATCTCAACGAGTTTCATACGAAAATATGAAGATGTAAGCATCTAGTATTTAAAATTTTCGTTGCTAACTACAATGTCCTTGTTCTAACAGAGATAACAATGATTGACGGGTGTAATTGAGGTCGGAACGCGACCGCCTTGTAAGACCAACAGGCAAAGTTTAATATTTACTCTCATGATAACCATCTATAGAAAGCCTTTTATAAATTACTTCATGGCGAAATAGCTCTTGTGTTAATTCAATTATTCGACAGCCTCTGTGAAATAAGAGACCACAGGTTCAATCCCTGTGCAAAGAATTACAAATATTTGTTTTGGGTATAGGTCTTATAAGACCAAAAAAGTTCTCGTAGTTTCTGATTCCTACGGCGAGATTCGTATCTTAGTGTGGAGTCAGAACTATATGTAACACTGTTTAAAGGTGTATTAATTAATTTAATTCTAATATTTCAATAACGCTACAACGACCAATCGCGTCACACATTTAAATCCGGATTTATAAGGCACCATTATTTATAGCTAGGAAGTTAAACGAAGTATTCAGACTACGTAGGAATGCACGCGACAATTCCTTTATACGTCATACAAAATACAAATACTAAATTATTCATTATGGAAAAGGCTATAGCGTGCGGAAAATGAACCAGTGACCCGTCCATCATACAGTACATAGAACAGCTTATAATCAATACTGTACAATGTACAGCTGAAGTTACATCATGTTACTTGCTTCTGGCACTCTGCCAACTTGTACTACACACTAACGAATGATGTACTTATGTATCCATTGATGGTTTTGTCCATAGACAGATTTTAAAACCTTTTATGAATTCTTCTGAATTCAGCTTGAGCGAAAAATACAAAAATTTCGATAACTAAAGTAGATTTTACAACTGTCTATGAAAAAGGGAAAATAAATATGTGTGGATCATCACGGTGCGGTAGCCGTGGCATCACATTTCACAGCCTACGATTTAACCAACTACGGTACAATTGCTGTTGAAAGTTCGTTATGTTGGACGATCGTTGTTTAATTCGATTTTAAACCTAAATGTTAAAATTTAATTATAGACAGACATAAAGCCTTACTAGTCTTAAATAAAATCTAACTTTTAAAGTTTAATAAGTGATTAAAAGCCATTGATGATATGGCCTTACTAGTCATAAGGCCCTTAGATAGGGTGTAATCTGGCCATCCAGATCGGGCGAAGCTGCTCCTACTGGTGGTAATTAATCAAATGCAATACCATTCATAAATCAGTCTTGGCTGCAGCGTGGATCCTACCACTTTGTAGTGTTCATTTTTCCAAACTTGTCCTCACATATCCAATTTTGTCCAAAAAATGGGAACAAATATCTCCATGTTTACGCATACTCCTCGTAAAGCAAGGCACTTTTCTATCACAATTTGAATCATCCCTCTATTTATAAGTCTTTTGAGTGCTTTTGTGTCTCAAATAATTTCTCCAATAATTATTATTTATTGACAGATGAATACATTAAAATTGTCAATATTAGCGAGTCATGGGTACATAGTAAGTTGTTTGCTTGCATTTATCACATTCTTAAGTCAGATAACAGAATTATTTGGTTTACAACCTTAGGATCAGTATGACATCAGCACACTGGCTTAAAAAAAAATACAGACTCCACAAACATTTAAAATTCTCTTTTTTATATAAAATTCTTATTTTTGTGTAATACATTTTTTAAATAATAATGAAACTTATCTATATAAAGAAAGGTAGATTTGGTATTCCAAATACATAAATAATACATGTTGGTAATTAATATTATAAAATTAATCATTTAAGTAAATATAAATCTTGGCTTTTGAAATTACGTTTTGTACAGTAAAAATAATTGAGCATTTTAACATTAATAAAGTTTTCACGCTGATTGCATTAAAATAAAATATATAAAGGAGTAACATTTATATACTTACCCAGATATCGAACCCACGTGTCTCTGAATAAATCTTTGCCGTCTCCCATTTTGTTTATCAAATTGATACAATTTACAATGTTTAAAAAGATTTTCTTTACACTTCCAGTTTCATTATGTAATGGGATTTCTAAACAGGACCTAATTATTATACCAATAACTAAAGGATATTTCTCAAAAATATTATTTTATACCGAGCTGAAGATTTTTATAAATATCAAATTAAAATAAATATGATTAGATAACACTTTGGATAAATATAAATAATTTGTATATTGATTTAGACAGCATAATTTCCGGATAGTTGTATTCACTTTATTCAAGAATTATTTCCGATGTTACGGCAAAATTTTAGGACGGAGCAACGCATCCCCTAATAAATCCATATTCGTACTATTTTAAATTTTTGCACTAAAAATGAACCATGGACGAAGAGCGTAAATTTTGACACTGACGTTGACGGTTGACGTCAGCCTCAATAAATGTTGCCGTGCTAAAAAAAACAAGAAACGAACAGCCACTGCACTTATAAGACAATATTTTTTAATGTTTATTATCACAACTCTTAAAAGGATGAAGATTGTATATTAAGAATGTAATTTATACTTATTACAATAGCATAAATGCTGTAAGGAAATTGTACTATAAAACTTCCACTTATGGCGTTGACCACTGACATTTGCCCATTGAAAACACGGAAAATCGCGACATCGATTCACAATGACAACAATCAGCTGTTAGTTTACCTTTCACGAGGAAAGACGTGTTAAGGTTAAGTGCTAATTCGCAAATAACAATGTCGAGGACAACCATTTATTAAAATGACGATAAGTGTTCAAATAAAGTGACTGCAAACAGTGTTCAGTGCTTAAATGATAAATGTTGTATTAATTAATTTTATTCGTTTTTAATAAGGTGTTTAATTCTTCAGCCTAGGTAAAATCTACTGTGTTTAATTAAAAACATGAGTTTCATTAAATCGTAAAACAATTTATCAGTCGCTTTGCAAGTGTTTTATAAAAATGAATAAAAATAGATTACCTTAATTTCTTCGTTCTTGACCTTGGTAATGACGTGCCATCGTACGCAAAGACAAGATTCTTCAATGTGTAAATCTAAATGTGCCGCCGAATGTATGTGTAAAAATATTCCAAGTTCTTAATGTAGAAATTATTTGTATGAGAAACTTATATATATTAACTTTATAGATTTAACAGTAGTAGGTAATTAATTAAGTTACTTGTTTACGCTTTTTAATAATTACGAATAAGTAATATGGGCACCATTTATGTACCTACCTATAATTAATTTCATTGCAATAAAAAAATAACATAATATCCTATCTTAAATCATAATATTTTTAAGTATACTTAAACTATAAATTATTCGGTGGATAGGACATACCTTATTTCGAAGTTAATCATTAATATTTATTTACAAAACCTTTTTTCCTGTAATAAAGAAAGTAATGCCTAATAAAACAACGTCGTGAAACTCGAAGCAGCTTATAATAATTAATGAATCATCAATTATCACGAAATGACCATAAGTGGGTTAGGTATATACCTACAATAGTAGAACAGTACATTAAACTTGTCATTGTTCTGTAAAGTGCATCTACACGTTGCACAAGAAAGGAACGCATTTATCTTCTGCTTATAGTAACAGCAGATAGAGCAATTCTATAGCGAATTATGAAACAAAAACAATACAGGCTGGAATGAAATATACATACATCTATTTGATATCGCCATACATAATTTTTTCCCTAACGTTTGTACAAGGATACTAAAGTTAAAGTGGTCGCATTGTCCGAATTCTTTAATTATAACAGCAAAGCAACGACGTGACACGTTTCCTAATTCGATAGAGTTTTTACGTTAAATTCATTTCGTATTATTCGCAAAATTTCTCCGTTGAGACAGCATGACTAACGTGTGAAATGGAAATTAACCTAACGATAATCTTTATATTTTTATCGCCGCACTTTTTTCTTTCCTCAAACAGGACGCAAAGAAATATTAAACCACACAGCCTATATACAATACTCTGTATTTGTCATGATATAGATGTATTACTACTTTAGTACACAAAGCCGTGTCTATATGAGGCCAACAACTGTCCACGCTGTTTAGTTCGTAATGAAAACACCTCAGTACATAATTACATTTATCAATAATTTATCAGTCCGTATTCATCCAATGAGAGACATTGTATTTCAAATAGAATAAGACAAGGGTCATTCGCCTTCGTCATTCATTTCTCCAGATTCATGAAATATGCACAAAAATCAATGAAATTTTATCGGTAATTTTGGAGACCAAACTTGTTTCTTTAACAACTATGTATGTATTTACTAAATTGTCTTTAAGTTCGGAGTTAACATTAACGACATTGCATTAATATCCTACATTTTATTAAAACATTTTGTAAATGTTAGTTTTACCGTTTGTAAGTATCTTTGATAATCATGGATCACCTTACGGGCTTAACGGTAAAGGAAAGATTGCTAGGATACCTAAGATCTCGGGACAATAATTCCAAACTTATTGATTTCATCAATGCGTCCGCAGTAGGACAGCGTGGTATACTAAAAACCGCTTTAGAGATATCCCACGACCTCGCACCAGAACGTAAACCTATCGATTCATATAAATACACATAGATCAAGAGTGTTATCGATACATCTAAACTCTAATGTATATTCGTCAGAAGCAGCGCCCATCTGTGAATACAACTATAATTAGTTTGACTTTGACCAGTGGCGTAACAATAGGGTGGCAAAGTGCGCAAAATGCCACGGGCCCCCGGCCTAGGGGGCCCCCGGCCCGGCAGGATCCTGGTTCGACAGGGTCTCAGGCCCGATAGGGCCCTGACTCGATAGGGCTTCGGGCTCAAGCCCGACAGGGTGTAAAGAATAATGTAACATCAATAACAAAATTAATTAATCCAAATTAATTTGGCTACATTTTAAATATGACAAGCGTTTCACTATAATATTAGATTTAATTTTTTTGTATTTGTTTCATTATAGTATAATCTTAGTTAGAAACTGATATTACAATTTAATGAATATTAAGGTAATAGTTTCTAAATAAATATAAGGAAACAAATCGTAGCGAAGACCGAAAGAGGAAGAAGTCTGAAGCAATAAGTAAAAGGTTACCTAAAATAAGTGAGTATTTTAGGAATCAGCAATTTATTGATGAAAAGACGAGTAAACAGAGTCCCAGAAATTACCGAATGTATAAAACTAAAAATTCCGTAATAGCAACTCTCGTTGATGATCAATATTCAGACTCAAAACAATCACAACCAACTTTGAACAAAAATATAATTGAACCTGTGAATTGGAGTTAAAAATATAAAATGTCCATAGATATATTTTTATTGCTATGAATGGCGAGACGAGCAACCCGTTCGCCTGATAGTAAGCGATATGACCGCTTATAAACAGTAGCAAAATTCCACTGCGCTCGCCGTCCTGAGACATAAGATGTTAAGTCTCAATATGTCCAGTAGTTATTCTCCATATATTACAGAAAGGTGATATTAAAAAAAATGTAATAATCGAACGTAGAAGTCGACAGTCAGTTCAACAGATGCTGCACGGCCTGGCTTCAGCCTCACAGCGAATAGATCATAAAATTAACTTCGACAAAACCAAAGTAATGATCAACCACCACCTTGATCCAACCTGTCATCTCAGGTGACCGTCAGCTGGAAGTTGGTTCCGAATATTCCTACCTTGGACCGACCCTTTAGCAACATAGAAACAATTTTGAGAAATATGCTACGAAGAGGTTCCAGCATTTGGTAAACTACGTCTTTTTGACACCTTTACCACGAAGCTAAAAAACGAAAGCTTTCAACCAGTGCGTCTTACCTACGGTGCTGAGACTTGGACACTCGCGGTATGACTGGCCAACCAGCTCAAGGTTGCTCAGCGAGCTATGGAGCATGCTATGCTCTGTATCTTTGAAGGATAATGAGCTTATCCGTCCGAAAACCTAAGTATGGATAGCAAACAGGATTAGCAAGCTGAAGTGACAGTGCGTTGGCCACATCTATCGAAGACCCGATAACCTATGGGTTTTAGGTATTTTTGAGAGGGGACCGCGTCTTGGCTAATGTAGTGTGAGGACGCCCTCCAGCTAGGTGGAATGACGATTTGAAAAAGGTCGCTGCCTGATGCTGGATGCTAAGAGTTGACGACACGGTGAAATGGCGCAATTTGGAGGAAGCCTATGTCCAGCAATGGACAAAAAAAGGATGAAGATGAATAAATTTCGGTCTCTTGATGTACGGAAAGCCGGATGGAATACCGGCTGTGGTTCTAAGAGCTTATGCAGCGAAGTTGTCTCTTGCACTGATTCGTCTCTTTCGAGCGTCCCATGCTCAAGAGTTGTACCTAAATCTTGGACGCAAGCCAATGTGTAACTGATCCCCAGAAAGAGTCATCGGTCTGATCCTACCAATTATCGTCCTATCGCTATCACCTCAGTGATTTGTAAGGTTATGGAGCGGATTATACAGACAATACAGAATCCGTCAAAATCGATCTACGGGTGATCTTCTAGCATTTGTCCTGCATCGCTGGGGTAAGGCGATTGACCGGCGTGGCGAGGTTCTTGCTGTGAGCCTTGACATAGCCAAGGAGTTTGATAGGGTCTGGTGTCGTGGTCTTCTTTCCAAGCTTCTATGCATCTAGCATATGGTCTGCCCGAAAATCTGTCTTCATGAATTTCCGGCTTTCTGCATGGGCGTACAATACATGTCGTTGTGGATAAGCACGCCTAAGCGCTCATGTCAGTAAATGTTGGAGTTTCTCAAGGCTCGGTGCTGTTGCCAACCTAGTCTGCATATCAATGGTATGTTGTCGCTAGGCAATATTCATTGCTATGCAGATGATAGCATGGTTCATAGGCGATACCACTATGGGCTTTCGGGTTGTCGGGACGACACTGTGAGGGGACGGGAAGATCTTGTTATTGAGCTTATTTCTACATGGACTTCCAGGAATTTAGTTAAGTTCAATTTTAAGAAAACCCAGGTGTGTACATTCACGTGTAAAAAATCCCCGATTTCTCCCCTCCTCTTACTTCAGGGTGCTTCCCTCTCAACGGGGAATGACCTGAGTATCCTTGGTGTGAATATCCGCTGTGATCTCAATCTAAGGAATCACATCAAGTGTGTAATATCTGCCATAACACAAGATTCTTAAGATCGAAATTACAATCTTACTTTTTTTACATATGCGAAGGGGCCCCATTTGATGAACTTTGCCACGGGCCCCCGATGGGGTAGTTACGCCACTGACTTTGACATTGGCATCTGCGTTCTCAACTCAGTAACATTACGATAAACATAATCAAGTAGGTATCAAAAGTTCATATGACTTGCATATAAGTAACTATATTATATAGTATGTAATCTATATTTGTATATAGATTTGTTCTTTCACGTAACAACGGATCGAAATAATTTTTTAATGAGCAGAGTTACGTGAGACGTTAATTTCTTTCCCTAAAGATTTACAGTTGTTGTTTTTTTTATACTATGTGAACAGTCACTTATAAAATAGTAGATAAGTATGCTAATAAATACTTCAAACGTAATAAACATAAAATAATAGTCCAAATGACATTGTTGAGAATGAATGGATCACGATTTTGACCAAGGCGTAAAAATATTTGTGTAAGCATTTTCGTGAAACCCGTAAATGTATGTAGGAAATCTATATCGGTTTAGCCCTTGATCGTAGGTATTAGGTACCTATTTAAAGTGCAAAGTTGGACATCACTACATAAAGAAGCTGAAACACATTCCTGGATCAGGCATTGTACCTCTAATTTCAGGCAGGCCAGTATTATTGTATTCACTGGTGAAAATACAAATAATTATTATCAATCGACACTCAAATAGGTTTACTTACTATCAAGTTGAATTATACAACAACCTCGAATTCAAACCTAGGTCCAAAACTAGATGTATTAATACTACTATCCCACTGCAGGGCTCGAGCCTCCTACAATCGAGTGAACTATTGAAAGTGGTTAAGCCCATAGTCCACCACGCTAGTGCGGGTTGGCGGAATTTACACACCATTGAAACTCTTAAGACCGCTATGGATGGCTATGGCAGATTTCTTCACGATGTTTTCCTTCATCGTTATAGTACGTGGTTATTGACTATCAATACACACATGACTCTGAAATTCAGAGGTGTGCCCTGGGATTTGAACCCGCGACCACTGTGAACAAGTTGGCAGCCGCGTCTGGTCCATTTGCCAACAGGCCACCACGCACGTCTCTATCCACGTATTAAATGGAAATAAGCAATCCAATTAATTTTAATAATATCTTTTTTTATTTTTTTTATTTTTTATAGAAGCTTCAAATTCTGTATGTTTAAAGTTTGTATTGGTACCCCAAGATACAAGCCTAGCTTAGTTTGGGGACCCCTGTGAAAACTATTTTGTAACTCTGTTTTTAATAAATATATTTTTATTTTTATTTTTTTATTTATTATCTCGCCGCTAGGCCCGGTCTCTTGGATTGAGAGTCATTCACATGCCTGTGAGATTCTTGTGGAATAATCTAGTGTTTCTTCTTCTACTTGGCATTATCCCGGCCAGTGCCAGGGATTGCCTAACGGTAAATTCTCCTCCATTTCGCCCGATATTCGGCATCCTCGATAGTTAGGCTATTGACCCCCATATTTTCCTTGACAACATCGAGCCAGCGCTTCTTTGGTCCACCCCTCGGTCGAGGTCCGGGAATATTGAGGCTCAGACATTGCCGACGTACTCCTGTGGTTTCTTTAGGACGTGACCATATCTCAAGCGACATTCTTGGAGTTTACTCGTGATATTTTCCTACACCGCTTAAAGAATGTGGTAATTACCTACGTACACACACAAACCAGAAAGACGAAGGTACGTGCCTTGTAAAATATAGAATATCGCTTTATTTCTGGTATCGTGGCACTGAAGATTTTAATAGCGAATATTCATGGTCTCAAACATTCTTTTTGAGCGAGGTCGGCGTATCGGTAAATTAGTAAAAACACTTGAATGAACCAATCGTAAGATTTATTTTAATACAAAATCGGTTAATTTATTTAGATCCTGCAAGGTTGTATTTTTTTATGTAATTACATGTTCTTTTTTTTAACATTTGCATCTTGCGCGCTGAGACTAATACTTGAGTGGTGATCAAAATCTAATTTTTTTAATTAGTTTTTTTGTTATTATTGCACGGAGGCTGTTTTGACAGGGCATGAGATGTGATGTTTCATTGATTTTATCTATAGCAGTGGTTCTTAACCCGTGATCCCTGGAAGCATCACCAGTGGTCCGCGGAGCCACCCTCAGGCCATCCATAAAATATTTTTTGCATGTATTATATAAATATAGATAAGAAGACCCTTTATTTATTTACATTTCGTTACTGTATTAAAAAATAAGCAAACCGGTTAATCAATTGGTTAGTCAATGGATAGATGTTTATTGTCAAATGCTGCCTCGTGTTTAAAAGTCAAGAACTACTGATCTAGAGCATGACTTATAATTTGGCAAAAAAAGACTGTTTTTAATGAGAACGCTAAGATCGAATTTAGGATTAATATGGCAACACGATACACTACGATAGAAAAGTTTAGATACTTCTTATCTTTATTTATTGTTTTTAATAGTCTCATTGTTTATTTTAAATTACAAAACAAAGAAAAACCGAACGAAAATGTATACAAAATACTCCTGTTTAAAATTATTCACGAACACAATGGCATTTTTAATAGTATTGACATAATTGTTTTTCCTTATTGCCAGTTGTTACCCCATCGCACTTTTTTTGCCAAGTTATTAGTTAATTTGAATTCATATGAAAGAGAGCATTGATTCAATTTTCAATGAATCTGTGAATAAAACTAGCGTCGAAGAGCAAACGAAACGCTAATCTAGAATTATTCTCATGAAATTATCGTAGTTTTGACACCAAACTCGCTGAGTCTTTAGGTTTCAATAGTAGTGTTTGCTTTTACATGGACATAAACCCAAACTGCAGGCAATGAGTTTCTGCCGTCAGTCAACCGAGATTATTTTAAATGATATTTTGCGTTTAGATTGTTTTCGCTCAAGTTGGTCATGATTCAGTGCACATATAACGTTGTTTTGTTTCTATTGTTCCAAGATATTTATAGAACAAATAATTAAAATATGATGTTATACGAATAATATATGTGTATATTGATACTCAATCACCACCACGGTGAAGGAAAACATCGTGAGGAAACCTGCAGGTTTACTATAGGGATTGATAAGAATTTCTATGGTATGTAAAGTCCGCCAACCTGCACTAGGCCAGCGTGGTGGACTATATGGCCTAACCACTCTCAATCGTACTCACGATCATAGAGGAGGCCCGTGCCCTGCAGTGGGACATATATGAGATGATACAGTACGAAAGAATGATAATAGTGTTAGTTAGTGGCCGCCATTATGAAAAGTGTACCAGGCAGAGCCCCCCGGACCGCTAGTAATTATTTATCTTCATGTCCACAAAAGTGCCATCGGTATGATGCGCATTGCTGGAGTCAAGTAGCCGACGTCGTAATGTGTTATTCCACATGTTTGTGAAGAACTTCAGTTAGCACCTAACATGTAAATTATCACGGAAACGACAAACATAGTATGTAGTGATGTGAAGAAGGCAGAATTTTAGCAAATATATTTGATATCCGTATGTCAAATTACACAAAGGACTCACCAACAATCATACAGGGTATATCGAGACTGCGACCGAAAACGAAGCCAGGCGGTAGTTTTAATGACTTCAAACTCAACAGAACTAAAAAAATGGTTAAAAAAGGACGTCGATTTTGTTTCTCTAAAATAATAATGTAAACCCATTTATTAATAAAGGCGCAGTGGTACGCCAGGGTTTGAATTATTATTTCGGCAAAAACTACGTATTTACCACCTACGTATTAAACACAACGAAAGTTAAAAAATTATCTCAATTTTTTACGAAATAATTAATTGCAGTGTCTGTTGTCAATAATACTACCACCTGGCTTCGTCTTCGGTCGAAATCTGGATATACCTGGTATTTATTTAACTCAATTCAAAATTTCTATGCTCGCATGAATATGAATTCTAGATAGCCTCCATGCTATATTTATTTAGGGCCAATCTTCGCGCTGAGATATAATGGTTGGACGGTGTATTTTTTCGGGTCTGGGTGTTTGTGGGACCGGAAAGTTTCTCGTAATTTCTGATATATACAACACTGAATTGATATTAATTTGGTGTCAGGGTGAATATTGACTATTGGGTGTATTTATTTGTGTATGGAGTCGCGTAAGCTTTGTTTCTCATTTCCGCGTCTTTTTGGGTTTCGCGGGAATCAGGCACTCAATCAGGACATGTCTGTATTTATTAGTATTTTTACGCATACTAACAACTGTTATGGGCTTTAGTGCCATTGAAACATCTGCTGTTTAATTATTATCAAAACTATCCAGAAAAATACGAATGGATGTATCTAGACAATCCCTAAAACCACTTCCAAGCGTTCTAGTTAAATTATAGTGCTCTAGTGGCTATTAGTTAATTGACATTGATAAACCATTGTTCCGATCCATTATTGTGTCGAATGATGCGAGATTATCGCCGTTAACTGTCAATAATATTTTCGACATCATTACGCACGGATTTTATCAATTCGTTTGTCATATCAGTTGACAAAATCTGCGCACTTACGCAAACGATACTTATGTTTGTTTGTCAAAAATGGTGACTATGATTACTATTGGATAAGAACCATTGAGATATTATACTAGAGGCGATACTGCAAACAAATTGTTTCTAAAAAAACTGAACGGTACCGTACCACTGCTTCTGTTTCTGTCTCTGTCACGCCTACGTAGCAACATCATCAGCGCTCTCATTTCACTCGGTTTGATGATAAATTCCGACTTCTTATTTCTCTATGCATATACTCGTAGCTCTGTTTAACGCCTACTACCAGTCAAGCGACCTGCTCGTTTCGTCATTCTTTCAAATGAAGAAAACGTTGAGATATAAAACGAGAACATATGAGAAAATATAACTAAAACGAGCGGTACCGTAACTCTATCTATCTCTTTCGCTTCTACTGTTACACTACCTTCCTTCTCACTCCATCAGGTCCCTAAAGTCCTGGTTGGTCTATTCAGTGCGCGCAGATTTTCTTCACGCTGTCCACTCTATAATATGAGAACAACTTCCTTTTTTGAGGTCGGGTAAAAATAGCGAAAAGAAACTACATAAATTAATCGCACATCACTATTTGTTTGTACAAGTGATTGTATTCTCGTAATGATTTAGCAGTCTGTGTGCGAGTGGTGCTAACTTGTCAATTGTTTGGGTTGAAACCTTAAACCGTAATGTTCGAATTGAATTTAGCGAGGTTTATTTACGATCGGTGGTAATTCCGTCGGTAATATTTGATACTTATACGAAAATGAGAATATATAGATGCTACTAATGATATTAATAATAGTAAAATAGTTCGGCTGCAATTAGAATTTATCTACATTTATAGCTAAGTACAATCTAAGTATTGTAACTTATGCTACAGAAACAGATGAAATTTCTTTTGACTAAACTCGACTGAATGGGATCTCGGGATGAGACCTGCTACGAGAACTGCTACAAATCCGTACCTATATTAGTTCATATACGTCCTACTGCAGGGCACATGCCTCCTCAACAATCGACAATACATTTCAGAGGACTTAGGTCATGTATTCCATCATGCTGGCCTACTATTTTTTTACAAATCCTGGCGGTAGACAAATAAAAAGTAAAAGTAGGTGTGGATGTTTTAAAGCCAAAAGTCTTTCGTATTTTTAAAAGTCATGATAGGACTTTTAACTAGTAGAGCCATATTTATATGTACCATTGTGGGTGTATTATTTATTCTCATTATTCCAAGTAAATAGTGCCATAACATGTGACGTATCTTGGCGTTAACATGAACCGCCAAGCCGGTTTCTCTATCATAAAAAATGACGTAAAGTCAATTTTCCTCTTACGTCGCTATTCATTATTACAGAAAAAAAAGGAAATCCCCTTACATGTGAATAGGTTGTGTAATTATATAAAGGTGATGGTATTTCCATTGCCGAATATTTCAGATTTCTTTAAATTAGCGAGTATGACAAAAGATAAAGGCGCTTACTTGATCGCAAGCACCAAACCTGCTCGTAAACAGACACAACACCACTCAAAACTTATTACTTAGTACTCCAAGGCATTGCAATGCGTCTCCTCGTGACATTAGGTGCTAGTGTCGGTGCTAGTGTTGTCAGCTGTCTTTGTGCCTAATAACCGAGGTCACAATGTCTTTCAAACGGGAATACCATGGGCCCTACTATATTCAACGAAACGAAGTTCGAAACTTCGAAAGATCGAAGTTTATATACGATACGAATGTACCTACATATACTTATGGTCGTTATTGACTTATGGTCGTAACCAAGAAGCTTATACCCAAATGGAAATTACATTCCGTATATAAAAGTGAAGCACAAAAATTTGACCTTGAATGCAGTCGCTGATGCCTGCTATCCTTTTCTTTAGAGTGAAAATGAATGAACAAAAATGGTGTTAGGCCATAAAGTAGAGTCAACAAGTATAAATAAAATCCTAAAGACCTCCCAATTAACTAACAGAGTTGGTATAATTATAGTCCAGAGAAAAAAAAAAATGTTGTGTAACTGCATTCATAATTGTAACACAAATCAGGTGTGTTTAATAAAACAATTAAAATAAACTATACATATTTCTTCAAAATGTTTTCCTTCACCATAAAAGCAAGCAATATAACTAACCACGATTAGCATAATCTACGTCTAGCGGCCATACCATGATATTTTTTAATTACAATCTCGGGCTTATTCAAACAATAATTAGAGAAACGCGAGTATAATTGTATTGACATTGGAATGAAATAACTTGTCCTTTCCTTTGTCCTTGGATTGGAAGTATCCTCATCATTAAACGTAGCAATAATTATATTATTGCTGTGAAACGAGAGGCCGCGGGTTCGATCCTTGCACCGAAACAAATATTTTGGCGAACCACAGGCATTTCCATCGGGTCTGGGTCAATTCGAATCTTCGTGACGTTTTTCGTTTCGAAATCTACTCTGTAACACAAAATTCGAATCTTCGGATCGAAGAATGAATGATTCGAATCTATCGGCAATCCGAACATTTACAGAGTAGGTACATTCGTATCGTCACAAACTTCGTTCGTCCGAAGTTTCGAACTTCGTTTCGGATGAATATAGTAGGGCCCCTGGGTGTTTGAGACCGAAAAGTCTTTCATAGTTCCTGATACCCACGACACAAGACTCGATCTTAATGTGGTATGGGGACTATGTATGTGACTGTTGGGTGTATTTATTTATTTGTTTGTCTTAAAATTAACTTTATATTTTAAATTGGTTTTTAAAAGAACAACACTAGAATTTCTTATCCGTTATTCTCCGGTAAAAACAGCCTTTACCAGGTGGAAGAGAAAATTAGTGATTGAATCTTAATAATGTGTTATGTTTTACAGAATTAGTAAAGTATTTTAATTTTTATTTTCAGTATAGGCCACTAACTATCAATATACACATGACTCCGAAGAGTCAGAGGTGTGCCCTGGGATTCGAACCCGCGACCACCGTGAACATGTTGGCAGCCGCATCTAGTCCGTTTACCAACAGGCCACCACGCACTTTTTGACTTTTCGGAGTCATGTGTGTATTGATAGTCAATCACCACGCATTAAAACGGTGAAGGAAAACATCGTGAGGAAACCTGCACACAATAGCGATTTATAAAATTTCTATGGTATGTAAGTCCGCCAACCCGCACTAGGCCAGCGTGGTGGACTATATGGCCTAACCACTCTCAATCGTACTCTCGATTGTAGAGGAGGCCCGTGCCCTGCAGTGGGACGTATATGGGCTGATGCAGATAGGCCACTAAAACCTTGATAGTAATTACTTATGATATGACAGTCGTAATAAAATTGCTCGCTAAATATAAAAATAAATTTAATTGTTAACATTGCGTTAAATTGAATATCATGAGGTCAAGTTCAAAGTTACTACGTACGTCCTCTGTAGAAACTTGTTTTTTTTTTCTGGCTGGCAAAGGAACTACAATACATTCTGCTTCTAATGACAAATGGATGTTCTGTATAAGAGCCCGTATACAAGAGTACAAGACTACGATGCGAAGTCGCATCGTAAAAATTTACGAGTTCCTACGACGCATTGCAAGAACTTGCAAATTGATTCGCATCATGCATTCCTACTTCTTACCAAACAACTACCAAGTTACCAAGAAACTGTGCATTCTACCCTTTATTTATACGAAATTCGCGCAGTTTTCAAATGCTTTTAATATGAGCTGACTCAAAAACATTGTTCATAGACGTCAAAAATCACTAAAAAACTATTTAACAGCTCATTAACTTTAAATGGCCGATAACCTTGTTTAAGCAAATTCTAAACAAAAAAACCGGCCAAGTGCGAGTCAGACATACAGACAGACGAACAACAAAGTAAGGGTTTAGTTTTTCCTTTTGCTTCCTTCTCTGAAAATAGCGCATGTCTGTCAGCTGGACGTTTAATATTACTGTCAAATGAATGAAATCTCTTTTTATGTGAAGTGGCGATAATTAAAATAGGTTGAAATATCCATTATGAATAGTAAAACTTAATGAACGTTTTATCTCCTCTTAATATCCATTATGAATAGTAAAACTTAATGAACGTTTTATCTCCTCTTAACATTATTTAACTTATTTACGTTTATATGGTTGATTAGCGATAAGTAATAAGCGACACCAGAATCGTGCAATGTAGAGCCTTGCCGCGCAAAATCACATCGCAGCAATATGTGTAGCAGTTTTACAGTTTTCTTGGTTGCGAATTTGCATCGCGACACTTCGCTGTTTTGTTTACAAGCTCTCAATGTACGTAAATTCTTGTTCCGTCAATTTTTTACCGTATTGGTATAAAAACTTTCAAAGAAATGGTAATTCGTTTAATGATAACATAATTAGCTGTGTCGTTGCCATTTTCCCGTGTTTTCTAGGCTAAGAGTAATCAATTAGGGATAATGGTTTTGTAAACATTTTAGTATAAAACATAGATATAAAACGTGTTTTATCATCTAACAAATTAATAAGATTAGGAACATAAATTAACTTTCTGAGAATAATTAAGTAATGTTTAAAACAAACACCAAATGCTTTCAAACTGCCTTATTCACAGAACAATATAATTAATACTGATAGCATTTTTATACATTTTGAAGTTAATTTTGAAAATTGTCGGTTTGTGGGAATCTAGAAAAACATGTCAATACACCTAAAAATAGAACTGACTAAATTAGTGTTTTTATTTATATCAAATGTGGGAACAAACATCGTTGGTTCGTAGTAATGAATTTCAGTTGATTACGTTTGTTATTTGGGTTCAATATTCTTTGTAGTCAGGAGGTTATACAGGGTATATCAAGACTGCTACCGAAAACGAGGCCGGGTGGTAGTTTTAGTGACTTTAGACACAAAGCGACAGAAAAAGTTGCAAAAAAAAAGCTATTTTTTTTTTATTATTTTTTTCCTATGACCATATTTGGGTGGTAAATACATTTTTTCCTAAAATAATAGTGTATAACCCTTTTATTTATAAATAATCTAAGGTATAAAAGTGTTTAAATTATTATTTTAGCAAAAACTATGGATTTACCACCCAAAAATGACGATATTTAAAAAATCATAAAAAATAATTGTCGTGTTTCTTTGCGAAATTTTTAGTTGCATTGTATTTGTAGTCACTAAAACTACCACCCGGCTTCGTTTTCGGTAGCAGTCTTGAGATACCCGGTATATTATGTTTAGTACTCTGTTGAGCAAGGATCTCTATTAACTTCTTTGACTCATGTCACTAACTCTCGCCACCTATTACATCATGTGACAGAACATACTTGGCAAAACGTTAGTGTCCTTGTATAGCACCTTTGCCTACCCCTTCTGGAAAAAATGCGTGGAGTATGTTGTATGTATAATTTGGCAACTTACCAAAGACAAGCGTGTAAAAGACCCCGTACCTCCTTAGTAATACGTTACTGTTGCGAATTGAAACGATAAATACTTGTAACTAAAAATAAATTAAATAAATTAACTATCTCTAGTTTGTACTCAATAATGTAATGTAATTGACTGATATGGGTGAATAGAAAGCAGCATTAATATGCTAGTTAATTTGGTCTCCCAAAATGTTTTGTGAAAATCATTTATGCGTTCGTTACCAGATAAAAAATCAAATGAAAATTGGTGACTTTAAAAGAAGTTACCATTTGGAAGCATTGTATGGTCGAATTTGTATATTCGTTTACTTAGAATCCTTATTAACCTCAGCCGTTCCAATCCCTCTCTTTTTTTAAACATAAATAGCAATTCATTTCACAGTAAAACGACAGAATTTGTTGTAACTAGGCTTCATGATACGCAATTCTCGTTTCCTCATATAAAAATCAGTGGTTTATCCTCAATTTACTGTTGAGATTATCCTTAAGGAAAAATCATAGCGGATACTTGACCCAATAACTACTTTTCACAGAAATTCGTTTAGAGATTCAAATTATTTAGACAGATTTCATTTCCTTTTAAAGTCTCACATGGTAACATTGTGGGATCTTTGTAAATAAGTCATATAATACCATCTTCAAGCGTTAGAACTAAACTTTAACTAACTTAAAATACTATTGGAATCGGCCAAACTCAATTTGATACAATTGAAATACAAAACTAACGTGGGCCCAACGGTTGTTGAGTCTCTGATCGATATTACCTAAAACCTAATTTACCCCTTTCTTCTCTTCTGCCTTTTTACTTTTCTCTCCTCTTCTGTTTAAAGAGATAGGCCACTCGTCTATTGATCAAGTGATATGGACGTGCATGGCCGAAGGAAATAATTACCGCATCTATTTTTTTGTGTCGAGAGGAAAGCTGCCATTTATCCGATACCCAGAGAAGGCCGAAAGGGGTATGTTAGTGTCACTGGCCTTCTTCCGCTAGCTATAAAAAAAATATATTTTATCTTCCATAAAAACAATAGTTTTCATGAAACAAAACTGACACGCTTATCAGAATGTTCTTCAGATCTTTTCCTCACAACTTAGCTATGGCCGTGTATTCAATACATCTTCCGCAGTAATTGACATGATAATCAACTAATGTTACGTAAGTAGTAACTGATATAAGTAATAATAAGTGTACCACGATGTCACTCGAGCGATAATTACGTAAATGTGCTGTACAAACATTGTGGAATTTGTCCTCTTTAATTGAATATATCGTTTTACGCTAAAGATATACCAGCTTAAGAGAGAGGCATGGAAATAGTTGGTGTCATGCAGGCAAACAGTCGAAAAATAGACTTATGTATAGCACTGAACAAGTTATTCATAATATCCTTTTTTTGAAGTCTATTAAAGAAGCCTAATAGTCTTATTCATACACAATTTATAAACAAACTTTAGTTATAGAATTTTCTGTCCCTTTTGGACGATCTTTGAATTCAGTTTGAACGAAGAAGAAAAAACATTCGACAACTGAAATAGGTTTATAACTGTCTATGAAGGTGGTAAATCTTTCTAGAATATAGCGGAAAAGTTATTTTGCGCCAACTCCATAAATTATAGAAGGGATTAGAGCCGGCTGAATGTAAACGAGAGCCAATAACTCCTGGTTTGTTTAATTTATAATAAGCGTATTAAAAAGAGTGCGTGGTGGCCTGTTGGGAGTGCGTGGTGGCCTGTTGGGAGTGCGTGGTGGCCTGTTGGGAGTGCGTGGTGGCCTGTTGGTAAACGGACTAGACGCGGCTGCCAACATGTTCACGGTGGTCGCGGGTTCAAATCCCAGGGCACACCTCTGACTTTTCGGAGTCATGTGTGTATTGACAGTCAATCACCACGCACTAAAACGGTGAAGGAAAACATCGTGAGGAAACCTGCATACCATAGCGATTCATAAGAATTTCTATGGTATGTAAGTCCGCCAACCCGCACTAGGCCAGCGTGGTGGACTATATGGCCTAACCACTCTCAATCGTATTTTCGATTGTAGAGTAGGCCCGTGCCCTGCAGTGGGACGTATATGGGTTGATACAATACAAAAATTAAAAATTTTATGTTATTTCGAATTATGTGAAGGAAATTCATGTTTTTTACTATGTCACAGACCCAGTCAGGCTAATACTGATGGATCAAACAAAGTCAATGTAGTCGTTCTATTGTAAGAAATAAGAATTCTGTAGTCTACCACACTTTTTTGATCCGATTTTCAACGGGGAATTATATTTCTGTGCGGGGAAAGAAGACATTTCCAAGACATTCTTCATCTCGAATTTGTATGTTCTTTGTTTTTTTTTTACTAAATATTCTGCAATCACACTTTATTCTTCCAAGATAATCTTATTGTTTAAACTGCCAGCTGGTTGCGAAACTCCTCGTTTGTCATACAAACCTTAGAGTATATATATATAGAGGGAGCGCTGGTACTTCAAAAACGTAGATAAAAATAGTGGTGCCGGGGCCACCTTTTTCTTCCCCACATCCAGAATGAATTGTGACAGCTTGGAATACGCATGAATTGCATGAAAAAGAAAAATCAAAAAATGTAGTTTAACGGTATCGAATTTCATCCAAATTTATTTTAGGAGTTAATTATTAACTGTGTATTCGTTTATCACCGACAATAAGTCCAATTTCTAATTAATTATTAATAAATAATATACATCAATTTACAGAAAAATATTCATGAATATTTTTAAATTTTTGAACGCCTTTTTATTCAATGTTGCAAGTAATTAAATTGTTGAAATTCCGAAAAAGTTCCGGAATAATTTGTAGGTATAAAATATTTAAATTTGGACTAAGTTTAAATTAATTTAGAGCGACAAGTTTATCTAACTAGCAAATATCTGACACTATCCAAATAGGCTTTTTATAGTCTTCAAACAATTATCAATTCGATGCTATACGTAGCCTTTAATATTACTTTCAATATCAAAGTATCATTAACTAATTAGGGATCAAAAAACATGAATGATAAAGTGGACATCAGAATTAACACTAAACCCTTACATGGACAATAAAATCTGTCTGTAGCAGCTCTTATACGTCCCACTGCAGGGCACGGGCCTCCTCTACAATCAAGAGTACTATTGAGAGTGTTTAGGCCATATAGTCTACCACGCCAGCCTAGTGCGGGTTGGCGAACTTTAAATACCATATGAATTCTTACAAATCGCTACATATTCTTCATCATCATCATCTCAGCCACAAGAAGTCTACTGCTGAACAAAGGCCTCCCCCAAGGATCTCCATATCGACCTGTTGGAAGCAGCCTGCATCCGGCGACTTCATGCAACCTTAGCCAGGTCGTCTGTCCATCTTGTAGGCGGGCGTCCGATATCTCGCTTGCCTGTATGTGGTCTCCACTCTAGAACCTTTCGGCTGCAACGGCCATCGATTCTGCGGGCTATGTGCCCATACTTATTTTTACAATACAATAATTATTTATTGCAAACCAATTTACAGTATAAAGCTTAAAAAAGTACATGTATATCTATTTATGTCTCTCTTTGTCACTCTACACGGTCACACTATCTTCCTTCTCATTTCACTGGATTCCCGTGTTCCTAGTTGGTACATTCGCAGTGCGCGCAGAATTTGTTCGCGTAGCCGGCTCTAGTAAACCTCAAAATGATCGCATAATATTTGAAAATTGGGCATTACATTTTCATCTCCTCTGTTATCAAAATCACGTCTCAAATAAATGGATATGATCTGCGATTAGGATAGTATGACGTCAGAGTCAGTATTCCATGGTATCGCTATTCCCATGTAGTAGCCAGTCGTAAAACAGCTGTCGGTAATAACTCACGCTGTCGTAGCGAATCGCGAATCATCGCGCGTTTACGTTTTTAAATTTTACTTTTTTTTAATTTTATGGTAAAGGAAAAGTTGTGAAGCCTGAGTGATTTTGTTGTTTTGGGTAAATAATTTTCTGTCATTTTTGTGGCATAATATATTCAGATTTTGTGAAGTCTTATTGATTTTTATTTCGTTTATTGTGGTTGCTAGGAAAATTGTATATGTTTTTATTTGTGGCATGTTACAAAAAATAATCTTTGACTTTAATTAATCAACACTTGAAAAGCTATGTTGCGAAAAGTTTTAAAGTGATATTTAAATTGAATTTAATGTATAGGAGGTGTTTAGTGTATTTTATTTTAGGAAGAAAATTCAACCCATTAAAAAGTAGGTTATAAAAGTCCAGTGTTTGCCAAATATATCGAATGTTCCATATATTTAGCAGACAGTGTTGGTGTCCTAATTTTAATAATTACTTATTTTCGACTGACCGTATATTTTTTTGTGAAAAGTGTTTTTTTGTGTTTATTCCTTACGCAAGGAAGTATTTAGCTATCTTTATTATCCTTTCGCAAAATTCAGTATCAAGGCTGCAATATTTATCTGCTTTATCAAAATTTGAATATGCAAACATTGGCAATGTGACAAAAAATCGACAAATATTGGTTTAAAATTTAACAAATACCAAAAGTAATAATTGTGCAATATTTTATAAATACTTATTATCATGGCCATGTTCCTTATTTAGGATTCTACATCACATCTTTTAAGCAAAAAGGAATATTTTAAAAATTACTGTCTGATATTGATATAGAAACGACTTTTCACACATTGAAATAAAACTATTATTTACGGATTTTATCGCGAATTTAGTTTAATTTTTTACATTTTTGACTTCCCGACGTTTCGATTACTTTACAGCTTTCGTGGTCACGGGGCGGACTGTTTGACTTACATTTTTATTTACTATATTCATCCGAAACGAAGTTTGAAACTTCGGACGAAGTTTGTGACGATACGTATGTACCTACTATGCAAATGTTCGTATTGCCGATATATTGGAATAATTCATTCTTCGATCCGAAGATTCGAACTTCGTGTTATAGAGTAGGTTTCGAAACGAAAAACGTCACGAAGTTTCGAACTTCGTTTCGGATTTATATAGTAGGGCCCTAGAATATCGTAAAGTAATAAATTTACCAACAGTATCTAAGTATTGGTAAATTTATTACTTTACTATGGTCATGTAGA
Organism: Hyles euphorbiae; assembly: GCA_023078785.2. NCBI lineage: Eukaryota > Metazoa > Arthropoda > Insecta > Lepidoptera > Sphingidae > Hyles > Hyles euphorbiae. The sequence continues at coordinate 13,781,390 of CM041044.1, read as the reverse complement.
GAGGATGGATGAAAGGAGAATTACGAAAGAAATACATAATGCGAGTGTGGATGGAAGAGTCGGTAGGGGTCGACCTCACCGAACATACACCATCCAAATCGGTGATACCCTCAACAAGGGTCAGGTTAAAAGTACCCTGAACCGACGAGGATGCATGAAGACGTTGATGAAAGTGGATGAAGCGAAAGTAGTATGCCAGGATCGAGCAAAGTGGCGGTCTATAGTCTCTGCCTACCCCTATGGGATACAGGCGTGACGATTATGTATGTATGTATGTATCTAAGGGTTATGAAATTTTATAAATATTGCCGCTTAGAACTATCATAATATTCGTGAAATTGATGACTTGCCTTCATCGTAATATTGAATATCGTCGTCTTTTAAATCTCCAAAGGTTGGAAGAGATTAGATTGTGTAATAAGGCCGCCGATTAAACTTTTTAAAAGTCTAGTTATTTTCTCTGTTATTTTCCTAGTAAACAATAAATAAATAAATAAAGTCTTGCTAAATAAAAACCGAAATCGTAGTTAATATTAGTCGTTGTCTACGCCTCAAATGTAATAGATTAGCACCGAAGAGTACCGGTTTAACAATACACCAAAACTCTTACAAGGTGTGACTCTAGTGAACCAAGTATAGCCGGTAAAGATAGGATATAGAGACACGCGGAGGTTGTAAAGATATGCCATAGAACATTATCTTTTAAAATCAAATACATTCATGGATATTCAGAATTAAAATTACTCATTAACGTCTTAAAAAATAAATAACTAATGATAATAAAATCTGTGTTTGATCATTTCGTTAACCTAATTATACTAAATTAAGTAGCACATATTTTTGCTTGCGTTTACTTTTAAACCAATTACCAATTATGTATATAAACTGATACTAAAAGTAAGTTAATTTTATACTATTAATTAAGATCAGTGCGTATTTCCATCTAAGTAAATTAGTTGTATAATTGAATCTTTAAATGATTATGTACAAAAACTTTGTGTCTTCAAAAGGCAGTTCGCTTATTAATGAAATCGTGCGTGTACAGTGGATATTGATAGTAATTTTAAGAATAAATTGCTTTGTTATTACTTACTTGTTACATAAACTTGCCTATTAATTCAAAATTTTTAAGTTGGGTTTCAACTTTCACATCAAAATCCCAACTTCAGTATTTAGCACCCCGGCCCCGGTGCAACAATGTCACAAATGCAAAAATTGCAAGGTTGGAAGGTATAAGGAAATAATCTTATATTTTTTGGAATATTACGTGGTCATAATTTTTTATAGGTAAATTAAAAGTTGATATTGTGATAGAAGCTGTTCAACTTGTTTATGTCTTGAAATATCATATTTTTATACGATGTCAAAGATTCAAATGTTTTTCCTGAAAAGTTGCATTTTTGCAAAAGTGACATTGTTGCACCGGGGGTGCGAATTGTTAAATTTCAAATATTTGTCCCAACTTGGAGGACGAACCCGCGGCCTCTCGTTTCACAAACGGTTTCTTATGGGAATTAGATACAACGTATGATTTAATTTAATTTCAGTTATAAAAGTCTTATTTATAGATCGGGTTTCTCCAAATTACATCTCATTCCAGACAGGTAACTTATCTCCCATTAAATATGTATACAGACAATCTTAATTACGGAAATTGTGATAGATAAGCAGAGATAAACCTGGATTTCAAATAATTTGAATTCATTGCTTGTATTTAACATCTCTTGGTTCGAAGACGACGTAAGATTAAGAACGTTTTAGACGGTAAAGAAGTAAATATTATACAAACATGTCCTAATACATAAATACAAGTGTACTTGAGTAAGTGGATTTACTTCTCATCTGGCCAAACAAAGATGATATTATCTAAATTATATTTCGTCTGCGGTATTTTGGAGCGAGAATGCGTGGTTGTCATGATGTTATCAAAATATTAGGAACAGTTCTTTTCTGCTTTCGTATTTTGTTACTTTGGACATGTTAATACTAATAAATTACGAAATTAAATTCTTGTTGTTTATATTAATAAACATATCTCAAACAATGCGTCAAATAGAGAAAAGATTCTCCTAATATTTTGACAAAAGCATGAAAACCATCTATTTTACCTTAGACAATTTTTAATTAATCATTCGTGGTTTACACATCTGCTTAAAGCTGAGACGTATTTACGATACCAGGTTTTAAAACCAGGTATTCACTTCCTAAGTACGGCGCCCTGGTACGAGCAGAAAATACTTACAAGTATAAAAGTATTGCCATACGTCGATATGCACAGAGCCCTGAAAACTATACATGGAAATACTTGCATAGGAAAACGATTCATAACTTAATATAGATAAGAACCACAATCGTATCTGTCAATAACAAATACTTTGAACTTCAAAGTATTTTTTATTCATACTATTTTGCTCTTTATTAACCATCAAATACGGGTTGAATTCCTATGCAAGTATTTTCAAATTTAGGCGCCGCTATACGTCGGTGCGCGAAGAACTTGGAACACTATACATAAAAATACTTCCATAGAAAAACTATCCTTAACTTCATATAAATAAGAATCACAATCGTATTCGTGAATAGAAAATACTTCAAAGTATTTTTTTCATTTATGCATTGTTGCTCCTTATTCGTTACGGAATACGGATTGAATTCCTATGCAAGTATTTTATAGAAGCTGCGCCGCGGCTGGGACGCGAAGGGTTGCCGACTCATACTAACAAAATACTTTTAAGTATTTTAGAACCTGGTTTTGAACCCTAGTATTTTTACGTACTCGTACTTAGAAGCCCTGGTATTTAATTTTGCAAGTATATCTCATCCCTACATCTGCTATGCTATCCTTTTTTCTTTCCAAATCTTCATAGACGATGTTCTGGCTGCCTAAAATGTTACTAACATCTAAAGAAATAATTTTCAATAAAGAAAGCTTAATAAAGAATAGATATTGTCGAATTATTCTATTAAAATTTTGCCATTAATTTTTTCTAGTTTTCTTTATAGCATTCGTAAACCAAACAAATTCTTTTAGGGAATAAAAGTATTCAGTATTTTTTTACTGTTCAATAAAAAAATTATGTATTCTACAATATAAATAGTGCCTACATTGCTTCCAATTGCATCATCTTCTAAACAACCAAATCTATATCCTATTGTCATAGTAAATCTGTTGTTACAGCTTAATTTCTCGCGAATTATCTTGATTTGATACACTGTAACACTACAATAAGCCGTGGCGTCTGTTTGTATATCATATTATCATAATCTGTTTGACATCGCGTCTCGCGTCTTTGTTTTAAAACAATAGAAAAAAAGGCGGGAAATTGTCCTGTGATAGACAAGATGGTGACCACAATTTACAAAAATGTGATGTAAAATATTTCAAATTATTACTCGGTTATATAGTTCTTTAAATAAATTATTCCATGGTATTCATTTTGTAAATTAATACATTCAATTTTACGCAGAATAATTTACTTAACAAAACAACGTATAAAGAGACTGAATATTAGATTTTTCATAAGGACTTATGTGATAATGAGTGTTAGTGTGTGAGTGAAAAAAAACATAAAGTGACAACATGCGGAACGGAGGAAATGAAAAACCTACGGATTGGGAGAGTGAGAAATTAAATCCGAATGGATGGTAAGTTATACTAATCACTGATTTTTATTTTTTCAGCCATTGAAAATTATGGACATCTTCAACGGGCCTTGATTCAGTTATGGGACAATTTAGGCACCATTATCAATGGCTACCATTGGTTACATGAACCGCTGTGTAATCTTCTCAACTGATATGGTTTCAGTTTTGATTATTTATTTTTTACCAGCTCATAAGTAGGTCTTCATTTGCATCATAGGAGTATCTGATTAATAGCTCCAAAATGAAATGATTTCAAGAGATTGTGTTGTGCAGATCGCTGTACATTCGCTGAGCATACGAGTAGTTGGAAAACACGGCACAATATTAAACTGCCTTTTGCCTTTATCGCAATGAAAGCAAAGGCAAACTAATTATACAGTCTTCAAATAAAAATTGGATGGAGACCTTCAAAAAAAACATTGACCAATAATCTTAATCTTAATCCATCTTCGCTGTACGAAGATTGTAGTTCTATCTACAGTGAGGTCTTACTTCACGAGTTCTTTGAAAGAACAATGAATACATTATATTTTTAGGACGCGATTTTCCTTATTTCTTTTGCCATAGATATAAAAACTAATAGCTTGTTCTATTATACTTGCTTTATTATTTATTTCAATATTAAAGCTAAAAATATCTATTCAAATAAAGTTTAGTGTATTGCCTCGGGCGACCTGGCTAAAGTTGCAGAAAGTCGCTGGATGCAGGCCACTTGCAACAGGTCGATGTAAAGGTCCTTGGGTAGCCTTGTTCAACAGTGGCCTCCCTTGCCTAAGACGATGATAATGATGATGATGAACTCCGATCGCTATTACCAATATTTCATTTTTTCTTCGTTCAAATAATTTCAACAATTATGACGAAGAAACGTCGCATTTTATGGAGACAACGTTATATTATTTCACTCTCCGCTCCATAAATAATTTTGCAGTATCTCCTTATAAAGTGCAATTATATTTTGGGATTTTTATGTGACTAGAGACTAATCCAATTTCAGAATTTTAGTTTATTAATTTTTCTTCTTTTTCTATTCAGCGTTGAAGGTTGGCCGTCAACTTCATTTTATTAAACAGTGGCAAAATCACGACGTCTCTACATGCTATAAAAACGCATATTACGAGTATTATCAAATAATCAAAATCGGCCAAAAAACCTCAAGATAAATTATTGTACAATAGAAACAAACGTACACCTAACACTCCACGTTATACGTATCAATAGATGTACTAGTTTTTTATCAGCACATCAGACAAGTGGTCAGTCGATAGAGCGATAACCTTCCAGACCGCAAATCATTTGATGTAGATGTGATCACCAAAAAACATAGCTATGCTCGGTGTTTCCCTACAAGATCGAATCAGAAATGAGGAGATCCGTAGGAGAACCAAGGCTACCGACATAGCCCATAGGATTGGCAAGTTGAAGTGGCAGTGGGCCGGGCACATAGGCCGGATGGCCGTTGGGGCCGAAAGGTTCTCGAGTGGAGGCCACGTGCAGGCAAGCGAAATGTCGGACGCCCGCCTACATGGTGGACGGACGATCTGGCTAAGGTTGCAGGAAGTCGCTGGATGCAGGTCGCTTACAACAGGTCATTGTGGAGATCCTTGGGGGAGGCCTATGTTCAGCAGTGGACTTCCTGTGGCTGATATGATGATGATGATGAAATTGGTGAAGGAAAACATCGTGAGGAAACCTGCGTACCATAGCGATTTATATGAATTTCTGTGGTAGCAATGTAACGTCCGCCAATCCTGCACTTGGCCAGCGTGGTAGACTATATGGCCCCTAAGCTTTTCCAACCGTACGCTCGATTATAGAGAAGGCCCGTGCCGTGCAATGGAACGTATATAGGCTGATACGAAAAAAACTAAATGCATATTAAGTTCCTGTTAAAATATGATTAGCAATGTAACATTTTAGCACATAATTTTGATAGCAATTTTGGAAGTGGTAACTTTGCAAAGTAATTCTTAGCAGGAGTCTTTCGAAACAGGTCATCACGGTTCCCAAATGGCAAACCCTATGCTAGAGACCTTGGAAGCGAGCCCTTAAACATCATAAGAATGTACGAGGGGCGATCAAAAAGTAATGATAATAAGTATAATAAAGCAACGATTGTAGTTTAAATTTAATTTATTTTTCTACATAGTCTCCTAACAAGTCGATACATTTAGTTCAACGTTTCTCCAAACCTAAAATACCCTTTAAAAAAAATCTGTATCTTGACTATCCCAAAATACCTCTACAGCATCCATCACCTCGCTATCATCCTCAAATTTCTTGCCCCTGAACCGATGTTCATCTTCTGTGGATGTTCTACCCAGCTTAAACTCTTTGCACCACCATGCCACCGTAGAATATGGAGGAGCAGAGTCCCCCAGTGTCTCCACCAAATCCGCGTGTACCTCTTTGGTAGGCATTTTTTTCAAACAGAGATACTTGATGACGCATCTCACTTCGTGTTTCTCCATTTTCGTGTTGTCGCTCCGACTGTTGGTATTCAAATGAATGTAGCTCCTCCAAATGACGTCCTATTTATACAATTCTTTAGCTGGGAAGTGGTGAAGGACTGAAGAAGCGAAATGGTTTTTTTTTTAATTTTTATCTTTATTAGAATTACCCGTTTATCATTACTTTTTGATCACCCCTCGTATATCATTATAACCGCGGAAACACAAGAGTGTCAAGGCCGGGTTATCGACCTACTATCCGCACTGCCCAGTGCCCGGCGACTAGTGTAACAGCTCGCAAACATCATCACATGATCGCCTCTGAGATGATAAGCGAACAGAAGTATTGAACATGTCGATCCCGTCATAATAATATACAGATTTATTATAAATGTCCCGATACTATGTACTGGTCACAATTACATATGGTAGTGTGAGGCCGCCTGGATATCTATTTCTCCCGACAAACAGCAGTGTAAATGCATTGCGGACTGCGGTTGGAAGGGCATTGTAGTCAGAGTAATTAATAGACATATTGAGACTTACCATCATATATCTCAGGATGGCGAGCTCAGTGGAATGCTAAGCATTTCTTTGTAATTCATGTGATTGCTTGGTTTTGCTTCTGTCCATGAGTGGTCGTATCGCTTGCCGTCAGGCGAATGGCATGCTTTTCTCGCCATTAATTGCAATAAACAAATCATCAAATTATTATTTATTTATTTATTATTTACTTACATATTTCTGTGACTAGGTCATTTATTGACTTACTAAGGCCGTCGTCCTATTTAACTTGGAGAATAAATTAAGTCATGAATAATTTTAGAATGTTAATTGTTCTCTATCTCCACAAAACTTCGATAAATCCTCTTTTTTCCAGCGCCTTTTAGAGATTTCTATAAAATCATTCAGAAAGGTGATTTAGACTAGAGTAATATCTATAATATATATATAATATCTATAACGCACTAAAACGGTGAAGGAAAACACCGTGAGGAAACCTGCATACCATAGCGATTTATAAAAAATTCTATGGTATGTAAGTCCGCCAACCCGCACTAGGCCAGCGTGGTGGACTATATGGCCTAACCACTCTCAATCGTTCTTACGATTGTAGAGTAGGCCCGTGCCCTGCAGTGGGACGTATATGGGCTGATACATAATATCTATAATGTACTACATCATGACAAATAATCCACAGTGTAACGAGTATAGCCTTATACGAATTGGCGACAAAACCACAAATATTCTTGTTAAGAATTTTTAGTATGTCTATCTGTACCAGCCCATATAAGTTTCACTGGAGGGTACGAGTCTCCTCTACAATCGAGAGTACGATTGACTATTGAGGAGCATAAGGCTCTAGTATAGTCTACCATGCTGGCCTTGTGCGGGTTAACGGACTTTTCATAATTAAAATGAAAACAAATGAATTTGAAATGAAATGTATTTATTGGTCAATCAAATCAGCAATCAAAGAGCTCTTATGACAAGTCAATAAACATAGCACTTAATCTCTACACAAAATATTTTCTACACTTAGTATTGTTTATATTGATTCTTATTTGTTTATTTTATTTATTTACTTTATTTATTATTAGATTTTTATTTAAAATATTAATGTCTACTTGAAATTACAATTCGCTATGGTATGCAGGTATCCTCGCGATGTTATTCTTCGCCGTTATAGTATGTTTATTCTTTATCTGAAAACACCTTAAACTTTATAATATTAGCTGCCACTTATAATAGTTAGTGCTTGTTCACATAACGTTTTCAAATTCGCCAAGTAAGCGTGTTGTTAACGGCCTAGTTTCTCGACGATAGTCTAGCATGCAACGTTACAAATACTAGCATCGGACGTCATCTAATCAAACACCTTTATTACTTTTTCCATCCTATAATTAAGTAGATATTAGAAATAACAATTGTTTGGGTCATGTCTATTAAGAAAGAAAGAAAAGAAAGAAAAATCATTTATTATAGCATGGCCACCATAACAACAAAACAATAATATGAATATACAAGGTAATAATCTAATGCTAATATGTACATGGCCAGGCTACAATGATCTCCCATTCAGCTGTATGCTCCAATACAACGCAGCTGTACTGCGGCGCTGATTTTCAATGGGGGGTCCGTGTGACTTCCGTTATGTCTCTCTGTTTTTGGGGCGCTTGCCCCACCCTGGCTCTGACCTGTAAGGTGTAACCAAACCTAAAAAAAAATAAAAATTACGGTCCAATTACAAACGTTACGTTAAGAGATAAGTAATTGCCGAGTCAACCACCACCACCACTAAAGTATTAAATATGACCTAGTTATTGAAATACTGCGATATTTCTTCATTGTTTTTTTCCTGATATGATGTAATAATCAACCCCCATCCCTTCCCCTTTGTCCCATAATTTTCTACAGGAGAGTCCACTTGTTACGGGAGACGATATAGGCCCAAAAAGACATATATTTATTTTCCTCGTATGACATTTTTATTTTACCGAACCAGTCTAAAACCGAGAGTTATATTGTGATGGTTAGCTCTTGGTTTATCACGCTGGCCTAATGTGAGTTGGACTTCAAATACCAAAGAAAATCATGCCAAAATATCTATGGTATGCAGGTTTCCTCACAATACAAAATTTTCCTTCACCGTTTAGGTGCGAAAATCAGCAATTTTCTCCTAAACCAAACAATATTAGGACTCGAAATCAGATCATACTTTTTTGCTATTAACAAATATTTAATGAACACAACTCCGATTGTTGGCCATCCGTCCATAACATTGCGTTATCGGCGCATGCGGTTAACCGTTTCAGTTTTAAAACGGGCAAATAGCTTATCGGACGTATACAATCAATCTCGGTTCGAATTCCTGTGATTTTTGAGTGCTATAGTGTTAATTGTTTATAAAGTCATAGACTTTTTCATGAAATATATTGCTCCAACTGCTTATTAATATCTCTAGGTTCTAAAGTGTTTGTGAAACTTACGAACATTCTCAATTTTATTTGAAATTCAGTGCGTGTAAAAGAGTTCTTTTTTTATATTTGAATAAGAAATAATGGACAGTTTTAAAATATATTTGCGATAATCATTATGTAGTTAAAAAGAAAAAATCGACTCATTCTTTTATTAATTGTTGTTGGTAATATCAACTAGCTAATCAGTATTCAAGTTTAATAATTTGCCCTGTTAATACATTAAACAAAGATGGATGGATGGATATAAAAACTAAAAAGCCATGGCATATAATACCATGACTTTTTAGTCTAAAGGTTTTCAAAGCCAAAACAAAAAAAAATGGCTTTATGAAAACTTTTCGAATTAAAATCTCTTTTAAATATATTGTCAAGCATTCGGAATGTCAATACGAAATCAAAATAATCGTTATCAAAAATGAACTATATTTATTCTAATAGTCTTCTATCATGAGGCATTAATTAATGCTATTAATCGATTGTTTTATTAGTATCCGTTTTTAAATAAACGATTAAGACGTGTTGTTCTTGAGAGAAGTGTAATAATTTAATTAAATATAATAAGAAAAATCATAGTGTTTGTGATTTACGTTTAATAAAATCAATTTTCTTGAGCGATAATTCAAACAAAATCATTTTCGTGTTTAAAACATAGTGATATTTCTATTATAACACAATGATTTTATCATTGTGTATAAGATAAAGTATTGATATTAAAAATCAGTGATGCGCATGAAAAAGACGTTCATTTGGATTGACAACGATGTTAGGGACAACAATAACGAAAACATACCGTTGTTGCAAGATCAGGATGGAAGCGATGACGATTGGCAAGTTTTCTTGGTTTTCAATAAATACACCTAACAATACATACCTACTCTAAGGGAGTTAGTTTATACTCTGACACAACGACGCATGTTCGAACTTCGTACTTAAAATTGTACGAATGTCCTTAACACTTTAGAAAAACCCAAAACATACTCTAACGGCCGATGCCAATAATCAATCGAAAAAATTAAATTGAAGTCAATCTGGATTGTTTTCTACTTTTCGATTTGTCATTTACCATGTTGCCATAGTTTTTTCACTACTGAGATTGATTATTGGCAATATAGTATCAGAAAAAAGATTGAGCTGTCAATCTCAAACGGCAAATTTTGGATTGGGATTGTTTATTGGCAGCGGCTGTAAGAGAGTTAGTTTATACTCGGACACGTCGACGAATGGTCGCACGACGTAATTAGTAATAGACAGCCTCCGTGGCGCAGTTGGTTAGACGCCGACTGTGAAACGAGAGGGCGCGGGTTCGATCCCCGCACCGAGAGAAATGTTTGTGCGGCCCACAAATATTTCTTCCGGGTCTGGGTGTTTGTGAGACCGAAAAGTCTCTCGTAGTTCCTGATACCCACAACACAAGACTCGATCTTAGTGTGGGGTCAGGACTATGTATGTGACTGTTGGGTGTTATTGTTATTATTGTTATTGTTAATTAAAACTGTGTAAATGTGCCTACATACTTTACAAAATGTTCAAATCCTCGTACAACGTAGCCTAAGACTAAGTTCGGAGTGAATGATTCATTTCATAGATAATAGAATTGATTGTTAGAAGTGGAAAACTTTTATCTTTATTAGCGTCGAACGTTCGAGCTTTGTGTCGGAGAATACAGTAGCCCCCTGACTCCTGACCCCACGGCCCATATTTAGATAAGTATCAGACCCTACGAGAGACTTCCGTATTTCAAATAGACCCGAAGCAAATTGTTGATCGTAGAATCATTCGCGAAATGTATTCGGTTATAAGTCAAAATTCGCTACTAATAAAAGGAGACTGTCCTTATAAATTAGCCTGTACTGTACTGTATAAGCCCATATACGTCCCACTGCTGGGCATGGGCCTCCTCTACAATTGAGAGTGCTTAGGCCATATAATCGACCACGCTGGCCTAGTGCGTGTTGGTAGACTTTACAAACCATATAAATTCTTACAAATTCCTATAGTAATACCTATACTCTAAAACATTTGTTTTAATACTGGAATCGATCCCACATCTGGTTCTAAAGTTAGCTTCGTTACTAAGCCATGAAACTGTCATAATGACAATCCGCAGTAATAAACATTGCAACTGGTTTTAGGCGAGAAAGTGTAACAATCACAAAATGGACCTTGAGCTGAGCCAAGCAAGACATATCAGTAAGGCCACTGGTTGATTCACTTCGCAACGGCAATGCAACTCTTGCGGACCTTATTATAGCGTTTCATAACGATTGCAAATTTAAAAAATTGACTGTGGAGGCATAAGAAAAAACTACAGACAGGGCCACGCGACAGCACAGTTTAATGGAAAAACATATTGTATTTACGGAGAAAGGAAACGTCGTGAGGAAATCTGCATAGTGTAGAGATCTTTACTAGAATTTCAATGACGATAAAGTCCAACAATACGTAATTAATAGGCCAACCTGAACTAAGTCATAAGCCCATAAAATATATCTGTGGAGATTGAGTCTTGTGTTTTGTATTTGGCATAAATTATGAGCATATATTATATGATATTATACCCCTTGGGCTATCAGATAAAACAACGCTTCATTAGTCTCAACAAAGAGACTGCAATTATACACCTGACGATTTGTGGAATCTGAATAGAGCACGTATCTGTTTCTCCCCATGTACGTCCCACTGCAGGGCACGAGCCTCCTCTACAATCTAGAGAGCGATTGAGAGGTTTGAGTCCACCACGCTGGCCTGGTGAGGGCTGGCGGACTAATAGAATACCTACCGATGAGAAAACCAATAAGTAGTCAGTTTGATGTGACATCTAATTTAACAAGTTTAAATACTTTGGGTGTAGCAATTGTATAGTATAATAAAGTAATTTCACCACCACATAATATTGTAACTTTCACTTAGTTTATAAAAATGTGTTACATCGATTGTTCTAAGATTTGTTTCGCAACCAGTTGCAGATTATGAGTTGTATTGGCGAATGTTTGTATTATCGTGAACGTTATCGCTAAATACGAATTATAATTACGCATTTTTCTCGTATAAAACTTCCTAAAGATGGAATTTTGTTCTTATTTTATCTATATTCCCCTTTTCATATCAATCGCCCTGCTCCCAATACCAATAGTTTTTCTACAACAATGCATTTCCTTCGTTTCAATAAGCTAGACGTGTTGATACCCAAGGTTACCTATCCTAACTAAAAACGTACCAATACAATTACTAAATAAATTAAAGTTTTCAGTAACAGCTACTGCAACTAAGGAAGGAATATAAATGAACGGAATCTAATTGAAATTACCACATGAAATACCAATTCTTGTTTTGTTTTACTTTCAACTAAAAATGATAATAATAAAACCAAAATTTCGTTGTTCCCAGGACCCAGGGGCGCCCCAGTCAACAGTTCAACGTAGTAAGAAGGGTTTACCAGCAAGAAACCCTGAACAAAGATGCAGATTACCAAGTGCCAAACAGACCTCGTAAGCCTTCTTATTGTTTTACCTTTGAACACTTCATCATATCATCATCATCATCATATCAGCCACAGGAAGTCCACTGCTGAACATAGGCCTCCCCCAAGGATCTCCACAATGACCTGTTGGAAGCGGCCTGCATCCAGCGACTTCCTGCGATCTTAGTCAGATCGTCCGTCCACCTTGTAGGCGGGCGTCCGACACTTAGCTTGCCTGTACGTGGCCTCCACTCAAGAACCTTTCGACCCCAACGGCCATCGGTTCTACGAGCTATGTGCCCGGCCCACTGCCACTTCAACTTGCCAATCCTATGGGCTATGTCGGTAACCTTGGTTCTCCTACGGATCTCCTCATTTCTGATTCGATCTCGTAGGGAAACTCCGAGCATAGCCCGCTCCATGGCTCGTTGAGTGACTTTGAGCCTTTTAATGAGGCCCACAGTGAGAGGCCACGTCTCAGTGACGTATGTCATCACTGGTAACACACAACTATCGAAGACTTTCGATTTAAGGCACTGAGGTATTTTGGACGAGAAGACGTCGCGAAGTTTCCCGAACGCTGCCCAACCGAGTTGGATTCGACGATTGACCTCTCTCTCGAAGTTGGACCTGCCTAACCGGACCACTTGTCCTAAATAGACATATTCGTCTACAACTTCGAGAGTCGAGCCCCCAACTCCAATGGGGGTGGCCACAACATGGATATTCGACATGATCTTCGTTTTATCCATGTTCATTTTAAGACCCACCTGTTGCGAGACTCGATTAAGGTCTTCGAGCATAGTGCTAAGGTCTTCCAGCGATTCTGCCAAGACTACAATATCGTCGGCAAATCGAAGGTGAGTAATATACTCGCCGTTGATGTTGATGCCGAATCCTTTCCACTGCAAGAGCTTGAAGGCGTTTTCCAGCGCGGCAGTGAACAGTTTCGGAGATATGACATCTCCCTGTCTCACGCCTCTCTGTAGTGGAATAGCCTTCGTGCTCTGATCTTGTACTCGGACCGACATGGTGGCGTTGTTGTATATACACTTCAACACTTCGATGTACCGATAGTCTATGTGGCACTGCTGAAGAGACTGTAGCACAGCCCAGGTCTCGATCGAATCAAAGGCTTTCTCATAGTCCACAAACGCTAAACAAAGCGGCAAGTTATATTCCTCGGTTTTTTGTATAACCTGCCGTAGCGTATGAATATGGTCTATGGTACTAAAGCCTTTTCGGAAACCGGCTTGTTCGGGAGGCTGGAAGTCATCAAACCTGCGTTCGAGACGATTTGTGATGACCCTCGAAAACAACTTATAGACATGGCTCAGGAGCAAGATGGGCCTGTAGTTCTTCAGCAAGGTGTTATCACCTTTTTTGAAGAACAGTACCACCACGCTCCTGCTCCATACCTCTGGCGTTGAGCCCTCGAGGAGAACGGAATTGAATAGCCTCTGAAGGACTTTCAGTGTCGGCGTTCCACCCGCTTTCAGAAGCTCTGAAGTCATTCCGTCCTCACCCGGCGCCTTGTTGTTTTTAAGTTGTTTGAGGGCCATCTCAATCTCACACAGGCTGATGTCCGGGATATCATCGCTAAAGTGTCGGATCAACTCGGGTCTCGGGTCTTCGGCCGAGCTAACAGCTTTGAGCTTTGAACACTTAATACAATTCAATCCCATAAATTATCATGTTATTTTCACCATTCCCGTTGTAGCTATTTTGCCCTAGTGAATTTGTTTGTACCCCTACAATGTCAAAAAGACTAGCAACGAACTCTCAAATATCAGATATATGCTGAGAATTCTTAGAAGTGCACCAATTTTGATTGCGTCAATACTTTTCCAAACATTTATTGGATTCATTGTAAAGTATGAATTATTTAATTTAAACAACTTTCTCTATTCTTGACTTATTACTCTTTTGACGATTCTACCCATGAATTTCTCACAAATGACTAATCCTTGATCTTAACCTTCACAGTGGGCCACCATGTCAAGAAAGCAGTCAAGAGCTGCGGCATCGGAGACTGCATCCTCAACTCTCTGCCCATCATGCGGTGGTTGCCGAAGTACAGCTTCAAGCAGTACCTCGTCGGCGATCTGGTCGCTGGAGCCACTACCGCCGTGATGCATATACCTCAAGGTGAGTAGAACCTTCTGGAAATTACTAGAAATAGTTTTTGAAACAGGGAACGTGTTCTAGATCAAGGTGAGATTCGCCTTTACTAAATATAGACTAAGGGTTCTTTAAAAGATTTTTGCAGAAATAGTTTTAAGAACGATAAGAAATGCAACCATTAGTACTATAGACTTCTCGCAAAGACTTTAAGGGGATACCTCGAAAAATTTGGCTTTTTTAAAACCCTACATATCATAAATTACTAAGATTAGGTAGTCCATTTTCAGATATGTTTTAATTGATGATATAATTACCAACTTTATGAGAAAAAATACATGATTATGCCACTTTGCCTTAACAAAAATACAGTCCAAAGTAGCAGTTGTTAAGTTTTTTAAGAACTCAGAATTCCTAACTTACCCCGTGTAGAAACTCAAGATTAATTTGACATAAACATATTTTTAAATATTAGTTTTTCGCGAGAAAAAAACAAGAAAAAAGTAAATAATACGATGACAATAAAATAAAATATGGTTTGGCGCTTATGTTGTTTTATTTTGAGAAGCGCATTGGCCATCCTATCCTATTCTTGTACGTTACGGCCGTATAAGCTATCTCATTGGGGGCGTTCTCGTCAGACGGCCGCGGGCCTTGGTGGACGACGGATCTGCGCTCGACGTTTCGAAATTCTAGCCCGCCGATTATTTTTTACGTAATTTCAAATTTACGTAAATCGTATTATTTTAGGTGGTACTCTTTTGTGTTTGTACATTTTAATTTTTTTACATATATTTAAAAAATAAATAGCAGTATATATTCATTTTTAAGTTCATTTTTAACTAGCTAAGTTACGAAAATAAAAGAGAAAGGTCATTGACTTACGTATAAGCGCTCAACGAAATTAGTCGAAGGGAGCGTAAAATTTTATACATTTTTGCCTCATAATATAATCACGACGCTGAAGTCTCGGGTTCGAAACCGGGTCATTTTAATTTTTGCTTTTTTTTATTTATCCGAATTGTTCCTAATCGATATTTGAAAGAACCATCATTCCGAAAAAATAAAAATATTCTCAGAAAAAAGAATATTCGATCCGCATTTTGATTGATGTTTTTATTATTCGGGTGAAATTTTATACATTTTTGCCTCATAATATGATTACG
Source organism: Hyles euphorbiae (assembly GCA_023078785.2). Taxonomy (NCBI): domain Eukaryota; kingdom Metazoa; phylum Arthropoda; class Insecta; order Lepidoptera; family Sphingidae; genus Hyles; species Hyles euphorbiae. Next base: position 13,765,567 of record CM041044.1, on the reverse strand, counting down.
ACGCTGAAGTCTAGGGTTCGAGTCCGGGTCATTTTAATTTTTGTTTTTTTTGTTATTTATCCGAAGGGTTCCAAATCGATATTTGACTGGTAGACTGCCTCAGTGGCGTAGTTGTACTAAGGTACGGTTACAAAGGTGAGGTCTTAGGTTCGAATCCCGGGTAGGGCAAAGTGATATTGGATTGTTCTATTCATTATCAGCCCAGAGTCAGGAATTTGTGTCCGATATGGCGATAGGTTCGTCACCTATCACATCGTGGGACGGAACATACATGGCGAAATGTGGGTCTTGGCACCTCTGCCTACCCCTTCTGGGAAAAAGGCGTGAGTTTATGTATGTATGTATGTAGATCCACGACATACGAGAAATATGAAAATAAGGGATCCAACGTAATCCTTATGATATGGACATTGCGATCATTGTCATCGAATTAATTCGGTTAAAATAAATTAGTTTCTCGTTGTGTTGTTCTTTCAGTATATTATCATTATTTTTCATCAAAAATATTTTAATCTGATATTGCAATATTTCTTGTTGCTAGCTCCTATAATATGAAGGCTACGCGATATTCCCACCAAGGTCGCACCAACTTTTATAATCAATTGAATTTACTTATAACTTTTAATCGGGTTTTGCCCAATAAATATATTAATAGTGAATTAAATAGAAAAACCTTTTTACCATATTATTCCGTTTCACTAAATTCAAAGTCAGAATTGAAAATTATGGTGGCCATTTTGAACTTTTTTGCTTTTGATTCGATTGATATCTAAATCGATATCTAATGGTTCCTTCATTTGAATGAGTAAGTCAGAATTGATAGTTGAGGCCGCCATTTTGAACTGTTTTGTTATTAATCTGATTGGTCTCTAAATTAATATCTATCCGAAGTACCCTTTCTTCGAATAACCTACATTCGGAGTCCGAACCGAAAGGACAATGGCGAAATCGTATTTGCATGAATAACGCGTTTAGAAATGACATACTTGATAATAATAATATTATCATTTTTCATGAGTTTTCAGCATACTAACTATAGTTGTGTAACGATGTTTAAGTTTCACAATAAAATAAAAAGCTTTATTGACTATTATGTATGGCCGTCAGGTATTTTTCAGCAATGGCGTAAGGTCTTTTAAGCCGACCAAAAATATTTTTCTTCGAATCTCGCAAAATCTGTTACAAAAAATAGCTTTATTTGGTAAAACAAGTGCGGTAAATATTTATTTCAAAGCCCTACTTCACCAAATAACATTTTTAAGAAAACAATAATATTTCAATTGGAAATGTCAAATAGAAACTAACCTCAAAATCTATAAATTGAAAACGTTTAGTAAGTAATGTAGACTTTTTCAGCAGTATTTCTCAACACATTATTGTTTAGGAACGGCAGCGGAATTCATTTATATTTTTTTCACCAATAAACGCTCTAAATTTACATCAACTAAAATCATGTATGGAAATCTGCCATTGTCCTTTATGGCCGCCATTTTGAACTTTTTTGTTATTCATCCGATGGATATATAAATCGATATCTGGGTTACCCTTTGCTCGATTAATCTAATGCTTGCTTGAATGCTTTTGATCCAATTGATTTCAACATCGATATCTTAGAGCAGAAAAAAAATGGCGGTCGCTACTTTCAATTCCGACCACCTATGGGGTTATCCATAAATTACGTCGTTTGCCCATGTAAGGAAACATATAAAGTGTTGTATATGGTCATCATAATATTGTGATATTTTTCAAAATCATCCAGTATAATATCATTAGAAAAATAGTACCTTTCGGGAGCACCTCTATCAATAGACAGATGAAGACACTATCCCATCAAAAACATCCTGTAAAAAAATTCCAAGTCTCGCAGCTCAGGGTTTCTACCTCAAAAAATTGTGAGATGCTACATGCATATACCGATACCAAGTCGATTAATTTATTTAGTCCTTGCGTAAGGGACCTTCTGTATAAAGTTATTACGTAAGCTATTATCATATAAATATTAAAAATTCTTTACGTTATAAATAAATGGATCGACTTGGCCATCGCATGAAACTATAATGTATCGTACATAATGCTGCTGGATGGCTGAATTTTTTTACAGGATGTTTTTGATGGGATGTCACGTCTTTTTTTAGAGTCCTAATTTTTTCCTTTTTGGTACTTTTTACTTCTAGAATATCACCAACATTTTTTCATAAAGCCTCTGTCTTATGGTATCTTCTTATTTTTGTAGGTGTCAATTTATTACAATTATCATGGATTTGTTTATTAATATTCTTTCTTTCATGGTAATTGATATTTTGGAGCTATTTAGTCTATTTATTTGCAAGTTTTTCTTCGTTATGTCTTTCTAGAGGAAGTTGTACAGTTTCATGGGCTGAATACACCCTTTCCCTCTCAATACCCTCTCATGTTATGCCTTTTATATATAGACTAGCGGCCAGGCCCAGCTTCGCCCGGGTACAAATAGATTTCTGTACAAAAATATGTACGTATTATTATTATACATATAAACCTTCCTACTCAGGCACGCTACTGCCGCCCCGGCCGGCCAGTACTGCCGCAAGCGTTACGTCCGTCAATTTTAAATCTGTAATATCTTTGAAAATATTCATTTAAATCTTGTGCTGTAAAGGACCATATAGATCTATATTAAACCAACAATGTATTTAAGCTTTTTAATTGGATAAGAATTAATGCTGTATTTGTCGTAAAAAGTAAATGACAAAAAACTGTTATTGTGGGATATCCATAAGAGATAGACATATACCATCGCGGAGTTTTCTGTAGACATTTTCAATGTGTACAAATAATTACTACATTATTTTGATAAATCTCGTAAGGTTCAGCCTGCGTTTGCAATGTAAGCGGAAAAAATTGATAATTAACGACATCACATTAGAAACCTCAAATATAACAGTATGTCTCCACTATTTAATGGATGTTATTATACACGTAAACCTTTCTATTGAATCACTCTATCTACTAAAAAAACCGCATCAAAATCTGTTGCGTAGTTTTAAAGATTTAAGCACACAAGGGGACATAGGGACAGAGAAAGCGACTTTGTTTTATACTATGTAGTGATACCTATCTAGAACTATTATTCCATTATATACGGGTACAATTATTCATTAACTGCATAATATAACTTTGTAATCCTATACATTTATATGGGATTACAAAGTTATTCAGGCAGTTGGTGTATCTAGAACACTAGGCAGAAATTACGAAATGTTTAAATTTTTCCCTACTTAAGACACTAAACACTAATTATATTCTAAATTTGAAGGTTCTATGTCTGCTAGAATTACCTTAGACTTAAAAATGTAAAAAATTAAACTAAATTCGCGATAAAATCCGTAAATAATAGTTTTATTTCAAAATTAAGAAAGTTTGACCAGTTACAATTCTTAAACTAGTGGTTCAAATTGAATGAAATTTTAAATATACATACCGTGTTTACACAATGCCTGCTTAGTAACTGAAAATTCAGGTTTCTTGCTTTAACCACAACAAAGTTATGGGGGGTTTAAAATGATCTGAATTGCTTCGAGAAAAGGATGGTACCACTGTGCCGCTTTTTAGCTCGACTTGGTGGGGGCACTGCCGTGCCCCCAGATTTAGAGTATTTTTTTACGAATATATTTTATATTTTATATGACTGCCTCGGTGGCGTAGTTGTACTACGGTACGGTTACAAAGCTGAGGTCTCGGGTTCGAATCCCGGGTTGGGTGAAGTGATATTGGATTTTTCTATTCAGTATCAGCCCAGAGTCAGGAATTTGTGCCCGATATGGCGATAGGCTCGCCACCTATCACATTGTGGGACGGAACATGCAAGGCGAAATGTGGGTGCCCTGGCACCTCTGCCTACCCCTTCTGGGAACAAGGCGTGAGTTTATGTATGTATGTTTTATATGTCACTGAAAGTCTATATCTATACTAATATTATAAAGCTGCAGAGTTTGTTTGTATGTTTGTTTGAACGCGCTAATCTCTGGAACTACTGGTCCGATTTGAACGATTCTTTCAGTGTTGGGTAGTCCATTTATCGAGGAAGGCTATAGGCTATATATTATCACGCTATGTTCTATAGGAGGAAAGCAGTAGTGACATTTCTAGCAAATAGGAGGAAATTATGTTCGTTTTTCTTGGTCCGATTGGTCGATATTCTAAACTGATAGTCAGAATTAAACATTTTGACCGCCATTTTAAAACGTGTATGCACCCGGGCGGAGCCGGGCCCAATCGCTAGTATTACTATAAAATTAATATTTACAATGCTTTTCATATAACGAAAGCGAAATAATTGTAATTGATATCAAATAATTTCGCCGAAAAATTTGTCTAGCGTAAATAAAAGAAACATTGTTAAACAAAAATGATCCCTATTTGGTTATGAAGAAGGTTCAAACTGGAACGGGCGGGTGTGATCGTCGTCATTCGCGCGCCAAGCGCATAGCAGTAATGATAAGAGCGTGAGCGCCGGTGTGACCGCACAGTTCGAAAATCAATAATAATTATTTTATGTGGAATTTAACAATAATCTAATGTAATTACTTATCGTTTCCGCTCTGTGTACATACTTCAGGAATACCTAGTCAGTTTAGTTTGGTTGTTATTACAAAATTCAAATTTATTTCACACATTTTTGTTAATTTTACAGTTGTATCGTAAGTCAAAAATCACAAAACAGCAGAACTAAGAATGACGTTGTTTTATAGGCGAAAGTCAGTGGTCAAATCACAGGTCAAATGAAGTAGAAATTATATAATAGTTAAAAAAAACTAAAATACACGCTTTAATAAGATATACAACTAAAAAACAATTATATAATAGTTAAAAAAACTAAAATACACGCTTTAATAAGATATACAACTAAAAAAGTAAAAATAATTGATACTGAATTTAAGATAAGAAAATGGAGTAAAATACATATATTTTATTGTTACAAAGCGTGGGGTGTTTACAACAATTACTTATCCTCCTGCACCCCACGCTTTGTAACAATAAAATATATGTATTTTACTCCATTTTCTTATCTTAAATTCAGTATCAATTATTTTTACTTTTTTAGTTGTATATCTTATTAAAGCGTGTATTTTAGTTTTTTTAACTATTATATAATTGTTTTGACTAAAAACATCCATCTACGGCTGTATTTCCAATCAATAACGCCATCTGTTGGTCAGTAGTAACATTTGACACTTGAAGAATACAATGTTAACGCCATCTAGCGATGAATGTAGCAATGGTCATCAATTATAAGAATAATTAATCCTGGCGAATCTAATCAGGATAATTATATATTTTAATCGAATTATTGTATTGTCATCGGTCTTTGACAGGTGTGCAAAATTTGAACGAAATCTGGCCGTTTAAAGTGGGTCAAAATCGCGCCCAAAGAAGTCGGTTACAAACAAACATACAAATATACAAACATACAAACATACAAGTGAAGCTAATATAAAGCGTGTAAAAAGTAAAAATAATTGATACTGAATTTAAGATAAGAAAATGGAGTAAAATACATATATTTTATTGTTACAAAGCGTGGGGTGTTTACAACAATTACTTATCCTCCTGCACCCCACGCTTTGTAACAATAAAAAAAAATATATGTATTTTACTCCATTTTCTTATCTTAAATTCAGTATCAATTATTTTTACTTTTTTAGTTGTATATCTTATTAAAGCGTGTATTTTAGTTTTTTTTAACTATTATATAATTGTTTTGACTAAAAACATCCATCTACGGCTGTATTTCCAATCAATAACGCCATCTGTTGGTCAGTAGTTAGACGGCTGTATTTCCAATCAATAACGCCATCTGTTGGTCAGTAGTAACATTTGACACTTGAAGAATACAAGAAGCTTATACCCAAATGGAGATTGCATTCCGTATATAAAAGTGAAGCACAAAAATTTTACCTTGAATGACGTCGCTGATGCCTGCTATCCTTTTCTTTAGCGTAACAATGAATGAACTTCACGTGAACTTCATTCATTGTCACTCTAAAGAAAAGGATAGCAGGCAACAGCGATTGCATTCAAGGTCAAATTTTTGTGCTTCAGTGTTTTATACGGAATGCAATCTCCATTTGGGTATAAGCTTCTTGGAAGAATACAATGTTAACGCCATCTAGCGATGAATGTAGCAATGGTCATCAATTATAAGAATAATTAATCCTGGCGAATCTAATCAGGATAATTATATATTTTAATCGAATTATTGTATTGTCATCGGTCTTTGACAGGTGTGCAAAATTTGAACGAAATCTGGCCGTTTAAAGTGGGTCAAAATCGCGCCCAAAGAAGTCGGTTACAAACAAACATACAAACATACAAACATACAAACATACAAACATACAAACATACAAACATACAAACAATATACCGGGTATCTCAAGACTGCTACCGAAAACGAAGCCGGGTAGTAGTTTTAGTGACTACAAACACAATGCAACTAAAAATTTTGCTAAGAAACGCGACAATTTTTACATTTTTTTTATCATTTTTTAAAAATCGTCATTTTTGGGTGGTAAATCCATAGTTTTTGCTAAAATAATAATTTTAACTCTTTTATACCTTAGATTATTTATAAATAAAAGGGTATACACTATTTTTTTTAGGAAAAAAATCATTTACCACCCAAATATGGTCATAGGAAAAAAATAACAAAAAAAAATTGTCGCTTTTATTTGCAACTTTTTCTGTTGCATTGTGTCTGAAGTCGCTTAAACTACCACCCGGCTTCGTTTTCGGTAGCAGTCTTGATATACCCTGTATAGCCACATTGTCAGAATCATACGGATTATAAATATACATAGGTCTACATTAATTCGTTATTACTAATATTAATAATACCAGTAGATAATATTTAATCGGGGAATGTGCGCCAGTAGCGCAGTGCCGCGACGTGATGCGGCAACTTTCGTAAACCACGCCCCAAAACGCTGCGAATATTTTTCGAGATATATAGGCTCTTAATTGTAAATAAGTCCAATGATCAAAAGTACTGATATACATGATGGTATTCAACAGCCGATTTATGTTGTTTTTGGATTTACGATTTCTTAATAGAGTTATTGTTTATAGTGTTCTAAAAAAATCTTAAGAAGACAGAGAAGAAAATTAATAATACAGCATAGCAAATTAAACTTCAAGTTAATTACAACGTTCTTTTTTGGTATAACGAGTATCCAATACTGCTAAATGAGCAAAAAGGTGCTAAGTATCATAATTTCAAATTACGACGGCAGGATCGAGATCATTGATCGAGATTGATAAAATTTGCGATGCCTACCGATATTATAATTAAATCCTGCATAAAAATGTACTAATTCTACAAATTCTAAATTTACAAAGCTATGAAAGATTACGACAGACTTAAAACGCGATAATTTTACTATACCCATATCTTAATAAATTTTACCACGAAGTATGCAACCATAAAAAAGAATTAAAAAAAAATCTCAACGACCCTGTAAATCCTCTTCTACTATCAATATCAAATATTTAATTATTATCGTCGTTATCAGTCACAAGATCCACTCCAGAACTCAGATTTCAATAAATATTTCCACTGGGATCTGATAGACAAAGTCTTTGTTTTATTTTATTGCTATAATAGGCGAGACGAGCATTCTATTCGCCAGATATATACTTGGCATTCCATTGCACTCTCCATCAGACATAAGAATTGTTAAGTCTCTATACCGGGTATATCAAGACTGCTACCGAAAACGAAGCCGGGTGGTAGTTTTAGTGACTACAAACACAATGCAACTAAAAATTTCGCAAAGAAACGCGCCATTTCTTTTTTATCATTTTTAAATATCATCATTTTTGGGTGGTAAATCCATAGTTTTTGCTAAAATAATAATTTAAACTCTTTTATACCTTAGAATCTGTATAAATAAAAGGGTATACACTATTATTTTAGGGGAAATAATTTATTTACCAAATACGACCACATGAAAAAAATAACAAAAAAAAAATCGACGGTTTTTTTTGAAACTTTCACTGTTGCATTGTATCTGAAGTCGCTTAAACTACCACCCGGCTTCGTTTTCGGTAGCAGTCTTGATATACCCTGTATATCCAGTACTTACACTGGCTACAATGTCCTTCAAACCGGAACACGACAGTGCGCTTACACTACTGTTTAGCTGGAGAAATAGACATTGCGAGGGTACCTGCCCAAACGGCCATTCCCATATGAGAGACCTACCACCAGATAAAAAATCTTTTAAACAATTATTTCAATTTACCTTCCTTTCATTTCAGGTATGGCGTACGCGTTATTAGCGGAAGTGCCTCCAATAGTTGGTCTTTACATGGCTTTCTTCCCAGTTCTGATCTACGTGATATTTGGAACGTCTCCACATATATCCATGGGGACGTTTGCTGTTGCTTGTCTTATGGCAGGAAAGGTGGGATTAAATTCTTCATAATTAAGATCATTATCATCGTTAACTTCAGCAGACTCATCAATAAATATTAGTCTCTTTCAAACATCTAATTATTTATGGTGCTGTACAAATGGGAAACCTTTGCTCAGCAGTGGAACAGATTTAAAAGTTCAAAAACTTCTTATTTGACCTTCAACAGTTCAACTATACAAATATTTATTTCTTGTTGCTATGAGTTGATATTACAAAAATTAGCAGAGAGAATTATACTTTTAAAATAATTTTATATATAATATTTTTTCAGGTTGTGACACATCATTCTACACACAGTGAAAATGTTCCCGTAATTAATGGCACTGGTAAGATATTCAATGCATTTTTATTTATTTTATTATTATAAGACTGATGCAGGTATGTTTCATAATATTCTAACCAAACAGCCGTGATGCAAAAGTGTTGTTTGAATTCATAACAAATTTATGTTAATAATAATAGTTAAGGGTACGATGAGATTGACATACGCTGTCCGGTGAAGTCCCTTTAACATAACAGAATTAAAAATTAAACATTTTAATAGTGGTTTAGTTACTAACTAGAACTCAATAATTTACTAATGTTAAAATAATTCAACGGTTGTTGTGAAAATTTACGATGCATATACAAAATATTTAACTGTAAGGTCAATGAATATTTGTTTAATCGAAGAAGTCGTGGAATTTGGTATTAAAAACTGTGTTATTATTCGGCATGTGACGATGCACAGCATCTGTGAGAGAGCGTCTTACTTCCTTTTCCGTTTTTTCTCAATTTATTCCCTTTTTTCTGTTACTTCCGCTTTGTTCCGACCAATGAACGTTGAGCAGGTGTCACGTGGTCTCAGGAGATCGCCTGTGGTGGGACAGCGCGATGTTGGATCATAGCGTCGTTCTTCCTTCGAAGAGCAACATCGTTTATAATAAAGTAAATTAAGTAAATTAAATTATTAGTGAATAAATATCAAAATTTATATTGTAGTAGTTACAATTTATTCAGTATAATGAGTGAAAGTGATTCTGGTGTTCCGGGGCGCTTGAATGTCGATCAGGCAGACTTGCCGGTTGATGTTCGTGCCGCGTCTTCTGCCGAGGATCGCGCCGGTCGTTCAGAGCACGATACTACACCTTCAAACCATCGCAAGCGCCGGTCTTTAGCGTCAAGCGAATCGAGCGATTCAAGCTCGGAGAACTCCGACTACCCTCAGGTAAAACGGAGCCGCCAGGGTAAGTCAATTCAAGCCTTATCTGACCAAGTGAGCGCCTTAACGAATCTTTTATGGCATAAATACGTTTCGGAGTCTTCGGTAAGGCACAACACGCCACCCTCACAAGTGCCGGGTGCGATTTTATTACCGGTAGAGGGTACCGCCTCCAACGAGTTTTTATCATTACCAGTAGTGCATGAATCTGAAATAGAACCAACGCCGGGCCCTAGCACACGTCCTGTTGGTTTTACCTTAAATCGGCCCGTTGCAGCGGGTACTATTTGTCCAGGTGGTTCGTTTAAGCTAAATTTGAGTGGAGTAAAAACGACAATAAAAGAACCTAAAATACCTATGGCAAATCCTAGTCGGGTAAAGCAACTCGAGGTGCTCCAACGTTTTGGTAATCCGGACTGGAAAAATGTGCGGTACGCGGATGCCTTAAAATCTCATATTGCAACGCCGGGGTTTATGGAGGTAGAAATTAACGACGAATTGAGACAATTTGTCAAAGGAAAGGATTACGCTGCTAGTTCTGAGAGGATTGTAGCGTCCTTAACCAACGCTTTACTTGCACAACAAGAATTATTGAATAATAACCTACAGCAAATTATTGACTGGACAGCATCTTCGGACACAGTTTTATCGCCTTCCGCCGTATTTGATAAAATTTCGGAGCTATTTCAACCAACGTCCAAATTTCATAAAAATAATGAAGAAATTATGCAACTAGTGTGCGGAAAAAGAGCAAAGTGCATAGAAACTCGCCGGGATCGTATTTTGAATCTATTACCAAATAAGATCTTGCGAGAGGGTCTGAGTAAAATACCTCCGAGTTCGAAATATCTTTTTGACGAGTCTCGGCTGCAGACATATATACATAATACCGGTGGTATTGAGAAATGGATTCGTCCTTGGTACACTCGAGAAAAAGAGGGACAGAAACCCAACACTAAAACAGTGACAGTACCAAACAATCAATATGACATTAAGCGTCGAGGCCATTCCTTTCGAGACAGTGGACATCAACACTATAAAAAAGGAACATCCGGCGTCAATAATACCAAGCGAACCTTTACCACAATACCCAAGCAATCCTTCAAGAAAGACGGCCCAGCGGTCAAAAGAAACTCCGATCAATGACGTAAGGCCCCTGTCGCACATCAACGGATTTTACGGAGGCTGTCTGCGAGCGCATCGCAGGCAGTGGTTGACGCTTCGGGCTCCGGAGGCCCTTCTCGATCTGATTACGGGAATGCGTCTTCCATTCACCTCCAAGCCTCTGCTGGTCTATCCATCACAGAGGTTGCTTCAACGGTTCGAAACAAAACAATCAGCCGCAATGTCGCAACAAATCAAAACACTACTCCATCAGGGCGTGCTGGAGATTCCAGACCAAAATCGGCTGGGTCCCAGCTTTTTGTCAACAATGTTTTTGACAAAGAAGAGCGACGGAAGCTGCAGGCCTATATTCAACCTCAAAAGATTGAACAGATACATAGTGCCAAAGCCTTTCAAACTAATATCACACTTCCAAATACCTCACTTTCTGCAAGAGATGGATTGGATGATAAAAATCGACCTATCATCAGCGTACTTTCACGTCAATGTCTCAGAATGCGATCGAAAATTTCTAAGAGTGGTTTACAACCAGCAAGTACTTCAGGTGACGAGCTTGCCCTTCGGACTATCTTGCGCACCCAAAATTTTTTCATCCCTGACAAATTGGGTTGCGCAGTATCTTCGGTCTCGAGGAATACGAGTCATCGTATATCTAGACGATTTCCTCATAGCATGCCAATCCGAGAAACTTCTACAATCACAGGCACGATTGGCTCTGCATACGCTCCAGTGGCTGGGTTGGACCATCAATTACGAGAAATCGGTGATCCGGCCTACTCAAAAAATAGAATATCTGGGATTAGTCTGGAACACGAAACAGAACTTCAAGGCACTTCCAAAGAGAAAAACACAAGCAACACTGTACAGCTTAAGGCGAATCGTTATCAAGAGAACAATGTCCTTGAGAGAGTCTCAGGTATTATTAGGCACTCTGAACTTCGCCAATTTTGTAGTAAAAAGGGGTCGGTTACACTGTCGTCACGTCCAACGATTTTCAAGAGATATTTCCAAACTAACATCACGGAAACAAGTAATGCTACCAGAGTCCACATTGATCGACCTGAAGTGGTGGATTACAACCCTGGAATCGGGCCAAGTGAAAAACAACTTATTCCTAAAATCAAGTCAGCATTTTCTGACGACAGATGCGTCCGACTACGGATGGGGAGCACAGCTAGACGACCTCACGATATCGGGCAAATGGAAACCCAACCAGCGAACCTGGCACTGCAACAGGAAAGAGTTATTTGCCATTCTAGCGGCAGTGACGCATTTCAGTTCCCTATTGCAGAACCATCATGTGACACTACAGTCCGACAATCGGACAGTCGTATCGTACGTACAGAAAGAAGGTGGGACACGATCCATAACACTACTGGAAATGACTCATCAGCTCATGACTCTAATAAAATATTTTTCCAAAAATATTTGTCCAAAAATGGGATATTTCAATTTCCGCGGAATACATTCCGGGGAAATTCAACAACATAGCGGACAGACTATCACGGGGAAAGTATCCGACCGAATGGCACCTCCTTCAGCCAGCGGTGACAAACATATTTCGCCGGATGGGTACACCTCAAATAGACCTGTTTGCCAGCAGAGAGACGACAGTAGTGCAAAAATATGTAACAAGGGACAGCTTGGACAAATCAGCCCAATTCTGCAATGCCTTCAGCCGGCAATGGCATTTCCAACTAGCATGGATATTTCCACCACCAAGTCTGGTTCCTCGCGTTCTACACCATCTGAACTCGGCAGAAGGAGTCTATATACTTGTAGCTCCAATGTGGAAGAGGGCGTTTTGGCTACCGGATCTACATCGACGAGCACTCTGCAAGCCAATGAAAATTCATCAATTAGACCAGGTACTGATAGATCAGACAACCGGCCTCCCACCACCACGGGTTCAAGATATAGAACTATATGTCTGGAAAATTGGGGCTGGGACGATGTTACCAAGGAATGGTCAGAAGCAGAGAAGTCCTTACTTAAGTCCAGTTGGAGAGAATCTACATTAAGAACTTATCAGCCAGCATGGAATCGATGGATTAAATGGTGTATGGCAAATTCATTTGATTTTAAACACCCAAATGGTGCAAGTTTGTCAAAATTTTTAGCCCATTTATTTCTCGTGGAAAAACTAGCATTCCCTACTATTTTATTGCACAAATCAGTAGTTTTAACATTTGGTCAAGTTAATAACAACGAAAACCTAAATTCAAATTTTTTAGTTAAGCATATTCTGAAAGCCATCTCGCTTCAAAAGCCCAAAGTAGAAAAACGTCCCATTTGGGACCCAAGCGATTTAGTGCTCTGGTTGCAAGTGAACTCGCCAAATTATGTATCATTATTTGAAGCTTCCCGAAGATTAGCATGTATACTTCTCCTTGCTTCGGGAAGGCGTGTGCACGATCTCACACTCTTAAAAATTTCCCCTGAATATTATGTGAATACTGGGCACATAGCTCGTAGAACCGATGGCCGTTGGGGCCGAAAGGTTCTCGAGTGGAGGCCACGTATAGGCAAGCGAAGTGTCGGACGCCCGCCCACAAGGTGGACGGACGATCTGACTAAGGTCGCAGGAAGTCGCTGGATGCAGGCCGCTTCCAACAGGTCATTGTGGAGATCATTGGGGGAGGCCTATGTTCAGCAGTGGACTTCCTATGGCTGATATGATGATGATGATGATGATTATGTGAATAGCAATGACTATTGTATTTTTTACCCCTCATTTGGCTCCAAGACAGATACGAGTACTTATAGACAATCAGGTTGGAAGCTTTTAAAACATAATAATCCTAATGTGTGTCCTATTTACTGGATTCAAAAAGTTATTGCCTTAGGAGTTGAAAGACTCACTGCTGATTGTAATAATGCCTTGTTTATCTCTATACGAGGACCTAGTCGTGGTGCATCGCGCGCAATAATTGGAAACTGGATAAAGTCGGTCCTTAGAGATGCAGGTATTTCTGCTTCACCAGGCAGTGTACGATCAGCAGTAGCGTCCTTAAATTGGTACGAAAACTTCTCTGTAGAAGAAATCCTTGCGCGAGGTAATTGGCGCCGACCAAATACATTTGCAAAATTTTACCAAAAGCAAATAATTGGCAAATCAATGCCATCAGAATTAAATCTTGCAGTTAATTTTGAGCCTATTGAATAGATATGTTTATTATTAAGCCCAATAAGTTGTTTATATACAATATAATCCAAGCATATTTAATTTTCAGTGTTTCATTGTCTTAACCTGAACCTTATCACATAGCGTCGTTACGTGGTCACCAGGAGCTATAAACACATCTCTCACAGATGCTGTGCATCGTCACATGCCGAATAATAGTACAAGTTTTACATAAAAATAAAACTTGTATTATTGAGCAGAGACGATGCACAGCATCCCATTAAGACCTCCTGGTGAGAGACTTCTATGATCCAACATCGCGCTGTCCCACCACAGGCGATCTCCTGAGACCACGTGACACCTGCTCAACGTTCATTGGTCGGAACAAAGCGGAAGTAACAGAAAAAAATTGAGAAAAAACGGAAAAGGAAGTAAGACGCTCTCTCACAGATGCTGTGCATCGTCTCTGCTCAATAATACAAGTTTTATTTTTATGTAAAACTTGTACTATTTTGATTCCAGTGCCAATCTTAGAAGATGGACAGTACGCGCCTCTAGAAGTGCTCAGTATAGTGTGCCTCGCAGTCGGCCTGTTTCAAGTGAGTTTTACCATTTATTGGAATTTGCTTGTAGTTGTATAATTGTATTTGCAAGAATTTGGACCACCGTAGATAAAGTGTAAAATTTTGGTGACCTATGAAAGGGAATCACGTTCCTGGAAATGACTGTTTAGATCCGTACCGACAATAATCTTTTTTTGTCCGGCAAACAAGCAAACAGGTCACCTGATTGTAAGTGATCATTGCCTACACGTCCACAACACTTAGATCATAAATATGTTGCCAACCCATCAAATTGGGAGATGAAGGGGAATGAAAAAGGATGGGATGAGGAAAGGGGTGTTGGGAATCCGGCATATTTTCCCATATATTAATGATAAACCCCATGATAAGCCTGATATCCTTGGATGTTCTCGTTGGTAACTCCATACAGATTGAATAAACTCTTCAATTCTAATAACATTATTTAACTGGGCTTATCTGATAAATTATCTAAAACATTGTCAATATACCTTTGTTATAATTCATATATACATAAACTAACGCCTTTATCTCAGAAGGGGTGGGCAGAGGAACTCCCTGGACACTCGCATTTCGCCTTATATCCCAAGATGTGATACGGGGCAAGCTTAACGCCATATCGGGCTATTATAATATAACTTTAATAATTGTTCTGTTTTTCTATTTCAGGTAATAATGTGGGTGTTACGTCTAGGCGCAGTATCTACTCTATTATCAGAGCCTCTAGTATCAGGGTTCACGACAGCAGCATCATTCAACGTCCTCGCCTCACAGTTGAAAGATCTATTCGGAGTGAATCTGGTCAAGTACTCAGGAAACTATAAAGTGCCTCTTGTAAGTATGGCTATTCATATTATGTACACTTGTAGATTCATACTCCACAAATAGATTTTTACAGCTTGAGACCCTAAAATACCCCTTCTAATCTCCCCTGAGGCACATAAATGGGTGCTTAAGCCTTAAAGCGTTCTCCTCTGGACAAAAAGGTGGTACAGCCCCGCTATAATCATAAATGTTCTTCTGCTGCTCCAAACATATACTCAGATATAGGTGAAGCTAAGGTTTAGATGTCACTTTTCGTATGTTGAAATTACCAAAATAGGTCCAATTTCTTTCCCATATTTCTATCCATGCTAATCAAACAAGTCTGTTTGTCTGTATCAGCCCATATACGTCCCAATGCAGGGCACGAGCCTCCTCTACAATCGAGAGTACGATTGAAGATCAAACAAGTGTAGGGAGTAAATGATGTAATGTGTGCGTTTGTTCCAGACAGTTGTGGAAGTGTGCCAGAACTTGCCGAACCTCAACTGGGCGGCGCTAGTCATATCCTTCATCACGTGTCTCATCATCGCGCTGAACAACGAATTGCTGAAGGTAGAGAATAATAGATTCAACAGCCAAATATATAAACTCATCAATAGATTCTAATCATAGGTCATGGGTATCGAGAGTCTTAGAAGCGTACCCAAACTCTTTTTTATTTCTATGAATGGCGAAACTAGAATGCCATTCATCTGATGGTAAGCCATAAGACCGCTCACGGACAGTAGCAAAAGAAACAACTCCATGAATTATAAAGTAATCCTTGGCATTCCACTGCGCTCGCTTCCTGTGATATAAGATCTTAAATCTCAATATGTCTTGTAGTCACTCCGGATACAAATACAATGGCCTTCAAACCCACAAATATTTGTTGATTTGACAAACATTTGTCCAGTTGGACAGCCATCTTATAACCCACTTGCATAACAGAGGCTATCAAAACTCTGTTAATCGATGAAAGGAAATAATTTTTCACTAGTGTCACTATCTAAATTGTGCTGTTCTTACTATCAGATGCAATGCATGAATTCCATGTTGCCTCAAGAAAACAGACCTTAAGAAAGTGTAAATTAACTGTTTCAGCCATGGGTAAGTAAAAGAAGTCGAATACCAGTTCCTATAGAGCTACTGGCGATCGTGGTGGGCACGCTCGTTTCCCGATACGGCGGACTGAAAGAACAATTCGGCATCAGCTTAGTCGGGAACATACCTACTGGGTAAGTATATCAGTTAAATAGACCTTAATCTAAGATTTAGAATTACTCTTATTTCTTACTTAAAGACTGATGAGGAGCTCTTCTTTCTGTATTGAATGGCGTCAATGACTATTACCTTTTTTTATTACTGTAAATATTGAGACGAGCACGAATAACGTGCTGATGGTAAGCGATACAACCGCTCGTGGATAGTAGAAAAACCAAACAACATGAATTACAAAACAATGCTTGCCATTCCACGGCGCTTGCTATCCTGAGACATTAGATTTTAAGTCTTAATGTGTCCAGTAGTTACTCTGGCTACAATGTCCTTCAATCCGAAGCACAATCGTGCATTTACACAGCTGTTTGGTGGGAGAAATAGACATTGCGGTAGTACCTACCCAGGCGGCCTCTTAAATATGAGAGATCCACCAACAGTCATATCTTCAAAAGAACAGGCAGATTGGCTGCTTTCACTGTCATATAAAACACCATTAATATTTCGACGCAGGAAAGCGATTTTGTCATATCTAAAAAAATGCGTATATGCGTGTTGAATATTATTTATTTCATAAAAAAATACCGCATTGAATTTCCTCGTGAAAATGTATGGTTTTATTTTAAAATGTTATGATTAAAGATATGGTATTCCTAAGTTTTCTAGTTTAGAGGTTATACATTTTTTTTTTTGTTTCTGGTGTAAAATTTCTTGTTTCGGGATACGACAAAATCGCTTTCCTGCGTCGATTTGTTCCTACATCATCTAGCACCACTATCATTTCAGCTTTCTCTTTTATTTCACCAGATTTATTTTGTTGTTTCTTTCAAGCCTACCAGTTCCTCAAGTGCCACCATTGGAACTCTTACCCGACGTGGCGCTAGACGCATTCACCATCACGATGGTCACCTACACGATATCCATGTCGATGGCTCTCATCTTCGCGTCCAAGGAGAAGTATGAGATCGACGCTAATCAAGAACTGCTGGCTTTGGTGAGTATAAAAATGTTATACATACATAAACTCACGCCTTTTTCCCATAAGGGGAAGGCAGAGGTGCCAGGACACGCACATTTTGTATGTTCCGTCCCACAATGTGATAGGTGGCGAGCCTATCGCCATATCGGGCATAAATTCCTGACACTGAGCTGATGAACATTTAATGGTGTAAATTAATATGTATAACTTCAGGATCCTGTATATACGAGTACAAATAACATTGTTTTTCTTACAGGGTACAAGCAACATTTTCGCTTCGTTCTTCTGCTGCGCTCCATTTTGTGCTAGTCTGTCCCGGTCGTACATACAATATCAGGTATGTGCTATCATTTTCATAATCAGAGAATATTGGTACTATGCAGCTTAACGGTATACAAGATATTGCCATTTATGATTTACCGGACCATACACAAATGGTGCTTTTTCTATAAAAACTCAGAGCCAAATATCAAATATTTCGTTTTAAGTTTCAACTTCAACTTATTTCAAGTTGCAATATGTCAAGTACTTAGAGTATTTATAATATAGAGGGAGTGCTGGTACTTCAAAAAAGTAGATAAAAATGGTGCCGGGCCACCTTTTTCTGCCCTCCTATTGGCTGAAAGTTGACAGGATGTCCAACATGCAGGAATTACTTGAAAAAGAAAAATGAAAACAACTGGTTTAGGGCTATTTCATTCCACTCCAACTCAGTTTAAAAGGATAATAGCTAAGTATACTAAAAATATAACTAATAATAATACTTCGGTTATCAAAGGAATGTATAGCGATTTGTTGTTAAATCATTTGTTTAATCTTCAGTAATATGGGAGCGCTACCAACATTACGAACAAAAAATTATCAACGTTTTTGAAGACGCAAATGTTTATACATTTAGCGCTGTTATCAGCGCTCCCATTATATTATAAATACTCTAAGGTCCAGTAGTTAGTCTGTTCCATTTAGATATTATACTAGACGGGGTACTGCAAACAAAATCTATGTAACAAAATGAACGGTACCGTACCGCTATTTCTATTTCTGTCTCTGTCACACCTGCGCAGTAACATCATCTCTCTCGCTTCACTGGATTCTCCTGTGCACGCACAATACGCCGAGATTTTGCTCCTGATGTCCGCTCTAGTATAATAAATGATAATCCTTACTAATATTATAAAGGTGAAAGTTTGTATGTATGTATGGATGTTTGTTACTCTTTCATGAAAAAACGGCTCAACAGATTTTGATGAAATTTGGTATAGTGATATAGTATAGGATCCCGCCATACATCGACCTTCACCGAGATGTTTATTTGATGAAACCTATTTTATATGCAATTTAATATGTCAATAAATATATTGTATATGGGTTGCCTTGCAAATTTCAGTCCAGAATACGATTAATTAATTATTAAAAAAAAAAAAATTTTTTACACATTTCACCTGTTTGATTATTAAACAAATTCTATACCAATCGAAAGTATGAAACCCATAGAATATGTAAACGTTAGGTTGCCTATTTTTTTCCGGTCACAACCCTCAGGTTGCCAGGTAAAACAGAACACAGCATATACGAGTCTATCGCTGTCCTTTTCATTCTCAAGAATAAATAGCATGCGCACCCTCTTTCTTTATGAGCGGACTTCGAACAGCTGCTATGCTGTGTCACTCGGAGCAATATTTCACTTTTCTAAATTCGACAACCGCAATTCGGGACTGATTTTTCGCAGGCAACCCTATACCACCGTGTTCATAATAAAATGATCTTTATTTTCATTTAATTTCCATTCAATAATCAGACCGGCGCAAAATGCTAGTAGCGATTTACCTGTTTATACCTGGCAACCTGAGGGTTGTGACCGGAAAAAAATAGGCAACCTAACGTTTACATATTCTATGGGTTTCATACTTTCGATTGGTATAGAATTTGTTTAATAATCAAACAGGTGAAATGTGTAAAAAAAATTTTTTTATTTTAATAATTAATTAATCGTATTCTGGACTGAAATTTGCAAGGCAACCCATATACAATATATTTATTGACATATTAAATTGCATATAAAATAGGTTTCATCAAATAAACATCTCGGTGAAGGTCGATGTATGGCGGGATCTTAGACTAATAGCTGACACCCTGGATTAACACATAGGCTACTTTTTATCCCGAAAAATGTAGTGTTCCCGTGGGATGAGTCAGGAAACCAAATATACATATTTTCTACTCTTTCAAATTCAAATTGTTGGCACGGGATGTCCTCTCCTACGGAAGGGAAATATAGTCGACGGCACGCGGGAAATATAGTTAGTAAGACACGCGAAATAATATGTTCTTGATGTGGATTGGACTCAAAAACTATCTGCACCCGGGCGAAGCCGGGCCCGACAGCTAGTAATAATTAAAACATATATTCGTCAACCAAATTGCGTTACAATTTCTTACAAACTAATTAAAACATACATCATTTCTTAACTAATATATAACATTGCCAGGGGCTTTCAAACTAGGCGTAGCCTGTCTTCTTGGGAAACCATGGAGTAATTGCAATTACCTACCTAGTTATATTTTATAATGGCGAAACAGTAATTTCAATATACCTAATTGGATACCTCTACCTACTAGTATAATACCTCAGAGGTCATGTCATCGTGTGGTGTGTAGGCCGGCAGTAAGACGGGCGTGACGTCAGTGGTGAGCGCGCTGCTAGTGCTATGCGTGTTGCTGTGGGTTGGGCCGTTCTTCCAGCAGCTGCCGCGCTGCGTGCTCGCCTCCATCATCGTCGTGTCGCTTAAAGGCATGTTCATGCAGATGACGGAGCTCGCCAAGTATGTACATAATCTAAACTTCTATCTTCTGGATCAGCCCATATACGTCCCACTGCAGGGCACGGGCCTACTCTACAATCGAGAGTACGATTGAGAGTGGTTAGGCCATATAGTCACCACGCTGGCCTAGTGCGGGTTGGCGGACTTACATACCATAGAAATTCTTATAAATCGGTTATGAAATATCATTCTCTTACCATTATATTGGTATAAACTGACGTATAAACTTCTATACAAATATATAAAGCTGATGAATTTGTTTATAATAATTAACTTATATTTGCCAAAGCATTACAGTAAAACAGTATCACAATACATTTATATACCTAGTAATTTTAACATAAACATTTCACTGCGGTACTGCATTAGGCTCTTAATCTGAATCGCAGATACCAATAAGAATTATCATAGTACCCATTCATATTTTTGTTTGTTTTGTAATCTCTTATTTCAGGAACTAACAGATCAAATTGAAAAAATCTTTTTGTATTGGATAGGTCATTTATCGAGGAATTCTATAGGCTATACATATATTATCACGCTTTAACCTATAACCTCCAAACGAGGTGGAGTGATGATATCCGAAAGATGGCTGGTAACAGTTGGAGACGTTCGGCTGAAGATCGAGCCCAGTGGCGTGCCATAGGAGAGGCCTATGTCCAGCAGTGGACGCGAATAGCCTGATGATGATAATGATGATGATGAACCTATAGGCAGGGAAGCAGTAGTAAAAATGTAGCAAATACGAAGAATTTTTTTTCTTTTTTTCGTGCTCCTATTGGTCGATATTCTAAATTGGTAGTCGGAATTAAACATTTTGGCTGCCAATTTCTCCGGACCGCTAGTGAAATACTAATATTAACCAATATTGTTATTATTTTAGATTCTGGAAGCTGAGCAAGCTGGACGCTATGGTGTGGCTCATCACATTCCTAGTCACGTTGATAGTTAACATCGATATTGGGTATGTGGCATTTGTACATACATATTTAATTAGTATCCGTAGACTCAAAATATGTTCGTGACTTCAACTCTGTCCAAAGTATTTATCCTAAGGTTTTTATGTCTTTTTTGGAACAAAAAGTAGTATAAAATATTCTAAATGAAAACATTTATGGTAGACGTTATACATACTTCCACTTAAATACAGGCGTCCACATGTTCGAGTCCGCATATTCGCATCGACCGTATTGCATGAATGTATGAATTACTATGCAAAAACTTCTATGCAATGTGTCCGATACTTACGTTGAGGGCATGTGGACAACTGCCTTAAACGTGGTATAAAAATAAGTCTTTTGATGAATACTGCTTTCAACAAGTCACTATAGTATAATAACACCCAACAGTCACATAAATAGTCCTAACCCCACACTAAGATCGAGTCTTGTGTCGTGGGTATCAGGAACTCCGAAAGACTATTCGGTCTGACAAACACCCAGACCCGAAAGAAATATTTGTGGGCCGCACAAACATTTCTCTCGGTGCGGGGATCGAACCCGCGGCATCTTGTTTCGCAGGCGGCGCCTAACCGGCTGCGCCACGGAGGCTGTCATACCACTCTGTCAAAATGTCACTGTAAAAATCTTTACCAATAGATTCATATGCAGCTTTCTACACTGATTCCTGAGGATAGTAATTATACAAATTTCAAAGCATAATTTGTGTTCTTCGTTTACAGATTAGGCGCAGGTCTATTGGCGAGCGTGGGTGCTTTGTTCTGTCGCTCGCAGAAGCCTTACACTTGCCTCCTCGGCAGAGTGTTGGACACGGACCTTTATCTAGACACGAAGCGGTATAGAGCTGTGAGTATTTACAATTATAATAGGTAGTGGCAACTGATTTTGTGGTGATAGTAAGTGGTCACTGCGGCCCATGAAAATCCACAACTGTTGTGTTTCGTTGTCGTTGTTGTCGGTGTAAAGGATATTGTAGCCAGAGTAATTACTGCACATATTGAGACTTAATCTTATGTGTCAGGAGTGGAATGCCAAGAATTGGTTTTTTATTCAAGTTGTTTGGTTTTGCCACTGTTTATGAGCGGTCGTATCGCTTGCCATCAGGCGAACGGTATATTTGCTAGCCAATTCATAGCAATAAGAAAAACGCTTAGATCGTGGATATGTTGTCGACCAATCAGATTGGGAGGGGAGCGGGAAGGAAAAAGTATGGGAAGACGATAGGCATATTGGGCATTTTAACTGATAGCATGACAAAAAGGCAAGTCACTCGAATAATTTAAAACGTCATGTTCACTCGTAAATATATGCCAGACCATTTTAACTTGTTATTACTAAACACTGTCCCTTATCACCCCGAGACTTGAAGTGTTAACTATCTCTTAATTGCCAATAATTTCTCATGCTACGATGTAATAATCACTACAATATAAGATTTGTTACCGTGACTGAACAAAGTGGTGGTAAGTGCAATGCCTAGATAAAATACTATAACGACTTAACTTTAGTAATATTTGCCTCATGTTACTACCTAGCTACTTTAAAACTGTTTTGACAGAAATGATTTTCTATAGGTAAATTATTTTTATTTGTACCCAAAATAATACAAAAAATCGATAATAGTGAAATGCCGTACTGCCGTAATTCATGCATCATCGAAAGAACAGAGAATATATTTGCAATAACAAATTGATGGTAGCTAATACAACAAACAAAATATCGATAAGTCCGCCAGTTTTACTACAAATATAGGCTAAGTGTTTTGTTTTGTATTTAAAGTGTAATAAATAGAATACCACATAGAAGTAAAATATTTTTATTCACATTATCTAGAAATTAACATACCACGACTGGCCATTTCCAATTCATCGTCGTTTGAGTACAACAAAATGAAATATTGCACGGAACACATCAATACCACGTGTGATATGAAAAGGACGAATAATTTTAGCACACCACATAAGCAGATTTCATTTGAGGATGCGTATGGGTATTTGTTATATGATCTCAGCTTCATTTTGTAAAATATAATTGTCTGATTTCACATTTTTGGGTTCATTTAGACGAAAAAAGGCCTTTATTTAAATTTAGTAACACATTTAATTTTTTTACGGCATTTTTGCGTATAGTTTGACCGTTACTTCTATTCAAAAGACATTGACATTGTCAAATGACAACTGACAGCTACTGAAGTTTATTTTTTATTACTGCAAACTATATGCCTAAAGAGGCACTAGAAAACAGTTTGTACTATTTCGTGAGTTTCTCTTGAATTCGGTGGGGTTTTAGGTTTAATATTTCCGAAAATTGTAACTTTGTTTTTGCTTCGTTTCATAATAATGATTCTTTTCTTAGTAGTTAAAGAATGATACAATCACCCTTTTAACTACCTCTATCCAATAGTATTTGATAGCAAGTTTATCGTGTTAATTGTGAAACTTATTAAATCCGGAAACAATTCAATTCATGCAATAAAAAAAAAAACATAGATAAATGCTGAAACGTCCCGCAAACCAGTGAAACGTGGCGTATCAACAGTATATTTCCGCTTTATCTATCCTATTGTTGGTTTTTAGGAGTCCACACCACCTGTCTAAAATGTCTTTGTATAATTTACCACTTCTCACCCATTCTCTCGTCTTCTCTTTCAGGCAGAAGAACTGCCAGGCATCAAAATATTCCACTACTGCGGCGGTTTGAACTTCGCCACTAAGAACCTGTTCCGGGCGACGTTATTCAGAAAGATTGGTTACTTGAAGCCTGCTGAGACGGTCTCACGATGAAGACAATAATCTGACAAAAAGCGAATCTTATGAGTGGACCCTACTATTAGTCATAGAGTAAGTATTTTTTGTTCAGTAGCTCGGATAGCGTTTGGCCCTTCAAAATGAAAGAGGAGAGTTGCAGGAGCAAGATTTCAGTATTGCGTGGCATTCTATGGTGGCAGATCCACAGACTGATAATAGAAAGCGTGACCTTTTGTTTTGGTTTTAAAACCTGTATACAAGTATCACTGCATCTGTAACGCAGTTGTATAATCGCAACGTTGAGGCCTTGGGTGAGAATCCTAGGTCGAGCGAAGTGATATAGATTTTTCAATTTTCCCCGGAGTCAGAAATTTGTGACGATATGACGATAGACTCGCCCTCTATCATATCGAGGGACGCAGTGCTCAAGGCCAAACATAGGTGTACTGATTGCAACCACCACCTCTGCCGACTCCTTATTAGAAAATACGTGATTTTATGTATTTATGTAAGAAAGAGTGTTCTCTCTTTCAAGTCAACATTAAACCAGACAGTTACATATATTGTTCATGTAAAACTTTGTCTCCAGGTCCAATGCGTGATAATTGACGCGACAGCATTATCATACGTGGACGCACCGGGAATCAAGAGTCTGATCGCGGTGCAGAAAGAACTTCACAGTAGTAATATACCTGTTCTACTGGCTGGGGCTAATGGTAAGAAATGATTAACAAGCAACCTAATTTATATTATAACACCCCCAACAGTCACATACATAGTCCTGACCCCACACTATGATCAAGTCTTTATCGTGGACTTTTCACTCTCACAAATACCCAGATTAGAAAAAATTGTGGGCCGCGCAAACATTTCTCTCGGTGCGGAGATCGAACCCGCGGCCTCTCGTTTCACAAGCAGCGTCTATCCAACTGCGCCACGGAGGCTATCAAAATGTTTAACAAGCAAACCTTATCATTGCAGGAATGGCAGGTGAAGCATGATATGGAACATACCCTAAAAAATCCATAGAATATGCCCTCAAATTAGCCTCATCTGTACCCAATACGTTGCTTCTAATTGTTTGTGGGCTACAACAATATTTTTATTTGTTAGAATATTAAACTAGAATCAATTAAAATATGTGCATAGTGTTTCCGACACACTATTATCTCTGACATCAATTACAGTCGTGGGCGAATAGGATTTATAGTCATGTCTCATCCAACTGTTTGTTTAAACCGTCTTTTAAAAAAAGTTATAATTTTGATGTGTATTTTTGTTTGCAAATATCCTCGATCACCGTTTTAAGCTCTCTCGTCCTTTGTGATATTCACGAGACAAGAATTGTACCTTAGTGTGGGATAATGATTAAAGATGTAATTGATTTGTGTATTTTTTTTTTCAGGTCCAATGCTAGAGATGATAGACAGATACAACTCATTAGAATCAGATAGACTACAGCTGGAGACGTTCCCTACTGTCCACGATGCTGTAGTCTACTACAATGTGACGGAAGCGAAGAAACACACCATCGCGGTGACTGTCACCTCGTGAGACCAAGGAAACACCGTGCATACGGGGTGAATAGGAACTTGTAGATAACTATGTTTGCACATTAAAAATATGTCTTTCATAAAAGGGGGTGAATAGGGATTATGCTGGTAGATATATGTGTTTGTATATTCAAGATATACATATGTTTTTTTAATAAACAGAAAGGCTGTTGAAAATGTCAAATTTAAACAGATCCTTCCCTATTCGCCAGCGTTTCTATTCCGTCTGACGGTATAAGAGTTAGGATGTAGTCATTTGTAATAGGAGGCTGATAGTAATTGAGTCGCTATTGTTATGCACATCTCATAGCCCATAGAAATTGATCTAGAATACGGGTTGAGAATCCTCAGATCCTAGGTTTGATTTTAACTTGTGCAATATAAATAGGCTTGGCGAACTGTGTGTTGCACTAGTGGCAGTTCAGCCTACCCTTTCTGGGATAAAATCGTGAGATTATTTTATATATATTTAATTTAACGACTCACTTCCTAAAAGCGTTTTCATAATACAAAAAACTTGTATCCATTGAAGAGTAAATTAGGAGAGAATTTATCGTTGTAGTCACAAGACTACACAAACATTTTTTTAAGTTACAATTCAGTACGCTTAGACTATTCCAGAATTAGAATATATATTTTGAGTATTAATTTATTTAATTGTTCTTTTGTGCCGTGAGCCATAAAATCATTTTAAAAATACTTCAATAAAGCAAGTAAAAAAATTAATTGCCTTCTGAAAATATGTACTAAAAAAATGTAAAACATTATTTGTAAAAGTAATTTAGTTGGAGTACTTACCAATGATTCAATCTGTTCAAATTAAACGTCGACTAAAAAGACCAATATCCAGATAATTAATTTAAAAGTTATTCAAATTGACTTTTTAAACAAAACTGCACGATACAAAAAAAAATGTGTAAAAAATGGACGAACAATACGAAAAATGTAGCTATAATGAAAAATTATTAAATTTATTTTCGGTTATAATTAATATATTTTTATTATTGATACAATTGTATTGCTACATAATAAGAAAATTTATTTTTTTACGAAATATACAGTTGATATGAATTAAGAATTATGTTACTTTATAATTATTATTTAAAAAATACACTTTGACCAACATTTTTCTAGATTTTTCTAAGAAACTCTATATCTAATATAATGAACTAATATGCATTTATACTCTGGTTGTAATATTTTTCACAAAATCTCGAATCTTTTGTATCTAAACTTTTCTTACTGTTTTTGAGCAAAGATAGGCCTATACATATTGGTATACTTAGAGTTGACATCGAAAATTAATCTGTGGGCGCTGTATCTACTTATCAAAATCTCAAAAGTGAGAAGGAAGATAGTTTGTGCCTAAAAGTGAGAGAGACAGAAACAGAACATTTTGTGACCACCTTTTGGTTGAGGTGTCAACTCTAGTTTACTTTAGTGTCTATACCTAAATTTTAGAGTTTTAGAATATCTCGAGGGAGCGTTAAACTTCAATAACGTAGTTTTCATAAAAATTGTGGTGCCGGACCCCGTTTACCTGCCTCCTCTTGGCTAACATTTGACGATTCCGAAATAGACACTACTTTTTTTGAAAAATAAAAAAAAAATACTACAGCCAATGAAATCTATTTTAAATTATATTGGGTGGATTATAACTAAATATTCTTCCGGTTTCCAAAGTATTTAAATCATTTTTTTATCTCAATTTTTGAAGACGCATATGTATGACACCGTTCCCTCTAGATATGAAATACTCTAAGGCCTAAATATAAGTCCTCGTGTTTTTAATAAACTCAAATAAGATTTGACGAAGTACTTATAAGTACTTATTACACATATGTGTTTCTAGTAATTTGTTAATTTTCAACGATTAGTTGTTACGTAAATGTACAATATAATGTTATTGTTAAGTGGAAATACACTTAACAATAACATTATATAACTATTTTTTAAACAATATTGGATTCAATACGATTTTAATATTCGCTATGGGAATCTTTGTAAGGCCTAGGTTCAGCAGTGGACTTCCTGTGATTACTAACAAATTATTTTAAGATTTTCTATACGAATTGCATGGGCTAGAAGAATAATATACGGTGCCAAAATAACTGTCCGATCAATAAAAGTTTTATCAGGCATCATTTATGTGAACTATTTAAAAAATCTGTTTTATAAAATATGATAAAAAATATCCTTAATTATTTCCATCGATGAAACTTTCGACAAAAATATAATAACTTTTGCAAATTATTGAATATTATTTGGTATCACTACATATTTCGATAGTAATTGCTGAGTCGAATAAACAAAATTAAATGAGTCATATATCTCAAACATCCCTATGGTGCGTTATATTTGCTAGCAAGTGTAATTTATCATAAGTCTTGTGATATGTAGTACCTAATACGATTGCCGTATGTACTTAGATGTACAAAATATAATGTTGACTATATTTACAAACTGTTGTTTTATTTCACTATTTATGTTGTGACTATAATTAATTGGAGTATGTTTAAATCTTTACGCGTGTACCAGACATGCACATCATTATGTCTATCAAAGTATTAGATTGACTAAATAAGCAATACCTGGCCATAGTGCATCATTATTTATATCAAAAGATTATATTAACTAAATAGTCAATACCTGGCAATCGAGACAATGGTCGTGGATTCGAAACCCAGGTAATAACTCTGACCTTTCGGAGTCATGTGTGTATAGTATAAATAGCAGTTTATTACTATACAATTTACAGTTAAAATAAAACAAAGTAAATAATATTAATTAAAATATTCAACAGAAACATACATAATCCTAACCCCACACTAAGATCGAGTCTTGTGTCGTGGGTATCAGGAACAACAAGTGACTTTTCGGTCTCACAAACAACCAGACCTAAAGCAATTACCTGTGGATCCCACAAATATTAGTGTCGATGCGGGGATCAAACCCGTGGCCTCTCGTTTCTGAGCCGGCGTCTAACCAACTGCGCCACTGAAACTGAACTAGGAGTACCTAAGAAAATCTGCATAACATCGAATTTTCCGTAAATATCAATAGCTTGCATAAGGTCATTGTGTTCGATAATGGCCTAACCCAGCTTAGCTGTAGAGGAGGTCCGTATCCTGCAATAACGCTTATACCGGGTATATCAAGAGTGCTACCGAAAACGAAGCCAGGTGATAAACTATCACCTAAATTTCCAATTAAAATAAAATTTGGATTTGCTATTTGTTTGGATCATGGATTATTATAGATATACTGCGCGATTGAGCGAGTATTGGATCAAGAGAGAATACATATAAAGTACGGTATGTTCCGCGGAGCGGTACTAGGAATAATTTGTAAAAGAGAATAAGACCATTTTCAACTGTATTGGAATTATAAATAGTGAAAAGTACAAGAACACTTTTAGCGTTTAGTGAAGTAATTCCTTCAAGTGTCCAATTTGTTTAGTCCAAAAAAATCATCATCCAGGTACTGATTATTTAAAGAAAGAAAGGTTCAGCAGTCAGCTTTCTTGTAAGTGCTGACACTCGACACCTGCTCGATCGGATACTAATCGGGGGCCCTACTATATAAATCCGAAATTCGAATCTTCGTGACGTTTTTCGTTTCGAAACCTACTCTGTAACACGAAATTCGAATCTTCGGATCGAAAAATGAATGATTCGAATATATCGGCAATCCGAACATTTACATTTTTATTTACTATATTCATCCGAAATGAAGTTTGAAACTTCGAACGAACGAAGTTTTGACGATACTCTGTAAATGTTCGTATTGCCGATATATTGGAATAATTCATTCTTCGATCCGAAGATTCGAATTTCGTGTTACAGAGTAGGTTTCGAAACGAAAAACGTCACGAAGTTTCGAACTTCGTTTCGGATTTATATAGTAGGGCCCCGGATCGGATCGGGAGCCCTACTATATTCATCCGAAACGAAGTTCGAAACTTCGGACGATCGAAGTTTTTTATACGATACGAATGTATCTACTCTGTAAAAGTTCAAATTTGTATAACGTACATCGTAACCATAAGTCTATGGCTACGTACATAGTCAATAACGACCATAAGTATATGTAGGTACATTCGTATCGTATATAAACTTCGATCATCCGAAGTTTCGAACTTCGTTTCGGATGAATATAGTAGGGCTCCGGATACGGATCGAAGTTCTTTACAAAGATTAAAGTGTTTGCTCGCTCGCGCCATGTATGAGTTCATTCTATAATTTGATGACCAATGGCCATGGGGTATATTAATAGGGTAATAGAAGCTTCTAGATTTATTGAACCTACGTTAAAAAAGAGTTTATAAAGGACATCAGAGCAGCGAAGTTTGTTAGACATTTTGGAACACAGTTTTTAATTTACGATAAGTAGGTAATTCATAAAACCAAACGAGTCATGCCTACACTTGTACATTTAAATCCGGAGTGACAACTTGTTATTTATACTTCATGCCTAATTAGCTTTATTTCACTCATCCAGATCTATCGAATTATTCAATCGCGTGATAATCGAATTCTTTAACCTCAATTCGCATATCCTTTTGGAATTAAGTTTTAGTGTCTAAAGGCCCATTTACGCGGGGAGTGATTTTCGGCGTGAATCGTATGCCATTGTCGCATGACATGAAATGAAATGTATTTATTGGTCATTTAGGCAATTAAAGAACTCATATGGAAAGTCAATACACATAGCACGTAATCTCTATATACAAAATATTTCTATACTTAGTATTATTTATATTTAATTTCTGACTTTAATTTATTTATTTATTTTATTAACATAACCGCCATAAGATTATCGTGTTAGATAAATGTGTACATGATGCAACGTTTTATATTCTTGCGAGAATCGCATCTTTGAGGCGAAAAATACTCCCCGTGTAAACCGGCCTTTATATTTGGTAAGTGCGGTGTGAATGCGCAATAACAAATAAATAAATAACACCCAACAGTCACATACATAGTCCCTGACCCCACAATAAGATCGAGTCTTGTGTCATGGGTATCAGGAACTACGAGAGACTTTTCGGTCTCACAAACACCCAGACCCGGAAGAAATATTTGTGGGCCCACAAACATTTCTCTCGGTGCGGGGATCGAACCCGCGGCCTCTCGTTTCACAGGCGGCGTCTAACCAACTGCGCCACGGAGGCTGTCAATGCATGCAACAATGCAATAACAATAAATTGCGGTGCCAAATTCTCATTGGGGCCATCCATTAATTCTGTATCAGCCCATATACGTCCCACTGCAGGGCATGGGCCTCCTCTATAATCGACACTACGATTGAGAGTGGTTAGACCATATAGTCCACCACGCTAGCCTAGTGCGGGTTGGCGCACTTACATGCCATAGAAATTCTTAAAAATCAATATGTGAACACGTTAGTAGCCGCGTATAGTCCGTTTACCAACAGGCCACCACGCACTATTACATCCAATCCATAAATTACGGCACACAAAAATATTTTTTGGTCCCTCCCCTCCTTGTCAGAGCTGGTCTTATTGTGGACCCCCCTCCTCCCTACCTCATGTGATGTCACATATTTTACAATTTTAGACATAGAGTTACAACTATTTTTTATGAAATTTAAATTTAGTGTTGTAATACTTGTGGATTCGAACCCGCGACCACCGTGAACATGTTGGCAGTCGCGTCTAGTCCGTGTTACCAATAGGCCACCACGCACTTTCATAAACATTTGTCTTGGTGCGGGGATCGAACCCTCGGCCTCTCGTTAAGAGTCGGCATCCAACCAAGTGGACTACGGAGGCTGGCCGACTACCTCAATAGTAAAGCTATCTGACTACTTACAAAATTATAAATATTAAAGGTTCCTAGCACTTGCTGCTTTCACTATAAAAAGTCACTAGATCCCATAAAAATCAATAGTTTGAACTTTTCATTGAACTATTGAGCGACACAAAAACGTATACAACAAAGAAATGTTTTGAATGAGTTGTAGGCATATAGTTAAATATCGCACTGCCAAAATACAAGAATTACTCATTATTCGGCATGTGACGATGCACAGCATCTGTGAGAGAGCGTCTTACTTCCTTTTCCGTTTTTACCCAATTTATTCCTTTTTTTCTGTTACTTCCGCTTCGTTCCGACCAATGACCGTTGAGCAGGTGTCACGTGGTCTCAGGAGATCGCCTGTGGTGGGACAGCGCGATGTTGGATCATAGCGTCGTTCTTCCTTCGAAGAAGTAACATCGTTTATAATAAAATAAAATAAATTGTTAGTGAATTAAAGTGAATAAATATCAAAATTGATATTGTAATAATTAAAAGTTATTCAGTATAATGAGCGAAAGTGATTCTGGTGTTCCGGGGCGCTTGAATGTCGATCAGGCAGACTTGCCGGTTGATGTTCGTGCCGCGTCTTCTACCGAGGATCGCGCTGGTCGTTCAGACCACGATACTACACCTTCAAACCGTCGCAAGCGCCGTTCTTTACCATCAAGCGAATCAAGCGAGTCAAGCTCCGAGAACTCGGACTACCCTCAGGTAAAACGGAGCCGCCATGGTAAGTCAATTCAAGCCTTATCTGACCAAGTGAGCACCTTAACGAATCTTTTATGGCATAAATACTTTTCGGAGTCTTCGGTAAGGCGCAACACGCCACCCTCACAAGTGCCTGATGCGATTTTATTACCAGTAGAGGGTACCGTCTCCAACGAATTTTTGTCATTACCAGTAGTGCATGAATCTGAAATAGAACCAACGCCGGGCCCTAGCACATGTCCTGTTGGTTTTACCTTAAATCGGCCCGTTGCAGCGGGTACTATTGGTCCAGACGGTTCATTTAAGCTAAATTTGAGTGGAGTAAAAACGACAATAAAAGAACCTAAAATACCTATGGCAAAACCTAGTCGGGTAAAGCAACTCGAGGTGCTCCAACGCTTTGGTAATCCGGACTGGAAAAACGTGCGGTACGCGGACGCCTTAAAATCCCATATTGCAACGCCGGGGTTTATGGAGGTAGAAATTAACGACGAATTGAGACAATTTGTCAAAGGAAAGGATTACGCTGCTAGTTCTGAGAGGATTGTAGCGTCCTTGACCAACGCTTTACTTGCACAACAAGAATTATTAAATAATAACCTACAGCAAATTATTGACTGGGCAGCATCTTCGGACACAGTTTTATCGCCTTCCGCCGTATTTGATAAAATTTCGGAGCTATTTCAACCAACGTCCAAATTTCATAAAAATAATGAAGAAATTATGCAATTAGTATGCGGAAAAAAGAGCAAAGTGCATAGAAACTCGTCGGGATCGTATTTTGAATCAATTACCTAATAAGATTTTGCGAGAGGGTCTGAGTAAAATACCTCAGAGTTCGAAATATCTTTTTGACGAGTCTCGGCTGCAGACGTATATACATAATACCGGTGGTATTGAGAAATGGATTCGTCCTTGGTACAATCGAGAAAAAGAAGGACAGAAACCCAACACTAAACCAGTGACAGTACCAAACAATCCATATGACATTAAGCGTCGAGGCCATTCCTTTCGAGACAGTGGACATCAACACTATAAAAAAGGAACATCCGGCGTCAATAATGCCAAGCGAACCTTTACCACAATACCCAAGCAATCCTTCAAGAAAGACGGCCCAGCGGTCAAAAGAAACGCCGATCAATGACGTAAGGCCCCTGTCGCACATCAGCGGATTTTACGGAGGCTGTCTGCGAGCGCATTGCAGGCAGTGGTTGACGCTTCGGGCTCCGGAGGCCCTTCTCGATCTGATTACGGGAATGCGTCTTCCATTCACCTCCAAGCCTCTGCTGGTCTATCCATCACAGAGGTTGCTTCAACGGTTCGAAACAAAACAATCAGCCGCAATGTCGCAACAAATCAATACATTACTCCATCAGGGTGTGCTGGAGATTCCAGACCAAAATCGACTGGGTCCCAGCTTTTTGTCAACAATGTTTTTGACAAAGAAAAGCGACGGAAGCTGCAGGCCTATATTCAATCTCAAAAGATTGAACAAATATATAGTACCAAAGCCTTTCAAACTAATATCACACTTCCAAATACCTCACTTTCTGCAAGAGATGGATTGGATGATAAAAATCGACCTATCATCAGCGTACTTTCACATCAATGTCTCAGAATGCGATCGAAAATTTCTAAGAGTGGTATACAACCAGCAAGTACTTCAGGTGACGAGCTTGCCCTTCGGACTATCTTGCGCACCCAAAATTTTTTCATCCCTGACAAATTGGGTTGCGCAGTATCTTCGGTCTCGAGGAATACGAGTCATCGTATATCTAGACGATTTCCTCATAGCATGCCAATCCGAGAAACTTCTACAATCACAGGCACAATTGGCTCTGCATACGCTCCAGTGGCTGGGTTGGACAATCAATTACGAGAAATCGGTGATCCAGCCTACTCAAAAAATAGAATATCTGGGATTAGTCTGGAACACGAAACAGAACTTCAAGGCACTTCCAGAGAGAAAAACACAAGCAACACTGTACAGCTTGAGGCGAATAGTCAGCAAGAAAACAATGTCCTTGAGAGAGTCTCAGGTATTATTAGGCACTCTGAACTTCGCCAATTTTGTAGTAAGAAGGGGTCGGTTACACTGTCGTCACGTCCAACGATTTTCAAGAGATATTTCCAAAATAACATCACGGAAACAAGTAATGCTTCCAGAGTCCACATTGATCGACCTGAAGTGGTGGATTACAACCCTGGAATCGGGCCAAGTGAAAAACAACTTGTTCCTGAAATCAACTCAGCATTTTCTGACGACAGATGCGTCTGACTACGGATGGGGAGCACAGCTAGACGACCTCACGATATCGGGCAATTGGAAACCCAACCAGCGAACCTGGCACTGCAACAGGAAAGAGTTATTTGCCATTCTAGCGGCAGTGACGCATTTCAGTTCCCTATTGCAGAACCATCATGTGACACTACAGTCCGACAATCGGACAGTCGTATCGTACGTGCAGAAAGAAGGGGGGACACGATCCATAACACTATTGGAAATGACTCATCAGCTCATGACTCTATTGGACAAATGGGACATTTTAATTTCCGCGGAATACATTCCGGGGAAATTCAACAACATAGCGGACAGACTATCACGGGGAAAGTATCCGACCGAATGGCATCTCCTTCAGCCAGCAGTGACAAAGATATTTCGTCGGATGGGTACACCTCTAATAGACCTGTTTGCCAGCAGAGAGACGACAGTAGTGGAAAAATATGTAACAAGGGACAGCTTGGACAAATCAGCCCAATTCTGCAATGCCTTCAGCCGGCAATGGCATTTCCAACTAGCATGGATATTTCCACCACCAAGTCTGATTCCTCGTGTTCTACACCATCTGAACTCGGCAGAAGGAGTCTATATACTTGTAGCTCCAATGTGGAAGAGGGCGTTTTGGTTACCGGATCTACATCGACGAGCACTCTGCAAGCCAATGAAAATCCATCAATTAGACCAGGTACTGATAGATCAAACAACCGGCCTCCCACCACCAAGGGTTCAAGAGATAGAACTATATGTCTGGAAAATTGGGGCTGGGACAATGTTACCAAGGAATGGTCAGAAGCAGAGAAATCCTTACTTAAGTCCAGTTGGAGAGAATCTACATTAAGAACTTATCAGCCAGCATGGAATCGATGGATCAAATGGTGTATTGCAAATTCATTTGATTTTAAACACCCAAATGGTGCAAGTTTGTCAAAATTTTTAGCCCATTTATTTCTCGTGGAAAAACTAGCATTCCCTACTATTTTATTGCACAAATCAGTAGTTTTAACATTTGGTCAAGTTAATAACAACGAGAACCTAAATTCAAATTTTTTAGTTAAACATATTCTGAAAGCCATCTCGCTTCAAAAGCCCAAAGTAGAAAAACGTCCCATTTGGGACCCAAGCGATTTAGTGCTCTGGTTGCAAGTAAACTCACCAAATTATGTATCATTATTTGAAGCTTCCCGAAGATTAGCATGTATACTTCTCCTTGCTTCGGGAAGGCGTGTGCACGATCTCACACTCTTAAAAATTTCTCCTGAATATTATGTGAATAGCAATGACTATTGTATTTTTTACCCCTCATTTGGCTCCAAGACAGATACGAGTACTTATAGACAATCAGGTTGGAAGCTTTTAAAGCATAATAATCCTAATGTGTGCCCTATTTACTGGATTCAAAAAGTTATTGCCTTAGGAGCTAAAAGACGCACTGCTGATTGTAATAATGCCTTGTTTATCTCTATACGAGGACCTAGTCGTGGTGCAACGCGAGCAATAATTGGAAACTGGATTAAGTCGGTCCTTAGAGATGCAGGTATTTCTGCTTCACCAGGCAGTGTACGATCAGCAGTAGCGTCCTTAAATTGGTACGAAAACTTCTCTGTAGAAGAAATCCTTGCGCGAGGTAACTGGCGCCGACCAAATACATTCGCAAAATTTTACCAAAAGCAAATAGTTGGCAAATCAATGCCATCAGAATTAAATCTTGCAGTTAATTTTGAGCCTATTGAATAGATATGTTTATTATTACGCCCAAAAAGTTGTTTATATATAATATAATCCAAAAATGTTTAACTTTCAGTGTTTCATTGTCTGAACCTTATCACATAGCCTCGTTACGTGGTCACCAGGAGCTATAAACACATCTCTCACAGATGCTGTGCATCGTCACATGCCGAATAATAGTGCAAGTTTTACATAAAAATAAAACTTGTATTATTGAGCAGAGACGATGCACAGTATCCCATTAAGACCTCCTGGTGAGAGACTTCTATGATCCAACATCGCGCTGTCCCACCACAGGCGATCTCCTGAGACCACGTGACCCCTGCTCAACGGTCATTGGTCGGAACGAAGCGGAAGTAACAGAAAAAAAGGAATAAATTGGGTAAAAACGGAAAAGGAAGTAAGACGCTCTCTCACAGATGCTGTGCATCGTCTCTGCTCAATAATACAAGTTTTATTTTTATGTAAAACTTGCACTATTTAAAATAACAGATAATATAATTAATCAATTCGCTCGAAATGATTTAATGTAAGGGGTAGGTATTAATTTTCTTCGTCTGTGATTGATATATTACACTAGAGCGGACATCGGAAACAAAATCTCTGCGCATTGTGCTTGCAAACAGTGACGCGAGAGCGAAGATAATGTTACTTCGTAGGCGCGACAGGGACAGAAATAGAATGAGCGGTACGGTACCCTTCATTTTTTTACATTTTGTTTTGCAGTGTCTCCTCTAGTATATTATCTCAAAGATTTTCTTATTTTTTTGTTTTAAAATTTACACATTAACAGTAAATAATTAGTTCGTCCTGGTTCGTCCTTTCGATCATGAAATTCAATACAAATGACACACCGAGTTAAATTCTTACGTCGCATTACCGCATTTATTTATTTATTTACCGCAGAGCCCATGACAGCAGATTTTCGTTCTCAAATCCCAACCAGCTAAGATTTAGAATACTTACCCTCAACAATTATATTATTTGTTACTGAGGGAGATTAATTAACAAAACAGTCGACATCTGTAATGATGCGTGAAGATATATACCTTAATTATATTTATCTTTGATTACGGATAATGATTATATATAAATAGCTATCATGTATTTGGTTACACAATTCCTCAGGATGTCTGTTCTGTATCTGGTCTGTGTTTTGTTTGTATCGGGCTTGGTACAGGTAAGTCACATCAACATTAAATTAACTCACTCAATAAACTCAAGTTTTACTAATAGTATTGATTATAACCTTGTCAATCAGATAACATCAAACTTTAAAGCAATGCCACTCCTAAGCAATAACTTAGTTCTTTGTGAAAAGTTGATACATTTTGAAATGGAGCGATCTAAATAAAATAACGAACAGTAAGAGGCTTTGGAATATTTTTTTTGTTTTTTTGTCATTACTTGTAGCATAATAAATTAACTACATACAGGTTGTCCATAATAGTTATAAATCTGAGATAATCTACAAATTCAAGTTGTTTATTTCTTGTTTTAAGATCTTTCTTAAAAGAGTTCCGTTCTCTTTCATATACCAAGTCCTGGCTAGCTCTTAAATTCTTGATTTTTAGGTACCCATCTTGTTCTGGAATGCAACAAAAGCTAACCGTGCCTTAATCAGTTGAATCGCCTATCTTGTAGATATTTTGATTTATTAGGTATTTTTATTACATAACTTCCGTAAGATAAGTGTCATACTTTCTTATACAATCAATTTTATTGTTTACTTTATAACTTCTTAAATTCTTAATGTAATTATTAATGATAAATTTTTTTATTATATTTCGAGAGTACGTGTTAGAAAGCTTTCCCACGAGCTCTGTATAAATAAATTAAATATTTCATCATTTGATTATAGATATCGTTTTCTTCTAGGGAGATTCTGTACCAAGTACTGAAGAGATCTATACACCTTCCGAACCGGCGTACTTGGATGAGGAACCTTTTAGTAAGTTATACATTATTAAGCTAATGGTATTTAATATTTTTCATCAACCATTATTTTCCAATCCCAATCCCAAATCCAAGATCCAAAAAATGTATCTTCTTCTTGTTTCTCGACTGCATCTATACAATGAAGATACCCTGCACGTAAACACAGAAACCTAGGGCTGTCTACATAATATGGGGTATTTATTATTCAAGTCCCTTCTGATAAATTCTCATTCTAATTCTTGAATGCCATTTTAGGATCGAGGAGTTTCTGTAATATTTCTTTTAATTCTCCAAACTTGATTCATCTACCTTTTCAGGTTCAAGGATCGTAGCTGGATGGCCAGCTGAAGATGGCCAGATCCCTCACCAAGTCAGCCTGAGGATGGTACGTGATGGAGGTGGCGTGGGAGCCTGTGGAGGGATGATAATTAGCAACGAGTGGATGCTCACAGCTGCCCACTGTCTTGCTAGGTAATTATCAGCATGTGGAGGACATTGATGCGGATTTTGACTTAGGTAAACTATCTAAGGTTAACTGAGTTGCACAAAAGTTTCCATGGTGATACTTTTTTGGGGTTTTCTCATTATTCAACGTTACCTAGTCTGAATAATTAGTTTCATCCACACATTGAATTCGAACTAGGCTTATTTTGGACACATAGTGTTTGAATCGTTTAAAATCCTATTTACCAAAACAATAATTAGCAATTTGATCTATTATTTCTTCAAAAAACTGTAAAGGTATACAGACATCAAACTTAACAACATGGTGTAAATCAGTGTCTCACCATTGAAAGAGTACACGGAATATTCATTGGCTCAATTCGGCTTGCAATTCAACAGTCTCAACCTTGGAGGCCTTTCCTTATTTTATAACAGTACTAGGGGTCCGGCCCAGCTTCGCTCGGGTGCAGATAGTTTTTGAGTCCAGCCCAGTTTAGCAACATTGGAACTATTTCGCTTGATAACTGTATTAATTATCTGGACTCAACGTTACAACCTCACTTTAAACTGTCCATCGCATACCTTTGAGTTTAAAAGAACATCGCATATATTTCAATTCCGTACACATCTCACGGGAACACCTCTTTTTGTTAATATAAAAATGAGCGTATGCGTTAATTGGTCCAACAGTTTGAGTTTGGAGATGGAAGAAACACACGAACTTTAGCATTTATAATATTAGTACGACTGTTTATCCCCAGACGCACAACCTACGTAGTACGCCTGGGCCTGACAAACTTAACTAAGGTTGACATGATCTTCGAAACCGACATATCCCGGGCACACATCCATCCTCTCTACAACCAGGGATCCACTGCAGTGCAGACCAATGACATCGGCGTGCTCAACTTCGGACGCTATGTACCTTATGGACGTGAGTATTTCTATTATATTTTTTTATTGCACTGAATGGCGAGACGAGCATTCCGTTCGCCTGATGGTAAGCGATACGACCACTCATAAATAGTAGCAAAACCAAACAACGCCTTGAATTACAAAACAATGCTTGGCATTCCACTGCGCTCGCCAACCTGAGACATAAGATGTTAAGTCTCAATATTTCCGTGAGTTACTCTGGCTACAATGTCCCTTCAATCTAAAACACAACAGTGCATTTCCACTGCTGTTTGGCGGGAGAAATAGACAATGCGGTGGTACCTACCCAGGCGGCCTCTCACATATGAAAGTCCTACTACCAGTGAAATTATAACTGATGTTTTGAAATGATCCCTGAGCCTACCATAACATCTAACAAGGTTCTTACGCATCACTTAAGATACAACGTTCCTAATCTTAGCAATGATTAATCTGTTCGATCAATGACGAATTACACTATGTTATGACATACACAGTGGGAAGCCTCCGTTCAGCATTGAATTTCTGTGGCTAAAATGATAATGATGTAAGGATATACTGAAGTATGTTTTAAATGCCTTGGAAACTTAATTATGAAAAAATGAATAGACCATTAAGATTGAAGAGAAAGTGAGGATTTTCAAGACTCTATCCGTGTCATGCTACGAAACGCAATTCACTTCACACAAAGAGCCTACGATACAGTAATTAGGGCATGTTGGAGCTATCCTATTGCTATATTACACGTTCTGAAAGCCACAATTTCAAAGATGCAACACTTAATTTCAGCTAACATCCAGCCTGTGAGATTGCAGAGCAGTGAGAGGAAACACATCGAGTACGACGGAGTCACCCTCACTATGAGCGGCTTCGGAAGAAACAACGACGCCTGGTTGGGTTCGTAAATTTACTTCTTTGTATTTACCGTCAACCCATCATCATCATGTCATCATGGTCATGTCTGACCTCAATTCACTGGAAAAGTGGTTGGGTTCGTACTTCTTTGTATATTTTATCTACAAACATGGCCTGACCTCTACTGGAATAAAGCCTTTTCACTTCTAGCCTACTGTATCGAAAAATTAAAGATATAAATGTTTTCCAAATTGAATCAATTGTCAAATAAGTCTTCGGCAATTACTCAACGGACGTAACGTAAGAGCAAGTACATCATGGCAGCTTTCTATGAACCACTCAGGTTAGGTTAATCAATTGGTTAGAATACCAATTGTCTTAATTAACTACAGTAAGGTTCCACTTCATTATGGAATAGCTAACTACTAAACTAGTTATAATAAAACAAACATATATAAACTCACGCCTATATCCCAGAAGGGGTAGGCAGAGGCAGGACACCCACGTTTCGCCTTGTATGTTCCGTCCCACAATGTGATAGGTGGCGAGCCTATCGCCATATCGGGCACAAATTCCTGACTCTGGGCTGATAATGAATAGAAAAATCCAATATCACTTTGCCCAACCCGGGATTCGAACCCGAGACCTCCGTTTTGTAACCGTACCTTAGTATAACTACGCCACCGAGGCAGTAAATAATAACAGTCTTAGTTAAATCTAATAGATACGAAGCCAATACGTTTTCTGAGATTTACTCGAGCGCGTCTGATGAATATAGGAGAAGACTCTTGCATTTACCTTTATCATTCAGATCCTATGTCCCTTGGATGAGACAAAAGGTACACACATTGACTATCCATCTCGGCCTTGAGCTTCCTGCTTGATGTCGGTCCAAGATTTCCCGACAATTTTGGCTTCGTCGATTACAGTCCTTCGCCAGGTTTATTTGGGACGGCCACGCTTACGCTTACCTTGGGGAATCCAATCCATTGCCTGTTTAGGTATATGGTTTGCACCTCTTCGAAAGGAGTGGTCAATACATCCACCTCTATCATAGTAACTTCGAAATTCAAAATCGTTATTACTCGCATAGTAATTAACCACATATAATTGTGTATTCTCTATATTCAGGAGGATACATCCCGGAGATCCTATCATGGGTATACCAGACCGGTATTAGCCAGGTGGAGTGTTTCCGCTGGTTCCCCAACAGCCAGGTCATCAGGGAGCAGACCATGTGCGCCAGATACTACAACAACACCTCGCAGAATGGTTGTACTGTAAGTCTTAACATCCGCCTTTGTCCCACATTTATACGGTCTACGTTATCTACGGGTTTTAGTACGACTAAGGACCAGTGCAAAGTAGAACGAACGATGGACGACGTGTTGGCCGAAGTGATAATGGATTTTTCAATTCATTCTCAGAGGAAATTATGGTTGACATGGCAATAGGCCCGCCTCTTATTACATCGTGGGTGTCCTTGTAGCACACAAGGACACCCATAATGTGCTACAAGGGCATTCAGCCTACCTGTTCTAGAAAAAAAAGTGACTTCATATTTATCTATGTCATTTTTAAAAACTCTTCGAGTAGACACTTTTATATTTTACACTTATATATTTTTTTTTAGTTTATTTGACTTTATCGTTTAGTATTATTTGACAGGGTGACAGCGGCGGTGCTCTTACCCAAGTAGACATTGATGGCCAGCTCACTGTAGTGGGTATCTTCAGCTTTGGAGCTGCCGTTGGATGTAACACTCCCAACCCTGGAGGTAAGTTCTAGAATGTGTTTTTTTTATATATACTGGCCTGATAGTAAGCGCAAATGCCGTCCAGGCAGAGTATCGAAGGGAATCAGAAAGTAGTCCCGTGCCATTCGTTACAATTATGCTGCTAAGATGCTTCTTCACACTACGGCGGAAGGGCCCAGGGTTATAGAAAGGAGGAATCACGCGTGGCGGCAAACAATTTATTGTCTTCTTCAGGTACTTTTTGCCTCCTCTAGGGTCTCCACAATGAACTGATAAAAGCAGCCTGCGTCCAGTGAATTCCATTGGATGTTACGTCATCTGTTCACCTTTACAGCCTAATTACACGGACAGCCTCCGTTAGTTGGTTACACGCTGGCTGTGAAACGAGAAGCCACGGATTCCATACCTGCACCGAGACAAATATTTGTAGGATCCACAGATATTTGTTTCGGGTCTGGGTATTTGTGAGACCGAAAAATCTCACATAGGGCATAGTTTCTGATATCCACTACACAAGACTGGATAGTGGAGGTACTATGTATGTGACTCTGGGGTGTATTTATTTATTTATAGATTTTATAGCAGCGATTTACCTCTCTTACCTACGATATACCTCTCTTGAATTTTCCTATGATATACTTCTCTTGAAAATGGTCTTGTGATTGCTCGAACAGTAACATAACATCTTTCCTTACTTCCTTTCATAAAGTATAATTATGTTCAAAAATATTAACATTTTTCAAATTTCAGGCTACGTTCGTCCCGAATACTACCACGATTGGATCAGGGAGAGCACTGGCGTCAACTTCGACTGGAGTGTGTCAAGCCTCATCAATGGATAAAGGAATTGCAGCTAGATAAATACATGACATTTTTAAACTAATTTCTTCTTTCAATGGCGTATTCAATATATTTATACCTACTGAGTATATTTTACTTACTACTATTTACTTATTTTACTTACCTGGACTATATGTTCTAACCCCTGTCAGTCGTACTCTCGATTGCAGAGGAGGCCCGTGCCCTGCAGTTGGACGTATATGGGCTCATACAGATGCTTTACTTAAATGAATACAACAAAACATTAAAATAATATGCGTTACCTAATAAATGTTACTTCATATGTAATATGTTCGAATTATTTGTACCACTTATTCATTTTAATGAATCCACAATCTTCAAATAACATTGCTTAACTTTAAATATTATAACTGTATATGATTTTGTATTTAAATAATTATTTATTTATATACTTTATTGTACACCAAAATGTATAAACAATAAACAGATATACCGGGTATATCAAGACTGCTACCGAAAACGAAGCCGGGTGGTAGTTAAAGCGACTTCAGACACAATGCAATAGAAAATGTTGTAAAAAAAGTGACAATTTTTTTTTGTAATTTTGTTTTCTTTTGTCGTATTTGGGTGGTAAATGCATTTTGTCCTAAAATAATAGTGTGTACCCTTTTATTTATAAATACTCTAAGGGATAAAAGAGATTAAATTATTAATAAAGCAAAAGCTATGGATTTACCACCCAAAAATAATGATATTTTAAAAATCATTAAAAATCATTGTCGCGTTTCTCAGCAAAATTTTTAGTTGCATTGTGTTTGTAGCCACTAAAACTACCACCCGGCTTCGTTTTCGGTAGCAGTCTTGATATACCCGGTATACACACAAGCAACGAACTTTAGTGTTGCTCATTTCAAAACTAATTTCCAATCCAATGATTACAATAAAATTGGACGCTTGTAATAATTCAAAAACATCTCACTCACACACAACTCCTCAATA
The DNA here is from genome assembly GCA_023078785.2 of Hyles euphorbiae. Classification (NCBI taxonomy): domain Eukaryota; kingdom Metazoa; phylum Arthropoda; class Insecta; order Lepidoptera; family Sphingidae; genus Hyles; species Hyles euphorbiae. The sequence continues at coordinate 13,721,760 of CM041044.1, read as the reverse complement.
TATCAAATACAGCTGATTTCAGTAGATAAAAATTAATTAGCAGATAAATTTATAATTCTACAATTTATGAGCGATGTGCCTACAGATATAATTTAAAGGCTGGCGTCCACATATTCGCATCGTACGTATCGGACGCATCGCATTAAACGGATCGTATTATTGTCTGTATAGGCTTACATTAATTATTTATAATTAATAACCAAAATTATAAAAAAAATCAATAAAAGTATAATATTTTATATCACTCCGTAAAATCAAACTTGTTTTGCCTAGTTTCGATAGTTGCAAATAAAACCAACATCACTCGAAGGTGTCGAACATCGATATTGTATCGTGAGCAATTTGTGTAACATTAAATTATTATATGCAGTGAATATATAGGTAGTTTTGATTAGTAATCTAGACGCTTACATTTGTATAGGAATTCATACAAGTGCGTTATTTTGCGATTTTTTTTGCGTCCACTGATTCGCATCGTACGGAAGGCACGAACCTATCCGTTGCGTCGTCAATGCCGATGGCAATGCTCTAAGAGCCAGTTTAAGCAAATACGATCGCTGCTGATATTGTGGACACATTGTAAAAAAAGTCCGTAAGATACGATGCGTCCAATACGTACGATGCGAATATATGGACGCCTGCCTTAAATATAGATCTGGATCAGCCCATATACGTTCCACTACAGGGCACGGGCCTACTCTACAATCGAGAGTACGATTGAGAGTGGTTAGGCCGTATAGTCCACCACGCTGGCCTAGTGCGGGTTGGCGGACTTACATACCATATAAATTCTTATGAATCGCTATGGTATGCAGGTTTCCTCACGATGTTTTCCTTCACCGTTTTAGTGCGTGGTGATTGACTATCAATACACACATGACTCCGAAAAGTCAGAGGTGTGCCCTGGGATTTGAACCCGCGACCACCGTGAACATGTTGGCAGCCGCGTCTGGTCCGTTTACCAACAGGCCACCACGCACTTTAAATATAGGTAATACGAGAAAATTAAATTTAAAAAGTACTTAGAAAAGAGGCGAGTATTTTATTTAAAAAATACGTCCCACAGCACGGCACAGATCTACTCTATAATCGAGAATACGGTTGAGAGTTCTTAGGCCATATTTTCCACCACGCTGGCCAAGTGCGGGTTGGCAGATGTAATTACTATAATATCTAATAAGTGAACGATAACGTATCATAATTTATCGCATTAAAATCCGTGCATTTATTTATCGTACATTTAAATCAATAAAAAGTATTTAGGCCCATGACACAGCGGCTCAAGTTGATAACTAATACAATTATCTGCTTTTGGTATTGAACCAACCCGCACTAGGCCAGCGTGGTGGACTATATGGCCTAACCACTCTCAATCGTACTTACGATTGTAGAGTAGGCCCGTGCCCTGCAGTGGGACGTATATGGGCTGATACAGATACAGATTGAATATTGATTGTACGTTATCTTATTTAATACGTAGTAATATTATTTGTGACGTATCACGTAGTAGGTATTTGTTGTGATTTGTCGCAATTTTTTATACTTACATATATTTTAATTACATATATTGATTGCGTTAATTAATAGGTATGGTCTATGGAAAAGGAACGGGAGAAGGAAACAGACTTCTGACATCGCACCATTAAAAAACGATAGGAAAGCCGTCGTTCGTTTCGTCTTCACGTTCATGTCAAGCCTGCTGCCTGTCTATTCTTACAATTAAACTCACGCCCTTCCCCAGAAATAGTAGGTAGAGGTGCAACCACCCAATATTACCTTGTATTTTCAATCCCAAGATGTAATCGAGGGCAAATCCATAGCCATAATGGGCAGCAATTCCTGATAATAAACAGAAAAATCCAATATTAAACGTGGCCGCGGGTTCGATTCCCGCACCGAAACAAATATTTGTGTGAACTACAGCTATTTGTTACGGGTCTGGGTGTTAGTGATGCCGAATAGTCTCTCGTAGTTCCTGATTCCCACTACACAAGACTCGATCTTAGTGTGGGGTCAGGACTATGTATGTGACTGTTGGGTGTATTTATTTACTTTGCCCGATCCGGCATTTGATCCCAAAACCTTAGCTTTGCAATCATAACGTAGTACAACTACGCTACCGAGGCATTCAAACAATCAAATCTTATAATGGTCCAAAGCAACTACTGTTTGACTATCTGATTGTATGGAGATAAAGCCGAATTTCAAGATAAAATAGCCTATCAATTAGCCTAATTATAATCTATACTAATATATAAAGCTGAACAGTTTGTTTGTTTGTTATCTTTAATCTCAGGAACTACTGGTTCGAATATAAAATTATTTTTGTTTTGGATAGGTCAGTTATCGTGGAATGATATAGGCTATTTGTCATCATGCAATGGCCTATAGGAGGGAAGCAGTAGTGAAAAATCTAGCAAATACGAGGAAATTTTCATCTTTTTTCGTGGTCCGATTGGTCCCAAAATCGATATCTGAGGAATCCGTTGCTCCGATATTCTAAATTGATATTTAAAATTGAACATTTTGGTCATCATTTTGAAAAGTGTATCTGCACCCGGGCGGAGCCAGGGCAGACCGCTATATAATATAATAATTATAATCTTAAAATTGGATTATAATCTTTTAAAACAGATTTCTAATTACTTGTAATAAATATTTAAAAAGTCATTGTGTTAGCAAAAGTGTGAAATGGCGGCTGTGTATTATATAGGCTTTCTGGGCCTTTTGGCCTTTGCTCAGGTACTGTTTTTAACTATTTCTATCCATACCTACTTATTTACCTAACTTTAATTAATTAGTTTACAAATCCTTTTTAAATCATATCAAATCATAATTTATTTCAAAATAGAAATTCTATAAAATGTTAGCGACACAATCAACTAAACTACTTATAACTAATAAGTTAGTAATGATACAAAATACTATTTTATTGAACTGGACGACATAAATATTTTGCAGTGGACACTCACAGCAATCCGCAATTATTTTCAGAATACTGTAGTTTCAACTCTTGAATAACTTTTAAATATATACGATCCTCAATTATTGTAGTCAAGTTAGGGTATAAACCCTCTTGGCTGTTTATACTACAAAGGCTTTATTCATAAATAATTTTAAAACCTACGTTAATTATTGAGTGTGTTGTCCCTTTCGAATTTTGAATTGCGTTTAAGCGAATAATACAAAACATTTTATAACTATCTATGTATAAGACCGTAAGTACTTCTATATAAACCCTAAATGCACAAAATAAAAAAGTTTATCCATATTATGGGCATGTTCTTCAATTAAGAAAGGTTAGCCAGTATCCAAGACTAATACGAGTTGGTAGACTTTACTATTCTGTATCAACCCACAACCGTCTATTGCTCATCACACGACTCCTTTACAAGCGAAAGTTTCAGTAAGAAGGGTTAGGATTTAGTCACCAAGCTTGAGTTATGCAGTTTTGTACACATTCATCATCTTAGCCACAAGAAGTCCACTGCTGAACATAGGTCTCCCCCAAGGATCTCCACAATGACCTGTTGCAATGCAAGCGGCCTGCATCCAGCGACTTCCTGCAACTTTAGCCAGCTCATCCATCTTGACCTTGGTACACATTACTAACCTTTAAATCTGTAGGAAGGTTATAATTTCTTAATAACTGGATTGCCTGACCGGGTTCAAAATCGTGTTAATTTTCTGAATTTTCCCCTATCTTCAGCGACTTTGGCGAGCTCAGACACAAAGAATAGGTCGACTTAACATGTATCGATAAAAAAATCTCACAAAATGAAATAGGTCTAAAGTAATTGTAGAATATACTGTGTTTTCCACAACTTTAACATTGTGCTGTAACGGTGAAAGAAAACATCTTGAGGAAACGTGTGTACCATAGCGATTTTGTAAGAAGTTGTTTAATATGTAAAGTCTACCAACCCACACAACGCCACCGTGTTAAACTATACGGTTCAATCACTTCCAGTCGTACTCTCTATTGTAGAGAAGGCCCGTGCCCTGCAATAGGACCTATATGGGCTGATTCAGTTAAATTAAAATATCTTTAATACAAATTGCAACTTTATTTTCAGGCTGATCCACTGTACCAAGATAATCGACCAACCCATGCCATTATCGAAGACATTCGAGGTAATAACATAATTTAATTGATCAAAATAAAAAAACTGATAAAACTAATCAAGTCTCAAAATAAATTGTTGTATGAATAGGAATAAAACATAATGCTTCTTTTCTATTCATCTCATGTGCATATTTTGTTCATCAGCCATCTTTTAATTTTAATTTTACTAACTTTAACGTGAAACGGGTGTCATTTTAGCAATTATTTTTTAGAGCTCCATAAAGGTTGACACATCGATTTTATTATTTCAAAAGAAAGATAGATAAATGAAACGGGTCGTTGCTATTAATATAAACAAATTTAATAGCAACGAGCCACGATTGTTTAGATAACCTAACATTGCCAGAAAAAGTATGTCCTACGATTTGGCAGGTCGCAATATCATAACCAATTCTAATAAATAATATTGCCAAATGAAACCATTTTTATATGCTTTTTCACACCAAATTTAATGATTAACTAACCATCCATCCCATGACAATAAGGCCGCCACTTGTGCATTTTTATGTAATGCTGTCTTCTTATTATCTGGTATAAAATTAAGGGTTCAATTAATAAACAATCCTTCTAGATGCTTCCTCAAGAGTCGTGGCGGGTTGGCCAGCGGAACCCGAGCAGATTCCATACCAGGTCAGCTTGAGAATGGTGAACGCAGTTGGCAGTGTCTCCTCGTGTGGCGGCTCCATCATCCATCACAACTGGGTTCTCACCGCTGCCCACTGCGTGGCTAAGTAAATAAATAAATAAATACATACACCATACACTTTCCTGACGCCAGTGTCGTGGGTATTAGACACTAGAGTTTCTTGCCCGTTCTTCTCATGTGAAAACCGCTTTACGTGTTCGTAGATCAAAAAATAACTGAATTTTAACGAACATTTCAATGGACTCAATAACATATAAACTTCATTTTACTACGAAAGAATATTCGGTCTTACTACACAAACATTTTTGTTTCGATGCGGGGAACGAACCCAGGCCACGGCTCGTTGAATTAAGTGTTTTTCTTTTAATTCCTTACGTATACTATACGTCGTATAACAGGCTTAGGCCATAATCCACCACGCTGGCCTAGTGCACGTTGGGAGACTTCACAAACAAACGCCAATTTACCTTTGATCATATACTGTAGACACGACATTTTTTATCCAGGCGAGAATCTAATCTACCTTGGCTTTGACGCAGAAATTCATTCATGCATTTCATACTTGAATCAGCTCATACATTTATTAATGGGTTATTCTGATTAATATCTGATTCTTTATCTCCTACAAATTAATTGAATTTGTGAGAATAAATCTACGTCGATAGATTACGTTTTTTGTCTTGTATTTTTGCCTTATTTAACTGACTTCAAAAAAAGGAAGAGGTTCTCAATTCGTTGGAATCTTTTTTTTATGTATTTCAACCGATTTAGAAAAAATCTTTTTTCCTTCTAAAGGTATATTTTACAGCTGGTCCCATAAAAAAGATGGTGAAGACCTGATGAATATTTGGACTTAGAAAGTAAAACTCTTCAAAATTGAGTAGGATTCCAATGCTTGTTTGCAATATGTTCAGTATTAAAGTTAAACTATTCTGCGGCAGAGAAGGCGTGAGTGTGAGAAAATTAATACACATCTAAATACACAATATCTTCGGCAACTTTTAACCGATCTTAAAGATTTTGTTTTTGTAAAATAAAGTTTTTTTAAATAATTCTTCCCCAGCCGCATCACATTCGTGGTCCGCTACGGTGTGACCAACCTCACTCGACCTGACATCATTGTGGAGACCACTCGCAAGTACATCTACCCTGAATACATCGAGGTCCAAGCTGGAGTGCAGACCGATGACATCGCTCTGCTTGGAGTCGACCAGCACATCCCTTACTCACGTTAGTACCAAATAACATTATGTCTTCATTAGCCAAAAGATATCACAAAATGCTAAAACATTTTGGTGCGAGTCCATGCAAAGGTACATTTAATAGACCGGAATTTAAAAGAAAAATATTAGATCTTAAATACTAAAACTTACTTTCTCGCCGTTATCTCAGACACCTTTGACTACCTTCGGAATTTGAGGCTAAAGGAAACTAGAATAATTAAAACTCCAAATAATATTGTCATTAAATTATCTGTTTTTGCTAAGTTTTTCCTTTTTAGATTTTATTCTTTACACTTAATACTACCCTCTGTTTATCCTTTTCTTATATCCATCCCATGGTTGTCTGCAAGACATTGCTTTTGAGTTATAAGACCGTCAATTGTATTTTTGTTTGCATGTGATTTTTTATTGTATTTATTTCTCATTTCTGCAATAAGGTGTAAATAAATAGTCCGCCAAGCCGCACTAAGCCAGCATTGTGGACTATAGTCTAAACCACTCTCAATCGTAGCTCGATTGTTCAGAACACCTGTGCCCTGTAGTGGGACGTATATGGGCTGATACAGAAATAAATAAATGCATGAGAGCATTAATAAACAATGCCTTCTAATATACAATCCACAGAAAGCATACAGCCTTGCCGCCTGCAGAGCAGTGAGCAGAAGAACATCAACTACGAAGGACAACGTTTGGTGGTCAGCGGTTTCGGACGCACTGACGATCCTTGGAATGGTAATGCTAATAATAATGTTGTTTCGGATTTGCTCGTCTACTAGATAGAAAGTTGGAATCGAACATCATATATTTTTTTCTTTTTTTCTAAGCGATACGACGCTCATAAACAATAGCAAAATCAAATAACACCATGAATTGCAAAGCAACGCATTCCACTGCGCTCGCCATCCTGAGACCTAAGATGTTAAGTCTCATTATGTCCAGTACGAAGTTTACCCCGGCTAAAATGTCCTTTAAACCAAAAGGAACTACTGGTTCGGATAGAAAAAAAATATTATTTTTGTATTGGATGGGTCATTCGTCGAGGAATTCTATAGGCTGTATATTATGAAGCTATGATCTATAAGAGTGAAACAGTGGTGAAAAATCTAGAAATACGAGGAAATTTTATTAGTTTTTCGTTGTCCAATTGGTCTATACTCTAAATTTATAGTCAGAATTGAAAATTTCGGTCACAATTTTGAAAAGTGTATATGCACCCGGCGACCGGGCCAAACCGCTAATTTAATATAAATTGTTGAAACACAACAGGTGGTGCTACTTCGGAGATCCTTATGTGGGTGTTCTTGAGAGCCATCACCAATGCGGAGTGTCGCTACTGGTACAACGACAACACCATCATCCAAGACAAGACCATCTGCGCCGGATACTACAACCACACTTCACAGTCTTCCTGCCAGGTAACGACAATTTAGATTATTTTAATTAAACAGGCATGGAAGTATCTATACCAATACAGTTTTTACCAGCGAATTTACAACTAGATCAGTGGTTCTTAAACTTTTTTACCCTGGCCTGGCATAATGACTGCACTGCGCTTGATGGTAAACGCAAATACGGTCCAGGTAGAGCATTAAATGACACCAGATGGCACTCCCATGACATTCGATATAATTATGCCGGCCTGCTAAGATGCCTCTTCACACTGCTTTTTGATTTTAGCTTACATAGGCCACTTAACACTTCTAAATCTATTCGCAGGGAGACAGTGGTGGGCCCCTGACCATCGTGGACGCTGACGGTCAACCAACCATGGTAGGAGTGGTCAGCTTCGGTCACATTAGTGGATGCAACAATGAATTCCCTGCTGGTGAGTAGCATAAAATATGTTCTGGATACATTTACCAATCATTTACATAGATTTATGATAAACTGGCAACAGGTCTGCAGCTAACTCCTAAGTATTTATCTTATATTTACTACTCGTACAATACGTTGCACAAACGTAATAGTTCCCATCATTTTATAATTTATTTCGCATGTTTCCCAATGCGTTGGCTTGTTGGTTTACGGACTAGACGCGGCTGCAAACATTTTCACGATGTTCCAGGGTTTGAATCCCAGGGCAACATCTGAGTCTTTCGGATTCACGTGTGTATTGATAGTCATTTTTTCATCACTAAGCTCTATAACGCTAAAGGAAAACATCGTGAAAAAACCTGCTTACCATATCGATTTCTAAAAATGTATATGCTAGATATGTAAAGTGGCCTAATCACACTCCATCGTACTCTCGATTGTAGAGGAGGCCCGTGCCTTGCAGTGGGACGTACATGGGCTGATATAAACAGTTCCCTAAAGTTATTCCTTTTTGTCATTGCTTAAGTCCGGCAAACGAGCAGACAGATCACGTGATAGGAAGTGATCACTATCGCCCATGAACATACACAACGCTCGGATCATGCTATATTCTATCCAAATCTACATCAATCAGAAATAGTGTATTAGAATTGCAAAACCTTTGTTGCCACCTTATGTTTTCTAAAATTCTAAAAATTCTTCATTGTTGGACCAAATTCCACACGAACTACTCTTTGGTTCCAGGTTTCGTTCGCCCCGGGCATTACCATGACTGGTACTATGACGTCACCGGCATCAACTTCGACTGGACGCTGGAGGAACCCCTCTCTCAACCCAAGAACGAATATCAAGATGAACCAGACAGAGTTATCGTTGTTGATGCTTAAAAATCAGATTTTGGTAGCTACATCACAGTCATATCATTAGATACAAGAATGTTCAACATATTTTCAGTTTTGAGGGTACAGCTCGATTATCATAATTATTTCTATTTACTTCATATGAAAATTCTTGTTCTTTTTTTCCTTGTGCTGTTTTGTAAAACAAAATAGAAATTAAATAAAACATTTTTAAGTAAAACATCGATTTGATTTATTATCTGTGTCACCTGATATTTCTTAAGTATGTTCAAGACAGACTTGACTTTCAACTTTCACTGACAACTTTAGACGATTGAGATCAAATATTTTACCTCTTCTTTCCAACATTCTCAATTTTAAATACATATAAAGATCCATAGTTACTAGGTTTGCATGAGTCAATAAATTATCTCTTAATGTTTAGTAATTTACTAGTTAACGGTTACAAGGTTCTGAACCGGTACCTATAACTTCAATAAAAGTTCTTACACACTGCTGCTTGGCGGCAGAAACAAATGAAGCGGTTCCTCCCTATAACCTACCTAGATGGGCCCTTGCATACGAGTGATGTACCAGTAAATATCATTATTTTATTATATTATTTTAATCAATATTTGTCTATGAAAATCTGTAATTTCAGTGCTGATAAAAATGTCTACGTTTTTATCATTATTTGATTGATGACGTTGTTGATTTTCGTCAAGATAGGCTGCTAAGTTTATTTTTTGTAAAACATGGAAAACCCCTATCAATAAACTCGGATGAGCTAGGTACTAACTTTAGTCCAAGGCTCTAGAATTTACTCGATTTTTGAATAGCGAGGTATTCACGACTTTATTCATAAACACGGATTTACTTCTGTCTAACATGATCATCCATCCAACACCAGTCTAAAATATATAATTTTAGAAACATAAAAAAATAGAAATTTAAAAAAAATAGGTTAAGAATGTATTAAAATTTACGATATATGTAATGTAAATAGCATTCAAACAAAATAAAGAAAACCAAATAAATAAAAATAATAAATTGCAAGGCCATAAGCAGGACCTCTCAAAGAAGGAATTAGGTACAGCATGAAACTCCCAAAAAAGGAGTGGGGTAAGATATGTGTAAGTATACACATTGGTAAAATGCACATAATGTCTCTGACGAAAGTTAGGGGAAGCAGATGGCTTAACGTCCAAAAATAACATGACTATCCTGCAACCCGTTGATTTTAGAATTCAAAAGAAGAAACAAAATAATCGAGTCTATTCTAAAGCATTGGACTAACATTAATCTCTCCCTCAGTTTATTAAAAAGGTCTCTATTGTATTGTCATATCTTCAGACTTCATCGTCGCTATAATGCTAATCCCGATTCTACGTGATCTTGTCCTACAGATAGGTATTATGAATGCACACATTTTCTCATTTAATAATATTCACTTGTTGAATTAACAGCCGATGCCAATAATCAATCGAAGAAATTAGATTGAAGTCAATCTGTTTTGTTGTCAATTGTTTTCTACTTTTCGATTGGTCTCCTGTCATGTTGCCATAGTTTATTCACTACTGAGGTTGATTATTGGCAATATAGTATCAGAAAAACGATTGAGCTGTCAATCTAAAACGGCAAATTTTGGATTGGGTTTGTTTATTGGCAGCGGCTGTTAATCTTACGACTATCTTAGGGCCTTTTCTATCCACAGTTCACTGATTTTTTCTAAACACGAAACAGGATGTCAAACAGACTTAAAACGTGAAACAGCATAGATAAACATAATTAATTAGGAAAAACCCTGATAATAGTTATACAGGTAATTAACATTATTATCAATTTTGAAGATTGGGTTATCTTTGAAATAAATTAGATTTATATGAATATTGTAATTCAGGCATTCTGCTTACTAGTGGACGGAATGGCGGTTGTGTACTTTATTGGACTTTTGGGCCTGTTGGCCTTTGCTCAGGTAAACTTAAAAAAATACGATTCCTGGTAGTTTAATTAGTTGTATAAATTTATTTTTGTTTGTTTATAATTATTTTCAATTCAACTGTTTTGTGCAACGGGCAATTGACCTTTGAACCTTGAAATCGAGTTAATCTTAGTTCGATTCCCAGTTCGCGTAAGTAAAGTGTAATTAACCGATTCCAAAAAAAAAGGAGGTTCTCTATTCGCTGAGTTTTTTTTCTAAATTGAAAACATAATCGTGCTCGTTGGGATATATTATCGTTGAGATCGGATTTTAAGTAGAAACCCTACAGACCTACACATCACACAATTACGGTCTAGAAAAAAAAAGTTGCGACTACCCTACATTGTGTTAAGATGCGATCAGTGAAAATAATAGCATTATTGTTTTGTCAACACGTTGTATTGTTTAAATAAATTAATTTTTTTTTAGGCGGAACCACTCAACCGAGCGGACAGCCATGCCATCATCGAAGAGCTTCGAGGTAAATAACTTGAATAATAATAGTTTTAATATACTTTTGATAGCATATGTAGGTACATTTCATCATTTGCAATCCCTTTAAGACCATTGCTGAACTGAGATTTCTTTTTCATGTCATCATGTTTGGTCCTGTACCTAGTATCATCTTAGGGCTATATTTCACCGGGACACCATGGCGGCGCAACCAGTCGCGCCACCGTGGTGTCCGTAAACTTACAAACTAGCCATCACACTGACACCAAAGTCGCCACACCACACTGATACAGTATCGAAATGGATAGAGGTAGCTACTGCTGTATGTACGTAGGAAAAGAGAGATCAAAAGAAAAGAAACAGTGGTGGGCTCATCCTTATTTAGCCGATCGCTGTAAGAAAGGACAATTCGCCAACATAATATACGACGATCGAAGAAAACTAAATTAGAAACTAAAGAAACTAAATTATTTTTCATCAGTACTGCTGGGTACAACTACTACTTAATCGCTCTCTATCACACACTCTCTCTTCCCGGCGTTGCTGAACTAACTTTGTCTTGACTTTCAAATATTCTCATCTTTCCTATTATACTGGTGGTAGGTCTCTCATATGTGAGAGGCCGCCTGGGTAGGTACCACCGCAATGTATATTTCCTCGCCAAACAGCAGTTTAAATGCACTGTTGTGTTTCGGATTGAAGTACATTGTAGGCAGACTAACTACTGGACATATTGAGTCTTAACATCTTATGTCTCAGAATGTCGAGCGCAGTGGAATGCCATGCCAAGCATTACTTTGTAATTCAAGGTGTCGTTTGGTTTTGCTACTGTTCATGAGCGGTCGTATCGCTTACCATCAGGCCAACGGCATGCTCGTCCCGCCATTGCAATAAAAAAAATATAAGTTAAAAGTTACTCAAAAATCTTGTTCCTAGGAGATTCCTCGAGGATCGTGGCTGGTTGGCCAGCTGAAGATCAACAGATTCCATATCAGATCAGCTTGAGAATGGTCAATGAACTCGGCAGTGTCTCGTCTTGCGGCGGCTCCATCATCCATCACAACTGGGTTCTTACCGCTGCCCATTGCGTTGCCAAGTACGTAAAACTTACATCTACCCTCCCTTATTCATAGTACATTACATGATGGCTATGTAATAACCTCTAAGGAAATGATAACCTTAGAGTATATTTTAAAATATAGAGGGAGCGCTGTCATACATTCACGTCTTGAAAAACGTAGATATTTTCTTGTTCGTAATGTTGGTAGCGCTCCTATATTAGTGAAATAAATTGCAGTAAATTCAAGTACATAATCGAAAGTATATTTAGCTATTATCCTTTAAAGCGAGTTTAAGTGGAATTAATTCTCAAACTACTTCTTTTTATTTTTGTTTTCCATGGAAATCGTGCATGTTAGACAACCTGTCAAATTTCAGCCTATAGGAGGACAGAAAAAGGTGACCCGGCACCACCATTTTTATCGACGTTTTTGAAGTACCAGCGCTCCCTCTGTAACATAAATACTCTAAGCATGATGGTTATGAAATCTGTATCAGCCCATATACGTCCCAATGCAGGGCACCGGCCTCCTCTACAATCGAGAGTACGATTGAGAGTGGTTAGGCCATATAGTCCACCACCCTGGCCTAGTGCGGGTTGGCGGACTTACATACCATAGAAATTCTTATAAATCGGTTATGAAATATCATTCTCTTACCATTATATTGGTACCTATAACTGACGTGACAATCTAAAAATTTACATATTTTTATCCGTATTTTGCCTCTCATCATCAAGCGCATTATTATCATGTAGGCCCAGAAACACTTCATTAAACTTAAACTTATTTAAAATAAAACTTAGTTATTTGAACAAGTCATACACGCAGCTTTGATGAATTATGCCTCGTATAAGTTTGTCTCTTTCATATATTGGGACTGCTTTGGATGTCCTCGGTCTACAAACATGGTTTAAGTCTAAATCTAGCGAATATGAATACCAATCATGTGTTATAAAACTATTAATGTAACTAATGAATAATGATAGACAAAGCGTGCCTCCATATCTTTTACCTACAACTTTATAGCGATATCAATTATCTCCAAAATCTGAACATTAATTGATGTGTATTTTTAATCCTTTAAATCCATTTCCAAGATAACATTAAATAATTTAGCAGCCTACGCACAAACAATCAGTCATTGATTTGGTTTATCGTCTAGGTACGGAATAATATAAATACTAGTAATTAACCTACTAACCTAAGTTGCAAATTGTGATTGGTGAATTAACAATGCTCAATTAACTATCAAAATTGCTTTTTCACAGGACATATATGCATCCACATAACAAACACAAATTGCCTATTATGTTAAATTATATAATATGGGGTGTTTACAACAATTACTTATCCTCCTGCACCCCACGCTTTGTAACAATAAAATATATGTATTTTACTCCATTTTCTTATCTTAAATTCAGTATCAATTATTTTTACTTTTTTAGTTGTATATCTTATTAAAGCGTGTATTTTAGTTTTTTTTAACTATTATATAATTATTGTTTTGACTAAAAACATCCATCTACGGCTGTATTTCCAATCAATAACGCCATCTGTTGGTCAGTAGTAACATTTGACACTTGAAGAATACAATGTTAACGCCATCTAGCGATGAATAGTGCAAACATGCATTATTGACGTGATCACGCCATCTATTAGTCAGTAGCAAATTATGTTCATCTATACGCCACCTAGTGGTCAGTAGCAATGGTCATCAATTATAAGAATAATTAATCCTGGCGAATCTAATCAGGATAATTATATATTTTAATCGAATTATTGTATTGTCATCGGTCTTTGACAGGTGTGCAAAATTTGAACGAAATCTGGCCGTTTAAAGTGGGTCAAAATCGCGCCCAAAGAAGTCGGTTACAAACAAACATACAAACATACAAGTGAAGCTAATATAAAGCGTGTAAAAACCAGACCCGAAACCATATCTAATATATGAAATGGAGTATGGAGATCAAACAAAACTAATCATAACTATATTTAAGTCAGACGTAAAATAAATATACGAAAACATCAAATGATCAATAATTTAACTAACTAGTATTCAAATACAACATTTACACACTTGCTGTGGTTCGACAAAGGTCTAAAACCTCGGAGCGCCAACGTGTTTGGGTACACGTTGCACCGCAAAACCCATTAATCCAGAGAGCAATCAGGACTGCAGTACGATTAGGTCACCTCAACAGAGGTGGTACCGCCGATGTTACGTCGACAACTTTCTCATACCATCAAATGTCAGCGGGCACTTTACCGTACCAGTGGAAAAATCAATAATATATTACATTTCCTAGTGTTGGAATAAATAGCAATCATATAGCAAGTGAAGTCGATAATAATATTTCACAAGTTGATATAACTTGTGCAATTAGCAATTTAGCAGAAATATAGAGCATACTAAGGCTTCAAAAATGACAAGATGGTGATGTTAATTTAATATAGCAATAATTCCCATTATTATTTCACAGCCGCATCACATTCGTGATCCGTTTCGGTCTGACCAACCTTACTCGTCCCGAGTATGTCGTAGAAACCACTCGCAAGTACATCTACCCTGAATACATCGAGATCCAGGCCGGAGTACAGACAGATGACATTGCCCTGCTTGGAGTCGACCAGTACATCCCTTACACCCGTAAGTACACTTCAGCTATTAAGGAATTTCCCTGTTTAACTCCAATTTTATACTTTCTGGCCTTTATTAGATACACGGTCTATCAAGACTGCTACCGAAAACGAAGCCTGGTGGTAGTTTTGCAGATGCAGATTTTGCAATAACTCTAACCTTCCGATCGGAGAAATGGAATGTGAATTCTAACTTGTACGATATTCGTAAACTCCTAGACACATTATCAACCACCATACACAATGGCGGAGAAACAATCACCCAGAACTGCTGCTCTGTTGCTTAAATGCTTTTGGTAGGAATCAAGTTCCAAGCCTACTTATTATAATCTACCGATAGAAAAATAAATTAAATTTGTACCTTCAGGCAATATCCAACCTTGCCGTCTGCAAAGCAGTGAGCAGAAGGACATCAACTACGCCGGAAAACAGTTGGTCGTCAGCGGCTTCGGGCGTACTGATGATACGTGGAACGGTAAATATATTTAATTTAAATACACACAACAGGTAAAATTAGAAACCTCTGCTTGTATCTGGTCCGCAAAGCATAACTAAGATATCTTTCAGAATTCGTTTCTACTGCTGCACAAATAAAGACTGGAATAAGCCTCATCATTTGAATATATTTATCAAAGGGCAATGATGTTACTAATAAATTATGATAGCAGAACAAACAATGTTTACATTCGTTTACTAAACAAATAAGATGAAACAGTAATTGAAGATGATCTGTCATAAGTTACCTTAAGTTCATTTTTCACAAATATTTTAAAACATAACAGGTGGTACTGCTTCCGAAGTTCTTCTGTGGGTGTTCTTGAGAGGCATCACCAATGAGGAATGCCTCGAGTGGTACCCCGGCAGCCGCGTCATTCGTGAGAGGACCATCTGTGCCGGCTACTACAACTATACCTCGCAGTCTTCCTGCCAGGTAAACAACTTCGCCTTTACTTCTCTCTTCTTCTAATTATTATTATTAATCCCTTTCTTTAAATCAATTTAACTTTCTGATATTTAAATTAATTTAACTTTCTGATTGATTTCGTTGCGGGTTAAAAACAAGTTAGACATTCCCGCAGACTCGCCGAGCTTCAATGCTCGGTGTCAATACAATGCGTGCCACTGTTTATCCTGCGATACAGGAGTTACAGGGCTGGGTGTGAAGGCGGGACAGTCTCTAATTTACTTAGATGCTTTTTTTACTAGAATCTATCAGTCCTGTCTGTAGTTATACTAAGAAAAGTCTTACCAAAATTTATGTATGTATCGACTTCAGAAGTATGCTTTTCAAGGTATTTTGTCGTAAAAACGCGGCATTAATACCTTAAAACACGATTATCATGTAATTTTCTTTTTGCAGGGAGACAGTGGTGGTCCCTTGACCATCGTCGACGCTGACGGTCAGCCTACCATGGTCGGAGTGGTCAGCTTCGGTCACGTCAGAGGATGCAACAATGAAATCCCGTCAGGTTAGTATGCCAAATGTTTTAGGCATTTTCACGTGTTTCAGGCGCCAATGACGCATAACTATTACGAGTATAGCCACCGCTCAATGGTATTCGTTATGGGAATTCATGATTAAACGAAGTTTTTTGGGGTTGTATTATAATATAATGAAAACTTTCACAACAGTCCCAACCCCTCGAAAAAATACTGGATAATAATCCAACTCTTACACGGCACGGGCTTCCTCTATTACCGAAAGCTCAATTAAGAGGCCATCCGCCACCACGCTGGCATCGATGTGGCGGATTTGACATAAATATCATTTTAATTTCCCTTGAGTGTTATATTGCAGAAACCAATAAGCCATATAGTCCACCACGCTGGCCTAACCACTCTCAATCGTACTCTATATTGTAGGGGTCTCATGCCCTGCAGTGGGACGTATATGGGCCGATACAGCAGTACAATACAAGTTTGGTTTTGCTACTGTTTATGAGCGGTATCGCTTACCATCAGGCGAACGGCATGCTCGTCTCGCTATTCATTGCAATATAAAAAAAAACAATAAGCCATATTGTTTCACAGGCTACGTCCGCCCCGGCTACTACCACGACTGGTACTATAAAGTGACTGGCATCAACTTCGACTGGAAGGCTGAGGACAAGTCGTCGAGTGAAGAAACGGACGAGTCGTCGAGTGAAGAATCGGACGAGTCGTCGAGTGAAGAATCGAAAGAGACAGTCAACTTTGTTGATGCTTAAACTGCAGTACAACTCTTGTAATACTACAGCTTATATTGTATTACCTAATAAAATACTTTTGTAATTAATAAACGCATTTTTATTTGAAAGCTATAGTTGATTGTGTGGTTGATTGATTGATATGAGAAGATAAATAAAAGGTATATTTTATTTTTACCTAGCTCAATAATCTTATATTTTCATGCAAAATTATATTACTTTTTGTCCCTTGGTGGATCGGCCTCACAAAATTGTGACATTTAAATATTCACTGAGAGGTGTGTAAGTGCGGGTAGTTCTAATAAATAATTGCGAATGAACATAAGACTGTGGGTAGAACTTTATAATTACTGTAACCTCCTCCATTCTTTGTCGACCTAGTACTTATTACTTTTCGTGCTCCGTGAAACATTGCACACATTAATGAAATGGATTTAACAAAACCTACCTTTTTCTGTCGCCCTAGTACTTTTCGTGCCCCAAGCAATATTGCGCATATTCATGCCATAAGATTTAAAGAAACCTCTTTCCTTTTTCTGCTGGCTTAGTGCTTTTTGTCTCCTTTTGATGTCGCTTTTTCGTTTCATCCAATTTTTAACAATGATGCGAAAGAAGTTTCGCTCCGAAAATTTCATTAAATTAACTATTTTTTAGTTATTGCCAAAGTTGATTAATTTGTGTAAGCTAATAATTAAGTGGCAAAATAATATATTACATCACGCTATAAACTTAGAGGAATACATTAAAACACATTTTCTAAGTAAGACATTTATTTATTTAGGAATCCAGTTACATGCTACTTGAAATATTCGATATAAAGGTACCATGTCATACAATTCTTCTCCTGTAACACCGTATAAGGAGTGTAAAACAGATCATACCGAGTGGTCCTAGCAAAATTGGCCAAGCGTAAAACTGCTTTCACCAATTTTTAGTTTTCAATACAAAAATATTATTATAAAAATTGACCCCTGTTTTAAAATGTCTGAATATATAATATTTTTAAACGTACACCAACTAAATATTAGCTGGAAAATTCAATGTGTTGTTTTTTTAAATAAATTATATTAAAAAAAATAGATTATTTATAATTTAATATTTATCCAGAAATTTTAAAACAGGAGCTAAAAGTACAAACTTGTATATATACAAGTAACATTTTATTAGCCAAATAGTTTTACAAACTATATATTTTACATTTTATGATCAATTTGAAAGAAAAAATACTTCACACAAATTGAACTAGCAGGAACTAAAGGTCTTTTGTTAAATATTCAATTTATATTTGTTTAATTTACCATTCAAATTAAATGCATAAATAATTTGATTTTAAGTATACAACATTTAACATTTTAACTTAATTTTTTAAGTCTCAACATTTAAATGCTTCTACAGACTACTTTAGTTCCAAGCTATGGATTGTAAAATATAGCTTGATAATTATGACAGCTCCCGCCTATAAAGTTCGTATTTTTTTTGTTAATATGTCATACAAATAAAAACTGTACTTCATGGACAGGTACCGCCCCCTTAGAGATGTGCCACGCATAACGATTAACCACAGACTATCAATAATCGGATTTGAAATGAAAACAACACATAACAAAAATGTAAATATAAAAGTAACTTGTTTCTTAATTGGCGAAATATGTTCCATTTACTGATTACATTAAAAAAATGTGCATTGAATAAAAGTTACCGATAATATAGTTAGTATATTTTCAGATGTTATTCTAAAGAATGGAAATAAAAAATAGTATCTAATGACTGCACGATTGTAACAAAAATATTTCCGGTCCGGTCCGTCCGGTACCGGATGGTTATTGTGAAATGGCAAGGTGTCGACGTGTGAGTCATCGAGGGCGAGCGGCGCACGGCAACCAGAAGTATCCAGAAATTGACGCGGCCTAAAGAACGAAAAAGACTGTTTTGAATAGCGAATGTCACGAGTTTGTGGTTCGCTTGCAAGAATATTTTGAAAGTGAGTGTCAAACTGGCGGACCATTGTTACCTTGTTACCCTACCCAAGTTGGTAACAGATTTGCGGACGCACTTGGCATTGGCCGATCGAGTGTGTCTCGAATAATGCAGGAAAAGTATGGCGAGCCATCATCGACGCAAGGTACAGACGAGGAGTCGGAAAAAATATTATCAACACCCATTGAGGTATTAAACTAGAGCGAACATCGGGAACAAAATCTCTGCGTATGGTGCATGCACACGGGTACACATTGAAGCGAGAGGGAAGATATGTTACTTCTATTAGTAATAACTTATTTTTAAAGTAATAATAATAAATGAAAAAAACTGTTTTATAAAATCCATACATTAATCACGCAATTATCGATAACAAGATAGAAAAATAATAATCGAATAGATTCATTAACGTTTATACACTACCCTCATCCCTACGGCGATCTGTCAAAATTATCAAGCTATATTTTACAATCCATAGTCAATTGTGAATCAATTAATATATCATATTATAATGTTATAAAACGCACTAAACACCAAAGCCGCTGAACCCCCACCTGATGTTGAGAACTTTTTTGTCGGCGACTTCACTCATGACGTTCTTAGATGTCGCCGACATGCCGACAACACGTCGGCAGGCAACAAGTGAGTGCATAGATTGCCGACATGATTTTCTTATAAGTCGCCGGTTTGTGTAGGCCGGCGGTTTTGGTATGAAATGCGCCTTAGGCCAGCATGGGACACCCAACCCATTTAAAGTTCGAGCCAAGCACAGAACAGAAGTAAGATATCACTGACAGCTTGAGTATGTTGCGGAATGGGAATGTAAATGCACCTATTCACATTTCTCCTGCTATTTTGCTCTCACATTCAATGAAACAAATAAATATGAAAGCTATCAATGGTCTTGTTGAGCATTAAATTAAAAATAATAATATCCCATGGATTTCGATTTATGGTATGTAAAGTCAACCAGCAGTAAGAGAGCACTGTGGACTGATATAAGTAGCAGAGAAGAGAAGCCCCATGACCTATAATGGTATGTATAATGTATGGATAATTATTTCTGTATCTGTATCAGCCCATATACGTCCCACTGCAGGGCACGGGCCTACTCTACAATCGAGAATACGATTGAGAGTGGTTAGGCCATATAGTCCACCACGCTGGCCTAGTGCGGGTTGGCGGACTTACATACCATAGGAATTCTTATAAATCGCTATGGTATGCAGGTTTCCTCACAATGTTTTCCTTCACCGTTTTAGTGCGTGGTGATTGATTATCAATACACACATGACTCCGAAAAGTCAGAGGTGTGCCCTGGGATTCGAAACCGCGACCACCGTGAACATATGGGCAGCCGCGTCTAGTCCGTTTACCAACAGGCCACCACGCACTTTATAATATCATAATAATTATATATTTATAATATCATAATATTATTTAATTATGATTAATTTAAAAAAAATAACTGTCTTGGTTATTTGTGATGTTATTTATTTATGTATCATACAGATCCCACTGCAGTAAGCGGGCCTCCTCTACAATCGAGAGTACGATTGAGAGTGGATTTATTTATTTCCTTGTAATTGTACTACAATATTTAAACACCAAAAGAAAAACAAAGCAATTGTTGACAGCTATTTTAAAAGCAAGAACAATAGGCGGCCTTATTGCACAGAATTACTTTATTGAATTAATTTGCACTACAAGTATACTTGATTTCTTTTTGAGTAATATCTGTGAGCATTTGTTAATCTGTTGGTCCAATGTTTTGATAATTAATATCACCTATAGTCCTCAAGAATCAGTTTGATAAAGACAAGATTTTTTCCACAACGCTAACTTTTCTGTACAGCCTCCCTGCGGAGAGAAATGTTTAAGTCAAAAATAGATATAAGGAATATGGGTTCACTCGCTAACCAATTCTCATTCTATTTTTTCCACTAAGATGTCTTTACATCTCAAATTGGAAAAGGATGTTAAATAATATATCCTTTCTAATTAAAACTTTAAACTGGTGCTGCCATTTGAAGTCGATAATTATTGTATTTTGTTTTTGATTAATAATCATGGGCTACTTATAATAAAATATGTAGACAAACAAGTGATAATGTTTCAGAAGCTATTGAGGTCATTTTCAATCCCATTCATAAGTAAATATTACCTAATCTTAATGTGACTTAGACACAAATGTGTATGCTACAATGTTAGTTTTTTAATATAGAGAACAAACTGAACATCTACCCAGAGTAACTTTGAAAAATAATTGTGTTATTTATTTTGATTGTGAAAAATAATTGTTTAATCTGTTTTGATTCCTGATAATTTGTGCATTTCTGTATTTATAAAACGGGGTGACTAGGAACCAAGCCGTTCAAGTGTTCGTGTTTACCTTTATTTTTGCATATTAAAATTAATAATCATTTGTGGTTTTTTTTTAAATATGTATCTAATATGGTCAGTTTATTCTCTATATCTGAGAGCTTACTTATTTATTTATCTTACTTAATAGAGTCCTAGACGACACCGAAATAAACACAGCATTATTTACACTTGCAACGAAATAAACTCAATTTATGAGAATTAATTAATATTTCCAAATCATAAATGGTAAGTATAAATGTGAGATGGTGACCATCAATCAGTCTTTGTTTGGGACAGTGTGCGGTAACTCAGTTACAAGTGCCCTATTACAAAATAAATTATTGAAAGCTAAAGGAGACAAAAATATGAAGGAGACATTCAGATCATTGTCCGATTAGAACATAAGCAATATTATGATTTTTCAAACCATTTTTCAACATAATATTTTAAAATTGTGTTATTTTTCATTGAATAATTAATATAGTATATGTTTAATTTTTCTTATATTTTTTATTTTTTCATATTTAATTTTAAAACTGGGTTCAAAACACAATCGTCATTAGGAAGTGGCGAGTATTCAACCAAGACTTATACTACTAAACCTAACTTTAACTGGCAATTGTCTCCTTCGACAAAAAGGGCGGCAAACTCATTAAAATATTCTACATACTTATCCGACCCTAAACAATAATATGACGATGAATTTTAGATACATATGCGTTCCGAATTATAAATACATGTATACATTTAAGATTACATCGTACACTACAAGAATTCCTTGAATTCACATAAATACTGACTATACTACAATACTTGTAGAGGACAAATCACATCATAGAGAATTAGACGTATGGAGTACAAAAACGGGGTGAATAGGAACAAAACTTGTCTTGTTCAACTTATATGACATTTCTTTATTAAAAATCGTACACATGTTTTTTTTTTTTCAAGAATATATGGGTAGTAAAATTAATTATTTTATTTCGTCCCTATTCACCATTGCATTTCTATTCAAATAATTCTTGTGTACTGAATAAATAATTTTATATTTCATCAACTTATTAGAAGAAAACGAAACTTGCAAAAAAATTATGCAATTAAAATAAAAAGTATGTATTTTTATTTAATAATATTTGACACACATTCCATCACATCAAAAGCACAAAGTTGTAGAAAAATGGTATCTTTTGTATGTTGACGACAAATGGACAGACTTATAAACCTTTAGAATATAAGATACACGCATATTCTATTCATAAGAGGCGTTAGAAAAACCTACACAAAACACCAGAATTAGAATTTAACCAAACATAATATTAAAAGAATTCTCCTACGAAATTGTTAATGAAATGAACATTTTTAATGCACACTTTAAGTAGCTTATTTCAATGCAATCGGACTCAAAACTTGTGCTAACCCGACACGCTCTGCTTACAAATTAAATGCAATCAATAAATAAATCACAAATCAACATTCACATACCATAAACTTCACTGATAGTTTACCTGTCAGCGACTTCCTCAATGATCTCAGCAGGCTGGTAATTCTCAAATACTCGTGCTAATATTTCCTGGCAGCTTTCTTTCTCCTCTCTGAACATGTCATAGACCAAATCTGAGTGCTGCAAATGTGTTTCTAATGAAGCCTTGAGGTCCAGGCTGGGTTCCCGGCACTGGGCCAACACTGCAGGATTGCCATCTTCGACTAATGTTGCCATGATGGCTAGAAGGTGTTCCGATGTGTTGTCTCTGCCAGCTTTGATTTGCTCTCCGATTGTCTGGATCACGTTGAGCTGGATGAATTGTCCTGGAAAATGAATTTAGTGGGTTTATTAAGGGATACAACACATGATAATATAATAGTTGGGACATAATGGTGTCAGCGGCTAAGATATTACCTAGACAGAATTTTTATACAGAAAATAACTAAACCATAAAAAGATATTGTATAAGCCTAGATAAGTCCCACCGCAGGGCACGGGCAGACACTGTATTTAAGAGTACAATGTAGAATGGTTATGCCATATATTCCACCAGGCGGGTCTAGTGCGGGTTGGTGGACATACCATACTAATTACAAGTTCTTTCAATATATAATATGCAGGATGTTGACCTTCACCATGTTAATGCATGGTAATTTACTATAAATATTACTCCAAAAAGTCAGAAGTGTGCTATGAGACTTGAACCCGCGACCACTTTGACCACTGATAAATATGTTTATAATTATTGTGTACTCACCCTTGCAGTCAGCGTACGTGTGCGTGAGGTATCTGATGAGGAAGGCGGCCTTGGTGCGAACCATGGGCTCGTCTGCCTTGAGGAGTTGCGCGAGGGTCTTGCAGCCGCCCTGCGAGATCAGCTCGCGACACGCCGGCTCGTACTCGCGACACATGCCTGCAGACAAATCAAGATCAAATCAGATTTAAGTAATTAGGAAACTAGTTTTTTAACGTCCTCCTCCTTTGGTCAGCCGGCATGAAACTTTACGACGTTGAAACGACTTTACATTTATGACACTGGCAACCATAGATTATTTGTTTTTCTTTGAAATAAACACATGCATAATCTCTATATTTAGTAGTATCACAGGCAGCTCTTAAACAATAAGATAACTGATAAAGAATTATGAACAAATTTAACAAAAACTGCATCTATATTCAATCAGTAGTTGTTGATAATGTTGTAGTCACTGATAAAATACATACATAAACTCACGCCTTTTTCCCGAAAAAGGTAGGTAGAGGTGCCAGGACACCCACATTTCGCCTTTTATGTTCCGTCCCACGATATGATAAGTGACGAGCCAATCGCCATTGCGGGCACAATTCCTAACTTTGTGCTGATAATGAATAGAAAAATCCAATATCACTTCACCCAACGATTCGAACCTGGGACCTCAGTTTTGTAACCGTACCGTACAACTACGCCACCGAGGCAAAAAATACAAAACCACCTTAATTGAATCAGTTAATAAACTCACAAGATATAGCAGACAGACACTTGGACAGCGCCAGTCGTCTCTCAGTGAGCACTAGATTCAGCAGCACATTGAGTAGCCCACACTCCAGCGCTCGAGCCTGGCAGTAAGGGTTGTTCTGACACACCTCGGCCAGAATGGAGCTGGCCATCAACCGCACCTGCTCGTTCTCGCTGCCATAGCATACGGGGAATATCGAGAACCCACCCATCTTGTAGAAATCTGTGGAGGTAACAACCAAAAAAATATTAGTCAAGTTATTAATATTAAATTCTTACTTAACACAATTAAAATGCTTTAAAACAAATAGCCTAAGCCTAAGGGATAGGAGGAATCTCTTGGATGTTAACTTTCTGCTCTACCACCACACAGCACTTATTATTTAAACACACCGTTTTGTTCCGTTTTGGAGAGTATCATAGTTAGAGCAACTACTGGACATGCCTCAGGATGGCGAGCGCAGTAGAATGCCAAGCATTGATTTGTAATTCAGGGTGTTGTTTGGTTTTACTGAATAGCATGCTTATCTCGCCTTTCATATAAATAAAATAATACAATTATGTTTTTACAGCATGAGTAAAAATTTAAAGCGAAATTTTCGCCAACTGGTGGGCATACAGTACTTCAAAGCCGATTATCTAGTCAGAAAATTATTGATTAAAATAATTAAACCACTGGATTTAAAACTTCATTTAATTAGTGGTTTCTTAGATTTACGCGAATGTTACACATTGAAATAATATTTCAATCATTTAATTAGCTTTTTAATTGCATTTTTGGATACGAAAATAAATAGTTTTTTACCACAATTTTTTAATTTTAATTTTTTTAACTTCGATTTTTACTAACCAAACTTTAAACCATTCCGATTTTTTGTTATATTTTTTACTAAAATAGCTAGTATTGTATAGAACATCCTTGCCAAGTTTTATAATGGACATGGAAGTGGTTTACGAGCTATGCTAGGAGTACTGCTGAAGCGCGGCGTCCTGCGCGAGTTAAGTGAAATTATCAATAAAATAAAATAACTTCCGACCGAATAGTTTGCATATTTAAAAAGATATAAATACATTTTAAACACTTTTTAAATACCGTAAAATCATACAACTATAGTCCTGTAATACAACTATGGTCCATTACCATACTTTGACATTTTGTATTATTAATGGGAAAGTAACTCCATTCAGCGATTTTTTTGACAACATTTGGGTAGAATGGATTGTAGGCGTTGAAATTTAGAGCAAATGCGATAGCTGGTAAGTATGTGAAATCAACAGCGAGCGGTGCGGAATTAATCAGTCATAGTGTGTTTTCAAAAATCCCTAAAATTTATTTAAAAAAAAATAAGTACACGTAGTTGCCGTCCTACAATTTATTTTTATTAAAAGGTAATATGTTTTTATTTATTATATTAGGTCCAATAGGTGGAATATCATTGTTTCCCTTACAAAATAATATGTCAACAGTTTCTCTGTTGCATTTCATTACTAACAACAATTTAGCAGTCAAATATTAGTCTAAAAGTTGAACAAGTTGAATACAAATGAATCTAACAATTGATAATTAGCCTACAAGTTATCAATCACAAGTTCATTTTTGTTAACATTTTATAAAAGACCAGATTAGTTTTTTAACAGCAATTTCCTCACCATTAGCAATATCAATGTCATCAACAACCTCCAGCAGGTTATTGAAAGCCGAGTGGATGTCGTCTGGCAACGTCTCTCCCAGCTGAATGCTGTGAATCCTCTCCGAATTGCTTAGCACCTTGATCGACCGCTGCAGAACTTCAGCCATGTTTGCTGTCATGCTCTTCAACGCTTCCTCAAGAAAATTCTTTCTCTGTAAAAAAATGTTTTAAAATTTATGGTACTGAATACATAAGTATATTCATTCAAACCACAACCAGGAAATCATATTATCAGTTAGAAATAAATTTCTGTGGTAAATTTATGGTGAAAATTAGAGAACTAACTGAAACCACATTTAGGACATTGCATCATTAGTTTATAAGTAAGTATGATTAAATTATATAGCCAATGAATATTTTCTGAACATGTAAATGGCCATACAGAAAAATAATGTCTTATTTTCTAGATTAACATGGGAAAAAATTATAAATTTTGACTCAATTTCAAGGCTAGCCTGCCTACACTAGGCCAGTTTGGTGGACTATACGGCCTATCCTCTCTCAACCATATTTTAGAGGAGGCTCATGTCCTGAAGATGGGCACATATAAGGATATTTTAAACTAAAATACTATAGAAAATATAATATTACCTCCTCATCCATAGGCCCAAACTCGGAATTACCTGGAGCGTCTTCAGCTTTAGTTGCCTCCATGGCAAACCTCAACAAGCCCTGGAACAAATATCACATCCATGAATAAACAAAGTGTAATAAAATAATAAATTAAATATTTATGTATTTTTAAATTAAAATGCAACATTTGACATCAATTCATATGATTTGATACTCAAGTTAATGAATGGTGGTAACCATATACAAATAAACATATTTCTTTACTGAATTAAATTAAAGTAACAGATAACAATTATTTAACTTTCTACATGAAACAGGAAATTATAATTGTTTCACATGTTGAAAATAAATACCAATATATTGGCAAACTAACCAAGCATTCAAGGGTAAGAGCCATCTGTATGAATTTATCACAAACAAATATGTAAGAAACATTTAATTCACTTCATAACATCCACATTGGAATCTTAAACAGTCAAATTGTTCTTATCAGTGCACTCTCCAACAGAGCATGCTCAACTTAGGGCCAAATCAATAAATCACAAAACATCAAAAATGGCTACAGATTGTGTCGAACACGCGTGGTGACAACAAAACATTACATTATGAAAATTATAATATCAATTTCAGTAACGCAACCACAACAAACATACGCCAGCAGTAGTGATGTTAATAAATTACACGAAGCGAAGCTATGGGATCAATAGAATATAGACAACCATTTTGTAATAAGAAACGCGTATTACAACAGTTTTGTCAATTATACCTGCAGGTTTCTCGGCTGCCGGGGCTGCGTCGGCAGCGGCGTAAGGCTGTCGTTGCTGCTTCCAGCAAGGGTCAGGGCTCCCGCCACAGCATTATTATCGTTATTAGCACTCATGTTTTTACTCAATTTATGATACCTCTGCAACCAATCTGCAACACACTTCAATGAGACTTTGAAATCGCCCTGTGAAAAAAAATCCTACGCAATCACTAATATATTATGTTTATTTGAGCACTGATGAATCACGGAATACAATATTCTAGAAAATATTAGAATAATCACGAATGAAGTTAGGTTACCAATCAAGTCGCGGAAAATCAATATTTCAATGTATTGGCCTCCAGTGCTGAATAAATTGTCAAAATGGGGATGCCAAGTCATAAATATAATTTTCCCATAAAAAAACTTGGTTGAAGAAGCAATTAAAAATCTTCAAATTGCTACATTGAAATTCACAAATCTATAGGTAATATCTGCTATATATCTATGCAATGCACTAATTTTAAATTGCATATTAAAATTAATAGTCAAAGAGATTTTTTTATGTGTTAGTTACACAATCATTTTTTCTTAAAACGTTAATTATGTATCGGATTTCCTCAGTAATTAAAAAATAATACGTCATAATATTTATATATCTTATTTCCCATAATTTTAGGGAAGTAAAATATGATGCAACATTAATAAATGTCAAACTCATGTGAGTTATAGGTTAACCATAAACCAAAACAAAGATAATTATAGTTTAAAATGTTTGGAATATCGGTCTTTTAAGCCAACTATTCAACTTCACATGTGAAATTTCAAGAGATGGCGCCGTAATAAAATCTCTCATTTTATTGATCAGGAGGTACTTTCGTAGCTTCATGTGTATAAAGTAGTAGTTATGTATAGATAGATACAGATAGCGCGCGAGTTGAATGCAGTCGGGGTCTGAGGTAAAGAGCAGGAGCATCTCCCCCCGCTATCCGCACGCCCCACCTCACGCGCCTGCAGTGTAGTGCTGTGCCATCCTTGTCAACTATCGTACGTTTGCCGTGTTATTGTGTTAATACTGAAGTTCCCGTGTTATTTTTTTTATTTTAATAATGGCTGATCCGAGTCCATCAAGTTCCGTTACAAAAAAACGAGCTTTTATTCATCGCCAAGCACGAGAAATGGCGAAAAATGTTTTAGACATGTGTGTTGAAGAAAGGCAGAACAAAAAATTGACATTTAATTTGAATAATGCTTTCGGCCGAGCAAGCCGTTATACCGGACTTTCCAAAAGAACATTGGCTGCAATTCAAAATGAGTCTAAGAAAGGGCCTCTTTGTTCTCCTTCTAAAAAGAACAGGCCATGTATTAAAAAGAAAAATTTAAATGTCGATGATTTTGATCGAAGTGTTATACACAGAACCATTGAAGAATTTTATCTAACTAAAAAAATTGTTCCGACCTGCATTAAACTCCTCGCAGCTATTCGTGAAAAAATCGAGTTTCCATGGGGAGTGACCAGTTTAAGAAAATTGTTAAAAGACATGGGATATAAATGGCTTAAATGTCATAATAAACGCAGAATTCTGGTGGAAAGGCCTGCTGTTGTATATGCACGGTCAAATTATTTGCGGGAAATTCGTCAATACAGGCAAGACGATCGAAATATTTTTTTTCTACATGAAACATGGATAGATAATAACCTCACTTTTAAAAAATGTTGGCGAAATGAAATGATCGACGCCGTGTTGACAGACACAAGCTCCATAAACAGGCTTATTCTTGTTCACGCGGGATCAAGAGGAGGGTTTTTAAATGGGGCAAAACTACTTTTTAAAGCTGGTACTACCTCAGGTGATTATCACGGACAGATGAACAGTGTTAATTTTGAAAAGTGGGCCACTGGTATGTTAATCCCTAATCTACCGCAAAACAGCGTTGTTGTGATGGACAACGCGCCGTGTCACAGTGTGCAAGAAAATAAAGTCCCAACAAAGTCCAGCACCAAACCTATAATGTTAGAATGGCTAACAAAGAATAATGTGGAAGCTTCAATCACTATGAGAAAAGATGAGCTCTTCCATTTGGTTCAGTTACATAAACCAATAGAAAAATCATTTAAAATCGATGAATTCATCCGGAGTCATGGCCATGTCGTAGTAAGACTACCACCGTACATGTGCGACCTCAATCCGATTGAGTTGGCTTGGGCAAAAGTGAAAAGAATAGTACGGCATCACAATGTTACTTCAGATTTATCCCTAAAAAAGTTAAAAGAAGTTACGGAGCTGGCGATTTCTCAGGTTACAGAGGAAGATTGGCGTGGCTTCGATGATCACGTCATAAATTTAGAAGAAAATTATTGGCAAAGAGATGGACTACTTGAAGATACCATAGATCGATTCGTCATTGAGGCCAGCGACGGCGAGGATAGTGACACCGATTCAACCATATCTGCCATTTCTGAATCTGATTAATTTTTTTTTATTCCGTTTTGTGAAATGATTATTAAAAACATGTGATCATTATGATATTGTTTTTTTTTTCATCATGTTAACCTAGTGTAAAAAATAAAATTAAACTTATAACATTGTTTAAATTTATCGACATTCATTACTCATTGTGGTCATCAATAATTATAATTAGGTCACAGCACTATCGCATTCCTAAGCTCTGCATTCAACTCGCGCGCTATCTGTATGTACGTTCACGCTTTTGGTTTTCTAAAGAATATTGTTTTTTTTACTTCGTGTAAAAATCACCTTGTATTTTCTCTTGGAATTAAAATCTGTAAGGATGTAGGAGGGTATGAATAAATTAGTATTATCTTATTATTATGTTTTCACTAATTACTTCTAGGTTAGTAATTAGTGAAAACTAAACTATGGTTTCGAAACCTACAAGAAGACTAATGAGATAGCTAAGTTAGTAAAAACATATTATGAATATCAGCAATCCAATATTCCTGTATCAGCCCATATACGTCCCACTGCAGGGCACCGGCCTCCTCTACAATCGTCAGTACGATTGAGAGTGGTTAGGCGATATAGTCCACCACGCTGGCCTAGTGCGGGTTGGCGGACTTACATACCATAGAAATTCTTATAAATCGCTATGGTATACAGGTTTCCTCACGATGTTTTCCTTCACCGTTTTAGTGCGCGGTGATTGACTATCAATACACACATGACTCCGAAAAGTCAGAGGTGTGCCCTGGGATTCGAACCCGCGACCACCATGAACATGTTGGCAGTCGCGTCTAGTCCGTTTACCAACAGGCCACCACACAATCCAATATGCTTGGTGTTTATCACTACATAGTATAAAACAAAGTCGCTTTCTCTGTCCCTATGTCCCTTTGTATGCTTAAATCTTTAAAACTACGCAACGGATTTTGATGCGGTTTTTTAATAGATAAAGTGATTCAAGAGGAAGGTTTATGTGTATAATACGTGCATATTGTAGAGAAATCTATATGCACCCGGGCGAAGCTGGGCCGGGCCGCTAGTTTGTAATTTATTTAAAATCAAAGGCTCGTGATTACACATGACTAATAAATATAATTGGTAGAAGTATGTGTGTTTATCACATTATCACTACCTACTGACTTTTTTATCAGCCAATAATGAATTCTGGTAGTCACCATTTCGTTTCTAGCATGTATCATAGGTAGGTACATACATTCAAGAGTCCAGAGATCCATAGTATTTACCCATACAATGAATTTCCATGGCCAATACTATTTCCATATTTACTGGTGGCTACCTGGGTATGTAACACCGAGATGTCTGTTTCTCTTGCCAAACAGCAGTGTAAATGCATTGTTGTGTTTCGGTGTGAAGAGCATTGTAGCCAGAGTAACTACTGAACATAATGATACTTAATATCGGATGTCTCAGGATGGCGAGCGGAGTGAAATGACAAGCATTGTTTTGAAATGTATGGTGTTATTTGGTTCTGCTACCGTATCACTTACCGTCAGCCGATTAGCATGCTCGTCGCGCCCTCCATTGCAATGAAAAAACCCAAATTAGCCCTAATTCTTGCGATCGTTGCGAAGTAACAAAAGCTTACAAGAATATCGAATACACGTAAAGAGGTTACAGGAAATAGCTTTTGAGTAAAAATGATTCAATTCTTTGTACGAATTTCCATTCTTGAAACGCGATAAGCTTTTATGTGAAATAGGTGACTTTTCTTTGTAGTTCGTGGATATGGTAAAATCACTTACATCACTCCAAAGGGACTGAAGAAGGATCTATTGTGTATATGTTACGGATTTTAAAGTGGATTAAAAACGGGAAAAATACTTTAGGAGCAGGTTTTTAAAAATATATTGACATGGGAAATTAATAAGCATTAAACATAGTATTTTCCTATAGCGTAGCAGGGCTCCTATAGATAATTAAGGTTTAATAAATATATTAGTTTCCGTCTTGATGCTTTAATCATTTTCTAAGTCTGAATAATATCTGGATGTAATAAACTGGTTATAATAATTGGTTTAGCTTTGGATTCATGAATCACGATATGCATGTACCTATGTAGATTTAATTATCGTACCACACATTTTCATCAAAATCTAAATAAAGAAACCATTTGAAAGATAGAAATACAATTGCGTTGATAAACTAAACAAAATCTATTTACAAAATAAAAATGCACAAAATGTTATCCTTTAATACAATTTGAATAAATTCTTGGCAGCGACAATAACGCCGTCCCAATTTCGCGAAGCAATCTTCTGCACCTACTAAAAATAAAGACTAATATCCTGCAGTACGCATGAATCTTTGCCAAAAAGTGAAATTAAAAAATAACATATACTGCAAAATAATAAATCAGCGTTGAAGTCCAATATTTATTGGAACGTAAACATTGAACGAGCCGATATCGCCGTTGGCCGCCCAGTACTAGTGTTGAGTAGGACATGACTTGAAAAAGAGTTTGTAAGAGTAGCCTCATTTTTGTACTCAGCCAGTACAATGTCCCACTTCAATTGAAGTGAGGCGTACTGACACTTATTTGTGGTTCATAACTTTGCCTCACGACTCAAGCCAATGAAATGACATTACAGACCAAGTAGTACACCAAATATGAAGTAGTACAAATTAAAAACTTGAGCCGCTCTTACATTTTGACGTCATGTACGGGACAAATGTACTGCCTCTTGTATGTCCTACTCAACACTACCCAGTACCCGCCCGGGCGTCGACGAGGGAGGTTGTGCCCTAGAGCAAGAATTTATCCGCGCGTCTTTCTAATGCGTCTTTATTTACTAG
The DNA here is from genome assembly GCA_023078785.2 of Hyles euphorbiae. Classification (NCBI taxonomy): domain Eukaryota; kingdom Metazoa; phylum Arthropoda; class Insecta; order Lepidoptera; family Sphingidae; genus Hyles; species Hyles euphorbiae. The sequence continues at coordinate 13,689,186 of CM041044.1, read as the reverse complement.
AGTTTGTTTTTGCACTGAAAATGCATGTCCACAATAAATGTATGTAAAAAGAAAGAATGCTAGGAAATGTCCCTCGTCTCTTTGAATTACAAAAAGCAAAGAAAAAAAATCTTATTAGAAAGCTTATTATTGCTAAGTCGGACCTGGCAGTAAAAACAAAGACAAAATTGCCACTGTTCATCACATCACCTAAATTTAAAAATGCTTCAATTCACAAAAGTTAGTTTGCTAGCAAATTTGAAATCCATTTATATTCCATGTTCTCTCTCTTGAGACTAGTAGATGAAAATCTAGAATTGTACCTACCATACCCTTTGAATACTGGTAGTATTTTTATATCCGCCAGAAGACCAAAGAACGTAAAGCATAAAACTCGCCATAAAGGCCTGGATTAGCTTGAATAAGGATTCCAAGCAGGCCACCATAATGGTCTCGATGAAAGAGAACTGTCAGTAAATTCATTATTTGCTCCACTGCCTTCAATTTGGTGCAGCGTCATTCAAATAACCTTTTGAAGTTTACTAAATTTGACAAACTATTCTATAAAGATGACATTCGCAATCTAAGTACATTGATAGTCTCCACTTTAGCTTGTATTAAAATTTTGCGCAGATAACACGTCTTCTTGCAGATAATGTTTGTCAATCTTGAAGTATAATATATAATATTTCCAAATGTAAAGTATGTCTGCGCGTTGCATAACACCGTGACATAAAAAGCTGTACAGGAATGAATAAAGTTTGAAGGATAAGGATTTCAAAACTTCTGCTTTAAGATGAAATATATCATGAAAAAATATTCGATAGAAATTAACAGAGGTATTAAACCTGACCAAATCTGTTCGCCTGAGACGTGAGTTTTATATACCTACCTAAGCTGCCAAAATAATTAACCAAGTCCCTAACACATTCAATTTGAAGACAACTTCAGGATCTTTTTGTAGTTTGTAATACAGACTTATTTCAAAATGTGTATTTGCCATTGGGTAGGTGCTGCAGCTTACATTGGCCTTTGTTCATAAAAAGCCATGGTTTGTTAAAATTAAGATTTACTGTCGTGAAGCCCCAATTATATTTTTATTCAAAGACCCCTTGCAGATATTGACCACTTTGGTTATCAATATTGCAGAGTAACAAGGAATATTCCGCCCCGAGCATTGCCGTCGTAAGTAACACTCGAAAACAAAACACTACAGGATTAGATATTACAATCATGTTGATAAACAGAGCAACAGATACGCTATCACGATAAGCGAGTAGTTAGCGAAACACTGTTTTCATAACAACCGCACTCCATACATCTGCGCTATTTATTACGTTTACAATTATATTTTATGTTGCGAATACTGTGACTCCAGGAATTGTGAGGTAAGTGTGACCATGCGCTTTTTTTATCTTGTACTAAAATTACACTACCGCGTCGTCACTATAGAAAATCGATTGATGTTCGACGTAATTATGTCATGCGCAATTATTTTGAATGTGCTTCATAAGTGTTTCTTTCTAGATGTTCCGAAACTGATTAATCATCTTAATTCTTAATACATACGGTCCAAGATTTGAAGCTTAATGTTAGAATTATGAGTGTGGCTGTTGTGTGTGTACTTGAAATCCTAATTATAGATTTGAATTTTCATTCATGAATAAGTAAATTAATTTTGGCTATATTTAGAATTGATGCAGTTGATGTACCTTAAAACTGATTTTCCCAATTTGAATTGACATAAACAACAACGTTAAACCATATTTATACAACATGCGTATCATTTTATTCAGACCCCACGTGAATATAGAATGAAGATAATAGATAATAGTTGATTACAATTAAGATCTAGTGACACGTGTATCATTCATCTCTCTCGGAACCTTTCAAGTTAAGCTAAATTGTTGGCTCTTAATTCAAGGTTTCCGTTCGAAAATGTTTCAATCTATTTTGCTGCATACCGCGTTCTAAAATTTGTAGCTTCTCTTAAATTCTAAGGTCAGAAAATTCCACACATCATACGGAGCTAAAAATCGATTTGCCCGGGTGGATTTGTGACCGAAGTTACGAGGGGTTGGCGCCCCTACCATCGGGTGGAAATATCGTTTGCGAAATGTGGGTGCATTCCTTACCCTGCGCCACCCCTTATGAATGCCAGCGGGGCTGTATTCACGTTTTTTTTTTTAGTTTGATAAGGGATTTTAATCCGACGATTTATCAGCCGATCCATCAAACGCCCCTTGAATATTTTTTTAGTTATTATGCAGGTTGTGACGAATATATTAATGCGTTTAAGTTGTCGGTGGATCGGTAGAGAGTGTGGTAATGGAATGTGTTAGATTTCCATTCTAGAAAACATTTTGCATGTATTTTAATTTCTGCTCTGGGGGTTTGTGAGGTCGAAAAGTCTCTCGTTTAGTCTCGTAGTTCCTCATACCCAGAACACATGACGCGATCTCAGTGTGGGGTCAGGAATATGTATGTGACTGTTGGTGTCCGAAAACATTATTTTCGTTTTATTTCCTGAGTGTTTTTACTGCTGACTAACAACTTGTTGTAAAATGATAAGTAACAGGTTTTGTGAATGATGCACGTTGCATATAATTGATATTATATGGTCTAAACATGTTTAATAGGATATTTTCTTAGTTAAATATCAAGGAGCATCTGGCGTTAAGCATAGTACAATTCGGATAGACAGAGTGAGTATCGACCGCAAAATCGTTTTCTCCCTTAGGTCAACATAAATAAAAACTCCAAACACTATTCATTGTTTAGGTTTTTCAACCATCATGTAAAGTACTGACTATTTGAGCGGATGTGAATACCGTTTCACCTTTGAATTTAATATACTTAAATATATTATACACAAGAATCATTTATATTAAATTGTAATGTAATTTAAAAGAGCGTGGCGGCTTTTTCTTAATGGACTAGACGCGATTGCCAACATGTTAACGGTGGTCGCAGGTTCAAATCCCAGGGCACACCTCTGATATTACTTGATAAGGGTGAAGGAAATCCTGAGGAAACTTGCTACTATAGCGATTCGGAAAAAAATCTATGGTATGTAAAAGACCACGAACCTGCACTAGGCCAGCGTAGTGGACAGTGCTCTCAATCATACTCTCGATTGCAGAAGAGGCCTGTGCCTTATAGTGGAACTATATGGCCTGATGTGTGATACTTAATGCAATTGGTGTAGAAAATACTCGTTTTTATTATACGTATGAAAAATAGTTTCCCCCCTATAAGGAGATATTTTCTAGAAATAAAGATAAATATAAGACTCTAAACTGATAATGTCGTTAGATTAGATAAAACAGAGATTTTTGGTATTTTTATAGCTCTGAGGCTTTATTTATGTTTATTACGTTATAACATGTCGTTACATTCACCAAAGCACATAATACTTGTCAAATTCGACTATCTTTCACCATTCGACCATGTAGTTCTGCTCAATAGCTTCTAATTTAGATTAGATCTCTCCACACGAGCTCCAATTTCCAAAGAAACCATGAAACACCATAGCCAGAATTATGAACCAACCACACAAAAGTTAGAAAAATATCAATGATGGAGATATGTTAGCTCTACTGTACCTCGTACAATCGCATATTTAGTTCTAAGTTTGGTTGTGCCAGCTATATCCCCCCCCCCTTAAAAGGAGTCGCTGTTGTAGGACACGACAATGGATGTCATCATCATCATATAACAATCAAAGCAAAGTGTACCGTTACGGGTTAGGCCTAAGTATACCTTATACGTATACTCAACTGACTGTAGCCGTCTGAATAGGGTCTGTCTGTCTATGAATGATGTCATCTATCCATCCAGCGTGTGGCCTGCCTACCTTCCTCTTGACTCCGAAGAAGTAAACAAGAAGTGTAATGGAACAAGAAGAAGAACCGAAGCAATGGAGAAGAGGTCTATGTCCAGCAGTGGATAAGTGTGCGCTGATATGATGATGATATAATTCTCAACCAATTCAGTCAATCACCTATATAGATCTAAATATCTGAAAATCTGTGAGAATATTTTTTTCGATAATTTAATGAATCAGTTTAATTGTACATTGTGCAACTCCACTCTTAGACCTTTACTGCTTTACTCCGTACTATGCTGTGTTTTCAGCCATATGTCTTTACTTTTAATCTTTCTCTCAGTGAACCCATCTACGTTTCATTCCACGCAAATATTCATAAAAACTAACCAAAAATCATCTCAATTTCCAGCGATGCCGCCCCGCCAAGACTTAGTGATCCAGCCTCCAGTGATCAGGGTAGAACAGGCCAGGCCGCCACCACCACCCCCACCAGGTCGTCACCAGCGACCACCACACGACCACCCATCCAACTACCTGCGCAGGCCTGCCAACCCACCGCGAGATAATGCCAGGCTAGCCAACACTGTCGCCAACACCCAGTGACTCAGCAGTAAAATAAAAAGTGTCAAAGTGAGACCAAGCGAATTTTAAACAGCAGTTGTATCTTTGAAAGAGTGTGATTATTTAATGGGGCGGATTATGAAGATATTAAAAATATTTTAAAGCCACGGATTTGGAGCTAGGACGTCGAAATTCTTGAATATGAATTATCAAAATCATAGATCTAGTCTTTGGCTATGGCCCGTATTTTTGTGCGTGTGTTATCACAGACTTCAGGAAATTAGGATATATTAATACAAAGAAAAAAGTAACAGCTGTTGTTCTAAAATTTGCTTTATATATCTTTGTATTTTGTGCATTCAGTTCCTTCTTTGTTTCTGTGAGTAATTAGAACTTTGGAAAAATGTGGAAAATTGTGGGTGCTTGATGTGAATTTAAGACTTATTTGAACGGTACATGATATTTTGGTGTTTAATTTAATTGAACGTAAAATGTTATATTTGGAATGTTAAAATAAGTTCGGTATAAAATTGAAAATGTAAAATTAAAATTATTCGAAGTATGACTATTTTAGAAAATTAAGATCATGTCATATTTTAAAAAATATGTTCCTTAGTGTTTATGTGAATGTGTTAGAATAATTATAGACGATGTTTAAGTGATTAGCCTATTAAGTAAATAAATAGACATATAACATTATATTTTATTAGTAGTTTTTTAATTTCTTATGGGAATAATATCAAATTAACCAAATTCACAATATTATTTCAAGCAAATATATCTCAACATAAGCCTCGTAAGGTTAGAAATAGCAAGTTAATTCCTGAAAATAAACGCATATTTTTTGAATAAAACTTATTCATAAAAAGTTTTAAAACCTGTTTTGGATATCGAATGTTTTGTCCCTTTCCAACGACTTTTGAATTCAGTTTAAGTGAATAAGACAAAATATTAGTTAACTAAAATATGTTTTAAAACTGTCTATGAATTAGGCCTTTATGATAAACTTTTATGTCTATGGAAACAGTATAATGAACAGAGATTTAATTATCATTAAACTATTTAGAAAAGTGTAAAAAAGACTTGATAATTTAGAAACGTATAACCGAAGGGCCCGGCCGTTAAGTAGTTCTATTGCAAGACGCTCATTGTACATTTGCGTCTACATGTATAACGTTATAAACCAAAATATTATCTTAGTTACCTACAACAAAAAACTTTGTATCTAACTCTGAGTAAATAGGTAATATCCTTTCGTTGGACGGAAAGAACCCAAGCTTCCCCTGAAAATTGAATGTTTAAAACTTTAAATGTACAAATAGTTGAAGAGCCCTCGAAGTTGTGACAAGTTTCACGTGGGCGTGGTGGAAGTAATTACCAGTATAAAACAACTAATTGCAAGCAAGCTGTTGCGCAATCAATGACAACCCCGCTTCATTCTACATTACTTTTATAAAAGGGGTTTAAATCCCCTGTGTTAATCTGTTAAAAGGGTTTAAACATAGGTCTTGGATATGTGTAGTTGTCTACTCGTAGAACTGGGGTGTTTTTGAATAGGATGACAATGATCGTCTGTCATCAGTTGATAGGCTGTCTGGAAGGCACTGTTTGTTCAGGTGCATTCAACAGTCAATTTGAGATCGGAATTAAAGAAAGAAATAATTTAAATTTTTGACTCGTGTGTATGTATAAAATGGAAAGATTTCTCCAGAACAAAATCATCCAAGTTATAAAATTATTATCTGCAAGTGTTGTGCTAGACCAGACACTGGGACTGCGGTCCATAGTTCCAGTTTTTGTCACTGTCATTCTCAGACAGTCATGCTATATACATACCTATATTATCTCTCGTTCTTATTGAGTTCTCGCGTGCCTGATGCGCACAAATTTTGTTCACGATGACCACTCTGAGAGACAAACCTCGAGGCAAATTATTTTGTGGTGTAACACAAATAATAAATTACTAGCACATAAATACATGGTCATACACTATTTATATTGTTTGGTGGCCATAAGAAACTAGTTTTTAAAGGCGAGTGCTATCTTTCGATCTGTTCCTATAAACAATGACTCCGCAAAGGCACCATTTACGGACGGCTTAATTAATACGTAGCCACACATAGCCACATCTGTAAATCATGGCTAATTACTTGCATGTTGGCATCGTGAAAAAAAATGGCCATGTGTTACTTTTAAAACCGACTTCAAAAAGGAGGAGATTATTAATTGAGATGTTTTTTATTGATTTAAAATGATTGTTATTTTTAAAATATGCTGATACTTCATTGATAATGTGGTAACATCAAGTTTTGAGTGGGACTTTCCTTTTTCTTGTTGTCCCAGTATCCCCGAAGTAAGCAAGAAGAAATAGGAAGTTGCGCGATTTTCAGTGCTTATTTTTTGAGACTCCAAATTTACTGAAGGGCTTATCCTTAGTTTTTAAGTCAACGCTATCTACATTCTGTTTCAATTTTATTTTACGAAAAGCTTGTGAAAAGCGGAAATTAATATGTTCTTAATAGTGCCTTCGGAGGGAGATAAGCATGTGGTCCGTCTGATGGTAAGTGGTCACCGCTGCTGGTCATCATGTATGCATAAAAACATCGATCCAAAGTGCAAGTTTTCGTAGATATTTTACATTTAATAACGACATCTACGAGTTTTTATTTTCCAGTGGACAGCCCAAATTGATTACTTTATTTTAGCAGATTCCGTAGCGCAGTTGATATACGCCGGGTGTGAAACGAGAAGCCGCGGATTCGATCCTCGCACCGAGACAAATGTTTGTGAGGCTACAAGTATTTTTCTCGGTTCACGACACATGACTCAATCGATCTTAATATGGGGTCTAGACTATTTTTGTAATTGTTGGGTGTAATTTTTTCAATGTAGATAACCATTTCAATCTACTCCGTTACATACCATGGCCGTGCCATGAACGTATCAAGAATAATAATGTATAAATTGCCCAAAACATATGTATACAACTAACGAAGGGTCGGAGGATCGGAGGTCGACGCTCAAGGTGGACCAGCCAAGGTTGCAGAAAACCTCTCAATGCATAATGCTCTTCTAACAGGTCGCCATGCAAATATCTTAGAGAGGCATCGATATCAATGTATAAGGCAATTGGGAGAGGTCTATGTTCAGCTGTGGTCTTCTTGTGGCTAGAGCCAGAGAATATAAAACTTTGCCCACCTGATACCTTTCCCTCACCGATCTATACCCCGTATCTTACTTTGATTGTACTAAGAGCAAATTCCCAAACAATATGCGACGTTGCCGTACCATAATATCCCGAACCTCGTAATGCATGACACGCGACGTTGCCGTTTCGTGACGTAGAGTGCCTGACACGCGACGTTGCCGCACCGCGACGCGCCGGCCGCTCGCCGCATTGTACACGCTTGTGCTCCCCGTACTATACGCGTTGCGATCCTGTCTAACGAAACATGGATGACGAAAAACTAATAGAAATGGTCCGTAAATACGAATTTCTGTATAATATAAAACATACTAAATATATGGATGGCGCACGGAAAGATGTGGCATGGAAGGATATTTCAGAGCAATTGAAACAGCCAAGTAAGTATTTTTGTATATTTTACATCAATAAACTAGTTCGAAACCGTTTTCATGTGTCAGACATTTCAAAATTCACAGCATACATTGCCATTACATATTATGGCATATGATAAACAAATACAGAAAGGTTCGGTCCGAATGCTCTAATAAACGCAATTTGTAGCATCAAAATCCAAAGGCATAATCCTAACATGTAAATGACTTTATAAACTGAACAGAAAAAAATCGAAAGGGACGCCTCAATTTAAAATCTGACTGTGATCGATTGCTGGCGAGGAGACACCTTCACTACGAACTGTTTATGAAGATTGCACATAATCTTTTTTTACAGCTGCAGCCTGTAAGCTAAGGTGGCAAAGTCTAAGGGACGCTTACAGAAGATCATTGAATAAAAAAAAGAAAAGAACGAGCAAAACATGCAAGAGTGTTAGAAAATGGAAATATGAGAGTGAAATGGCGTTCGTTGTTCCCTTCTTCACGGAACGTAAAAGGCAAGATTCTATGGAAAACGCCAGTGACGATGACGATGCTGAAAGTGAGGAGGCTTTAGAGTTACAATCCACTTGTAGAAGTGACAATAAACCTAAGAATCCCAACAACGACACTGGCAATGAAAAAGCAACTTCTCATAGTAATTGTAATAGTACTGAAGTCTTAGAAGATGTCGATATTAATAAAACGCAAAATAGGATACAAGAACATGAAGCAAAAAAGGTAAAAGCAGTAAAAAGAAAGATAGTTGAGCTAGAACAGTCAATATCTCCTATGTTAATGGCAAAATTAATAGAGGACCAAACTAAAATTGAAGACGAATTAGATCGCTTCTTCCTAAACATTTCTGACACGGTGAAAAAGTTTGCACCTTATCAACAAGCGTTGGCAAAAAACAAGATATTCACTTTAGTTTCTGAAATGGAATTGCAGCAATTGGCATCAAGTAGCTCGTCTAGATTTGCCTTCTGTCCGTCCTCTCAACAGGAGTCTTTTTGTCATTCAACAATAAGACCGACAACTCCTGAAAACACGGCAAATCAACCACACTTCTTATGAAATTAAACTTCAATAAGTGCTCTTAAAAGGTAACCAAATCTTTCAAAAGTGTTTTTGTTACTAAAATGGAGAGATAAGTAGGAGGGTTGCATGATGGTAATAGTCACGCCTGCCCATAAACAAGAGCAACACCACTTGGAAGTGCTCTCTGTATAGTGCTCGTCACCCAGAAACGTAACGTGTTGAGAATCTTATTGCTCAGTTTCGGCAACAACGTCCTTTACGCACTGTTGTTTGGCAGCAGCAAATGACAAAGACAAGTCAATAATGTAATATATTATGCGCTTTCTTATTACATTTTTACAGGTATTTCCTATATATTTTTCTAAGTAAAATAAATAGATATTCATGTTTTATCCAAGTTTTGTTTGTATAGAATATTATGTATGTACTTCCTTTTAAATATCCGACGATTGTGCACGCCTGTTGCTTTTGAACGCGGTAATCAGTGGTTTTGAATTATTGCCAATTCAGTTGTCGCGGTCGTCGCTGTTATATTAAATTCTTTAATATTTTCAATAACTTTTGTGTTTTTTAATTAGTCTATTCTCAGTATTTTTGATTCAACCGTATTTTAATGATCATACAGATCTTGCTCTTTGCTCCCATAATTCGATCAATATTCAATTTCAAAAACATTTAAAACTTTTAATTACTGATATGATAGCTCTCAAAATTAGGGTTATGTTTTAAAACTCAAAATAGACTATTCTATTTGTTAAATGGTGACATTAACATTACAACCGAGCGAAAAAGTAAGATGATTTAATAATTTCTTACTTTGACTTAGTCTAAGATCCCGCCATACATCGACCTTCACCGAGATGTTTATTTGATGAAACCTATTTTATATGCAATTTAATATGTCAATAAATATATTGTATATGGGTTGCCTTGCAAATTTCAGTCCAGAATACGATTAATTAATTATTAAAATAAAAAAATTTTTTTTACACATTTCACCTGTTTGATTATTAAACAAATTCTATACCAATCGAAAGTATGAAACCCATAGAATATGTAAACGTTAGGTTGCCTATTTTTTTCCGGTCACAACCCTCAGGTTGCCAGGTATAAACAGGTAAATCGCTACTAGCATTTTGCACCGGTCTGATTATTGAATGGAAATTAAATGAAAATAAAGATCATTTTATTATGAACACGGTGGTATAGGGTTGCCTGCGAAAAATCAGTCCCGAATTGCGGTTGTCGAATTTAGAAAAGTGAAATATTGCTCCGAGTGACACAGCATAGCAGCTGTTCGAAGTCCGCTCATAAAGAAAGAGGGTGCGCATGCTATTTATTCTTGAGAATGAAAAGGACAGCGATAGACTCGTATATGCTGTGTTCTGTGTTACCTGGCAACCTGAGGGTTGTGACCGGAAAAAAATAGGCAACCTAACGTTTACATATTCTATGGGTTTCATACTTTCGATTGGTATAAAATTTGTTTAATAATCAAACAGGTGAAATGTGTAAAAAATATTTTTTTTTAATAATTAATTAATCGTATTCTGGACTGAAATTTGCAAGGCAACCCATATACAATATATTTATTGACATATTAAATTGCATATAAAATAGGTTTCATCAAATAAACATCTCGGTGAAGGTCGATGTATGGCGGGATCCTATACTAACTGGCCTACACAGGCCAACCTGCTTGCACGACTGTTGCGTCATTAACAGCCGCTGCCAATAAACAAACCCAATCCAAAAGAACATCGGTCACGTCCATACATTTTGTGACCTGACAAAGAAATATATTGTACACAGCTGGGATATAGTTTATTGTGTTGTATAGTGCATGAGGAGTGATGTCCAGTTACAAAAAGATTTTTGCAAAGCCGGAGATTTTAGAGTAATTTATATATTTGTAACTCTTTAGGTTACGATTATACTAATAAAAAATACCACATTATAATGTCATTGTCATTGTCAAATATACCTAATGTAGGGTGGTCTTATGGTTATCAGGTACCTAGGAAGAAAAGTGTACTAAATCATAATGATGGCTTATTAATTACTATGCTCTATAATTTCCCTTGTCATAAAACTAATTAGCTGTTGAATATGGTGTACACCATACCTGTGTTACCTTAAGGTAATGAGAGAAAGTGTAGTATTTTGCTTTAGAATTTTATCAGAATTTATTAGAGACTGTTTTGAGTATTTTTCGCTATTCTTCATAGTTTCGTATTTGTCCATCCGCACACACCTATATGTTAATATAGGAATATAATAAGCAGTGGTCACAAAAATAAAACACAAAATAAAACGAAACACAAAAACATTTTTTAAATGTATTATTTCTCATCTTCTCTTATTACAATAGAACCTAAGAATTCTGCAGGGGCAGCAACATCAAAGTCATGACGTGGGCACAGCAACATTACTGTGCGACATCCTACTACACAATTACAACAATACTTAATTATTCCGTCTCTGCTTGATTTGGAAGTTTTGCATCATTGTTTTTCATCAAAACACACACACTTCCTGTAGGAACTCCAGGATACTAAACCATATTGACTAAATGGTATGCCTTGTAGATTCATGGCTAAATAAAAACTTCGATTATCGAATCGAATCGAAATGAGTATAATAAGACGAGTATTGCATTGAACACAATGCAAAAATTGTTGAGGAGCACACTGTTGCTCCGAGTTCATGTTGGAAATATGGTAATACTTCACACTTTAAACCAAATCACAAAGCGTTATCGTTATACAATGGTTAATATTACAAAGTGGTCAGAAATACAAGGGTATATCAGAGGAAGTGATTTAAATATAAACAGAGAATTAACAGTAGTCATAAATCGGAAATCACAAGAAACCAAAATGACAACGCAAAGAAAATTCATCTGTCATAGAAAATGCCTACACTTTATTTTTAATTTAGTACTACCTTCAACGTTGTAGTTAAAACCTTATTATAAAAGAAAGTATGACTGATGGAACGCACTCGTATGCGTTCAATATTATTAAGAACACTTTTAGTTTTTCTTTTATATCCGGGTTATTAAAAATAAATTGAAATATGCATTTTGACTCTAATAAATTATAAAAAATTTTGATGTACCATTCATAACTGGTCCCGTTCATGGTCCATTTTCGCCGATGTTCTTTGCCGTTTTAGATTGACAGCTCAATCGTTTTTCTGATACTATATTGCCAATAATCAATCTCAGTAGTGAATAAACTATGGCAACATGACAGGAGACCAATCGAAAAGTAGAAAACAATTGACAACAAAACAGATTGACTTCAATCTAATTTTTTCGATTGATTATTGGCATCGGCCGTAAGACGAGTTTTCCATCAACTACAGAGCTTCGCTAGTATGGAGTCAGCAATGCTTAATAATGTAAGGAATAGTAATTGTGAATACTATGGGACTAGAATAGGCAACTCTGATTCAAAGTTACCAACTTAATAAAGACGAAAAATAAATTTAGTTATGAATTATAATGACCACATTGATGACCATAGACATCAGTGTGAAACGAACAGTTCTATCAGCTAAAGTGATGCAGCTTCCCCAAAAAGTACAATAAAGTTAAAAACGGTATTTTTTCAAATCAGTCTAGTCTTCAAATAATCGGGGATAGTAAAAAGCCGATGTGAGAACTTCTTACTTTTTTATGTCGGTTATTATAAATATTTATCCAAGGAAATAATCCTTCAAAAAGGCAATGCGGCGATCGATACGGAAACTTTCTCACCCATAATATTACGTCTGGGGTTCCTGTTTATTTCCTTTCGATAAAAACTTCGGGAACTACGATTTACGCGGTTGTTTTTGCGCCGTCCTTGAATCAACTTCGAGAACTTTCTACGGAGCTTAGGCGAACTGCGGCTTGAATATTTATGTACAGCCCATGTGGCGGTGAGGATGAGAAACTAACTATAACTCAGAAGTTAGAGGTTCGAACAAAGGTAAATGTATACGTAATCAACAATTGTGAGTTCGGGCGTCGTGGAATCGAAGTCTCATATTCGCAACGACGAAGCCGGTATCCTGTGATTTTAAGAATTTAAATACATTTTTTGGATCGGTAAAATATTTTGATATTATTCAAGTGAGACCGAAAAGTCTCTCGTAGTTCCTGATACCCACGACACAAGACTCGATCTTAGTGTGGGGTCAGGACTATGTATGTGACTGTTGGGTGTTATTTATTTATTTATTTTTTATTTATTATTCAATCTTTTATGGCTGTAACATACATTGGCTTATTTTGTTCACTTAAAGGTTCGAGTTTTGATCCATTAGGAACCAATGTTTTAACCATCAGGGTATTTCTATTTGACGACTTAATTTATATTTCTATCATTTTTTATAGATAAGTTGTCGGTAGATGTATCTATCAAAATTATTCTCTCATAGCATTTTACATGCGATTGACAATCGAGCCATAATTAGATTGATTTATTTCGGTGATTGGAGACAAGGAGAGCCAAGGATAATAAGCTTTTGATAATTAAATTATACCAGGACTAAGTTTACTTCTAAGTAGTACAATAATTACAGTCTCCTCAATCGATAGTGGTTGCTACTCAGTATCCTATGCTAACAGAACTACGCTTGCCATCGTTGCGTACTAATTTTACTTAGCAGAAACAAAAAACTGAACGGTTTATACCACCTTATATCGTCTTATTAGAATTACTGTGAATGTTTTGGGTTATATTCCCATCCGTTGACACGTATTTCGTAAGATAATTGGAACAAGAAATATAAACGGGTCACTAACACATGGGCAGGCATACTAAAGATTAAATTAGTATTCGTAGTTCAGGTGGTAACAGCCAACAGGCTTTTATGGCTAGGATATGATGTTCAAATAAGGAATCAAAACGTGAGTGGTTTAGGAACAAAAGTATGTTTTGAATAATTTTAAATGATTCTAGATCCTAAGCCAGAAACCCTGTGAATGTAATGAGTTTAAAATGAGAGCATTTTTTATACAATGCGTCATCCACACTCTTATAAGTATTATAAAACTAAATCTCGATTGGAATATCCATACATTGGTACATGCATACATACTTACAGTCATGCCTTTTTCTCAAAAGGGGTAAGCATAGGTCATAGGTGCTAGGACACTCACGTTTGACCTTGTGTTCCGTCCTACGATGTGGTAGGGGGGAGTCTATCGCCGTTTAGGAAACAAATTCCGAACTCCGGGATGGTAATAGAAAATTCACTTCGCCCGTCCCAGGACTCGAACCCTAGACCTCTGCGTAGTAATCGCTGAATAGTACAGATGCTTCGTCAACTGCATGCAATCGAATGGGTCATCATAATTCATACTACAAATAGAATAGACATCTATCTATTTCAGTTCCAATTATAGGATATTTTTTGTTGGTATCCAAAGATAATAACAACAATTTCACATTTCATAACTCTAATTCTAGTTCTACACAGGCTCATCCAAACCCAATACTTTAATCCCAATAGCGAAAGTTATTCGTCCTTTAGTATAGGTATAGGAATACAGAGAGATGTAGTTTATTTTGAAGTGTGTAGCTGTGGGTCGGGCCGAGTGTCCGCCGCACGGAGCGGCAACGTCGCGCATCGATCGCCGCTCGCCGCCGCCGCACAGTCCGCCGGACGCGCTCGCTCGCTGCCTTCCCCGAACTTCGTGTTTTATTGCACCGACACAACCCGCAACTTTTAGCTCAGATGCGCCTTTCACTGTAGGTACCTTTATACTGCATACATAGCTCAAGGATTATGGCCCAGTTACACTATATATCTCCAACTTTTACCTATATTTTGATATAATGTCAGAATCTCGACTTCAATCTTGATGGATCTGAGCCACAACTGTCCTACAGCCAAGGTTAATTATAAGATTATCGTGCGTTAGTTACCATGAACAAACATAGATAATGAGGCTTAATGATAGACTAGTTAGATCTACGTAGGTACATTCCGTATTGTGTTCGACGACTACCAATTACTATCAACAATGTAAAAATCATGGTTTACTATTAGAATTGTGCTGTAGTATAGACCCGCATGACAACTCAGACTGATGATTACATAAGTCATGTTTGTTTATATGATTAGATAAGTTTTCAACATGTGGATATATGGATCTAGCACAGTCATCGTAATATGTGGACTTACTCAATAGAGGCCAGAAATGGACCGAATTATCGCCTAAACCGATACTGGACTCGTTGACTCATTCTTGAGTCGTTGTTCTGAATTTAAAAATATGATTTTAAATTTCAAATTTGATTAAACATCCAAATATGTCCAAAAAACCTTCTTTCTTTATATTATTCACATCGTGAAGTCTTTTTGACCTGCACCAGAACAAAGAACCTACTCTAGCACATTTTAACATCACGTTTAGTCATTTGCTATTGATAAGTGACCAATCTCACGTGCAAATCAGTAGATATAACTTATAAGTAAACACATTTGGTCATGTCACGTCGGCTGGTTGCGTCACGAGAGCGTGCGTACCATTATTCTGGCAGATAAACCGCCCACGTGGCGCTTGCTCGTCCAATTAATATCAAACTCGTGTATTTTACTACGTTAATGTCGGTTTTGAGTTTGTGGATATTACGCGATTTGCAGCAGCTGTCCAAAGGTATTTTGTTTACTTTTGAGCTCCATTGTGCCATTTGACGACTCTGTGTGTTCTGACAAAATTAAACCTTAAAACTATATTGTTTAAGGTAAGGTTTCGCATTAAAACCGATGTGTCCTCACCATTTTCACCCCACTCCACGGGTGTCTAAATTTCGAATCATCGACCAAAAATAAATCTTTGTCCAGCAATTTTCTATGAAAGCTAACGGTATGATATTTGTCATAAATTACTAAGTATCAGTACATAAACCTCTTCCAAGGATTTTAAGAGCGGTCTGCATCCAGCAACCTTCAACGAATTACATCAAGTCATCTGACACAGTTGAACATGGGAAATGCCGCATAAATTTTAGCATGAACAGTAGTCTATTTTAGTTTGTTTGAAAATATTTATAGGTAGGTATTAGAAGCAAAATATTTTGCTGCAAAGAGTGAACTCATCACCTCACTTCTTGCATAGCAGAATATTGTTTTGTTGCTTGGTTCTAGTTACCCATAGCCAGAAAGTCCATTAAATCCAGGAAATTATTTTCTTACCTTTGGGCAATCCAAAAGACAGTACCTACGTACATTCTTTGTTTAAAATAATTCATTATAGGCACACCAAATGTCTCTTTCCAACAATCGATCGATCTAAGAAAACACAGATTTGTTCACGAGGCATGTGCTTTCTCTTTATTACCTACTACCTAAGTGGAATAGTCGCACTTGGCTGTAATGCTTAAGAAATGAAAGACTACCATTCTCCAGCTAAATTCATATATTTAGCCCGCTGATATTCTGTTAAAGTTATACGTATAGAGCCTATTCCAAACAAGGCATTCCACAAGTCTAAGACGCGTACTGAACCAGAAAACTAAGTTCCCTCCAGCTAGCGAACGATCGATAACCATTCTATGTTGTGGTTAATGTACGGAGCGCTGAGAACGCGACAACTACCATTTTGATCACAACAACGCGCCTACAACAAAACCTACGCGCTCAGATTCCCGATCTACCTAGACATATAAAACGTAAAAATGAAAAGCGGTCCGTCAGGCCAAAGATTATCTTGGCAGTTACAAACCACCCACCTATTTATACCGGTCGGGCGACGTTGCCGCTCCGACACGCACGTTGAGCACTTCGGATTTCGAACGTGGAACATCGAGTGAAAAACATTGTTGCCAGCCCACTCGCTTTACGAGCGGCTCCGGCAATTTCTGCGAGGTTTTATCAGCGCGCTCGTTGAAAAAGGAGTAAAACAATATTGTTTTCAATCTTGTCCCTAAACTTAGGTACACAATCACCTTGCACCTCTATATAACCATAAATAAAAATAAAACGACTCAATGCGAGAAATCGACACGGAGGAAATAAAAATATAAAGGAAACGGCTCGTAAGACGTTTTTGGCAAATAAAATTACCTTCAATCAACTACGTTTCCTGTTAAATGCAGCTAATTTGGTCGTTTTACAGTCGCCGTTGGCAACACCTTTGTGCGGCGGGAGACCGCTTCACAAGCGACCAGTCGCCCGCGGTCCGTGGCCGCTGATGCTCCTGTTAGTCATTATTTTTTTGTATTATATTATCGTATGTGGTTACGACTGCAGTTCGAAACGTTGGCAATCCATTTATATAACTTTAGCAATTAGTTTGTTTGCATGACGATACTTTAGCAGTAATGTATGATGTAAATTGAGAATGATACGGAGAGCTCAGTTCGAAAAGTCTGACATAATTTAGCTAGGTCCTCGATTTAACCTGTGGTTTAACTCGGATCATTACTTTGATTTATATAACAAGTAACAATATATGACATTGCAGAGAAGGTCTCTGGAACTTGAAAATACCCTACGCTCCACAACGTTGCATGTTGTGAGGCTATGTAAAACTAATACATATGTACATATTATATACCTTTTCCTTGCTTACCATATTTATTCCATAAAATGCTGTACCTTTGCGTGTTTTTTTCTAATTGTAGCCGTAGGTCGGTCTAAGTATTAGATGGGTTTTATACTGGCAGGTGGGTTAGCGCTAAACTTTAAGTGCTTTATTCAACTACGTGCTATTCATGTCCTAGGCACTTTATACCCGCTGGGACATAAAATATCTCGTTGTTTAGGCAAAGAGCGTCCTTTCACTGCCGTGTTCTATATTTCTGGTTATTTACAACGCGATGGTGTTTTATTGTGTTGGTAAATATAATTCAAATGATAAAATCGTTGTTTTTCAGTGTAGAAACACAAACACGACTCTTCAATTATGTTTGATGAATCATGATTATTTGAATTAAATTCGATGTTTGATTTTAAATTCGATTACAATGAGTCCAATTTTGGCTTTCACGCCGCCATTTTGGATACGCTCGACTTTATTCGGCCATCTTCGTGTAATGATTCACTTCCTTTACGAGATTTTAATGATGGGCCAAACTGCCGAGGCGCCCGCTGTATCAATCGGTGTAGCCACTGAATCTACGCACAGAACTTGCCAAATTGTATTTTCATTGAATTGATTTTAATCTTTCTTGTCTAATCATAGTTACGAAAACTAATTGGAACTGTTAATTGATTTTACCAAGTTTCAATCCAGGTTCAGATCTGTAGATAGGTACAAGTTTTCAACAAATATCTATATGGGATCTTTTGATACGTGTCTTATATGGTGATATTATACAATCGTACGTAACTTATGTTTCGAGAAAGGAAAACTCTTTCATCATCTTACAGTTGGTGCAAACGGCAGACGCTTTTCTAATTAAAAAAAACTCCGCTTAGCTGTTGCTATGCGATGTTTTTTTATTAAACATGTTTGTTTCACAACGATAATGACTCACAAGAATAGCATTCAGTTTGATCGAAAATTACTAAGGTACAGGATACGAGCTATTTTCGGCACATCACTTCAAACATACCTAAATCGGGAAACGAAAACACGGAGCGTCATTCATTAATAAACATAAATTCTGGCTTGTTTATTTGTACTGTATTGTAAAATATCAAGATCCGGCCGGCGCTGTTACGTTAAATGAAAAACTGTTTCTCTGAAGGTCATTGCTTTACCTACTGGCTACTCGAGTACGCGCGATTATACAGGCTTTTCGCCTGACTTCCTCTGCTTATTTTATACGCCACTCAACCATGATCATTATATTGAAGTTTTTTATGACAAAGGCAGACGAGCTTACTGCCCACGTGATCGTAAGGCGTTGTCGATAAAGCACAGAAAAAATGTTATATTTTTACACCCCTCTTTTTGCATTGAGGGTTAAAATGAAGCCACGGAAAACTTTCTGTTCCGTATGATTATAAAGAATGCCGGAATTTTTATACATAAACAAACAACTCGATTTCATGGCTTCATAATAATATAGGTATGCCAAGTCGCAAATCAAACTGCGTAAAATTTACTACATTCCAAATGAGAATCGCATTTTTCCAATAATAATACTTTGGGACCAACCAAAACTTTCCTAGTTATAGGTTGCAAGGTTAACAATACACTACAAAGTACGAACATATTTTCCACACTCAAAGAAAACATTATTCTACCATTCGAGTTCAATACCACCAAATATAATTTATATTTCTAAAAGATATACTGAATTAAAGGCTCCTTTTCATTTTATAAAAGTACGGAAAATTCGCAGTGATTTTTCCCGACAGTACAGCTCCATTGACATCCCAAAACGTTTCTAGGGCGACAACACTGAAATACAGCTGTGTGTAATACCACAGGGTTGCCAGGCTCAAGTAATTACCAGGGCGATCGATCGGACTTAATATTTTTCCATTGAGATGATAAATATTGGTCCACAGTGACTTGCTACATAAACGTAGGAAATTGTCAACGATCTTAGTTGCCTCTCATTCCTTTCCATCAGGATTTGAATCTGTACAACATTCGGATATTTTTTATACGATGTTTGAATATTATTGGAGTATATGATAACAAAGATGGAGCCGCATGGTCTAAAATCGGATCGGAGTGGCAGTCTTTCAATTCTTAAAAATATCCCCCTTTCACAATACTCATTTTTATTGACAAACAGTTTGTTAAGTATTGAATATAGCTAACAAATTGAATACAATCAACAGGACTTCGTTAAAAAACACAGTAAATTATAAAAAAAACCCTCCTAACTCCTAAATCAATTCAGCACAATTTTCCATTCAGCCAGTAATTGTTTACCCGAGTCCCGTTTGTGACAACCCTGGTGGGGTGGGGTGGCCCTCCGACCTTCGCGGAAGTCGGCTCGTAATTACAGAGACGTTGCCGTCCCTTTCAACTCAATTCTACATTGGAGTTCACATTGATTTTTGTTTATAAATACTTGCTGTATCGATTTCCTTGCGGTTTCACTTCAGATTGTGTTGGGAGCTGGGTTTCTTAGAATTTATTAGATGAGATATTATTTGACGGACACTATGTCTAGGTATAGGTAGATTCTAGGCTAGTTTGCTCAGGTTTACTAACTTTTAGTGAAAGAAAATACTACTTATTTGAAATTTGCACTTCTACGAGTAAGTTAATTATACATTTAATCAATTTAATGTATACAGCCAACATACTTATATCACATTCTAATACACAAATAAATGAAGCCGTTATTCTAATTCGGTTCTGGGTGTGGCGGGATGAAAGGCCTCTTATTGTTTCTAACAGGATATTATTATTGTTGTACCTTGTTATACGTAGCGACTATGTGTTAGTTGAGAGGTATTATTATAAAAAGTACTTAAAAAGCCTCGAAAGGTTTTAAAATTAATGTGACGTCACGTAAAAATAATACATTAAACAAGAACTCGGGGTAACAAGGATATCTTGTTTGCTTGCTTAGTCACGTACTCGCGTTTTGTTACGAAGTTCTGAACATTAGTAAGTTTGTATGTTGTGCCTGAAATGTAGAGTATGGGGAAAAGGTAGGGAGTGGAGCAGAGGAATAAAAGGGGTTTATATCTATAACACGTTCTCATAAACCGAAACACTAAAACGTAGATTCCTAACGCTAAGTCACAAAAAATTTACTAGTACAGGTCTCATATGAGAGGCCACCGCAATTTCTATTTCTACCACCAAACAGCAGTGCAAATGCACTGCTGTGTTCTGATTGGAAGAACATTGTAGGCAGAGTAACGGCACGCACGTCTCGCCATTTGGTGCAACTGAAAAACACAATGAGTCTATTCCTAAAAAGAGAATTCACTGTAAATATAGCTACCATATTATATACATCTATAACATCTCACATGAATTAGATAGAGAAGTCAGTTATTTATTATTTATAAGTTAAAATAATTATTCTAAAAACCTGACTCCGGGGAAATATTTTCATTCAGCAGTACTAATTCGTACGTATATCTATCACCCCATCCATACCCTTTATATTTCTAACTTTCCACATACTGAGTGGTGAGTATTGATAGCTATGTAGTATGTACATACCTGTATATAACGGAGGTCGAGGCCCGGCTAGCGTAGTGTGGCGTACTGCCTGGATCGATCCATTCGCGAGGCAGTGTGTTCGGCGTTCCACAGTTTTCACACCAGCGAAAATTTGGCACTTTAGGCAAAGATATTTGCTTGACTATTTATAACATACGCGGTAAAATACTATTAGTTAACCAGGTCGCTTTTGGGCAAAGATATTTGTTGAACTATAATATATTTGCTACATTATTATAACTTAACTAGCAGGAATTTAAGGGGTGAAGAGAAATATCGTGAGGAAATCTGCTTAATAGTTATCTTTATATTTTTTTAATTATAAGTAGATGTATCAAGTCCGCCCATCCGTAATATGTCATGCAGCGTGTTGAACTTTGGCCCAAGCTATCTCAATCGACCTCTTGATTGCAGGAGGAGACCGTGCTTAGTACCAACAACCTCTGTATTTATACAACAAATGATTATAATTATACAAAATATTATGTATTTAGCTAGATTATGTGTCTATTTTGACATAGTGAAAGTCTCTACACTTATGGTAAGTTTAGTAATTTCCAGATTGAATATTACTTTACTTCAGAAAATCAGATCAGGTTTTGGGTAAAACAGCTTATAGTATCAGATACATTCCTTATCAATCCTAAGACACTAAATAGATTAGTAAATAAAACAACATGACAATATGACATTACAACACATTTTTATAGACAATTTATTGATTGTTGTGTACAATTAAAAAGTACCACAGCGATAACTGACAATTTAGGGCATTGTATAAAAATGCCAGCGGCATTACGTACATAGTATACGGACATGCAACTAATTGAAATGTACACTGTCCGCGCCGCCGCCATGCACCGTGAAGATACAGATACCAGCGGTAGTTTAATTGCACATACAATTACGAACCAGCAACGTACAGTAATTGTCCGGTATCCACTGGCGTGTTTTTTAGCTATCTTTCAATTTCTATATACGTTTTGTTACTTCCTTCTGTAATCTAAAGTAATTATTGAAGGTAGAAAACAAGGGCATTTCTCTTATTCGTATTTAGGTACTTGGCATCGCCATTCAAGGAATTTGTCAGAGTCTATTAAGTAATAATACTAAATACACCCAAGAGTTTCGAATAAAATCTCTTAATACATTGAACGATTTACAAAAAGACATAAAATTCTGCGACTAGTGTTTCCAGAAAACAACTAACGTCAATGGCCGAAGTGTTTAGACAAAGCCTATCGATTGTTCTTCTCGTCGGCAACATGTGAAGTACTGACGTCAATCACAGAAGCGTGTAATGCTGTTAAGAAACGCCACGATGTCTATAAGGTCATATAGTCAAATGGTAACTGTATTAATATTTTCTTAACCACATAAATTAATAACACGTCTTATCACAATATTGCATTTCATTAAATAAAACCATACTTGTAGAGAGTTAAGGAAAACATCGAGAGGTAAATTTTATACCTTATGTGTCTTTACAAAACAATTCAGGCTTGTACTTTGTAGACACAAAGCCTAAACCTGAAAAGGATAATATCTGATGACATAGAGACAAATATTTCTGCATTGTTAATAAAAAAGTTCTTTAACATGTAAGTATGATGTAGGGATATGAAGGCAATACTTTTACCAGCTAAAATTACCAAGAACACAAAACATATTGTACATTCAACATGTAAGTTTCAGATGGAAATACCAAGGCCATACTTTTGCCAACTAAAATTTCCACGAACACAAAACATATTGTACATTTTACATTTATTCTAAGCTAGAAACAAGCCCCGTATCTCGAGGCGTTGCACTTAATTGCGCCGATTGACTGGTGTAACTTTCCATCGGAGCACTCGGCGCACGCAAGCGATGCTACCAAACTTTATTTAAACTTCATTGCCGTAAAAAATATATTTAGCCTTTTCGGAATATCTTGCTTGCAAGTTTTTTTTATGATATTAAAAATCAACGAACCTATAGGCTTTAGGCCTCGCATGGCAATAAGAAACACGATTATTTTTTTATGAGATGAAAGTTACATGCTCTTACTACATCATTGGCGGAATTAAATTTTAAAATAACGTATAAATATAGCAGGAAAGCGGTAGAAAGTACGCAAATCTAAGATTTAAATAAAATTCCACACCGTTCTTAGAAATGGAAGAGCTACGTGTTGTCAGTCATGACTTAGCATGAATAGGCAGGCTTGTCCAGGGCGGTAACTCTCCCTCATAGTAGATCGACGTGAATCGACACTTTTTCTGTCGATTTTAGTTCGATGAAAGAGACTTTCGGATGACCAGTACCCCTTTCCTCTCCCAAGCATTTCGTTCCCGCTCCACATTTGATAGGTGGCCAACACATCTGTAATTCGAGCGTGATGGATGCTTATGGACGGTAGTGATCGCTTACCATGAAATGACCTGTTTGCTCATTCATATATTGTATAAAAACAAACGTTTCATGTTTATTAAACATAATAAAAAAAGGAAAGAAAACATTTATTTATAAATTATTTTATTTCGCGTTATTTTTTTACTTATTAATGGATTCCCTATAACTTACTACGATATGGGAATATTTCTTCGATTCCAATTCAGTTCTGAGTAGTAAGTAGCTATCTTATCAATTCATTCAGTTCAATTTCAGTGTTGACTATACTTATTCGTATTCCTTCAATTGAAATACTCTCAAGTTACGTATTTGTTGTAATCATCTTTAATATTCACAATTTTTGTAGATTTCCTTTATTAGTCACACTCGTACAACAATGCCAGTGCGTAAATATTCGCTATTCATTTGTTTATTACGTAAATGTTAGTTAAGTCCCGTCAAATAGATATTGGTCTTACGCTCTAAGGTCTTACGATAGGCATACCTCAGCGTGTCTGAATCATAAACAATGAAGCAAATATTCATATAGTATTTATATAACAATAGAAAGAAAACAAAACAAGGTAATCTCGGCGGTTGGAGCGCCGCCAGCGTCACTGAATACTTCTATGCGTTGTCATGTTGCTCATTCATTGATTTAATAAATTGTGTATATACAGATATACATACCGCTATATACACAGATACTCTGTACGTAACAGGCCTAAGAAAAACATCGTAAACGCCAACATTTACGGAAATAGAATCTTATAAGACGTCATTGCGTGTCTGCCTACAAATCTGCGTTAAGTTAGTATTATTATTTAATGAATAGTTTTAAAACTATCACAAATGTACCCGTATCAAGCCAGTATCGCTAACAATTCTTGTACTATTTCATAATTAATCGATGCAAATGAACCAATACAAAGAGCAACGACTCTTGAAATATGTCGATAACCGTTGTCGATGTTTCTTGTCGATACATCCCCGCTCTAAGGGTGGTAAGACCTCACTAGCGGGTTCAATGTCTGAGCACGCAGGCAGGTGCGGAGGGGAGGCACTCCGTCCCCTCTCTAATGTCAAAAATGGGGTCAAACACAAAGGAAAGGTGCCTGTGATGAACATATGTTTCTGTTGGACGCACTAATGTAACTGGCAATCATTATGTTTCGTAACACCATGTTGACTAGAATTGTCTTTTTTCGAGAATTTTCCAACGTTCTGTACAAACTTAAATAACTTTAAGAAATAATATTAATTACTAAGATTTAGGATACCTTCTTTCTTCTATGAATCGATCTACACAATCTCACTTCG
This sequence comes from Hyles euphorbiae, assembly GCA_023078785.2. NCBI lineage: Eukaryota > Metazoa > Arthropoda > Insecta > Lepidoptera > Sphingidae > Hyles > Hyles euphorbiae. The sequence goes on along the minus strand of CM041044.1, from coordinate 13,664,437 downwards.
CGGTAAAGTTGTGGCCTTTGTCCAATTTCTAATTACATACGGAAACCCACGTCTTTTACCTAGAAGTGGTGGCATTGAACTGATTCGGTGGACTCCGGTTTGGTTACAACGCCGATGTCTCGCGTTCGAGTCCCGGGTCGGACGGAGCGGTGGTATTTTTTTCTATTCATGTGTCAAGAATTTGTGCGCGCAATCGACTCCCTATTCGTAGACAAACATAAGGCGAAACGTGGTTGTATAATTTCTACTTAAATAGTACGGTAAATTGCAAAAGTTAACTCATATATATTCTCTTACGTGTCATCGGCCCTCATTATGTAAAATAAATTCTGCAGAATTATTTGGCTTGATTTTACGACCGGCCGCCTGCCCGTCGCAAAATGCAAATAAAAAGATACAACAAAACCAGTCGGACTGGAGATTTTTTTATACCATAAGAGCAAATGACCTATTAGAAAATAATAATAGCATATTAAGAGATGGCAGATACTTTACTGATCTATAAGGAAGGAAAATGAAAGGTGTGGTAAAGATTGACCAGCCCAAAGTGAAATTCATTAAACCAAAAAAAATTAAAAAACCAGAACCTCCTCCTTTCCAAAGTCGGTTAAAAGTTGCGATTTTATTAGCATGTATATCGTTAGGAAAGTAGGAAGCCGTTTGCGTGACTGCAAAAATTTTACTAAGTACAGCGTTTGAAATAGTTTGCATGTTTGCGCCATGGGAAACACAGAAAAAGTGATGAAATAACCGCGGGGAAACTAGCTGAATACCTACGCAAATACTTAAAATACACTTTACTGATGTAGATTTGTAGAGATCTTGAGAAAAAATCTTCAATTTCCAGTCTAGACTTTCCGATGATAAAGGAATTCTATTTTATTAGTCGACTTCAAAATAAAGAGGTTCTCAATTCGTCGGTATCTTCTTTTTAATGTATTATGGATAGAAATGATTTTATTTTTATGCTTGAATTCTTATTATAATTGATGACTGCTCCAATGAATATCTACAAATTTTGGATCGCTCGCTATTGTGAGACATAAGATGTTAGGTCTCAATATGTCCAGTAGTTACTCTGGCTACAATGACCTTCAAATCAAAACACAACAGTGCATTTACACAGCTGTTTGGCGGGACAAATATGCATTGCTGTGTTACCTAACTAGGCGGCCTCTCAAATATGAGGGACCTACCGCCAGTGAAACCTGTTTAGTGTTCGTCGTAGGACGGAACGCAACGCGAAACGTCAGTGTCCTCTCCCTACCCCTTCTGGGAGAAAGGCGTGAATTGATGTATTTAAGTAGTTTTCAGCGTTTTGCAGTTTCAAAATGTAACATAATATTTCAGCCTCTAACGTTAAATTATAAAACTATAGCCTCTTTGTGAAACTACGGAAAAAACTAATTATTCCGACACATGCAAAATAATTCATAAAGTTCTTCACGCTAACAGTTTAGTAATGTAAGCAATATTAAGTATATTTATGAAACAAAAAACGCAGACGCCAATTACCAAGTTGCGTTGATAATATAATGATAATAAAATTGTAGTTAATTATAATTTACTGTGAACAGACCGTAGATATGCGTTCTGTCCATCGGAAATAATTATTGCTATTAAGCAGTATGGTTTTTCTCAGCCTCGAGGTTTTAAAAATGCGGTAAAATAAGGAATAGTACTCTCAACCAGGGACCGAAACCGGTATCGAAAATACCGGTATTTTTTGGTATCAACCGAAAAAAATAATACCGGTATTTTTAATGGTAACCGGTATCCGCCAATTTTATTGGATTCCTAGAATTTAACCGGTATCATACCGGTAACCGAAATAACGGTTACCTTTATGTTTCATGCGAAGTTCCTTATAAGTCAAAGCGGGGGCAGTGCCTGTGTGTGGTTATACCGCCATTTGTCTTTACTAAACATTATGGCACTATACCACACAATTATCTTTACTCATTTCATGATTTTTTCAACAGAATTACCCACAAAAAATGAAATGAACCGTATCCAGCGATATTGTGTAAACAACACGACGAGTATGATTTTTATTTGTTATGTAACAACAACGCATTTTCTTTTGCATACAAGGTCTTTTTAGGTTACCGGTATTAAAACGGTTCCCGTTTATAAGGGTAACGTTTATATTGCGTCATAGCGGTTACCGAAATCTTAAAGGTAACCGAAATTCGTCGATACCGGTACCGTAATGTCGAATGGGTTTCGGTCCCTGCTTTATATAATGTTTATGAATAGTATTCCTAAGCAATTTTCATGAAGAAAATAACAAAAGTTTAAGGAGCGAGTGGTATGACGGCATTGGTATATGGCTTGGCACATCCGGTCACACGCATGAGATTATATAAACTAGTGGTCGCCTAGCGGTCGAAATTCGACCAAATCAAGAAGAGAAAAAGTTTTTACCTGTATGATGATGATGTTGTTATTCTGATAATTCGTGCACATTTTTTGTACCTGAATGTTGTTATTGCAGATTGCTGCTACAGAACTTTCTTTATGCATATAATGATAGTCCGTGTACATTTAAATGTATTTCACGTAGTATTCGTCAAATAAATCTTTTCTGTTTGATATTCAACAAAACCACAGTAAACATTTTTTTCTGATTGACATTCAACTACATATGTCTATAATAAAGCAAAGAAACAATTTGACCAAAGAGTATGTATACGTGTACAAATACTTGTGTATGCGTGTGTCAAATGTATGCTGGTTTATTTATTGATTTAATGTACTTTTTATGCATTATTATTAAAATCTTGTTTTATATTACATTTAATATTAGGCTTAATATTAATATTATTGCCTCATTTAAAATTAATATTCTCTTTTAATATTAATATTATTACCTCATTAGGCAAATAAAACCTTTTTTTTGATATGTCTATGTCAGAAGAACAAAATGAAAAAGAAAAGAAACAATTTGACACCAGAGTATGTATACTTGTGTATGGATGTGTGTGTGAAATGCATGGCAGTGTGTGTAATGTTTTATTTTTTGATTTATTGTACTTTATAAGCATTATTATTGAAAAATATTAGCATTCTCCACTTCTCCTACACATAAACTATAAGTGTGCCAAATTTTATGCTCCTGCGTCCGCGCAATTTTCGTAAAAAGGGATCCAAAGTTTTTGCATCACGTATTAATATATAGATAAATAAAATGAATACACCCAACAGTCACATACATAGTCCTGTCCCCCACTAAGTTGGAGTCTTGTGTCGTGGGGTTCAGGAACTACGAGATGCTTTCGTATCTCTCAAACATCCAGACAAGAAACAAATAACTTTGGACCCATTGATATTATATCAATGTTTGGACCACACAATTATTTGTTTCGAACCGTTGATCGAATCCGCGGCCTCACGTTTCACAGCCGGCGTCTAACTAACTGCGCCACGGAGGCTGTCATATGGAATACATAACGAATATAATATGTACGAACAATTAGATTTTTTATTTATATCTTTTTACCAGAAATGTACCTAAAGTAAAATAAATAAATACACTAAAAAGTCCCATACATAGTCCAGAGTCCACACTTGCGAGTATTGAGTCTTGTGTCATGTATCAGAAACTGTAAGATACTTTTCGGTCTTAAAAACCAGAACCCAAAACAAACACCTATAGATGGCAGAAATATTTATATCGGTGCGGGATCGATTCCGCGGCCTCACTATTCACAGCCGATGTCTCACCAACTGCGCCACGGAGGTTATTTATTAATTTTTCAATTGCAAGTTGAACTGCGCTGTTGTTTCAAATTAACGCAACGCATTATCTGTTTATCATCGTGTTTTGTAAATATCAGAGATCGGATGTTAGTGCGTGCTTCCCGCCATTTTATGATACTGATAGCAACTATTTTTTTTATATAGGCATCGGCCATCGACATTACTTAATATTTTACGATCTAATTTACAAGTTAAAGTTGCATATTGAAACATATTTTATGAGTTGGTGTGTACATATACAAACGTCACACCTGCGTCTTATAAGGATAGGCTATCTAAGTGGAGACCTAACCGTAGATAGGTTTAGACCTGTCTACGGTTAGATCTCCACTTTGCTCCATCCAACTTTCCCTTCATGCATTTCATCATTTTTTAATGCATATAATATATTGCATTTTCTTTGGCTCAACATACTTATGACATGATCCTTGTTTATTAAATACACTATTATATTCAATCATTAATTAAATAGGTCGTTACAGCATATATAAAAAGTGAATCGAGAAGTTCTGTCTTCGATTAATCGGGATAGGTAACTTCGTGTATTTTGATACAAAAAATATAATTTGGCTACAGACTGTGTTCTTTAACGTTGACGTTAGGGAGGCGAGTGGTGGTTTAATAAACATACAAAATATTCGTATAACATTAATAAAAATCTTTCAGCTAAACCCACGTTTTAGAGTAATTTAAGACAAAAGAAAGATTTAATTTTGATATTTTTAATGAGACCTAGATTCTTCTATAGATCGAATTGAACCTTATCTAGTCATATTTTTATCTAATGTAATAGACATGACCGGTTACATGTGAGACTTATCTATCTAAATGTCGAAGCGTAATCATTAAATTCCCTATCACTAACTTAGTTTTCCAATAAGAAGTCTCAGATACCTTGTGCAGCGCCCTAATTATATTTCACAACCCCTCTTACGTCCCACAAAGACGCGACAATTAAAAAACCCTAAATACGAATATGACATTTATAACATCTTTTCAATTTCTGCGTAAAAAGTGGTCCTAACATTAATTAGTGTTGGCTTCGTATACAGTGTTCGTTCTAAAACAAAACGTCGCAATAGTTGCAAGTAATTTAATACACAAATAAATTCATAATTAGTGTCACGTTGTGCCAACTAAACTATTTTTGTGGCACATGTCGTGACGACATAGTTAAATCGCTGACTGCACTGCAACTCACCAACGCGACCAAACTCTGAAACAAAAATACCTTTTTTCCTACTCTGCAGTAAAATGCTAGTTATAGACATTTAAGTGGAGATAGTAGGTCCCGGCTGCGATAGGCCAGCTCGGCTATAATGACGGTGGAGGCGCCTAATTCCTCCCCGGGGTGCGCTATTTCACAAAAACTAAAGTCTGGAACGCCGCCATAGGACCGCGAGCCCTCGGCTGTCGGCGCTAACTCATTCCGCACTCCGCAGCGAATGTTGTGAAACTCGTATAGTATTGCGTAGTAGGCGTGCGGGCGACGGGCGTGCAGGCGGCGGCTCTGCATGTACTATGTAGGTTAGCGGCTAGCTCGCCGTGTCTAGGACTAGGTTCGAGCAGGTATCAAAGGGCCACGGGGATTTCGCCGACTTTCGTAATCCGTGGAAACGTGGGCTCGAGTGGTGCGACGAGCTGGCAACGTCTCACCGCTCGCGCCCGACCGACGACCTCGCGTTATCGCCACCCGCGGTGACGCGTTACGCCGAAAAGGTCACCACTCGCCGCGGCGCTCGCCACCGTCCGCTGATGTGTTCGCCATCTAAACAATCCCGGTCTCCACACAGAATACCATAAGCACACCGTCGAAAAAATATCCTTTAGCGAGCGGCGACGTGGCGGTGCGTAAATATGGGTCGTTCGCGATTGAACGGGTCAAATAAACCGGCTCGCAAGAACCACGCGATCGATTCGATCTTTACGTACAATAAAATTCGTTCATTCGATCGATCACGATTGGAGAATTGCGTCGGTTCAAGCGAACCGAGAACTGAGAGCCGAGAGCCGAGAACCATAACCCGCGAACGACGGTTCGCGAGCCGGAAGTGCGCCTGACCCGAGTCGAGCCGAATCAAGCCAAAAAAACGTTCGGATATCATCGGTTTTAGAGACGAATACAGATACTAAATAGTTCGACTGTAAATGACAAGGTTAATATATGCTTTGATTGGTAGGCTTTAAAGTTTGTTTTACGTTACAATTTTATGGTTTTGACTTTTTGAGTGAGTTGAAGTTAGTTACGTCTTGATTTATGATTACTTGCGAGTTAATATTGTCATTAAGTAATAACACGTATTTGTTCGTATTTCGTAATCAGTATCTCGTTGTCCTAAGATTTTGTCTATTACGTTTGTTGTAAAATTGTTTTTCGCGTGTTTCAGTTGTAAAAGTGTCATTTTTGTGTAAATTTAAAAGGTAATGCAAGCAGTGTTGTAAAAAAGCTCGAGTCGGCGCTTAAACGCTCGAGTCGACGCTCAAGCAGATTGCTCGTGCTCGAGTCGGGACTCGACTAAAGCGCTCGACGCTCGAGCAGTGGCTTGAGCGCTCGGCTCGAGCTTGAGAGCGCGCTTAGATTACATAATTAGAGAAACTGTAAAAAAGATCTGTATCTGTATCAGCCCATATACGTCCCACTGCAAGGCACGGGCCTACTCTACAATCGAGAGTTCGATTGAGAGTGTTTAGGCCATATAGTCCACCACACTAGCCTAGTGCGGGTTGGCGGACTTACATACCATAGAATTTTTTATAAATCGCTATGGTATGCAAGTTTCCTCATGATATTTTCCTTCACCGTTTTAGTGCATGGTGATTGACTATCAACACACACATGACTCCGAAAAGTCAGAGGTGTGCCCTGGGATTCGAACCCGCGACCACCGTAAAAAAGATAGTATAATTGAAATAAGACAATTTCAATTTTATTTTTAACGATATTTATATTATAATAGTAGAAAAATACTTATTTATTATTAGTATACAATATGCCATATGATCTACGCCATAAGGCCCAAATTACATTACAAGTGTGGTTTAGCTTTTTGTTTGTTTTTGGTTTTTGTGTTTTACTGGTGGTAAGTCTCTAATATGTGAGAGGCTGTCTTGGTGGGTACCACCGCTATGTCTATTTCTCCCGTCAAACAGCAGTTTAAATGCACTGTTGTGATTCGGATTGAAGGACATTGTAGTCAGAGTAACTACTGGACATATTGAGACTTAATATCTTGTGTCTCAGGATGGCGAGCGCAGTGGAATGCCAAGCATTGCTTTGTAAATCAAGGTGTTGTTTGGTTTTGCTACTGTTCATGAGCGGTCGCATCGCTTACCATCAGGCGAACGGCGTGCTCGTCTCGCCATTCAATGCAATAAAAAAAAAATAGCTGAAGTTTCTGTACAATTCCTGACTACCTACTGATTTTTCTTAGCAACTAAGTTAAATTAAATACCTACCTAAAATCATCACACACCTTTGCAACACTATATTTTTTTTGAAATTTTCTACAACAAATGTAGCCTAAGTTACTCCTTATTATATCAGCTACCTGACCAAAAAAGTCCCGTCAAAATCGGTCCAGCCATTTCAGAGATTAGCCGGAACAAACAGACAGACGGACAGACAGACAGACAAAAAAAATCTAAGGTCATTTTCGTTATAGGTATCGTGTATATAACGATATGTACTTGGACATTTTTATTTATTTTCACTTTACAAACAGACACTTCAATTTTATTTATATGTATAGATAAGGCCAGCTTATACGACCATAGTCAAAAGATAAGTAATACTCACCGTACCTACCGCCCCCCACAACTCCTAACATTTTTATTTATCACAATTTTTTCATCTATCCGTATTTAAAAACTACAACGCTTGAACGCTCGAGCGCATAACTCGAGCATGAAAGTCTAAACTCTCAACGCTCGCAAGCCTTAAACGCTCAAGCGTTTAACGCTCGAGTCTAAAACGCTCCAAAGCGTCGACTCAGCGCTCGACGCTCGACTCTCAGCGCTCATTTTTACAACACTAAATGCAAGGTAATGTGAACTTTAAAATGTGTTTACATACTTATAATTCTACTAAGGACCTATTCATTTATATCAAAGAATTGAACGGAACCAATCGTTTGATTGATCGAGTCATTTGAACCGGTTCATTTTAAAGATGGATTAGTATTGATCCGGTTCCTAAAAATTGAACGAATTGCACATTGCTAGCGGTGCGGCGTGCGGCGTCTCGCTCGCGCGCCCGGCGCGGCCCCCGCCCGCCCGCGCCACCCCGGCCCCGCCCCCCGCCGCCGCCAGCGCCACCGAGCGGCCGCGCCGCGAAACGTCCACGTCGTCTATACAGCGTTGCCATTCCGTATCTATAATTTCGCTGGACGTAAATTTCAAACGAAACAGTTCAATGGACTTTTCGAAAACTCTGAAACCGTGTCGCTAATCGTAAAAAGTAATGTGTAACTTAGGGTATTGTAGGTGATGGTGTAAAACGATACGTTCTGTTGAATATTGTGTTTAACCAGTGCCAGTTTGGTGTCGGTGCGTGTTGTCCGTGAACGAAGTCCCGTTGGGAGCTTCCACGTCGGTTTTCTGCTGAAAGGTGAGTTCGCGAGCGGCACTCAACGCTGCATGTGCCGTGTCACGTGTCGCACACAATTTGGAGTGAGATTGTCAGGTGGAAAGTGCGCGTTCGGCTGGTGTAGTCGCCTTGTTGAGCCGTCGTTACGAGTTTCTAGGTAACTGCGCAAATGTGCCGCGATGCTTTTCTCTTCTCCTGCTCGTTATGTAAACGCATGTAGTGTAGCTGCCTTGCCGTGGTGCACGTGCCGTGAGCCTGGCTTATGTAAGGCACACGATAAGCTTATCACGGCGCGACAAAACGTCGCTGATCGTTTGTTATTTTCGTCCGAGGGTGCCCTTTGGCCGGATATGAAAATAGCTTGTGCATCGGACACCTCACCGCGAGTGGCGAGTGGCGGCTGCCGTTCCTGGTGGCCGCCACTAGGCACGCCGTGCGAGCGGCCAGCCCCGGCCGAACGGTTTAGGCCTATCTACGACTCGAACAAAGCGCATTCTCGCCGAACAAATCACATCCAATCATTGTGGCCACTTCAAATAAGATTATAGTCATCATAAGTACAGTTCTAGTGAACAAACATGTTGTGACTTGTGACTAAGAGTACGTATCACTTTTTAATAAGTACTATCACCTGTGAGACACTTACAAATGTTCTCCCAAATTGAAGTAAAATCACGAATTGAAACGTTTGTAGAATAAAAAGAACTCTTCCAAAATTATTGGACCGAAATTCTTAACAATAACAGCCACTAAAACCTTTAATAGTTAAATCAGTTATTAAAAGTGAAAATCGAACCATCTAGTACACACGAACAAGAATAAAGTAATCTTTACTTACTATAGTGAAAATAACAAACTATCAACAAGTTTGTGGCAGTTAATAACAACTTGTCTTGAAGTTTACAGAAATCGTTTTCCAATATTGTAAATGCACAACAACAGACGATCCGTAATTAAAACGTAAACTTTACCTCCACACTGAATTCAGAAACTAAACTTTTTCAAATTGGAAAAATGAGTCACCAAACGCCTTGAAAAATAACCTCAAAACCATTTACATTATCATGCTTCTAAAACTAAACGTGAAAACCATTTGAAAAACGTATTTTAGTAGATTCTAAATCGTTTTATGGATAGATTTCGAAATTTGAATAGTTACCATATTTTTTTAATCCTTTTTCCATTTGTTGGGAAGGCAAAGGGTTCTTGCCCATACAGGCTCGTCATTTAACTAGCATAAACACTATCATGATCTACCCAGTCTCAAAACTGCAATCATATCCACAACCAAAGTGCCTAGTTGTGTTTTTTTTAAATAGACAGAAAGCAATGTATGTGTAAAAAAAAAACTACAATGTTATGGAAAGTAAAATCGACGATCTTAGCATTTAACATATTCTTAAAACGTAGTACCTAGATAATTGAGGAAAAGATAAACGTGAAATTAAGAAAAGAAATAAGTAAGTATGTAAATGTAGGTTTCGAAAAAATAAATAATATAAGGTATGTATATAGTAGTCAAGTATGAAAAGTTTTGTTGGAAAAATCAATACTTTTACTTTCCTCCAATCATGTTTTCACCACGCCATAATCGTTTTAGAAATTATAATAATTATTCTTTGACCACTCACATTTTGCAACAACTCTTACCAAAATAAATAATAGTACAGAGATTTGCAAATTGCCACTCAAACCAATTTTTGAATGTCTAAAATGAAAACTCGTGCAATCAATCGATATCCTATTCAGACGCCATTTTGAATGTTACTAATGTATTCGAAATTCAAAGTATTATTAAAAATTCTGTATCACTCAGATAGTGATGTATAAAAGTTTAGATAGACAAAATGTTTACTTTAAATTTCTATAATACCCTCGCATGAGTTATAGTTGAAGAATGACCGCGCAATTAAAATTATTCATAAAAAAAACCGATGCGTGAAGGTGAATGACACCAAGGGCCTTAAAACACTAGTCAGTAGTCACATTAGAAGGCCGTGTACTTAATAACTTCAATACATTAGTGGTTTAATGTAATAGACTTTGCGCTTACGTTGTTTTTGTTCGTAGTTTTATACGTGATGTAGATTGCCGGTAATTCGATGGAAGTGTGTGAGCTGTTCATGAGAACAGTCTATGTAAAGACATAGTGATGTAGCTAATGTTTCATGTCTTACTGTTAGGCGTAGCTATAATTGGGAGGATTGCATCAAAAATGCTAAATAAAAGATTACGTAATTAATGGACGGGCCCTAATACAATATTTTCGAAACACAAAATTAATGTATTGTAATTATAATTGTGCCCCACGGAAATATGCTCGCATTCTTTTAAGGAACGGTAATTCGGGCGCAATCTAGATAACCACCTGTCTACCCCATTAGGTAGCGTGATCTATGCACGCAATTTATTTTATAGAGCAGACAGTGTTCCGAGCAACATTGTTACACGTATTTTGTAATGTTGCGTGTATGTTAAAACCATCCGGTTTAAATACGATTTCTTACTGAAAGCAGACATTAGGTGGTATTTTCTGATGTTTTTCGTTCTTTTAATTATATTCCCGTAGGAATAGTAATATGTATGTCACTATTTTCCAAAAGTGTTGTCGTCTCTTCGATTTCATAGGAGATTTATTTATTCCGTATATTTTTTACAATGCACAATACAATACAATTTTCCATCCATGTGCACCTCTTCCAGAAAAAATTGCTAAGCACATTTTGATAAAACTTTGTTATACAAATAAATACATCAGAATAACAAATAGACTATTCATTACGAGGCGATAACCTGGGCGAAGCCAGGTTGGACGCTAGGGCTAAATAAACTTGAGATTAGTTTTACAACAAGCATTGCTTGAGTATATGGCTTCTGACGACCTCGGTACTATAGTTAGTCTGAAGTTTATTATAACATGTGATGGAGCAGACGAGGTTGCCATGGCCATGGTGGTGACGGGTTCAAATCCCAGGACAAACCTTTGTCTTTTCGGAATCATTTGTGTATTGATAGTCAATCAACTCGCACTACAACGGTGAAGAAAAAAAACGTAAGGAAACCATAGCGCTTTGGAAGAATCTCTAATTCTAATTTCCACCGATCTGCGCTAGGGAGCGTGGTTGACTATATGGCCTAACCTCTCTCAATCGTAGTCTTGATTGTAAAGAGGGCCCATGTACTTATGTGAGCAGATACAGTACAGTAATTACGAAATCTTGTAGTTATTGATGCACCCCACATATTACTTGTATCTTACAGTGTAGAAGATTATTCGAGTGACTGTTGGGCGTATTTATTTATTACTAGCGGCCCGGCCCGGCTTCGCCCGGGTGCAGATAGTTTTTGAGTCCAATCCACATCAAGAACATATTATTTCGCGTGTCTACTAACTATATTTCCCGCGTGCCGTCGACTATATTTCCCTTCCGTAGGAGAGGACATCCCGTGCCAACAATTTGAATTTGAAAGAGTAGAAAATATGTATATTTGGTTTCCTGACTCATCCCACGGGAACACTACATTTTTCGGGATAAAAAGTAGCCTATGTGTTAATCCAGGGTGTCAGCTATCACTATACCAAATTTCATCAAAATCTGTTGAGCCGTTTTTTCATGAAAGAGTAACAAACATCCATACATACATACAAACTTTCACCTTTATAATATTAGTAAGGATTTATGTTACATTAACAGAGATAGCACGAGGCGACGCCCATATTTATACGCCACGTGTAAATTGAACCTGACAATGCGTCATCGAGTTAGGGGCCAGTTGAATCACGACCATGTGGAAGATTCCATCAATATGGCTTATTCAATATAGATAATCTGGCCTAACCTCTAGTAATTGAGCATTCGTTCGTAGAAGAGTTCCGTGCCCAGCAGTGGCCAATTTTGGACTGATATAAAATCTAACTATATTACGAGATTTATAGACGAAGAACGTTATCAAAATCGGTTTAGTGTACCAAATTTAGGGTATTATCAGTTTTTTTTTTTTGCAAAGTAATCCAGATAGATTTTATAGCAATAGTTTCTAGGTCTTCAGCGAGTTGAGTTTCCAAACGCAGCGGCAAAATTGTAAGATTTTGAGGGCATTTTTAGGAGAAAGTGATATCAAACGATCGATTCAGTTCAGTTTCAGTTTCAGCCCATATACGACCCACTGCAGGGCACGGGCCTACTCTACAATCGAGAGTACGATTGAGCGTGGTTAGGCCATATATTCCACCACGCTGGCCTAGTGCGTGTTGGCGGACTTACATACCATAGAATTTTTTTATAAATCGCTATGGTATGCAGGTTTCCTCACGATGTTTTCCTTCACCGTTTTAGTGCGTGGTGATTGACTATCAATACACACATGACTCCGAAAAGTCAGAGGTGTGCCCTGGGATTCGAACCCGCGACCACCGTGAACATGTTGGCAGCCGCGTCTAGTCCGTTTACCAACAGGCCACCACGCACGCACAACGATCGATAATTTATCAAAATTGGGCGAGCAATTCTCATGCTATACTACTAGAGTACTTTACTTTTCAGAATAATACAAACTTAGGGTGTGTTAATGTGTTAGATCAATGCAATTAACGATCAATTACGTAGTCGTATCGTTGATGATATGAGAGCACTGGGATTTTTGATTTTATTTCGACCAAAAGTAGGATATGAGGTGGTTAAATAAAAACACTGCTAAACCTCAGTTGAGACTTGAGAATTTAAAACTTTCCTTGGTTATTCAATCTAACTATCGCAGCAGACTATAAATATAATTTAATAATATTTAGAATAATAGGTGGGCGTGTTGTGCGTCAAAGCTAGTTCACTCGTAGACTTGAAATGGTATTGTTGTCGTGTTTTGTTCGAGTACCTTTGCATCTCCTGTATTTATTTATTTTCCCCTCCTATTCTGGAAGAGATGGTTTAGAATCGTGTGCCTGTGTTGACATGTATCACAGATCTTGTATAGAATAGAAAAATTTCGACTTTCATAAAATAGCGAAAGAAACCCCCTTTGTCGTCAGTGTTTTTACTACTTTGGCCCTACTATGTCCTTTTCTCTTGCTAAGCAGCAGTGTAAATGTACTGCTGTGTTTCGGTTTGAAGGATACTGTAGGCAAAATATCTACTGGACAGATTGAGGCTTAACATAAGAATAAGAAGGCATAATGGCATGGCATAAGGAATGCCTCATGATGGCGAGCGCCGCAGCATGCCAAGCATTGCTTTGTAACTCATGGTGTTATTTGGTTTTGCTACTGTCCTGGAGGTATGTTTTATTTATTATAATAAGAAAAAAATACATCGACAGTGCATCTACGAAACAAATGTATGTAAACGATAATAGGCGATTATAAGCAGCTGTCTTCAAATGACCCGTTTGTTTACCTACCGAACCCAAGCAATAAAAATACGACATTAATTATTGTACCCAATGTACAAAAAGAAAAGTATGTACTAAGAAAACATTCAATTACAGCAGAATAAAAACGAGACGAAACAATGTTGACCAAGCGAACGGCTTCCGCCAGAGTTAACGGTGAGAGCGCCGCAAAAAATACTTGTATACGTATAAAATTGTAGAAATGCTTGTTCAGTACATTGTGCACTGTACAGAGCACTTCGAAATAACTGGCTGTTGCTTGCAATTGCGTTTCTTCTGTGTTTATACTGCAAAATAGGGGCCAGATAGTTTTGTCTTATGGTTTTGGTTTAATTTTTGTGCTTTTATAATCGACCTTTTAAGTTAACCTTGATCTGAACAATTCTTATGAAATTCTGAATTCAAGCTATTTATTTACTGAATCGTATTAAAATTTGTCTAGTAATTTAATCGAGAAATGTCTAAGCCCAAAGTCACCACTGCATACATTTTAGTAATTAATCTATAGAGTAATATATTGCTGGACCAAAAAAGATTAATTATTTTTTTATGTTTAATTCGAATGATAAAATTTCTCAGGAGATTTGACTAACTTTTAAAAAATGCATGTAGGATTTACTATTTCCTACTGGAAATAATGTGTCAAGATGGTCTTAAATACAATTATTCTTTATCCAAAATGGACAATTGAAAAAAATACACAATACCTACTACACCCTTTTTAGTATAAATTATAAAAAATATTATATAATAATATTAGTTATTAATGTTTCTGTGATCCGTGAGAATCTTTTTGGATGTAGGTGTTTTTAAAGAATAACGTTTCTCGTAATTTCTGATACCCACTATACAAGCTTGTTTGGTATTAATGTGAATTCAACAGTAAGTCTGTAACAGTGCATTTACTTATTATAGAGTATTCGTCTATACAGGACAAAAGGATTGGTTAAGACAAATGTATTAACAACCTCGTCTGGCGTATTTTATATGTATTTCCTCGACTTGCCTTGTTTTTCTAAGAATTGTCGTGAAATTCTATTGAAAGTTTGATTGAAAATAGATACGACTTTTCCTGGAATTTAAGTATATATATTTTTCCTGGAATTTAATCTAAATTGAAATTCAGTACATCAAACTTTTTAGAATTCTCGTGTATGTTTTGTCACATTGTTAGCATTTAGGCTGTGGTACTTCTCAAAAATATTTTTATGAAGTACTAGAAATATTTAGCGTTTACGAGTGCACCAATTTAGGGATTATACATTTTCTAGAGATGAAAGTAGTATTATCAATCTCCGAAACATATTTTATGACAGAAATATCTTGATCTGTTGCTACATGTGAAAGAGGTACAATCACCAGGTGTATCGCAGGCACGGCACTCATTGAAAAATTGTGGAAGACTTTTCACAATTCAGGCTCGATGCATATTCTTAGATCAAACGATTCAATAGATCTAGAAGCTTTTGTGAGGACATTCAAAACATCCCTATTAACCTTCTTAACACCTCATAATTCTTCTATAATATAGTGAATAGAAAGCGTTTGAGTGACTTTAAAGTAGTTATTGGAAGCGACAGATTCATGTGTTTCTCCAAACATAGAAGGTTCCAGAATTTTGGCATCAAAGTAGTTGTTCATACTCACGTCCATCTAGAATATGGATTTCATGAATTGCATTCAACTCACAAACCTATATTAATTTACTAGTGTAGTACGAAGTCACTTGTACTGGGAGAAGTTGAGGAATCAGAATTCAGGTAGATCCAAATATTTCCTTTTTTTCCGATCTAAGTATAAGGGGCGCCGAGAACTTGTTCTAAGTTCTTCATACGACGTTCTTCAGGCCATACATTTAAATGTACTGTTGGTACTGTCCATGTCATTTGACTGTCGGTTGCAATTAAATAAATTGGCACAGAAGACTAAATGTGACCTGACAGTAAATGCCTCGCCAATAGGATGTTCTTTCTATATTCCAATATTCTTAGTTACCTCTGTACGTCTTACTGCTAAACCTTCCTAGAAATCCATAGTGACCTTCTGAAATCTTTATCTCCATTCACAAGAAATTGACGCTCATGTTTTCTATACAGCGTTTAACTTATGTGAAGACTTTGATTCCATAAAACACTGGATATTGATAATAATGGTTGTCCACGTAGTATTTAACTAAAATGATGATAATGGTGGGCCACAAACTCTGTACATGAATGACGATGCTTATCCACAGAGCATATTAAATAAAAGTTAAGTATGATAGTTGTTCAAAAAAATACTGTTAATGCAGATGACGCTGGTTGGTCAAATAGCCTTAAACTAATAGCAATGATGACAATCGTCTTCACAGCATTACCTGATCTTGGTGATTTGATGCTCCAGATTCTAATAGAATCCTTCGTCGGCAGGTAGTCGTCAGGTGTGTGGGGTGCAGTGCGGCAGTGCGGCAGTGTGAGTGTAGTGTAGTGAGTGAAGCGCGATGGCGCGCAGCTAGCGAGCCTGGGCCGGCATGAGCGCCGCCTAGCCATGACACCTGCCGCACACTGCACATGGCGCAGTACACGCAACGGACACAGCCAATGCACAGGTATGTACCTCACATTAGTGAAGTTTTACGTCAAACTGAGGAGAGAGGCTAGTCAAATCAAATAGAGTATAAAACTGCATAGGTTAGAAAAACTTGTGCTACTGTTATATTGTACACTGTGTCTTCCTATATATCTAATAGACTTATCGTTGTAATCGTCAATATTTATTATTGTTTATATCGAAAGATTACTTTATGTATATTCATAATGAAAAATATTTTTTTAAATCCGTATAGTATTAGGCAAATTACAAATATAAACCTTAGTGGTAGGAAGTAATAGAAAAGGATCATCTTCCATAAGGTAGACGTGCGAAAGAGAAAACGAGTGTCCCCTCCAGACTTAAAAATATTAATATCTTAGTCATTTTACAACCAATTTTGATGTTGTTTTCAAATTCATGTTTTTATAAGAGATTATTTTTTATAAGAGACATTTTCTTCGTTTGTACGAAGTTTAATTAAATGTTGTCCTGTTTTGATATACTGTGGCTATTCAATGAGTATCTGTGACCTAAATATGACAATATAATATGGGTCTATGATAATAAAAAGTATATTGCTCAAGTTAACGGCCAAATCGTGTGTATTAACTTTAATAACTTTAATATTTGTTCTACTGTTTTATTATGCACTGTGAGAAACTCCTGAGTGTTTACTTTTCATAACCTAACTAGGGCAAAGTCTACGATTTATAATAATGTAATCAAATTACTTAAGTTACAAAGAACATCATATTTTACAAGAATTACTAAATGTATGTAAAATTAAGGGCGGGTACGCCACATTTCCATAATAAAATCTGATGTATCAAATACTTTAATTCTAAAGACCTCATTCATAGACAGTATAACCTATTGCAGTTATCGATTTTTTTGTCTTCCCTCAAACTGCATTCAAAAGTTGTTCGAGAGGGACTAAACATTCGATAATAATTTTTTTTAGGGACACTTTCTGACTAATACAAATACGTATATAACTTAAATATAAGGTAATCTAAGAATCTAAAGACCTCATTCATAGACCGTATAACCTATTGCAGTTATCGATTTTTTTGTCTTCCCTCAAACTGCATTCAAAAGTTGTCGATAACTTTTTTTTAGGGACACTTTCTGTCTAATACAAATACGTATAGAACTTAAATATAAGGTAACTATATCGCTAATAACAAGTCTCCACATATATCTACATAATTAACAATTTAGAGCAATTTAAAAAATGGAATAACAAATTATAACTACAATAGGTTTCCAAACTGTTTACTAACTAAGCCATAACTACACTTAAAAGTACACCTAGTCTAACATGATATTTCAATAACATTGCGGTACGGTAACTCATGCTAGTTGTCTTGGCAACATTACGACGTGACCTTGCCGGCGCCGGCTGATACACTATCGTCTCGCATCGATCTTACGCTCCTACATTCTTTCATAATTCTTATCGCAGACTTTAGATTTTACAAACACATTTTATAACTTCCTTTTCATGTTTTCTTCGTATGTTTAATTATGGGTGAGCTTAACATTGTCGCATATATGTAACAATATTTAAATAGTTTTACATTCATATTTCAGAATGTTATCACGTCCTCATTGTTTTAGTTGGGATTCATGTAGATTATAAACTGTGAGGCTTTGAGTTTTAATCTCAGGTTCAGTCTTCTTCAGTGAGTTTTTGATTCGAAGAACATGGTACGCCTAGGATTACACATTCACAAATAAATCTATAGTTTGTTGGTGGACTTCAGATAAATAAAATATCGTAAAGATTATAATACTTTTGCAGGTTTCTTCATGACATTTAATGTGCGTTAATTAAATCGACGTCAATAGACATCCGAAAAGTAAAAAAGTCAGAAACCAAATCAATGTTCAAGAATCTGGGGGGTTACTCCACGATCCGAAACGAAACTCAAATGTTCAAACGTTGTAAATAAAACTGCACGAATGTGTCTAGGTACTCCTCAAAATATTCGAATCCTCTATCGTACGTCGTAGCTATAGACTTACGCCCGATGCCAATAATCAAACGAAAAAATTAGATTGAAGTCAATCTGGATTGTTTTCTACTTTTAGATTTGTCATTTACCATGTTGCCATAGTTTTTTCACTACTGAGATTGATTATTGGCAATATAGTATCAGAAAAAAGATTGAGCTGTCAATCTCAAACGGCAAATTTTGGATTGGGATTGTTTATTGGCAGCGGCTGTAAGTTTGGAGTTATCATTAAGTATCACAGAGAATAGTATTGATTTTTAGAAGTGGAACACTTAATTTGGACATAAACGTCCGAATATTCGAGTTTCATTTCAGATCACAGAGTAACATGGGGTTTACTAAATCAATGTTCAATAATCTGATCCCAAAAGGTCATAAGATTGAATTGTTATACTTACTTAGGCATAGGCATTATACATAGATTCCACTTCAAGGCTTTAAATGTTGCAGTAACGGGTTTTAAGTCTAAGCACTAAGTACCTGCAGTGTGTGTCTGTGTGTTTGTGTGTCGTAACAATTCACAGCGAGCGGCTTCATTTACCGGTATCACCGTTTATTGGCCAAATAGCCTTCTGTCATTGACGCTGTGACATTTCTAAGTGTTTATTTATTAATTGAACCTCCAACTAAGATTCTGCGTTACATTATTTTACTAAGAGAAAGATATTAGCTCTCTCTACCACAATGCAATATCCAAATGGTAAAAAAATAAAAACGGTAACAAAATATATTTAAAGCGAAACATTAATAAGCGCCTTATTCAGTCGAACGAGGCTTTTCACATTAATCTATGAGTTTTATACTGGCCCGTAATTTATTAATGAGTATGAAAAAATATATTTATTCTTTTTTGTAATCGGCTTTATTTTGTTAAATACAATATTTGTTATATTTTTTCTGCTTTTTTCAGTGTGTAAGTAGTAATTTGTTTCGTTACTAGATGTTTCAATAAAAATATAGATCAGAAACATTCCTAAAAAATAGCTCAATCATTTAGTGAAAACCGCATCGAAATACGTCCAGTGATTTTCAAGATATTCAAGAATAAACTTTACATGAAAAATAAAGCAAGTTTTTGTAGTCTGAAATAATGTGTATACATTTTACTAAAATTATATTTTACCAATTAAGTACAAAATGCTGAATCATTTCTGATTGTGTTTTAAATTCAATTACGCTCCACTGATCACTTATTTGACACCTTCAAGAATTCTGGGTTAGATTTTTACTACAAATTTCAGTTAATGAGGCACTTTAAGTATTTATTCATAGCCGTTTTGGAAGAGCGTAACGAAATGTATTAAAACACTATATTCGATGCATACTAAATAATAAAAAAAAAAACATTTAGTAACATTAGGTGGGTAGTAATAAACAATAAATAGCAAAAAACCGTAATCGAAAACAAAATGAAGTTAATACAATGAATATTCCAAAAATAAAATAATTTTGTGTTATAAAATAAGTTATTTGTATTTGCACATCAAAGCGTCAGTTAAAACTATCAAACGGCATGGTGAAACAGCCGGCTCTAGTGTTTAATGGCGTCGCTTGTCCAACGGCTGTTTTCTAACTCGTAAAATTAAAGAATGTCGCCTATTTCCCGCTCCGGGTGGGGAACCTATTGGAAATTTCCTCTACTAGCCAATAAATACTTGCACAGAATATTCAATGCTGCCGATAGCTTCTGCTTTTCGAATAGAATTCTGGACACGATAAAAACTTTAGCCGATTTTTATACCATGTGGATAGATAGCAAAAACACTTCTTTTTATATTCAATTGTCACATTGGGTAATTTCGTGAGATTTATTAGAGATTTGGCAATTTCATGTGTTACACAAAAAAATAAGAAGAATAATGATTTCCTACAGTCAACAATGTTTCCGATAGTGACGTCAGCTAACTTATTTACTTATTTCTAAGTGTCTGATCAATTTCCGTAAGAACATTATATACTATCAGCTTTCACCGTACACATCGATCGTGAATTCAAAGTCAACTAATTCTAAAGTATACTAGTGAGTGAGTTCTAAAATGCATTCATTAGTATATATTATTAAATATAAGTGAATATTTTTAAACTTATAAATTATGAACGGGAATAGTGATAGTTAATAGATCTATTAAAATCTGAATAAATTTCTAGTTAAACGAATTAATTACAAGTCCGAATAATTATATTTATTGTAAAAAGCTGAATAGATTTCTAGTCCCACTCAGCCAGTTTTACAGACTTGAACAATCAATCAGAGTGAAACGCGATAGATATGCACAATGACATCACTGTAAAAACAAGGCGTGCCACCACACCCAAAGGATAGCGGTCAACATTCACCATCCGTACTTGCACTGGCACCATTACCAGTATAGGGTGTAAAATGTAATTCTCAGCTTTCAGACGATCAGCTTTAAAACTATTTCATTTAGTATTTTTGCTGGAATAATTACTTAGAGCATACGTTTTCTAAGCCTAGCAACTTCGATATGCAATACTTATTTAAAGCTTAAAACATCACGTGCCACAAAAGCATGCAGGTTAACTGCTTACTGAAACATCTCATTAAAATATCATAGGAAACCACACACCCTGCGGTTAAAAATACATAATTATAACATAATTTTAACACATCTGCGTTCGGCCTGACCATAAAACCATTTTTTAATTTCTAGGTGCGATGCTAATTGTAACGCGCAAAGTTTAATTTTCATTGCAATACTTTCACAATTTTACACGCGTATTATTCCTCGAACACCTGTCAAAAGCTGGCAACACAGGCTAATTAAAGTCAAGCGCTGTCATGCCGGGTGACCGTTTTAAATTCCATAATTACGATGCAAAGGCAGGTAAACATTCAGCCTTGTAAAGCAGATGTCATTTGTAATTTTTATAAAGTTATTAAATTCATTAGCGGATGCTACGTACGCTTCACGTCGGATGTTTAAAATATAAATAATAACGTGGGAATGCAGCCACTGTTTCAAAACAATTGCAGAAGATGGAAAAGACGCGCATATTTTTTTACTATTTTGTTGTTTTTTTATAATGTGGTTTCTTTGGCAAAATATAAAAAAGAATTGTGAATTGTCCTGTCCGATCCCTTGGTTGTCATTTGCAGACCCCTTTCTATTTATGTATAGGACAAGAGGTTGTATTTAGGTCATCGTCCTATTATGTAAAATGTAGGAACGTCGTGAATGCGAGTACAAATATACGTTTTATTACTTTACCTGTGCCACCATTACGCAGAAATTTTAATGTTTATTACCCAGCAGGATGTAAAGAAATACAATGTTATGTTTTCATGCAAATTTGCCTAATTTGTGAATGTTATTTCTTTTTGCTACTTGTTTTTATTTACTTAGTTTTATTTGTAGAGTTTTTTTTTGTATGGCAACTATACATAGCCATTTGCGAGAGATTTAACCATGAATGAAGAACAAATCAGGAGGATTTTTTAACGAATAATAACGCTTTGTGAGAATATTAAATGGTATTATACATATTATGTCATGCCTACCAACCTACAGGATATGCCGAATTGATATTATATACACGTAAACTTACCAACAAATAGTCGTCAGCAAAGTGGCAACACAAATGATATTTTTGTCTAGCTTTTTTCAAAGGTCAATGTTTTGTTTTTTGGTAAATTATAGTCAGATATACTTGTTTAAATAATGATTTGCAACACTTGTCTCGTTTGTTTTTATCTTCAAATATCCCAATGTAAGTGTTATGACGTCATTGTACTTATCGGTTAATGATAGTATGATTTTATCTCTCGATTCAAACATAATTAGATATTTCTGGCGATATAAGATAACGCTTGGATCAAGAGGTTAATTAAGGGTTGAATAATTATTTTTTAATACTACGTGAACTGTGATGTAATTTTAATAAAAATGCTAGTTAATACAGTGTCCTGTATATGTAGTAGAGGATAACATTATTATTATTAAAACCGAATATATCCGAGTTGAACTCGACATGCAGCATACTGGTGTGGGTTAGGTGTCGAAATCACCAGAGTTACGTACGTTGGTCAATATCCGAACGAATGTAAAGATTCCATACATTGATTTAAAAATTAACTATATCGTGTCAAAAAGATGACCGTGAACATCACGGTACAATTAATATTAAATTAATTTAATAGATTTCGCCTAAACGGTGATACAAATTATTACCTTCCTTTTTAAAAAACTGTCGTAATATAAGCAATCATTGTGAAAGTTGCTGCCAGCGACGACTAAATTCAGTAACATTCCACGATAGATGTATTGGAGCGCACCACTTACGTCGGAACATTTTACGCGCTTTCTGGCCTGTCCATAATATCGACCCTGTCCATCAATGATCCCATAACTAGCATTATGTTTCCAGTTTCCACCGAACCTACTCATTTAACCAACGCGACAGTCAAGCTGTTCCATTCTGAGACAGTGGTACTACAGAGTCCAGACATGGTGACCCAATCTTTAAACCTATTTTAGTTATCAAGTGTTTTGTTTCGAACGAATTTTAAATTCAGTTTGAGCGGAGATAAAACATCGTTTTAACTGTCTATAAATAAGACTGTACGCCTTCAACGAGCTTCATTGAAAGAAACGCAGCAACAACGTTTTTAGTTACTTCACAATGAGGCAATGGTACTACAGACATATCGACCCATTTAGAAGATATAGACGCCGAAGAATGAAAGAAAGCAAATATAGTAATCTAGACATACATCACGCCATCCGGGACACCTTGTGTAATTATCGTGTTTTTATGTCCGTAGGTCGTTTGCCTCGCGACCTCGTGTCGGCTGATAACAGCGTGACGCATTGCTCCTATAAAAAACTGTTATTTAACTACAACACAATATAATTAAATAACACATTTTAGTGAACTGCTAATTTGGTGTAAATGGTACTACACGTCAATGTAAATTTTCTGATGTCTGGGTATTTGTTGTGACTATAAACGGTATAATATCTGATGGATTGAAATATTCGTGAGTATGTTATAGTACACTGAATCCGCCTTTCCATCGATAGATAGTTTACTATCAATGTGATGAGATGGTCAGGAAGCCCTTTATAAAATCGAGAGCCATTGAAGCGGGTAAGTCAACAAATATTTCTTTCTAGGTATTGTAGAATCAAACAGAATTGTAGTTTTTGGTACACATAACAAACTGTAAATGAATAAAGATTATGTAAAATGTACAGAGATCTTCACAGTATATGGCTTATATTTGTCTAGATAACCAACCAAAAAAATCGAGTTTGTCGAGGTATTTTTCAACAGAACGTGACGTCAGTGTCATTGTTATGCGTAGCGAAGACGTGATAAAAATTTGATTCGTAAAGGTGTGCGGCATTGAAAATGGACGTCGATACTCTCGGTGAGAAAGCTATTGAAAATTTTCCATGAAGACAATTGCCGGATTAGTGATGTTAAATTATGAGGAACCGATCTTTAATTTATAAAGACAGCTGACTGGTTTAATGAGGTAAAATATGAGAGGTCTGAAAATAGAAATTCTGCTGATATGCGAACATAAATCAATTGTGTAATTATAAAAGTAACTAAATTTCAAGATAAAGAACAAGCCCAGCCGTAACATTGAGACGATTGAGGCAAATACCGTAAATATTATTAAACAAATGTAACCTTGCCCTGAACCATAACTTTTTTCGGCGCGCCATTTCATAGGCAAGTGAAAAACTGGTTTTGTTACATAACATCGTTTCTAGATTATTCTATTCGCACAATGGAACACATTAACGGTCGACACAGTTTAACCAACGGTTCAAATTCAATAAAATAATCGATGAATTATTAATTACCATTCATTGTATCGGTGGAATTGGGACGGCTTTGGATAAAAACATTCACACATTCCACTCGAATGTTGATTGGCTGGTGACGTAATAGATTTTTTTATTTGTACCGTTGATTCTATTAACTTTATAGGAATTTAATGGGTATCGTTTGAAATACAACAGGATGTTGAAAGATGTATTGAGAATTCCGTGGTTTTTATTGCGTAGGTCCGGTAAACGTGCACATAACTTACATGATGGGAAGTGTTTATCCCTTTCTATAACTACACTTGACGCATAGGAATGTTGCCACTTGCCAGACACTTCAAATTGGAGAAGAAAAAGAAGTGTGTGAAAATACACGGTTGACTTCCATTTTGCAGAACTTTCTAGCCAGAGTAACTACTGGACTTATTGAGACCTAACATCTTATATCCCAGGAAGGCGAGCGCAGTGTAATGTCAAGTCTGGATCAGCCCATATACGTCCCACTGCAGGGCACGGGCCTACTCTACAATCGAGAGTACGATTGAGAGTGGTTAGGCCATATAGTCCACCACGCTGGCCTAGTGCGGGTTGGCGGACTTACATACCATATAAATTCTTATGAATCGCTATGGTATGCAGGTTTCCTCACGATGTTTTCCTTCACCGTTTTAGTGCGTGAAGAGAGAGAGAGAGAAGTGCGTGGTGGCCTGTTGGTAAACGGACCAGACGCGGCTGCCAACATGTGCACGGTGGTCGCGGGTTCAAATCCCAGGGCACACCTCTGACTTTTCGGAGTCATGTGTGTATTGATAGTCAATCACCACGCACTAAAACGGTAATGTCAAGTAATGCTTTGTAATTCATGGTTTTGTTTGGTTTTGCTGCTGTCCATGAGCGATCGTATCGCTTACCGTCGAATGGTATGCTGGTATCGCCATACTTGGTAATAAAAAAATGAAAGCATTATATTAGATTGTGCAATGGTCATGCAATTAACAAAGAACCCAACGTCAAATTTGGAATTTGTGTCATGACTAAAATATACGAGTTTCCTTTAGCTCCAGGACACACAAGACCTAAAAAAACATATTGATCACAAATACATCTACCTCAACGCGTGTTGCGAACTCGTGATTTCCGGCACAATTTGCATCTATTGAAAAAACAAGCGCCACATCAAAAAACAATAAGAAAAAATGCGTGCAGCACGATTGATTGAAGGAAACAACGTTTATTTATGACGCGAAGTCGTAAAACAATTCCTCGACCTACCAACATCCTGCGGTATACATAAATAAATTTTAAAATGATGCCAGACTAAGATAAGATGGCGTTAATATTACTATTTCCGCAGTAGATTGTTTAATTGGTGCAGTCAGTTCTGTATCAGCCCTTATACGTCCCACCGCAGGGCACGGGCCTCCTCTACAATCGAGAGTACGATTGAGAGTGGTTAGGCCATATAGTCCACCACGCAGGCCAGGCGCGGGTTGGCGGTCTTGACATACCATAGAAATTCTTACAAATCGCTATGGTATCCAGTTTTCCCCACGATGTTTTCCTTCACCGTTATAGGTGCAGTGTATATCGTCAGAAAAAATCTTGGTGCCAAATAATCTTGCGATATCGATGGCAAAGATATTCCGTTTAATCAATCATACTGCAGCATTTAGGTGGAGGTTGGAATTTGCTTTTGTTAGTACGCAGCAACAATGGAACACACACAATCCAAAAACTTGGAATCTTTCGGCCCAGTCAGTTCATTGTCTTATACCCATGTCCTGTCTACTGCCATTTATGTAAGCTTATTTGGTTCAAGCTAAAGTTCAACAGTAGACTTCCTGCAGCTAAAGATGGATCATTATCTTTAGCTGCAGGAAGTCTACTGTTGAACTTTAGCTTGAACCGATATAGATCGATATTCTAGGCGAAGGGCATTCAACTTGTCACCAGGTGCAACCCAGACACATTGCCAATCCAGGAAAAATATTTCTAACATATATAACGCACAATAACAGGAAAATTAATTAGCCACCATATGACATACTTCATAAACATTGTAGTTGACAACTAATTAATTAAACTAATATTGATAAAATGTCTGTAACGTTTTTTCGCCTCGTTATAAAATGAGATCATTACTATTTCCATTATGGACACTTGTGAAAATTGCCAAATTGGGTTTTAAATAGCCAGTAAGGCTAATTAAGCGTGATTATGAAGTCTGGTCTATTGACAATTTAAATTAAGATATATTTAGTGCTTCCTTATGACGTAGATACCTTATTTTGGTTATCAACATAAACTAGATCTAATACTAACTACATTGGAAGTATCGCTTATTGAATTGTAAATTGTCGCCTTTCGTTACAACCTAACATCTTACACTATCTTAGCACATCCCTATATCGAAACCAAAATATCGCTACCGGCCCATCCATGTCATGATGTCGGACAATAATTAGACTAAACACCATTAAAAAAAACTCTCAAAATCTAATAACCGAACCGGTTTGGGGCGGAAAAATCTAGAATCGCAAATATGTTACACAACAGGCGATTTGTAGCGAGCAAAACGCGGCCGTGACTGGCGACTGTCAAGGTCTCTCGCAAGTTTTCTCGCGTATTGGCCTCTATTACGAGTAATTTGTTTTTAAACGAAGCCCCATTGTGAGTGGTGTTATTGATTTGCCTATTCAGGTTTGTCAGACTCGAGTTTGTAGTGACGCTCTGAGAGATGTTATTGATTGAAGTTATTCTGTTGTAGTTTTTGAGATGTTCAAGGCACATTTGGGCATTTGTTAGGTAGGCTTTCTCCTTAATTTCCGCTAAGGATTAAATTAGTATATTTCTCTTAAAGGTTATGTTGGCTGACAAGTGGATTTTTTTTTTTTCACTTTTGACACAGTCATTTTATTTTGTATTGCAATGAATTGTGAGTTGAGCAATGCCGTCCACCTGATGGTAAACGATACAACCGCTCATGAAAAGTACCAAAACTAAACACCTTGAAACAAAGCTTAGCAGCCCACTGCGCTCGTCATACTGAGACATAAGATGTTAAGTCTCAATGTGTTCAATAGTTACTCTGGCTACAATTTCTTACACACTGAAACAGAACAGTGCATTTATAATGCTGTTTTGCGGGAGAAATAGACATTGTGGTGGTACCTATACAGGCGGCCTCTCACATATGAAAGACCTACCATTTAGTATTTATAAGCAAAAATGTGGCTATCCCAATTCTATCTCTAACAGCAAACATTGACAGGCAACATACGACCATAACCTATAACACAATTATACCAAAACTTGTACATGTATAGCTGAACCAAGAAGCCCTTAACCAAACCGGCTGGCTGTCGGCTCGTAAATGGTAGACAATTTGTTATAAATTGTATGGAACAATGGGTCGTTGGTCGCATCGTGTGGACGCAAGCCGCTGAGGCTAGGATGTACTTGTACTGTGTCGAGTTCTTGCATTCATCATTTAATGGAGTGTTTTTATATTGCTAAATTTTATCGACAGAATATTGGGTCAAGGTAAAACATTGTTGGAGAGAAAACAAAAACTTTTATTATCTTTATTTTTCTAGACACGAAGACTTTATTTTTTTTAATATCATTATAAATTCTTTCAGTGAAAAATGAAAATACACGATTGATGATCGAATGACTTTGCAAATTTGTAAATCACTACATAGTATAAAACAAAGTCGCTTTCTCTGTCCCTATGTCCCTTTGTATGCTTAAATCTTTAAAACTACACAACGGATTTTAATGCGTTTTTTTTAATAGATAGAGTGATTCAAGAGGGAGGTTTTTATGTATAAAACGTACATATTATTGTACAGAAATCTATTTGTACCCGGGCGAAGCTGGGCCGGGCCGCTAGTTAATTATAAATGCGTTAACAGACTTTCTCTCTCACTCCAATATTGTATTTATCCATGGAGGAATCACCGCAACATAAAGAGTTTTGTTATAGCCTACATGAGCCATATTCCAGGATATGTATCTAAATGAGTATTAGACGTGGTCCTGCTTGGCAATCCGCTCGGCGCAGGTAATTAAATTTAATGCGAGCGCCAGTGACATTTGCCAGTTGCCAGTGATATTACAATGTGTTTTTTGCCAGTTACTGGCAGCCATGTGGAAATCTCGCGACACGACGCGCCTGATGACGCTTACATTGCTATGTGATGTAGAACATCAGATGTGTTTCATTTAGTATGGGATATGTTTTTAGATGGATTATTTTATAACTGGACTATATATTTTTTACTACGAATTGCCCGCGGCATCGCCTGTGTATAATTTGAAATTAATCTACATTCAACACAGAATTTGTTCAAAAATGTGTCCATTCCATCAAGTCCGAACATTTTGGTGTCTCGGATTCGTTACCATGTGTATGTGTAAAAGAACGAAATAATATGCGGCCGTATTTATAATATAAATGCACTAAAAATATACAATGCCCTTTTTAAAGTAGTGGACTGCTATGCCTTGATGGCGATAAAACTGTGAGTTGCATAAATTCATATTTTTATGGTTCAAAAACAAATATAGGATATGATACAATAATGTAAAAAGTTATATTAAATATATCACCGATTCAAAAGTGTGTGTTTGTGCCACATTCCCGACTCCACCAATTCAAGATGATTCAGTGTCGCCGTTATTTCGGCACGCGACCCAAATCTGACTTAACTTTGGAATAGCTTAAATTAGATGATTTCAGACCCAGCCCGCCCCAATTACAAGTGGGACAAATGTCTGAGTGCAACACAGATGTGCCTTATATTACAGCATTTTAGAAACATCGCAGTTGTTAAAGAGCTGGTTATGAAAAAGAGCCATATTTATTAACCGACTTCAAAAAAAAGGAGGAGGTTCTCATTCTTTTATTTACTTTTTTTATTACTTATTCTGAATGGCGAGACGTGCATGTGATTCTTAGAAAAACCAAACAACGTGAATTACAAAGCAATGCTTGACATTCCCGCATTGGAGTTCCAAGCATTGCTTTGTATGTAGGTTTGATACTCTTGACGTCGTCTATTTCTCTCATCAAGCAGCAGTTTTTTTTAAAAATATTATGTACGAATTTGGCAGTGGCAAGGCAGTAATTTGTGAGCTAAGTGTATTTATTAATTAATTTGTTGTGTTGTGTGTTCGCCTTGTTTTAGACAGGCTTAACGCTTGGCATAAGGCGAGTGATCAATCTTTTCGTATCATTCTGACTAAAAAATAAAAAATATACAATAACGTATGTTCGGAAAGCTTTTAATCCGGTATGAATTATATTTACACAAATCTATTTTCCAACACCATTATTCTGTTCATTAACTGTCAGAGATTTAATTAAG
Source organism: Hyles euphorbiae (assembly GCA_023078785.2). NCBI lineage: Eukaryota > Metazoa > Arthropoda > Insecta > Lepidoptera > Sphingidae > Hyles > Hyles euphorbiae. The sequence continues at coordinate 13,634,943 of CM041044.1, read as the reverse complement.
AGCGCCGTTCCATTTCACGCATAAAACACACGGATTAACGTTTAAAACTCACGTTCCATTTCATGCAGAGTTAAAAGTTTATAGCCACTCTGTATAAATGCGGTACATTGGAACATTGATTTTTCATCAGACGAATGCAAAGCAGGTCAGACGGGTTAATAATAAATACGAGTTACATAGTCCTGACCCCGCAGTAAAATACAGGTGTTGTGTCGTGGATATTGTAAACTTTGTGACTTTAGGCCTCCCAACAGAAATATATATTTGGAACAATAATTTGTCTTATACACGGCTGAGGGCTTAATCTATAATCTGAAACAAAGTTCGAATTTTCGAATTTCGTACGTAAAACTGTACGAATGTGCCTAGATACTCTACAAAATGTTCGAATTCTTTGAACATTCTACTTTGACAATTCGAAACTTTGTTCAAACATAGAGTAACCACCTGTTTCAGTGCCAGATTTTTCACGTAACCTCTCGTTACAATCATCTTAACCGACTGCGCCACAAAGGATGTAGGTATACTTGTAGAAACACGCTATCGGCACAATCACTGAATTTCGATTTTGTTGACTCTATTCGTAGTCGTCTGATTGCATTAGCCTTGATTGTTGGACTTTTGAAAGACGATTAAAAGAATCCAGCAAAATAAATTTGCACTCGCTTCGATTCAAAATGAAATAAATTAAATGTTGATAGTTTTGTGATTCATATCTGGAATCTTTTATGGATTGAGCTAATTTTATTTCCAATTTGAATTATATTATTTAGAAAATAATAATCTTGAGTTTAAAAATTGAAGTTTGAGCTATTACGTAGCAAATGATTCCGGAATTCATACGGTAATGATTTATATCTTCTGTGGCTGGCATGGCGATAGGTTCGCCTCCAGGTTGAGCAGATATAAGTTATGCTTAGCGGACTGTAGATAGTTCTATTGATAGCTCTACATATCTTTCGGGAAAACAAGGCGTGATATTATCTGTAGTATGTTGTAAGAGGCAAAAGGGTAACCGTCAGTTTAAACTTCGATGTCATTCCGTATGTTGTCTATCAATTAGTGATAGTATAAGGTGACTCGTTATAGCTTGTGAGGTCGTTTGCCTTCACTACACACCCGTAATGTAATAAAACCATTTAAATTCTTTGGCTTATTTATGTCAGGAATTTTAAGTCATGTATAAGGTGTCTTGACTGACGGTTGCTGTATGTGACTACGTTCTTTGTGAGTGATCACTAAAGTATTGGTCGAAAACGAACCACGGAAATACTGATATTGTTATGTAAAAACAAAAATAATGTACATCGCGCAATTTACGATTCATTATTGTATAACTGTTCATATTATAAAATATCCTGGTTGTAATTATCTCTATGTTTCAACTTTGAAAATAAATTCTATTATAAAATAAAAGCACCCAAACCACACAAATAATTGCCCCGCTATCCAAACGGTTCCAAAGCTTCTAGAAACTAAACTAAATATGTATTAATCATTTAAATTCGGCCCGACCCGCCGCCGGGTCACATATTTATGGAACTCCGGCCGTCTATCGATTCCGTATTAAAATAATCCAGACTACGGCTTAAAACTCCTCGGTTATACTAAAACGAACACATAAAGGCCCTCTAGAAATGGACCGGTCTACTTTATTGAAGGGCCGAGAGTGTCCCCTCAAAACGCTTTTCCATCTCGGAAGGAAATCGGCTTTGCGCCCCTCTGGCTGCAGTGCCCCATTTCGAGGTGGCCATATTTTTAGTCTTCCATTTTCGAATTTTGATGTGACTTTTTAGTTAAACTTCCTTGGGATACAAGCAGAATATTTATAAATACTTGTTGACTTATCATAGACTTTACGTCCTAACTAGACGTACCTAAAATAAGAAATGTTTTTACTTGGTCTACCTTTTATAAGGATAAAAGTTACCGTTCCTGCCGCTTATGTAGATGAGACACTTTTTCATGTCCTTAAACAAAGAATATCACACATAAAAGAGATTTATGTCCTCTTTACCTTTTTAAAATTAATACAATATGTGGAGAGCATTTTCATTAAATTTCCACGGCACAATAAATTAAGTGGTTTGCGGTCGACATTTTTTCTCGTGGCTCGTTTAAAAAATATTAAAAGGCTCTACAAGAGGTTGTTACAATGAAATCTTCTGGTATCAAAGCCATAACAAAATGGCGGTGTGCGCGTGAAATGGCCGCTCGAAAAACCATTTAGAAAAGCCTGCAATTTAGCTAGAAAACCTAGCGTTTCTTTCACGCGAAATGGAAATAAATAGGAATAATTTTGTGGTCGTTTTGGTTTGAACTCGTGTTTGTGCCTCGGCTACTTATGGAAATCATTATTTCTATGATATAGGTACATATTTCTTTTAGTTTACTAATTTTCTCGCAAATCTAGAGTTAACAACCTTCTTACACTCAAATCGATCTCCAACCAATAAAAAATCACCGAAGCGCTCCTTTCACGGTATTGGAGCTCAACAAAAACCAGAAACAAGCTTTTAAATTGTGACCAAGCCCGCAACGGTACATCAAAAGGAATCTGTGTATTTTGATTTTTATACAGTTCTTTGATCTCTACTCCGAGGTTATTTATGAAGCATTTTACGACTAGTATCCACAAGTTGAGAAACTATTTTTAGGAAAGCTTACTATAAATCTATTTTATGTTGTTTAATGAGATGGTAGTTGCAACTTGCAGACTTTTAACAAAACAAAAATGTGTTTTTTTACTAAAGAAAATAATTTACCCCCGTCTCGTGTATGTGTGAGTCGATGGTAGATAGAAGTAGCGATTTTAATGTTTTTTTTTTTAATTCTTTTTCATTTTATGGAATGTTAACATGTAAAATTCATCTAATAATGAATTGCATGATCAATATGGCTTTGATTTCCAATTAAGCACTTACACTGTACTGTACAGTGCACATCTCGATATAATTCATCCGATCATCTGAAGTCAAAACTGCCCTTACCATGAGGGGCATAGTAGTCATTTTATAAAAGTATAAAAAATAATAATCCATGTAAATCATACAATTTGTCTCAAATTTTGAAGTCAGTTTTTTTGTTTTTTTTTGAATTCTCAAATTCTGTTAAGATTCTGAAAGTCTATAATATACAACTCGTCAGCCAATATTATCGAAAGAGTAACAGGCGACAGTCGACATACAATTGCCATCCCCATCGCTCATTGATTATAATATCATTTATGCTTTATTTAGTATCTAGACACAGATCAATAAAATCAGCTGTGCGTAAAATATTCATCTTATTGATTTCGTTTACAGAGGGTCGGTTGGAGTCCCTGGCTCGACAAATGTTAGCCCGGATAGGATTATGTGCATGAAGGGACGTCGGCTGAACGATCGATATGTAGGATGTATGGGTAGGATGAGGCTACATTGTAATAATAGGAATATTCGTATGATGAAAATGTATAGAAGTATACATGTTCACATGTAATTAAATGAGTTAATATAGGCTGATATATAACTACCAAAATTAAGGTAGGTGTTATCCTTAGATTATATACATGTCTAGATGACACATCACACCTCACCGCACGGCTCAAAAAAGTCTACCAAATTTGGTAGACTCGCTTCTCACGTACGTCAGTGTCATTTGAACTACATATGATAACGTGCTCCCGAAAAATAATTAATTATGCCGGTTTTGTGCTGTCGAATTGTATCGCAATTATGTGGGAAAACTGTATAATAACACCAATATCACTTTTCATCAGTAACCTTTGTTGTTAAACCACTATTATTTGAAGAAAACACGAACTTTTAATTCATTATTTTGAAGATGAGTTTCATTGGCCAGTGTTGTCAATTTATTACTAGGGAGATTTGGTGAAACTATGGGAGATAAAACACAAATACCATTACATCATATTTTCGATCAGAAGAACAACAAGAAGAATGGCATTATTTATTTAATGAGTAAATAATAACTTACCTACACAATATGAATGAAGCCCAATTTTGTTAATTCTTTCTAATATGTTTTTTACTTCCTACGGATTCCGTACTACCAAATTGCTGGAGAGGCATTACAGAGCGGAAACGAAAAGAAGACAATTCGTAGCCTCACAAGACTTCAGTCATGTGTTCCGAACATTTTACTTATGATGATTTATATTTTACATACAGAATCAGATAACAGCCCAGGCAATAAATCCAAAGAGTTAATTCTATTCGGAAACACTAGGAGATGGGTTTTAGATCTTTATTGGTTTTACTAAAATGCGTTATAAATATAATTAATAGTATGATTACTTTAAATAAAGAAAAAATATTTTATTTAACCTATTTTGTTTATCAAATAATGGGGAAAAGTTGAGTTAATAATCTGGAGTAGGCATCCCTAAACACACACACCTTGACAGTTGGATTACAATAATTACACGACCGGTACTCACACATATCAAAGAAAGTGAGGACACTTTTAGCGCATCGTTTGTTAGCATTGCTCAATCTAGACGAGTATATAATCTAAGGTGTTATCGTTGTACAGACGGATCAAAATAAAGTTTTAGGGAAAAGCATGTTTAGTCAGTTACAATATAAGAACATGTCTAAATAATTATCATATGTCATAAACCCCATAAATCTTTTTATACCGGTGATCCTGTAGATCCAAAACAAAGTGCATGACTAAAGAATGTTCTTATTGTATTATGAGATAAGAGACGGCATACAAGCAAATCTAAATAGAAACTGCGTAATACATGTACAAGCTGAGTAAACATGAAAAAAATACAGTATCATAAAAGTAGTACACACATAGAAGTTCCTAGTGGCAACTGGCGCTCCGCACACACGCGCCGCCACAGCTGATCTGCCATCACACGGAGACGCCAACCGCGCGGCGTTGCCAGCTCGCCCCGTGCCGACCCGCAGGCCGCAGCCACGCGCGACGTTGCCGCTCCGACGAGTAAATACACGAATTTCGAACTTGTTTGGCATTGCGAATTGGATAAGTTGGCGTAAACGGGCCGCCCGCGTACCTACTGCCTTTATACATTCAGAATGTATGCCTTCATAACGGTTCCGACCAATTAAGGTGGATCAGGTTTTTTTTTATAATTTTGATTTTTGCATTTAATTGGACGTGCGGGCATTAAAAACACTGTGAGTGCATTTTAATGCAGGTTTTTTCTTCGTGCTCGACGCCCGATATCTGCATGATAAGTCTCGGCGCGCGCGGAGCGGCAACGTCGCGTTTCATATCAAAAATATCTGACGCACTGTTATTAGACACTTAGCTCGATTTCTACGAACCGAATGAATGTTGTAGTCGTTAGTTTTATTAGCTTTTAGACGTAATTATATACGTATAAGTAAACAATGCTGCAGTGTCGCAGACATTTGAGATTGTTCCATTTTTGCCAAACTGTTGTAATTTATTCTGTTGGCAAGTTGGAATTGGTTTTTCTCACGACGCTCATTATAGTGTTATACTCTGTGACCCGTGATGATACACCGATTGTTTCGTTGTAAAATTCACACGTTACGTTGACTTCTTGGAATTGTGTTTTTAGTTCCTTAGACTAGAAAAACTTATTATTCTACTTTTAAAACTTATCCATTCGGTTATGTATTTTGAAGATGGAATGTTTAAGTTGTTAAAATGTCTAGTGTCTAGGTACAATCAGCCAGTTTGAAGTGGAATAACAGAGGTTGCCCTTGAAAACACATCGTGAATGCCTTTGCCACAGACCGGCGCGAGGTTAAAAAATAGCCCAAGAACAGAAAAACCTGTTTTATAGCTAGACCTTTTTCCGAATCCATATATCCCCACCCGGACTAAAAGGGTCCCGTTATTTTATTTGTATGAAATGTATCATCTATGTCATGTGATGAAGGATGGATGTGTAAGTACCTATAAAGTAGAATTATATGTAGTTTTTTCTACATCTACAGTGAGTTATACAATGCTATGTGTATTATTACAGTATTAGTGTTACTGTTAGTAATAAATTGTAGATGCAACAATGCATATGTATCCATATTTCAAGCTTATTAGAACTACCCATTGATCTATTGCTACATATTACCTTTTTATCCATACTAACATTTTGGCAGTAAAACAAAGGCAATAAATATGAGTCAATAAAATATTTTCACTCTCACTATTTAGATTAAACTGTCATATCCAATGCCTTTTTCATGGTTTTTAATACACTAGATTCAGACAAGACAAAGTTAAAACATCCCGCACCAAGAACTCAGGCAAGTCGCAACTCGGAAGCACGCTCGCCGACATCGATCGTGCGACGTTGCCGCTCCGCGCGTTGCCGCTCCGTGTACCTATTATTACCTATTTATGTTACGGCGCGGTGCAGCCGCTTGCGTCACCCGCCCGTGCAATGGCCGCACGTTTTCAATGACTCCGAACGATGTCTTCATGGTGATGGTGGGTGTGAGGTGTCGGTATAGACATACATCAATATGTCGGTATTGAGTTGAGAAATTCGGTATAAAAATTTTCGTCATGTTTCTCCTTTACATTTTGCTTAGTAAATTTCTTACGGGTCATTGATCTGGTTACTATAAATTATCGTCATTGTGTTGGTGCATATACATAAGTATAGAGTTATTTGGTAGCTGGAATATTAACACCGTGCGTCGCATAAAAGTTGATACTACAGTTCCAGCTTAATTTCCTTTGGCTATGACTAAGGTTTTAAGCCGTTTCAGAAGCCTTATAGCTTGAAAAATCTGACTAAAATACACAAGTATTTTGACTTAGTAATTAAATTCCATTTACTCATAAGCCGAATAAAGAATTGAATTTTATAAATTGAAATATTTGATACCACCCACCATCCAATGATACTTGAATGTAACAATAAGTTTAATAACGCTTGTACATTGTAGTAATCATTGAGATTATTCCATTAGTATTCATTTATTAAAAATTACATCAGTGACCATCAATCATTCATACAACAAATACAATACGCTTTATTATTAGTTATGCAAAAACTTATTACAAATAACATTTTCAATATCAATTTGTTATTTTCTTTTGCTTTTTTAGTTTCATTTGAGTTGGGATATTTTAAATATAATTTTCAGAATATTTGAGACTGTCCCGCCCTCACACCCACCACTGTAACTCCTGTGAGCCAGGATCAACAGTGGCACGCAAAGTAATGACACCAAGCATTGAAGCTCAGCGAGTCTCCGGGAATGTCTAACTTGTCTTTAACCCGCAACGAAATTAATCAGAAAGTTAAATTAATAGGAGGAGTTGGAAATAAATTATTGTCCACTTCCCTCCGTACAAAGCGTTTCAGAATATTTGCCAAAAGTGTCAGCGACAGTAGGCGCATGATCGTAAAACCATAAGTACCTACCTAATTATTATCCATCATATAAATCATATCCTCCTGATCTTCTATGGTATATAAGATAACACTATACAAAAAAGTTATAGTATATCACAATCGTAGAAACACATACTAATCAAAATCCAAAAATAGCCGAATCAAACATGAGATAAACAAACATCACAATAGAACGGAGACATCAAAGTTACCCAACCATAGAGTATAAAGGCAATCAGCTGGTGTACGTAGGTAGTGATTGCACACGCGATCGTGACTCATGACTCATGTCCTGCCTCTGTGATCACGTGAATATAATACGGGAATGTTGCCAACTAAAAACTTTTTGTCTATTGGCGGAAGTTGATGTTCAAATCTTTTTTTGTGGGTAATTATTTACTGGTAGGTTTCATATGTGCGACGCCGCCTGGGTAGGATGCAATGTCTATTTCTCCGCCAAACAGCAGTGTAAATGCACTGTTGTTATACGTTGTTACGTTTCTAGAGTTTCTATCCTCATTTTGAGAATTCGACAGTCCGTGACGTAATTGGTTAAGATGGGAGATGTGAAACAAAACGCTATCGATTCGATCTCCGCACCAAGAAATGCATGATGATTCAATGGTATTTGTTTCGGGTCTGGGTATTGTGAAACCTGTTATCACGCTTAGTTTATGCAGCAAGAGCCCGTGACCCTATATTTACTTCATTCTGTAAAAGCTGAAAATTTGTCCGCACATGCCTCTGACAAAGGCAACACACGATCAGCAATTATGAAGTTCTGATCGTGGTGGCCTTGGAAGTAATGTTTCAATGTGTCTGGCGAGATGAAAGAACCATCAAATGTGTCTGACTACCAAGGAACCTTTTGATAGTTGCTTTAACAATTTATAAAAATTCAGCTTTTATACTATAACGCTGGCAAAATTTAATTTAATTAACGTTTGAAGATATCGTTATATTTAATAACATGTTTATTAACATCTGGCGGAACGGGATCTTGGTTTGGTTATTATATAAAGTGATAATGTTTTTATTTCTACAGAATACACGTAATGCATATTCAAATAACATAATTTTACTAATATAAATAAAATATGAGGATAAATCATAAAACCACTAATACTTCGAATTATAATAACTGAAATAATTACGTTAAATTTAATTTGTGGTAACTAACAAAGCGAAAACTGAAAATACATTACTGAACATTATTCTGTGTGTTGCCGCAAATTAAAACTGTTATTTTATTATGCTTTCGTAGTTATTAAGCCAACCCGCACTAGGCCAGCGTGGTGGACTATATGGCCTAACCACTCTCAATCGGACTCTCGATTGTAGAGGAGGCCCGTGCCCTGCAATGGGACGTATATGGGCTGATACAGATACAGAGAGTTATTAAGTTTACATATTATATTTACGTATTTAGTTTTTACTTTTCGTGTTTTCATAAAAGATCCTACAAACCTTCCCAATTTCATTGATTGTTATAAAAATTTGGCAAGGTACTTAAGCCTTCGCGAAAATACATTTAAAGTAGAGAACAAACTGAGATTTTCTAATTTGAAGCCGTTTATACTGCCTATACAACCTATCAAAACAAAATTAAATACTACAGTATATCTATAGTTATACAACTAGGTTTTTAACTATTTACCAACACGAAATCCTTGATATATTGATAACAGCTCCATTCAGTCATGACAGGCTCGGAACACACGTGACAACGTATACGGAGGGTCAAAGTTACCCCGCGCGCGCACCCCGCCGTATCGACCGGGGAAACTTTCGCCGCGGTGTTGCCAGCTCGACAATGTTATTTAGGAATTATTGTGCTCCATAATTACTTGTTGCTGTGCAGAAATATTGAGTTTTCAGCTGTTTTGAGGGAAAAATTCAACGATGTGTTGTTTTAGGACTATTGTAATGGTGTATTTATGCTGGGAATCGTAATAATGGCTATGAATAGACTGAGTTATTTATCGAACTGAATTATACAAATAACAGTTATATGTAGCATTTTAAAGTGTAGGTATAAAATGTTATGTTATATTTAGGAAATTTCGAATAACTGATATCCTAAGAGTGTTCCAATGTACGAAATGTAATGTAGGAAATGAAAATAAGATGTTACTTCTAGATATTAGTATATTGCAATGCAATCTACTAATTGATCTGTATTTTACTGTTTCTAGTTGTAGCATTCGTTGATTTCTTATCAAATATGTATCACACTAAGTGCGTGGTGGCTGTTGGTAAACGGACCAGATGCGGCTGCCAACATGTTCACGGTGGTCACTGGTACGAATCCCAGGGTACAACCTCTAACTTGAGTCATGTGTTCATTAATAGTCAATCACCAAGCACTAAAAACGGTGAAGGAAAACATCGTGAGGAAACCTGCGTACAATAGCGATTTACAAGAATTTTTATGGTATGTATAGTTCGCCAAACCGCATTCGGCTCGCGTGGTGGATTATATGGCCTAACCACTCTCAATCGTACTGTCGATTGTAGAGGAGGCCCGTGCCCTGTAGTGGGACGTATATGGACTGATGCATATACACATCACTTCACTATAATTCCGTTTTAAGTGATAAAGTTAAATCGATTGTCTATTCAAACTATGTCAGGATGTCTACCCATCTTATTCGCAAAGGTCACAGATGTCTAAAACTCAAGTGCCGTATGTAGGCTCATTTCAGTTGGAATTAACATCAGTTCTGGAAGTCTGGAAACTTCTACGAACGTAATTCTCGTAACTGTTACTCTTGTAATCTTAATACTAACTTGCTCAGTATGAGTAACTTTGCGGCTTTGTTTGAGATCGGATCAAAGTGCTCACGACTCTATCCTTGGAGGGTAGGTAGAACTGCTAGTGGTAAGTTCAGTTAAATGAATTTATCTGTCCCTTTCGCCATAACGAGCTTCAGTTCTAAATGAGCCACATGGGGTTTGAGTATTGCGCATTTCGCCAGTATTTCCATTCCATAATAATAACAAGGATACATTAAATTCAAATAAAACAATGTTTTCTAAATTTAAACCTGACGCACGTGTTTTCAAGGGCTGGGAATCGAACCCGCGACTCTATAACGCACAGCTCTGTAACCTAATTGATACTAATCGATAACCGGAATTTGTTTTGAGTACCGATATCGACCTTGAATATTTATTATGCGGGTTTTTCAATACGGCACTTTTTAAAATCCTAAACGGGCAATTTCATAGCAGGATCGGTCGTATAATAATAGTATTTTTTTTACATTTTGAAAGTTCGTATTCTACACCTATATGAGGTCACAGTAATATTATGTTTGAATATCGCTAAAAGTTTGTCGTATTTTATGAACTATTCGTGAAATTATCCACTAAAGTATTTTTACATCTATACGATTGCCCCATAAAGGACTCTATTTTTTACACGCTTTATATTATTTTATTTTTATTTAACATGCATCTATCATTTACGAGGTACAATTATTATCATGGTGTGATTATTATTAGCAAATGCCTTGTCACGATCAAACAAATCATCTATAGCAAACTTCACTTATTTATTATCTTATCACAATATTGGAATGATAAATACATAACAATCTGCATTGATTACAACTCTAATATAGACGTTTAATCCACATTGAACACTATTTTTGATCACTGATCATATTCTCCCGTCCTAGGATCTAGTTTATATTTCCCGCTGTTGTGTCTTATGTTCTTTATTAATTTTATAACTTCACTACGGAACTCTAGTTTTTGGTCCAGGTCAAAGGATCTCACAGCAGGTAGTAATGACTCGAAGAACGATCTATCATCGTCTTCTGCTACGGAGTAACTACACGCTGCCTCTGGGTACGAAGCTTCCACATATTCTATATCGTTTGATCTCATTGTGCCTTTTCTTTTCCTCTTCAAGTTTTCTAGTGGTGCTTCCTCTGCGTCACTGAGCCAATTGTCGTTTTTAATGTCCTGTGGTTTCTTCAGGAAGATCTTGTCTAGTTTGGAGTCTTCTGCGTCGCTAGGCCAGGTGTCATCGTTGTTGTCTGCGTCTATGTCGCTGCCGGAGTTGCTGGTCTGCTTGTACATGTTGTCGAGGAAGGTCAGGTGTTTCGCGTGCATGTAGCCCCGCTTACCGTATTTCTTTTTAACGTGCCTCACGTATGAGTCGCGTATGTTTCGCCATTTGCCGTGCAGTTTTCTGTCTGGAACAAACGTGTTAGATTTTAGATTTTTGTTTGTTATTTTTAGTCGCTTGTCTTTTAAATCGTTCGCTAAGTGGCATGGGAAGTTTGCGTATATAAAAAACAATAATACCAGATGTGCGTTGATGGATTATGAGAAAGAAATGAAATATGTTAATGGTACAGGATTAATTATTGGTTCTGATAATAGAGACAGCAAGAAACGCCACAGCAAAACTATTAATTTACATCGGTTTTCACGTTTCTAGTAATTGTATTATTACTTTTTACTAATATTAGGAGTTTGGAGCGTTATTGTTGAAAAACATTAAACGTTTGTTATGAAACACAGCATAAAATACGCGAAACGATTAAAACATTTGTATCGGTTTCTCCGAGCGAATTCTCTGATATTTTAACTTTTAGATATTTTGGATAATGTGTATTTAAACAACTACTGCTGACAAAGAACAGTAATTAGTCTAGTCTAATAGGATTACTGTTCCCATTAAATTAAATGTTTCGTTATTACTAAGCTTTCCAGTAATCTCAAAGACCTTGACATTTCAGAAGCTTTCATGATTTATAATAATTTATTAAGTGCGTGAAATCAGGATTTTATTGTCAGTCTTAGTTTTGTATAGATGTATAAACATAATTATTAGCCTATAGTAGCCCAGTTTAAGATACATAATAATAATGTTTTATACATATTACGTAAATATTGGCGATAGCGATAGAATCATATAGTATGAATAGATTTACTAACTACTCATACATATTCTCACCCGACATGCATTGTTTAAAATATATGCTAATAGGTATCAATCATGCCCTTTATATCTTTGTCACATGATGATACAGGCGTGTTAGAAATTAAATGTACTAAATTGTGTTCATGACAACAGGACATGTAGATATACCTAAAGATAACACTGACAGACAAACTCACATACACCTTTACTTATACAGACAAAAGGAAAATTAATGCCTAATTGCCAAAAAATCAAGAAATTGATTTCGACACGTAATTGTGTAGAAAAATTACATTCGAACCGAGATAGTCGGGTGTATAATTCAGCCGACTGATTGGCTAAATAACGCGCAATTTCGTGGAAAATACCTCGCTTTTTTGCTGTTCGGCAAATCCAACCGCAACCTGATAGTTAGCCGAGTAACATTTCTTTTTGTTTGACCAAATCGATAAATAATGTAACGTTTTGGAATAAAAATAGACAAAGCTTGCAAAAAATAATTCAAGTCAACTTGGATATATTGTTTCGAAGGCGTATGAAGGTAATACAATCCTACTATTTACGAGTGTGTAGAATACAGTCGAAGCACGTAAATTAAAGTCACCAAACCCATTAATTTTTTTTTATCATACCTAAATATATTCTAAAGTTTAGCCAAAAAACCTATCTCCGTATTAAAGAAAAACCCTATAACATACAAGAAGTTTTTTTTTATCATAATTAAATATAAACCTGGCAAAAGAACTTATCTCCATATAAAAAAAAAACCACTAAATACATACAAGAAGTTCTTGAGTTACATGCGCACAAACTAAAAATAGTGTTTTATTTATTTTCAACCTGTTAGGTATTCCTTCCTTTTTTCTTTACTATCGTGTTATTACAAGACTTGACCTTTATGTTACGCTAACATACGGATACAAATGTAAGAAACAAGTTGACTAAAGACCTGCGATTAGTTTATAAAATAAACAAATTGAACATGTTATTTGATAGATATTTCTGCCTTTTTTCTATATCAGCAATCTGTTTGTTATAAATACAAACTAAGATTTCCGTAACACATAAATCTAAAAATGTCCTCAATTACTATTATATTTTCATAACTCTCTCTCTCTCTCTCTCTTCAACAAGTCCACTAATGAGACCTCCCCCAAGGATCTCCACATCGACCTGTTGTAAGTGACCTGCATCCAGCGACTTCCTGCAACCTTAACTAGGTCGTCTGTCCACCTTGTAAGCGGACATCCGACGCTTTGCGTGCCGGATAGCGATTAAAGTAATACTTTATGACTGATGTGAAAGTAATCCGGTAAATAATAAATTTAAAACTGGTATTTGTAAATATGGTTTTCTTACGAACATTTCTATAATTCAGATATATTTGTCTAAAATAATACTAGTCGCATTTTAACCAATCCAAATTTTTCTGTAAGTCAATCGTGTTAAAAAAATATCACACCAGGAATTGATCCTAAAAACTAACAGTTCTCCGCTTTATGTAAAAAATCTTTACGGTTTTACTTAGAAACTGACCTCAATAGACACTGTAACCTAAAAGCTATACCTAAGATTACTCAAAATCGCGATATATCATATATATTCCAGATTCTTCTATTTAGGAACCTCTGAGGCATAACTTGAGAGCCGACTGTTAAACAAGAGGTTGCATGTTCGATATCTGCACTGCGACAATTGTGTGTATGATCTAAAAATAATTGTTTTAGTTCTTAATGTTTGCGAGACCGAGAAGAATGTGGTAGTCAGGACTATGTCACTATTTAATGTATTTTTTGAAATTAGGGCTATCAATTGTATTAAGATCCTATTGAACCCCACAATTCGTCATAAAAAATCTATAAAGAAACAACTAAGAAGTAATTAATGACTACACCCAATAGTCACATAAGTTAACAACAGGTACTATATCCGGCAAACTTCTTGAGCAAATGACCTTGACTGCGCAGAACCGTATTTTAGATCTCTTTGGTATGAAGAGCGGGGCGCGACGGCAGAGGAGATCGTATCGATCGCCTTATTGGTCGATCAGACGCACCTTGCGCCCCGCACCGCGCTCACGTTCCGCTTGCTCCCGAGTACACTTGCGTGCAGTGAAAAGTAAATCGCCATTAGTCGTTGAAGTTATTTGTTATAATTGTTTGTTGATTTTATTGTTATTGTTGTGTTGTGTGACTTTTCATAAAAATACATTATGCCACGACAAAGTGCTGTAGTATTAAAAAGACAAGCAAGAAAAATGGTGTACGACGTATATTGCTTCATTAAAAAACTGGGAAAGAATGATATGGAAACGGTAAGACAAACTTCTGAGGCAACAAAAACATCAGTCAGTACTGTTAGGCGCATTATTAACGAAGCTAAGGGCTCCGACTTGCTGACCGTGTTTCGGACACCGGGTAAGAAAAGATCAGGGAAGAAGAAAATTACCGGAATTGATAGTTTCGACCAATCTGTAATAAAAAGATGCATTCATAATTACCATATAACAAATGGCGAACCTCCTACCGTAGAAAAGCTTCGTAAGAAATTGAAAGAAGATATAAATTTTAATGGCTCGGAACGAAGTTTACGACGAATTATGAAAGAGCTAGGATTCAAATGGAAAAAAAGAGAAAACCTTTTGACTTCTAGGCACGCTCAAAGGAACCCTCGATGGGAATAGCGAACCCCTATTTCACCAATGGCAGGTGACATTACCTTATCACACAGAGTAAACATTTTTTATGCACGTAAGTGTACGATGCGCGAACGTTCCCCCACTACGTCAACTAATGCTCTAGAAGTTTGCCGGGTATTGTAGTGAAAGTTGAGGTTGTGGTTATTTAAAGTCTCTTCCTATCTAGTAAAGCACAGACGTATGGATATAAAATTATTTTATACAATATTCATTAGGTACTAAAATAATGTGTACCCATTTCTATGAACTTTAATAGAAATAGTAGTATAACGGGAAAAAATGGAATAAAAAAACATTTGTGGCTTTCCCTAGGTAATAAAAATACTGGAAGGACCTAATAATATGAACTAGGAATATTTTCCTCATACAAGTACGGTTTCATATTTTTAACTAGAAATTGTGTTTAATATTTTTATTTATTTACACTTTATTCTACATACATCATCCATTTCATTATAAACTAACACATTTTATATTTATAGAAATCTATATGTTTAAAAGTCATATCCTAACAACAAGTCCTAATTCCTAACTCCGAACTTCCAATGTGGCGTCATCGAAATCGATCACGAAATCCAATCCACGTTTACTCAACTAATTACATTTCACATCCGACGTTTCAACCCGTTGTCCGAATTAATAAACTTTTTACTTCCTACAAAATCGATTTAACTGTCTGTCCTCCCACGAGCGGCGAGAGACTGATTATAAATTACATACAAGAATGATGTATTGTGTTTGGGAGTAAAATATTTGTATGGGAACAGACAAGTGTTGATTGGCGCACTTTGGGTGTGTCGTATTGTTTTTTATCGATTATTTCATTCGATTTCACCATGGATTAATCGCACGGGTCTTGCAAAAGTTGAACGAACATTCGAAAACCGTAGTAGCAGATCACGGCTCGACGTTTTGCTGATTCGCAAACATATTTCAATAGCACTCGTTTACATTCCACTTTCCGCTATATTCAATCGCGTATTGGAAGCGTATCTCCGTCTCCATACTTACAAACGTCCAATTTTTCACTTTCGGGCATATCATCGAAGTCATTGATGAAGACCCTCGCGATGCCCGCCCAGGCCTGTTGCTTGCGGGTCTTGTACCTGTACTCTTCGCTGTTGAGGTCCCATAACTGCGGGAACTTCTTAACTTCACTGATAAATAATTCGACGTCGAGGCAGTATGAGGCCATGGTGCGGCGGGCGCGGCGACGACAGACGCGCGGGCTGCGACCGGGAGACGCGCGTACGCGGCGGCGACGGGCGCCGAGTGAGTAGTACGGGCGCGCGCCGCAGCGTGGCCGCTGCGGTCGCGGCGCGGCGCCGACACGCCGGCCCGCCGCCCGCCGTCCAAGTGCGGCAACGTCGCATCCACGCTCTTGCCGTAGTTAGAATTTCACTGCAACGCTTTGCTTACGATCATGTGTATTATTTTTATACTTGCGTTATTTATACACACTACATTATCTTAATTTATATTTTCATAATGTTTTACGTACCAACCTAACATTTTAGCATTTTAATATTACAATTATTTAATTACTGTAATTGGTGTATGTCATTCAATATCAAATTTAATAGATACAATTAAATTAATTAGTTCTAGGGCAGCCAGTGTGCAGTCGCCACAATGCAGTATTTCTATTGAATCATCAATTAATTATTAGTGGCGACACAATTTGTGCAATTGGGGCCTCGTTCACAGCAGCTATTTCGTACAGTTACCTAATCATTTGCCAATTCAATTCTGTGAGATCATTTTCGATAGTAAACCTGTTCGATTCCCGAATTAACCAAACATTTTTATGCACCTCATTTTCTTACATTTCGGAATCAACCATAAAATAAAATTGAATCTCCAAAAAACTAGAAACAGTATTACGATTTCACATTTAGATACAGTAGGGAATAAAACTCCGTACCATGCGCCTATTTTGTATGTATCAGTTAAGAGCGTATACACCTTGCGCGCAAAGTCAACTATAGGTATTTCTTCGTTAATTTCACGCACACATAAGCGACCAAAGCTGTGTGCGTAGAGCTGCCGCGTCGGCTCGCTATACAATCGGCTCAAACAACTTTGATCCGTGCGCTTCAAATGTTCAATTGAAATGTAACTGTAATATAATATCATAAAAATATTTTATTTGCATTATAAGTAGACAAATATTACTGTGCAAGCAAAGAATAATACAAATTTTGGATACTAATCATATTTTCGTTATTATTACATTGTTAAGTTGCATTCAAATCAGTGTTCAATCAGTAGACACTACGGACGTTTTATTAATCATTTCGTGTTCGAACACATAAATAGTATTAGGGGCCTTACAACCCCTTACAATTACGAAATATATTTAATTTTATATTACAATACATAACATAATTTAGCCTCGGAATTACGTCCCATTATATTACCTGAAACATAATTTATACTCACTACAAAATCATTGTAGGTAATAAAAATAATTAAATATTTTACTACCAAAGTACTAAGATGTGGTAATCGCATTCCGCGCGTGGCTATTTTTACTACGCGCGGCATAATTGACTGCAGCCAAGCCGGAGCGACGAGCGATACGTCCTCCCTCTAGAAGGCCTTGCGGCGGTCTGATTTGATCCACGTCGGACAGCGTGTTTTATAGTGGTTTTTAAAATATTTGTAGAAAACATGAAAACTAATTTTGTTGAAATATAAAAATGGTAATTTATTGATAAGATGTTCTTCTATTATAATATGCAATTGTTATAAAAAATTATGTACGATAAGTTGGTGAAAAAAAATATGTTCTTGACGAGAGTTTCTGAATAATTTCACATTGTTTAAATTTTTATTTTTCAGGAACTAAACACAAAAAGATTATTTTTATCAGCAAAATCCCTCCATAAGGGTCTTATTAGTCTGATAATATTTTTATTTTCATCTTATATTTAGTGGTTTCGGATATCTTAAGCTTCTAAATTGCCATTTAAAGCCTAAATAACGAAACTTGTGTTCAGTAATCCGTATAGTACTCACAAATTATCCATCAATCTATAATGTTTTCCACCAAAATCCCTAGATGACAACCTTTTCTAAAATTAGTAATAATTATTTTTCCTTTAAATTGTTTATTGGTGGCTATTAACTCATTTGAAAAGTCCTGTTTTTAAGCCAAAAAGCGCGTGCAGGGTATAAACGCTCTTAATACGTATGGACTATGGAGGCGGGATGCATGCGTGCGTAATGTATATATGTGTATGTACTCGTATATAGGTATGTTTCTGCCCGCGCCACGTCGCGAGTGGGAAGTTATTTGGCTTTGACCCAAATGGACTGAGGGATTACTCGCGTTCCTATGTTTACTAAGGGGTCCGCGGCTGTGTACTAGTAAACACTATTTTAGTTATTTATTTATTTTTATTTCCTAGGATTTTTTTACATTTTTATACATCATATTAAAAAAAATGGTTGCCTGTAAAGTCGGTTTTACGGGCGAAGATTTTACGTGACAGCGTCTTTTTCTCGGTAGAATATTTATTGATATGAATATAATTAAATTGCACAATAGGAACAAGGAATTGAATGAAAATAAGAATTGCACAAATTTTAACTATAGAAATATATTTTGTTTACTAAAACACTATCAACATTTATCAATAGTATGACATAACCTATAAACTCAGTTTCTCAACTTTTGTGTCAATCTAACAATTAATCAATCAATCATAGTTTACGATAATGAAATATCAGTGTACAATTATTTACCTTTATTGTTGTAGTTGTTGTAAATGATAAATGACGAATCTAAGCACTCCATATTTTCACTACAGACACAGCTGACGATACTTTAACCACACGTGTGAACTTGTATTGTGACGCTTTCTTGTTTTTCCAACGCCAAGAACGTTCGAGAAAGACAAAGACAGAGACACAAGCATGCGCCGATTCAATGCGCCTAATTCTCTAGTGCTGCGCGCGCGGCAGACCGATCATAGTTGAGTGGGAGAGAGACGCAAGGCATTCGGCGGGCCTCTCTCTCGTTCGGTGACTCATCGTAACGTTACCGGGCGTTACACTTTTTCATAAGTGACTCCCAGCCGCAACCTAATTTAAGACGTTGTCACGTCAAAAAAAACAAACAATATATAAAATTAGTAATTCATATTTTTATTATTGTACTTAAGAGATTGCCTTCTAGACGAAATGTCGACTATAGAATTAGGGTTTAGGTCTCCGCATCGAGACTAAATTATGTAATTATTTTGAACGAGTCTGGATGTCTACCATGCTCGACGATGAGGAAATTTACATAGTGAACCAAGCAAGTGCTTTGGGTTTAGTATGTATATTTATTTATATCGCAAATGAGACTGGAATAACCTGCCATCATCGAAAGGCAATTCTTTCTTGGACATTGTAGCCAGAGTAACTACTGGACATATTGAGACATAACATCTTATGTCTCAGGAATGCGAGCGCAGAAATTCATGGTTTTTGGTTTTGCTATTTTCCATGAGCGGTTGTATCGCTAACTATTTACCGAATGGCTTACTCGTCTCGCCATTTATTACAATAAAAAAAACTGTGGTGGGGTAAGGTGTAATCTTATAGAATCCGTGCCTCATTGTGGGAGAGTAATAATATATTACAATTTATAATTAAAACCAAGTGTTCGCAAACAATAATTCTCTTTATAAATGGGTGTGTTTTTGTTCTGAAATAAATTGCTGGTCGACCTTCGAATGTCGGCGCGTTATGTAATTAGTTAATCGCGCAGATAAATTATGACTCTTAATGATAATTATGTGCTTTGGTGTGGCAAATACTTATTTTTGTATTCTATTTTGTTAAGAAAATACTTATAGGTAGGAAGATTAATTAAAATTCTAAAATTGAATGCATACTAGTCTAGCAGCGAGGTATTTGTATGGTGGGTGGTAGGTTTGATCCTCAGTTCAGGACATTATAAGATTAATAAGCCCGCGATACCTGGAACAAAACAATTTTTCTAAATAGCTAATGTCAAAAACTTAAATCTTATTAAGGGCCTTGTCTCACCAAAAAATCGAACCCAAGATCACACAGCAAAATCAACTACCACATAGATGCTTTTTTTACACTTTCAAAATTCGATTTCAAAAGATTACAATGTTTGTTATTATCTTCATCCATCCATCCATCAGCCAAAGGAAGTCCACTACTGAACATAGGCCTCCCCCAATGATTTCCACAATGACTTGTTGGAGGCAGCCTGCATCCAGCGACGTCCCGCGACCTTTATCTTGTGGGTGGAGTACCTACACTGCGCTTTCCGCTACGTGGCCTCCATTCGAGAACTTTTTAGCCCCGTCGACCATCAGTTCTCCGTTAAGAGTTATTATCTTAACAGCGTTAACCACTAAACCATCAGGTGGCGCCACTAGTTTGTCTGACTTGTTCTAAAAAAGCAATTCAAATGCGTAATAACATTATTTATATTATAAGGTCGATGACTGTAATTATTTTAATAGGTTTCCTCAGTTTTTCCTCGTATGAAAACAGGTTGGAATAACAAGTAACTAATGCTCGGTTTAAATACATTTTAATTGCATTATGTCATGGTTCAAATTGTTAACTCCAAGTAAGTAGGTAATTAATTTACGATTGTTCTAGGAATTTAGTACAGTATTACTTAAAAGAATGATGAGTAACTTCATGTTTTTGAGGTATTAGTCATCCTCAACATATTATGTTTCAGGATGGCGAGCGCAGTGGAATGCAAAGCATTGCTATGTATTTCAAGGTGTTTGGTTCTGCTACTGTTTATGAGCGGACGTATCGCTTACCATCAGGCGAACGGCATGCTCGTCTCGCCATGCATTGCAATAAATAATAATAATAATACCTTGACGACTAAAGTGTCATCTCGTTTCAGTTCCCACGCGTGGTATAGTTACGTGGGGCGCGTCATAAGGCCTTGCAAGTGTCACGCCATTAGTTATTCTAGTCGTCCGTCATGTCAGAACAACTGTTGCATTTGCATGTACGATACATGAGTGTTCATTTGTTAGTACTATGTAGAATATTTCGCTTTATATAATATGTCCAAAAAATATTTTATGTTAACTGTGATACATATTATGGAAGTTTAGAAGTAGATATCGTCCAGATTTTATGTAAAACCTATTAAAAATAATATTTTTGAGTGTCTGAGTGAGTTCTGTAAAATATGATATATGCAAAAATATATTTTATTTTAATTTTGCTATTACATGTTATGAAATTTTAGGAAAAAACATCGTCCAGATTTTATTTAAAACCGTGCTAACGTAATAAATCTGAATTTTAAAAGAAATACGAATTTTACAATTAATTTAATACCATCAAAGACTAAGTTTTACGTTTCATTTCCCAAAAAAACGACGATAAAGCGGACCAAAATTCTCGCAACTCGAGAGACTAGACAAAGAGGAATTCATTCCAACTTTTCCACGAAAAAAAAGTTGGAAATTCAACCCGAAAAAATTTCAAACTCGCGAAGTTGGAAATAATACGTAAAACTTCAGAATTTAGTGTGTGAAGTTCGGCGGTATCTTCGAAGCTGCGAAGTTTTTTGAGCGGAGTCTCGTACTCCATACATATCGCTTTACACTTGAGGGGTAAATACAAATGGATGCTCCTTGACTGCTTTTTGGCGGATATGTGACCTAATTATCATTGCTATAACATATTTGAGCATTGAAATAAAAAGTAATAGCAGTTAATGTTGCGAAAACCTTCGATCCAACTCAACCTTTTTTTGTCCCCTCACGATTCCATTGACAGCAACAAATCTATGTTCCAAGCATAGTAGATGGTTATGGACGGTAGTGATAACTTACCATCAGGTGACCTGTTGCTTGTTTGAGGGATCTATTGTGTATATCAGTTATTCTAAAATACTTATTTAATGTTATTTTATTTTGTTTCAGGTATAAGCCAGTGGTACAACGATACGGTAAATTTCGTAGTTTAACCTTATTATTCCCTGATTTCATAAGCAGGAAACATAAATATTCTATGCTTCATATAACGAAGCGGAAATACTAATTCCGCTAATTGGGTCCGACATGTAATCAGTCATTGTATTCTTTTATGTGATATGTCAAACTAAGAGTTGAAGAATGAGGTAGGCAGCAGCAGTTTGTGTTGTTGATTATTTTTATTTAGTCATTATTTGCTGTCAACCAAGCATTAGGATAATACGATATACTGGCGAAAGACAATATACCTATATATTTTCCAAGTATCTAGACTTTATTGTCTCAGCAGTAATAATATAGTACCAGGAATATCAAAATAAATAAAATTTTATAGAAATTCATATTAATAATAAGTTGTATCTGTGTCCTTTTGTTTCAATGGTGCTGTTTAGTTTTGATTACATTCGATATTTACAGTAACAAATAAAAAAAATCAAAAACTCGTTTTTATTACTTAATATTATATTTATTTTGGTCATGTATTACTACTTAAATCACTTTCATTTCGTAGGTACCATAATTGCAGATTTACATTTTGAAAATAACTTAAATACAATATCTTTCGTCTGTGATTTTCATTCTAATCATAAAAGCAACATTTTTAACAGATTTAGAAAAAACAAAGTCGCATCGTAAGCGATTTAATATTTTTGTCCACAGGGATACTAATACCAAGTCTTTATAAGAAAAGATACTGTTGATTAAAATTATAATTAATAATTCTATTTAATTGTAGAATCTTCACTGGATCATTTATTATCAAATGTATCGTCCTTAAATATTTTAGATTTTTCAAATGTATATAAATTGAAAATAAAATGTCTTTCTCAAATAAGTTTCACTTGCTAATAAAATAAATGATTTTGTAACTTCACATTACAATCAAGTGTTCTGTAGCAACATTTAAATGGATTGTAATTTATGAACGCGATTAAAGCAAGAATGAAAACCAACAGCAGACTTATACATTGTAAAATATCCTTTGCCTATGGCTCTATGATTATATCTAGTCTCAAGGCAAGGCTCGTTGCGATTTGTACAGCTTACTAAACAATGCACACATAGACTTTACAAGCCCTGTGTGGAAGATCGGAATCTGGAAAGGACAATAAATCTAAAAATAATACATCGAATGCTTAAAGTAGTACAAAACCAGATAGGTAAGACAAAAATGTACAGAAGTAAGTTCTAAAATATTTGTAACCAAAAGTAGGAACTGTTTCTTGATGCTAAAGAAAGAAATCTAAATGCTATTTATACTTAAATTGTAAACACAAGGAAACATTCTCACCAATGCCAGAACTTTAGTGAAGAAATATTAACACAAGCAATTTTTACAATCTGAAATCTATAAGTACACTGTACAGCTCCAGAATGTCTTGTATTTAGAAAGACCTGTTATTGAAATCAATGCTGAGATCACAATCTACTAGTACAAAAAACTTCTTATGCACTTAAATCATACATTTAAATACAAGGATAATATTTAGAAATGTAAATATATTGAACAGAAAACTGCTTACTATAACATACTAGAAATTGGAAACACTTATATTAATATTATTTTTTTTAATCTTTATTGTACACATTTAAAAAAAAATACAACCTTAACATAATCATTAATATTTCAATATAATGAAGTCAAATAGGTAGTCCAGCTACCAGTTTTAAACATACAATAAGCCTTATTCATAAACAGTTTTAAAAACAATTTTAGCTATCGACTGTTTTGTCCTTTTCGCACGACTTTTGAATTCAGTTTGAACGAAGAAGACAAAACATTCGATAGCAAAAATAGGTTTTAAAACTGTCTATGAATAAGGCAGTAAAATGCTTACAGCTCTTAAACTACTGCTTATCTATTCCGTGCTATCCTGTCTTTGTCTTTTAACATCCAGCTGGTTCCTTTCAGGGACCCCTGGCTGTGTGTTGTTATAGTGACTCGAAACTGCCTCCTGCATCACGTTGGCTATCTGCGCCCTCACCCACATCTTTATATGAAGTGGGAGTTGCCTCATCTCTGGCAGGAATGACAACAGGAATAGTCTATCGGTATCTGATTCATTCGTATCCGTTTCTATTGGGAATACTGGCATTTCTACTTCTTCAGGTGGGTTGCTGTCACTACTGGGCTCTCTTTGACGCTTTTTCCTTTTAGGTTTGACTTGCACTTCAGTATTGTCTAGTGAGTGGTCGTCTCCATTACTGGGCTCAAGCATCACAATTTCAGCATCCGATTCACTGTAGCGAAAATTTTGATTACCAAAACAGTTCGACATTCGCGATTTGTTCATAGATCACTGCAAAACCCTGTGTACTTATGTAATTCCAATCCAATCAAATAAATTATTGTTAAGATTCACCAACTAATGTACCGTAAAATATTCCCAAAAATTTACTGTTAACAATTTAGTTGCATCTACCTTATGAAATCGAAATGTTGTATCATATCTACAATATACTTTTGTAAAACAGTATGCAAGGGTGTATACGTACTCTCCATCTGAGACGGTGCCCTCAAACCCGCCCAGGAAGCTCATTCTCTTGAAGTATCTGTAGGTTCGCTTGTTGGTCCTGACTCCGGAGCGCCGCGCCCTCAGCTCCCTGTTGTACGCGTCGCGTAACGACCGCCATTTTCTCTGCAGTTGTAACACTGTGAATAACAATGTTCCATATAAACTTTTGGATTGTTAATAGATTATTGGTTGCTGGTTTGTTAAGATTTATATGTAGTTCATAGTCATCCTGGTAAAATAAATGTCACGGATGTAGATGTTTATTATTATATCATGCAAAAGTACTGCTGCAAGTTAACAGTTTTAAAGTTCACATAGAAATAATAAAGAGGCTATAGTTTGTTTAACAAGATGTATCTAAACACGCAAGAGAAGCTACGGGAAAGTGATCTTTTACCCCAGAAACTGACCACCACAATCATTTCAAATTCAATCGGACCCTTAAGTTTCCGTTCAGGCCATAAGCACATTATCCAAAGGTTGCCAGGAAATTGCGTTGTAGCCATCCATTGTACCATATTTTAATTTTTAAATATATTTAACTATCATATTATGTACAATAAACAGTATAGATAAATAAATAATATGTCCGATATGGCGATAGGCTCGCCACCTATCACATCTTGGAACGGAACATACAAGGCGAAATTGTGGGTGACTTGGCACCTCTGCCTACCCCTTATGGGAAAAAGGCGTGAGTTTGTTTATATACGTATATATGTATGTGCTTATTTATTTATATATATGTATAAATAAATAAAGGCCCATAGACTCCGAAACATCACAACGCAGTCCGCAGTCGAGCACGTTGAACCGTATTTAGGTCGACCCGCCGCGCCGTCAATGCTCCAACCGACCATCAATTATACAGCGATCGATATTATTCTGTTCTGTCTGTTTGTTCTGGTTTTGTGAAATGAATAGTTGTCTTTCAACGGCAAACTGTTGTAAGGTATCTAGATTCTAGGTATAGCTGTCAGACAATAACAAGTACCGATCTTGTTTCTGCGAATAGTCTGAACAACAACAAAGTTTTATAAATTATATAGTCACTACATAGTATAAAACAAAGTCGCTTTCTCTGTCCCTATGTATTTGTATGTAGATGTAGATCTTTAAAACTACGCAACGGATTTTGATGCGGTTTTTAATAGATAGAGTGATTCAAGAGGAAGGTTTATATGTATAATACGTACATATTATTGTACAGAAATCTATTTGTACCCGGGCGAAGCTGGGCCGGGCTGCTAGTAAATTATATTATTTTTGTACACATAATCAGGCTTGAAGTAAAACTGTTACTTCACATACAATATCTAAGATGATATTTAATTTTCACACAAAACTGACTGGTCAGTTTTTTTTATTGGCTCGTAAAAAAACTTACTCTTTCACAGATTACACGAGATCTTATAAAAATATTAGCCGATCGGCTTTGTGAGTCACAAACGCAAATCGCAAAATTTATTTAACTTGTGAAATGTTATTATCGACTTCACTTTTGTGATACTATTTATGCCAACACGCCTCTCCAACCCCCACAATCAAGCAGATAATTAAATCATAATCAAAAAGCAAAAACGATACAAAAAATCCCTTACATCATTTTCATACAGAGCGTAGGGGTCGGTCGAACAATACAAAATTTGATGAATAATCAAAATGCCCCCATTGAGACAAAAGGCAATAAAACCTAATGACACGTCCGGGATTCCATCGAGTGGGGGGATGCTTCCCGCCCCCCCGTGACCTCCCACTAGCTGTTACGCAATTAACTGGGATGTGGACATAATATTATAGGGCATCTAGATTTATTTATTTAAACATATATCTATACTCGTGTATGAAAAGAATAATCATATGTTCATATCGGCATAGTGCACTGTGCAACCGACTATGCTTTAAATGTGAAGTTAATTGTTATACAATTTGGTCACTAAAACTGCTATACCGAAGAATATAAAAGTAAAAAAATACTTTTTAGTATTTTTATTGTATTAAGTAATAACAGAATTGAGCGAGTATAGACACTTAATATTTTCCTACCTTAATATAAATATAGATGTAAGCATGTAATATGTAAGTGTGTATAATTTTAATATTACAAAAAATAAATGGTATACAACATGATCTCAAATCGTGCAGTATGTATGTGGAATACCAATCCAATATAATTACACAGATCCAACCCGAATCAAACCCGGACGGATCAAAATCCGGACACCTGCCAGCCCTAATAATGGGTAATACAATACTCCACTATCACACCGGACGCACGCACGGAACAATAGTCGTTAAATGTACGCCCAATAAAGCCCAAGGTCGCGTCGAGCAGACAAAACAATCGTCAGATTTCATTAACCCAACAAAATGAAATGATCGATATCCCAAACGCGCTGCGCCTGTGTAAACTACTGACATAGTTTGGTCGGGTTGGACTTTACACGCGTCTGTAATCTGTATGGCTTCCATAAACACGCTTAAAGTGTAAAATATTTGTTGTAAATACATTACTATCACCCATCACTGCCCTTCCAAGAATATTTTCTAGATCCAGATATAATATTCGTTTATTTTTTCATCCCGATTTACGACGCGACAAATTGACGACTAAACGAAGCGACAGTCCAGTCGACAAATACACAGACTAGTCGCTTCCGACTTACCGAAATATCCATGGAATTATCACTAAGATTTTCCCCACACTCCATCCTAGCTTATCAACGACCTAACCATTTACCTCTATCATACGCGGTGGCCTTGTTAATATTGTCCCAGTCAGAGTACATCACAGCGCCGATCTCCTTCCAAAGTGCTAATTTAGTTTCCCGATCAGCTGCAATGTCGGTCTTGTACAACGGCGGTCGCTTCTGAATCTCCTCAATCATGAGCACAGGGTTGAACATAGTGACGTTAATCGCCATTGACACTGACGGTATGTTACAAAAAGGTTGAATTGCGACGAAAAAACGCACCGTTCTGTATGATAGTTGCGACGCGACTGGCGCGCGCGACCGGCGTGCGACTGTGCGCACGCAGTGAGGCCGGATTGGTCGCGAGTCGCGGACGATATGCACACGCTGGCCTGTATAGCTCATCGTAGACTTGCACAAATGCATGCTTAACATTTAAATTAGTTTCGTGTTTACATACTCGCGATAAGATTTTTGCGGAAGTGTTGAAGTTAACGCGATTTCATTTAAATTAGCATATAAATATTTTTACAACAGCCTACTTGTAAGAAAAGTTCATAATTAATTACATGATACATTATAATTAACTTACATTATTAAATAATTTTAACTGCACGTGAACTCTTAAAAGTTGACAGATTATTTAAACCGCTTTCTGTGGTATATAGCGAACTATTAGATGAATGGCAAAATAGATGGAGGGATGGATCTTTGAAGGGACGGCATTATACCAATATTTTCCTTGCGTGTGTGATTGTTTGACGAAGACTTGGCTAGATGTTGATTATTGCGTATCACAGTTCTTCACGGGCCATGGTAACTTTAAGTCTAAACTATACTCTTAAACTTGTTGAATCGCCTGCGTGCCCATGTTCAACATCTAATTGCGAATATGAACCATCCGCGCATCATATACTTTGGGCGTGTAGTCTTTGGCAGAATGAGCGTAAAACCATGCTGGATAAGTATGCAAATATCATCTGAAGTTGTATTAGTATACATATGACCTTGTAGAGACTAGGACAAATTTCCGTACTTTCCGGCGTTTTTGCCATACCTATTACTGGAATCAAGTGTAACAGCTCACATAATACGTCCCATTTAAATTTAATAATGATTTGATCCGTGGTGCTTTACAGCTGGCTTCTCCGGCTGTAAAAGTCTTTTTGCGAGGTTATTTACCTCTTTAGTTCATTGTTTTGTCACCCGCTTTGCACGGAGGGAAGTGGACAATATTTTTTTTCCAACTCCTCCTATTAATTTAACTTTCTGATTGATTTCGTTGCGGGTTAAAGACAAGTTACACATTCCCGGAGACTCGCCGAGCTTCAATGCTCGGTGTCATTACATTGCGTGCCACTTGATCCTGGCTTACAGGAGTTGCAGTGGTGGGTGTGAGGGCAGGACAGTCTCCAACATTATAATTAATGTGGTCTACTTGCGACAACACGCTATGTAGTCTACAATAGCTGCTCTTTGGCTCTTTGTGTTTTTATCATCTGATGATTACTGTTTTCACAGTATATTCTATTATGCTATATTTATATTCAAATGTGGTATACTTGAATACAAATATAGTATAAAAGTACTACGTGATTATACAAGAGCCGTCAACGACAGCCGCCCACAGCGCGTTGCGACTGCTCTGTCGCGCACAGAGCGTCGCGCGTCCGCGTCGTAGCCATCTTGTTCACTTGCGTTTTATTATTGCTTATTTTAAAGCCTTATTTATTTACAGTAGAAAAAATATTGATATGTCCACCTGTATTAAGCAAATAGGTATAGAGGGAACCGTGAATTAGTTTTAGATTAGATTGTCAGCTTACTATTTTTTTATTTCACAAAACTTATTTCTATTTGCTGCCATTTAACGTGCCAATTTCGGACGAGTTCCATAAATCCCTGCAATAAAGGAGGAATAAAAGAAGTGAAATATACGAGCAACAATAACAACGAATTGTGCGGAATTTTTCATTCACAAATAACGGATATCAAATCACTGCTTTGAACAAAAGAAAGGTTTGTTTAAAAACATGTATGACGTCACAGCACTAATCACTGTTATTTATCAAAAGATAAATATTTTGTTGCATTGTGAAGTCATATCGTATTTATAAGAAATTTTTATTGTGTAATTTATGTGGAAGCTTTCCAATTATTGTGATTACAATGAAAACAACTTAATTATTAACCGTAAGGGCTCTGGTTCGAGTCTAAAACAACAATGCATGTATCGGCAAACATCTACTCAGTACTTTAAACGTGGAGGAAAACATCGCCTAGTTTAAAATGTAACATTTTTTAACTATATAAGTATATTTATAGGGAGCCTATGCCTATTAGGCATGATGACTGATTTTGAAAAACTACCTCTGAATGTTCGTATACATTAACAATACTTAAAATGAATAAATTTTTTGAAAAAAAGTAAAGATTTGCGCAAAAATTACGTTTTAAATTTCACATTTTAACCTTTGCTCAAAAACGCCGTAATAGTAATGGCGTCCGAATGTGACGTCATGCTTTTGTAAATGCTTGCTCGTGCAATGTTTATGTGTATATTGTGATATATACATTTTATTATTTTTAATAGTAATGCCGAGTTTTAATGTGGATCGATGATGTGTAGTTCCGCATTGTAATAATACATCGATACAAACTCCCAACAATTTGTTTCTTAATGTTTCAATGGATAAAAAAGTTAGAAATATATGGCTAAAAATGGAAAGGACCTTTATCGTTAAATTCAATGATTAATTCCGTGAACACTATTTTGACGGCAATAATAATAATATCCAGTAATAAATAAATAATGTCCAGTAGTTACTCTGGCTGCAATGTCCTTCAATCAGAAACACAACAGTGCATTTAAACTGCCGTTTGACGAGAGAAATAGACATTGCGGTGGTACCCACCCAGGCAGCCTCTCACATATGAAAGACCTACCACCAGTAAATATGAGCACTAAAAAACGTTATTAATGTTCCAATTAAACAGTAATATGGAATATCGCATAGTTCCAAATTTTGAGCTATTTGCGATGAATCCTTATTCCATGAGTAATGTTCCTTTTTCGTAGGTAGCACAAAACTGATTGCATTACTAAATATTAGATAAATATATTGAATAACATAGAAATGACCAAAGCTAGCCAACAAGTTCGCGTTATGACTAAGTAATATTTACGAAAGTGACACGTCACTCGCTTCTGATTGGCGTTTCATCTAATATGGCGGATCCATAGGTTTTGTACTTTTATTTTTGCTAAAATATATTCAATCTTAATTAAAAACTAAAGCAAATGTTTATTTTGAGAATCCTTCTATTATACATCATTATATTAAACCATAATTTCATTAATTTGTTGTTACTGTCATCATCCCCATTGTTGAATGCATGTATATAATTATGTATTCTTAACAACTAGAATTCCACACTTGAACACAAAGAAAAATACAAATTTATTTTGCTAAGGAAGTTTCTCGCTTACTGCTCTGTTAACTATCGATTTAGACCTTCTGACATGTTACTTGGACTTTTGCTAAGATACTACTTTCTATCCCATAAGTTATTGTTAAACCACCTGTCCCGTGCGATTCCTGTACAATGCGTTTGAAGACTGGTTGCGACGTTGCCAGCTCGCCGCGACGTTGCCGCTCCGCGTGCATAAAAAACCGGTCGTGCGGTGAGCACACCTCGTCGCTTGTTGTTCCGTATATTAGTATTCAAATACGCACTAATATGAGAAATATTTCTGCTAAATTATAACAAATATTTTATAAAAATTTAGACAATGTAACTTAGAATGGATAAGGATAATATGTAGACCGGATTCCAGAGAAAAGTACTTAATGATTTTATCAGATTATTTATCTTTACGTTTACTCTATAAAATACATGAATATACCATGGTTGAGTTAAACAACAATTTGATATTACATAATATATCATGTTTATACATATTATATCCAAGTCTTAGACCTATTTCTTCAAATAACTGCAAATTCTTTTAAGTTCATTTTAAGTACCGAAATACATATTTTGATAAAGCCTGTTATTTACTCGTGTTCGTGTTTAATTTTATAAATGGTATTATATGTTATAGAAAATTTTATAAAGACATGCGGCACCTAAAATTTCACAGAGTGAATTTAAAAAATGCATAAATATTTTTATTTCTGTACTCTTTAAAATCCCCACCCACGGAATGCTAAAATCGTGTATTTTTTTCGTCTGATGCACTTTTCGTGTTTCGGCTAAATCTCGCTTTGAAATATTCGCGGAGTGGATAAGTAAATTATTTTTGGATGTTTGGGCGTGCGTCCGGAGTTCATCTAACACGATTCGCGTTCCGTTTTACTCATACTGTTTCGTTCATTTATTGAAAAGAGGTTATTGTCACTGTTTTTTAGTCCGGGTAAAGGAGCAAGCAGCTCATCTAATGAAACGCAGGGATACAGATTGCTGGAACTAAGATGTCGTTATACTAGACAGGAAAGTCTTTCTACGTCCAGAGGTTACCCGTGCAATCCCGGTGCGAAAAGATATCTTCAGAATTAAATTTGTTTCATTTCTGTTTATGTTATAAATATTTCTAACGGACTTCAGTTTTAATATTTGTCGAAGTTGATGGTCTGATTATCTAAGCACCCAAGATTTAAGAGCAATCCTGAAGTAAAAATACTAGCTATATGTCCGTCAGTCCTTTTAGGCACTCTGCGTGATGATATCAAACAACAGTCGAAAACAATGACGTAACAGCAACAGATTTTACAATCGTTAAGTTTAATAAACCAACTCGATTAGATTACATACTTGCATTGTTGTATGTATAATGTTTAAATATTATTTACTATTGATTATACGACGCATACTCATTGACAATGTATGAACCGATAACACGGTAGCTATTATAAATACTTTGTATCCAAGGTAGTTGTTTCCATTTAGAATCTAGATCAATTTCCTGCCAAGCATGCCCCTCAAATTTAAATTGATTATTGAGAGGATTTTAAGCGTAAATGCACCATACTGAGTCTATTCAGGATTTAGTAGAGATCTTTAAAAATGTATGTACAATATTTTTCTTCAGTGTGGAAGGAATCGATGATGTACGCAACTTTTGAAAAGTCGGTGTTGAAAATATTCCTCCACAATCAAGTAGAAATATACACATGAACGTAACGTACCTAAATTGGTAACAGTAAACTCTAGAAGCATTGTATATAGAGCAAGGAGCGTAACTGCGCACGACAGTACAAAACAACTATAAATAATACGGAACGCGTTTGATTGTACATTTCACCATTTCCCCTGATTCATAAACACGAGGCTAACTTTCCTTCGGGTGTTTGCGCCACGCGCCGCGCCGCCCGTCGCCCGCCGGCGCTCATGTCGCGCGACGTTGCCGCTCCGCTCCGGCCACCAGTACGCCAGTACACCAGTACCGCTATGAGACGTTGCCAGCTCGCTCGACCCACTTCCAACAACAGACTTGCTTTTTTCACTCAGCCAAATTGCTCCGGGGTTTGTTTATGGCTTAATTGCGAGCGATTTTTAGATATCACATTGACTTTTACGTAATCGTTGAGTCTTGACCTCTTCGCAATTCGGACGGATAATGCAGGGCTGTCGACTTTTCATAATTAAACTGTTAATGGAACTGTAGATGCCATTTTCGAACTTTTTAATGGCTTGTTTTTCAATTAATATTTTAATCGCATATGGTAACTAGACTATACAGCCTTGGCTGTTATGAAAAGTTTACAAAAGTAAACAGACTTGTCACAAAACATAAATTGATATCTACTTACATGTTGTCTGCCATAAAGATAATTTCCGTACTTATTGATAATTTTGTCTTATGAGTCAATATGGATCTATATTTTAACTTTATTTATAACTACGGCAAGATCAATACATGACCCAACAATGAAAATATGTCTTTAGGTTATACGGCCTTATCCATAGACAGTTTATACATCTATTTTAGTTATCAAATGTTTTGTGTTCTTCGCCCAAAATGAATGCAAAAGTCGCTCAAAAAAAAACAACATTCGATAACTAAAATAGGTTTTAATATTGTTTATGAATAAGGGCGTTACAATACAACATTTGCAGTTTCTTATCTCTTGAAAAATTCCAAATTACATACAAGTAAATGTAACATAGGCTTATGAGAGCAGCACAGGAACAATAAACTAAGATCACTTTATTTTATTTTCTACCCTATCTAGTTTTTAGAATGTTTCAGCTTATACAACAATGTAACTACCGGGCACCGGTCGCCTACTATATATTTTCGTGAAAATAATCCTCGGATGTTTGTGGTTGACACAGATTGTGAAAGATTTCTTCGGCTTAGTCTATTCAGGTTATTAATGCCAGTGTAGGCAGTAATACTTACCTTGTCATTGTAACTGGTTCCGGCGACTTCTAGTTCTTTGTGATAGTGGGCGACCGGCCGAACGAAATGCGAGGTCGCCGTTTCAGATTCCGATTGTGTTTTGTAATGCTATTTTTTATTATCGTAATATTGTCGTGGCAATTTAGATATTTTTTAACAAAAATATTGTGGTCTTTTGGTCTGGTTGCAAGGTTATATAAAATAGGCATGAACTGTGAACCCTGAGAGCTTAGCTTCAGTTTCCAATTCGGGTAATTTACTTTATCCCAATTGTCGGTTTGAAAAATCTCATACGAATTCTCCGAAACTGGAATGTATGCCCGACATAGTTAGATTCTATAACTATAATATTTATTTATATGCTTTATTGTACACCATAAAAAATAAGGTGGCAAGGAATGGCATGGTAACAATTGGCGGCCATATCTTTACTTGCGATCCCTTCCAAACTTCGAATGGACTGGATAATATTTTGGGACGAATATAACACACTACCTAACCCTCGGGAATACAAGCCGTATCCGATGTATGTAAAATAGCCCAAATTCAGATTTTCCATAAAGACCTTTGCTAAAAGCCTACCAGCCTATTGACGTCAAAGGCCGCGCTGCCCGGGCTACTCTTTGTGGCCTTTGAATAGGCCATCCGACTGACCGGCATGCGCTCTCAAAATATACTGATTTTTAACGGTTTTAAATTGGTTGGAAAGAAAATAAAATGGATGGCTTTTTTTTCTTTGTAAACAAACAATAGGTAATAGAACATTGGTTGATTAAACATTTTCTGCTAACTGTACGTCTCTCGATTATAATATTGATTTAAGTTTAATATTGGAAATAGATTAAGAGTAGGGATTTGTTGGTTTCCGGCAGTCTCACTGGCTGAACGTAAAACGACAGCAAAACTATTGCTGATCATAATTATATTGCTCTGGATAAATATACCCAAATATAACTGTACTTAAAATAGACTTTACTGACACTCTAAAAACTAACATGATAGCTATTTGATAGCAATGCGGATAAAAAAAAATATTTAATGTGATGACGTCACATCGTACGATTATCACTGATAACTGATAAGTGATATCACATAATGGAACGCCAAACACGTCACTCACTCACTCATTACCCTGCGTGTTTTGTTCTAATGGTGTATCCATCACGCTATCTCAATAGGCGGATAAGCAGAACATTAGGTATTACTTGTAATCCTTTGAATGCCTCACGGCTCACAGTGATACTACCAAAAGAGATCATTATTCAATTATGCAATAATACACATTTCTACATAAAATAGAAACTTATGTGTATAAATATGTATGCTTTCAATATATTATGTATCGCCTAATTTTGATCCATATTTTTTCCGTATTGGTATCAGCCTATAGACGTCCCACTGTAGGGCACGGGCCTCCTCTACAATCGAGAGTACGATTGAGAATGGTTAAGCCATCTAATCATATTTTTTATAACATATAGTAGGGCCCAAGTTTTTAATTATGAAAATATTTTAATCCACTAATAAATTCGTTTACATCCTGTTGCTCTTAAAAGTATACATTCAACATTTATGAAATCTGGATTCTGGAGCCGCAAACCCTCAAAATTCCACCAAGGATTCCCTTTTTAATCAAGCCACTCCCGGAGTTTACTCGACAGGATTCGTACCTAATGTATATCTACATATAATATCAGTATATAGCGAGGTTTATTTAGGATACGGAAGGCCGGGATACAAGACCCGGGAGGTTGAAAATGTCGGAAATTCTGTCGCGGTGACGCAACTCGTCGACTGTTTTGTTGCGCGACTAAAATATCGATAACAATACGATGTGTATTAAATTAAGACAGAGAGATTTAATGTGTAAGTTTAAATGATACTTCTACAGTTATTACAGAAGGTTCAGACAAAGATTCAATTATAATATTTGTGTACATTACTAATTAATTTAATAAAGCAAGATTGATGCACAGTTGTACATAGTATATTTTATATGGGTTTCTTATTTATTCCAATTTACATTGATTGTTCGCTTTAGTGGTAACATTGTCCAAACGTGACTATTGCAAAATATAAGTACATACCTAGGTGTAACAATATTTAAACTAATATACAATATTTTGATTTACAAAAACAATATTAAATATGGCAACAAAATTCACAGACGTCTAAAAATGAAAATAGATGTCTAAAAATCTATTTTAGGTATCATAAAAATCTGAATTCAAAAGATCTTCGAAAGGGACAAAACATCGATAGCCAAAATAGGGTTTAAAAGTGTCTATGAATAATACCGATCAAGTAAAGTATTTTTATGAATATTTATGTTTAAAAGTAGTTAGTATTTATTTTAGACGAACGTTTCTCAGCTCCTTAACCTCAGTGCGGACAGATTGACAGGCCGGCAAAACAAGTTTTGTGATGGCGCCCACGCAAATGTGTCTAACACTTTTTTTAGCACTCACAATTTTATACATTGGTTTTTATGTTGCTCCCAAATGCTCTTTATTGTAAAGTGTTTAGTTAAAATCATAATAGCCTTCAGTTTCGTAGTCATTAGCACGAAAGGTGATTACGGAATATGTTCTGGAAACTTATTGAGTCTTTCTTTGCAAAAACATCTCTTTTTTACATAGTCGGTATTTGGACATTGCAGAATTAATGTCAATTAGAATTATAAATAAAATTCGTATACTATCAAGTACCAACCCAGAAAATATCATCCATAGTACAATAAAGACACAAAACAACCCACTGCATTTATTTGCGTACGTAACAATGCGTTTGCATATGTCTGTCTGTATGTGTTTGTGTGTATGTCTGTCTGTCTGTGAGTGTGTATGTGTGCAGTTTTTTTCCAGTGCAGCGCGCACAATGCGCATCCGGCCGGCACTCGGCAGATCTACATCTTCATGCGCCCTTGCATATGCACCATGCTAATGTTGGCATTCGTTTTGTGTACGTACTACGTGCGGCGATCTCTATACAATTGCTGGTGGTCTCGTAAAATGTTAAGTGACTTTGATGAGCGGAGATGCGGTTCTGAGTTCGATTTCTAAGTTGGGCAATTAAGTTTACGTGAGATTTCGGTGGCAAAAATTCAATATGAGTTGCCTAGAATTATATGGGCAACAAAATATATTTAAACA
Source organism: Hyles euphorbiae (assembly GCA_023078785.2). Taxonomy (NCBI): domain Eukaryota; kingdom Metazoa; phylum Arthropoda; class Insecta; order Lepidoptera; family Sphingidae; genus Hyles; species Hyles euphorbiae. The sequence goes on along the minus strand of CM041044.1, from coordinate 13,598,199 downwards.
GAGACTGGTTTCGATGCGAATATTGTACTGAAACTTTTACCCCAATTGCGAATATTCTTAAATATGTTTATTCATAGATATTAATTTTTACCGCCTTTGAGGTCTATAGCTATACTAAAAAGTAAAAACACGAAATTTTGTCATGAAGTAGATAATGCTACAAACATGTTTACCATACGTGCTGATTCTTAAGACTTAAGCTTAAGGTTATCTAATTTTTTGTCTTCTTCTTTCACACATAATTCTGCATCTCCCTAGGTTCGACTGGTAGATAATGCCTTGGGCATTTAGTCTACGTAGACACAATTCGTATATTCACAATTCATACAAAACATTCCATAATTAAAATAACTTTATAAACTGACTATGAATAAATCCTGTTGTGTATGTATAACGTGACCATACGTCCCGCTTTAGGCGGGACAGTCCCGCTTTCAGGAAGTCTGTCCCGGTGTCCCCAGCAAAGCCGACATCGTCCCGCTTTTGCAAACAGACCAAACAAAAAATTAAAATATATTTCTCGCTCGAAATGCTTTACCGAACTACTACTGAAAACCGCGAGGTCGTATTGTACCAACACTTTCGTAAAAACATTAAATACAAAAATACGATTTTGATTATTATTTTATGTTATTCAATCTTCTATGATAAAAACTTGTAAAACACTAAAAACATTATTATTATTATTTAATTCCACTGAATGATGTCCCGCTCTGGCACAAAAAATAAATGGTCACGTTATGTATGTAGCAGTTATCACCCACAAATATTCCTCTTGAATCATTCCAAAGAATGTTCATTAAGCTGTTATAATTTACTTTGTGGTTTGATAACGAAATACTTAGTGTGCTTAGGCCGGCAAACCGATTAAGACGATGAATCATGTATTTGTTACTTATCTGTTTATTCTACCTATTTAAAAAGTAATTAAAAATAAAACTTGCAATCAGTCACATTACTAAGCCATATTGTCCCTAAGCTAACTTTATCTAGACACTATTTCATTCCTGGCCATGAGATTTTAAAAGCTAAAAAACATACAAGCTTAGTGCACTGTCTAAGTATTGAACTCAAGACTCCATTGTTCATAATCTACACACTGCAACTAAACCAAACAGGCTAAAAATAAAATTTTGATGTAAGGCCCAGTGTTAATTTTAGGTGTCCTGGCGTCAGTCGTAAACTGTTTAAAACCTACGGACATTGTATTTTATGGACATAAACAACTGAATATAAGCATGTACAATACGCTCTAAATGTATTTCAGACAAAACGTGTCTACATTACCATTCCGTTCTAAAACATAAATACTCCGTGAGTCAAAACTATCTTGTTGTAGCGTCAATCAATATAACTTGTACACGAGTACTGTGCACTGTATTTGATAAAGCGTACATACCACATTGTATACATGTGTGCACTGTGCACTAAACAGCGACATGACAGGCGCGTAACCTTCGTTTCCCTTGAAATTAAAAGTTCCACATAAATAATAATTCAGATGTAATCTGCTGCGCGGCCCAATGTGCTGAATCAGTGCGCGACGTTGCCGCTCCGAGGAGACGTTGCCGCACCGCGCGCCCCCCGCCGCCGCCGCACCCCGGCCCGCCCGGCGCCGCGCCGCCACACGCGACGTTGCCGCTCCGACAACACCACCGTAAAATACCATTCATTCAATTAGTATCAAAAGTTTTAATGAATAAGTGCGAATAGTCAAAGACACGGTGGTGTTCGTTTTTCGAATTTGATTTTTTCGCATTCGCCTGAGTTGGCAGCGCGGCGCTAATGATGCGGAATGGCGATTGCGCTATTTCCGCCCGGGGCCAATTTATCTCGGATTCGAGTCCTTTAGGTCTGCGGATTGGAGGTTTGCGGAAGTATTCCGAGTTGGGAGGGACGTCCTAAATCCTCCTTGGCTGAGGTTTGCCAAGATTCATCCTCTGCTATATAGATTAATGAGAATATTTATGCCATTAGAAGGATTCATTCCTTTTATCAGGTTATCAGTGACAATTTAACATTTATCAATATGCACTCCCAGTGACGTTCTATTTGTCCTGGAATGTTATTTAATTACTTTGACTAGATTCGTGTCGTACCTAATTCATGTTTATTAATAGTTACATTACGCTTATTACGGCTTCTGTGGTTGTACAACGAAATGTAATGTTGCATACGCTGAAATCAAATCCTGATACCCAACCAATTTTATTACGTAGCAGAATGTCATGACACTCGTATATAAAGTAACCTAATTTATAAGGAAAATTGTAAAACTAAATTACAAATATCTCCCTATTCGAAACCATACAATCCATTCGTCTGGTATCGGCAACGCGTTCGCCGAATTATTTCTAAGAATTCCGCGAGGTTTTTTTCCAATGTCACGGCATACATATTTCATAGCGCCGATACACGCTTCGATATGTCCGCAACAGTAAATCTCTATGGTAACAAGTATTTATGATGCAGCCGTATTTATATGAACATTGCTGTTCTAAGAATACGTTGTGGAGTAATTAATTCAAGTTAATACACTTGAAACCTCTTAGACACTCTTAAGATGACATGGTTGATAGTGATTGCCTTCCAAACAAAGTATCGCGAATATTGTATCTGCAACCACATGTTATGTATAAGATTTATATTCAAAGATATTATTTATTTGCTCACTATTGGAGCCACCATTAACTAGAAAAAAATCTCTTTCAATTCGCTCAACCTGGGCTTCGAACCGTGATCTTCGTAGTACCTATTAAATTTTACATAGGAAAACTATATAACCGAACGTTTTTTCCCTAAAGAGCATAATTTCTAATAGGACACCTACGTTTTCGGATGAGGTTTAGATCCCACGAGGTAATAGGAGACGAGCCTATTGCCAAACCGGGCACAAATTTCCGAGTTTTGCTACTGTTTTGCCAATTTACCCGAGCTGGGATTCGAACCTGAGAGTTCAGTATCGAAAACGTACCGTAGTACGCTTGCGGTTCCAGGCAGTCAGGCAACTTCCATAGAAATAAGTCTAAACAAACAAGTAAAGTTAATTTAAAAATCCGCAATTTCTTCGACAAGGACTAGACCCTCGTAGTACACTCGGCCGAGTTGATCAATGCCAGGCTCTAATAAATAGTGCGAAGTCGGAGGGATTCTGAGAAACGCGCAGTTCACTCATGCCGACCCTCCCGACTCCCGGCCTCTGGTGGAGAAAGGGGCCTTATTAGATGTCCCTGCAATTACTATGTGTATTTTGCGTAAATGCGGGCGTAAACGAAACGTAGAGATTTTGCGAAGACGAAAACGATTTAGACATTGGCATCTATTTAACATGCTAATATTATATTATTAGTTGAAATGAAAACCAATATTATCCTTTGAGTACGTGCCTAGTATGTTTCTTTTCCCATCCCTTTTCTTTCCTACTCGCGTCCCGATTTGACGGGCGGACATTACATTGTGAATGTTCATGGGTGGCAGTGTTCACTTGCCATCAGGTGACCTGATTGCTCCTTTGCCGGACATATTGTATTTAAAAATGTACGATATATCTATATATCGAAAAACATGCAATGGAAAATCTTGCGATCGTTCAGCGGTACAATTTAAATGTTTCATAAGAAAAATATTCGCGAGATCAACAAGATATTCTAGTAATGACGCGACACATATTTTTGTGTGATATTACGGATGTATGTCACAATATATCATCATCATCATCATCATCAGCCCGTTGCAGTCCACTGCTGGACATAGGCCTCTCCCTCATAGGCGTGGGACGTCCTCTGGCCAGATGGCGGGATGACTTGCAGAAGAGGGTCGGCAAGAACTGGATGCGTAAAGCTACAGACCGGGCTCTGTGGTGTACCTTGGGAGAGGCCTATGTCACAATATATACACCTATGTATTTATATTTAATTTGTATACTGCTAAAATCTAGCAACGTAAACATCTATAGACTAATGCAATACCGATCTATCACCGAGCGAACGACTCAATAACTCAAAAATAAAATTCAATATAAATAAATGTGGTTGAAAATAACTAAAAGTGAGTTTATTTTGATCGGCGCGCTCTCGCCAGCGTCTGCGTGTGTTGGCATGCCTGATGTTTACGAGTTGGCTATTTCTGCCGTCTTAACTTATGTGGCTCTGTGACTTCGCTCGATATATTTCCAAATATTTCTTTCTTCTTCTTATTTATCAGCCCATAAACGTGCCACTGCAGGGCACGGGCCAACTCTACAGTCGAGAGTACGATTGAAAATTTTTCTTTACTTAGAACATATAATAGGTCATTGTAATGGTAAAGAGTCAGAAGGAAATACAGTAGAACCTCTATAAGTCGAACATCAAGGGAGACGCCAAAAACTTCGAGTTATAGAGTTTTCAACTTATGGAGGATTTCGACTTAGGCGGATTTTGATTCGACATAAAGAGTTTGAGGTTTATTCTCATAAATTTTGAGTTAGAGAGGTAAAATAAATAAAAATTCAACTTGCAGAGGTGACAAACATATTTTTATTTATTATAAATCAACATTATTTCAAATCATTTTAATTTTTTGTTTTTTGCTTTAGATAATTTGGTTGTTCTCTATCTATAGCATAGTCTAATCTATAACTAATATGTTAACTGTTGTAGTAATTGATGTGTATTGCAGTAGAACCAAACTACTTCTGACAGTATTTAAGTCGAAAACAAATGACTTGCTTAGCTAAATTTCAAAGGAAATCAAAATTGAACACCTGACTGACACTAAGCAAGCAAACACGTGTTTACGTGAGTCATAAATTTATTATCGTATACTCCTAAAATGTTTGGTTCATTCCCAGTAGTTCCACTCACAGTTCCACTAGAATAATAAGTGGAACTACTGGGACTTTTCATTCCCAGTAGTTCCACTAGAATAATTAGTGGAACTACTGGGAATGAAAAGTCCCAGTAGTTCCACTGATTTAATTATAAAGAATTTACACTGTTTCCTTACTTATTATTATTTATTGATTATTTTTGGCGACACATACGCGGACGTTGCCTTCGCTTAAGAGGTAGGTAGAAGTGATATTAGTTCTACACAAAGTACCCCTAACTTTTATTTTGGCCCCGAATTTGTGATAGAGGTGTACCTATCGCCATATCGGGGATAGATTACACTCACAGGCAATGCGTACCAGAATTTTCCAATGGAATACTCGCACATTATTGCGTTTCTTCGACTTGATAAGCCAGTTCCTTTTGGCCTATATACGTTGCAACTATACCTATGAAGTGTCGCGTCATTTCTTTCTCTTTGTTTTCGCTCTCCTCAGCCACGGAAAGCTCATTGCTGGACACAGGTTTATTTTAAGGATTTTTAATTACTTTTTATTATGCATAAAGCAACTTTCCGCAACCTAATCTAGATCATAATATTTTCCAGGTATTATTGGCACGTTACCATTATCTAGGTAGAGACTTTTAACCAACTTCGGAAAGAGCGGAGGATCTTAAATAGACCTAACTTCTTTCTCGTATGTTTCTGGCAGTTTATGCCGTTTTGATTAAAATATTTCATGACACAATAAAAAACCCGTCATACATTACTTTTCCGTGCTAATAATCATATATAAATTAGTAATAATTTGGCTGTATGCGAACATTGATTTTGGTTTAACTTTTTTTTATAGCATAGGTCCGGTAAACGAGTAAGCAGATCACCTGATGGTAAGTTATCACTGCCGCCCATGAACACCTACATAGTTTTGCTCACAGACGTGTTGCCGGCCTATCACATCGGGAGGGGGGCAGGCAAAAAAATCAGCATCCGTCAATCTCACTCACCGAATGAAATACGACGGCACAACTGTCGCTTCACGTCGATCTGTCGTCTGTTCCACAAGAATTGTTCCGAAGATTTGTTTGAGATGGTATCATCGTCGCCTATGTACCATCACACTACATGTCACCGAAGTAGAGTTCATTCTCACCATCTGAAAGCGTACCGCTCCCGAACGGTACGTTTCCAGCGTTCTTTCCTACCACATAAGTGCAAGCTCTGGAATGAACTCCCTGCATCGGTGTTTCCTCAGCGCTATGACCTATCCTTCTTCAAACAAGGTTTAACGAGAGTACTCTCCTCAAGGGTGGCAGCGACTTTGTTGTGCTGGTCCCCTGGCATTGTGGAGATCGTCGTCGTCTCGTCTGCCTACATGGCAAAAAAAACCTTCTGTGGCACAGTGGTAACGCCCCAGACGAGTCTGCCCATTCATGCTGAGACATGACAGACGACGGCGTAGCCCTACCACTTTCAACTGTCTATAACCAATCTTCTTTTTATTATTTAATGTATAAGTAAATAAAAATATATATTTCTCTTTTTTTGTGTGTTTTCTTTTTTATTAAAGCTTGCGGTGATATCACTGTATTGTAAACTTATTTTGAAAATATCAACGCTAGAGTTTCTCGCCCATTCTTCTGTGGTGCAAACAGCCTTGTGAACCAGATGGTAGAAATAAAGTGTGACAGAATCTAAATGTATAAGATTCAATAATACATTTTCATTTCATTTCAATGAATTCTCGGTTTTACAATTCGCGGTGGCGCCTCGCTGCAGTACAGCGGCAACAACATGCCTTTTGAGTAGATGCAGCGCGAGCACTGAAAATACTACGCCAAGATAAGTTGGCATTGCTAATAGAATACTAATGTTTTTCAAAATAATTGTATGTATCAAATTAACAAAGAAGATGTATATAATTGTAGGTTGAAATGTTTCAATTGACCCTCCCCGAAGTTGGTTAAAAGTCTCTACCTAGATAATGGTAACGTGCCAATAATACCTGGAAAATATTATGATCTAGATTAGGTTGCGGAAAGTTGCTTTATGCATAATAAAAAGTAATTAAAAATCCTTAAAATAAACCTGTGTCCAGCAATGAGCTTTCCGTGGCTGAGGAGAGCGAAAACAAAGAGAAAGAAATGACGCGACACTTCATAGGTATAGTTGCAACGTATATAGGCCAAAAGGAACTGGCTTATCAAGTCGAAGAAACGCAATAATGTGCGAGTATTCCATTGGAAAATTCTGGTACGCATTGCCTGTGAGTGTAATCTATCCCCGATATGGCGATAGGTACACCTCTATCACAAATTCGGGGCCAAAATAAAAGTTAGGGGTACTTTGTGTAGAACTAATATCACTTCTACCTACCTCTTAAGCGAAGGCAACGTCCGCGTATGTGTCGCCAAAAATAATCAATAAATAATAATAAGTAAGGAAACAGTGTAAATTCACTATAATTATTCCAGTGGAACTACTGGGACTTTTCATTCCCAGTAGTTCCACTAGAATAATTAGTGGAACTACTGGGAATGAAAAGTCCCAGTAGTTCCACTCATTATTATAGTGGAACTATGAGTGGAACTACTGGGAATAAACCAAATGTTTTCTAAGAAACAATAGTGTACTCACATTGTCGGCAATTTCTTAAAGTCGGTAACTTATTTTTGTTCGAACAATAGAGGTAATAAATTCCAAATGATCAAGTTGTAAAGGTTGTAAAATAAAACGTTGCTATGTTCGAGATACAGAGGCCAAATTTAATTTTTCGAGTTATAGAGTGAAAATATGTACCAAAATGGTTTGAAGGGACTCGGTGATTATTTCGACTAACAGAGGGTCAAGATTTCAAGTAATGGAGGTTTTGGTGTTTGAAGGGAAGGGAACAAAACATTTTTTCGAGATTTGGAGGTTTTTGACTTATCGAGGTTCGACTTAACGAGGTTCTACTATAGAGAAATCTAAAACGTGTGCGAAATTGATTAACCCTTATACTATACAGGGTATATCAAGAATGCTACCGAAAATAAAGCCGTGTTTTAGTCTTAGTGACTACAAAAATAATGCAATAAAAAAATCTTGTCTTGAGGTCTTGTGTTTGCATCCCGGGTTGGGCAAAGTGATGTTGAATTTTTTTATTCATATCTCCCCGGAGTCAGAAGTCTACGCCCAATATGACGCTAGGCTCGCCTCCTATCAGATCGTGCGACGGAACACAAGGCGAAACGTGGATTTTCTGGTACCACCTCTGCCTACCCTTTCTGGGAAAAAGACGTGAATTTATACATATATGTATTTCAAAGTATTTCACATCTTCATGCGCTATTTACGTATTATGTAATGTTTTTCTGTACAAATTAAAACTAATTAATTAATCAAGTAAACAATTACGTGTTATTAGGTTCGGTAATGTTTCGTGATTCGTCGCAGAGGATTAGGGATTACGCAAAGCAATCTAATTAATTGGCCGATTGTTGTACAGTTACTAGGCTTCTTATGTCTATGTTATTCTACTATGTAGTATATACCAATTCGCAATATATTTGATGCGTTTTCAATACGTAGCATAAAAACTGTCTCACAGTAATTTGACGTGAAACAACATTCTCTGCCTTCTTTTAGTTTGATTGCCGCGGACCCAGTTTCCCTTGGTCCTGTGACCTGTCCTCCTATTTTTCTTAACCGATCTCGTTACATATAGATGCCTGCGTTATCTACATGCTCATACTTACGACTGCTTAGCATAAAGGGTAGGCAGAGATGGCACCGCAGTATCTCCGATCGTAATATTCAGGTATTCATGGCCGTTATCACTATCAAGTGAGCATTTTAAGAAACACAAGTCCAAGAGCTAAAATGACAGCGACATACATATATCACACACACATACGCAGCCCGTGAAAGTCTACACCGCTGCCGCTCGGAAACCCGAGCTGCGCGCCCGGACTTGAATAACAAGACCGCGACAACTTGCTCAAGAAAAACCTCTTTAAATCACGCTAAATGTTCGCCGAGTGAAACCTTGTGAGGGAACTCAGGGAAATATTGTAAGGAACTGTTATTATTGTGTTAGCAATTGTTTATTACTATTATGTAACAATTAGTGACGGTACTGTCTCATAATCTAGTATTAAATGTTGTTTATAATAATGAATTAATACCATACTATTTGATGTGCGAATTTGCATAAGGCCGCAAGACTGGAACACCTTTGCGTAGTGAGGCTCTACTATATTAAAAACAGAAATATCAAAAGCCCGCTATTAAGAGACACCTCGCGCCAGTGCAGAGTTAAGATAAAACCCGCTCATTGTTTTGTGTTGTATTTGAATTTTAGAAATTTCTATGAGAAATACATTTAGTATTTTCAAGATATACCAGCGTTTGACTCCTGATTTCTAACAATTGTCTTTTATAATATGGGTAATTTGGATTGTTGTTAATGAAAGAGTAATTTTGAAACAGTTTGCTGGCTCATGTATTTGTCCTCATATACATATGGGTCCGTTAGCAGTACTGTGATGAAATTAAACCGGATGGCGTGTTATGTAATAATATCGACTACTTATTGATTTTTTCGTCAAAATTATCCTCTATTTGAATGTTACGGTATTGTAATTTGCACCTACCATCAAGTGCAGTGCGGTGCAATTATTTTATAAAATCAGGATAAAAACCGAACAATTCAATATCAGTACCTATTAAGCAACCCTTTTTTATTTTTAATGTGTAAAAACCCTGGGTATTTCGTAATTATCATGTTTGAGGTAATCGTTAATGCTTGGAAGTATAGATGCGATCTAAGTAAAAAATCTACGGGTATGTATGTCGTAAGTTTTTTGATTGCAACTCTTTTTTGTTGGACTTGGTGTAAATACCACAATTGCAATGTTAACTGATAACGATAACCCATTTTTAAACTGTACCGGAACTTTTAATCAGCTGTTTAATTTGACCTGAATTAATTTCACAATCACTAACAATTTGAACATAAATTCGATTGTCATACACTAAAAGTCCATTGTAAAAACAATACGATCTTCTGTTTATTTTTAACTAAAATTCAAGTCTATATATTTACTGGTTTATAGGAAGTACTTACCATACTCTAAAAATAATTACACTAAATAACCAATGCTAATGCAAGTTGTATAATTATGATAACGGTATAGAAAGTTGGCGGGAAAAGAAGTTAGCTGGTCCGCCATCTTGGCGAGCTGCCGGCCCGACCTTGGCGCCTTCCTGCAACATTGTCGATGCGACATTCACCGTAAGAAATTAAAAACCGTCGCTCATTACCACTGGATCATTTTAAAGAAAAAAATGCAGTCCGACCGGTTGTGAAGTAAACTAAAAAAGCTTAGGGCAACTCGAGCATGCTCCGCTGATCAGTTGTAAAATGCTAAGATTATACAGTTGGCTATGTGTAGTTACAACACAAGAACTTAATGGCAGACAATTTTCTTAGATCACTTGAAGGTTAATCCAATTTATTTCTTTAACATACTACGGAATTCAACATCACTTTGATAATAAAGTACTGCTTTGTTCTGTAAAGTGCTGAGTAACATTCGGTGTCTATAGGTTCTGTCTGTCTGTCCCGATTCTGATTCCATTCAACTTTTCTATGAAATGAAATAGGTCACGACCTATTTCATTTTGTATTGAACTGTTCCAGTCTACTATTTTCCTGTATCTTGAAATTCATTCATGAGATAAAAATATCTATAACATTTACAACATTTGGACAGCCTCCGTGACGCAGTTGGTTAGACGCCGGCTGTGAAACGTGAAGCCGCAGGTTCGATCCCCGGACCAAGAAAAATATTAATGTGATCTACAGGGGTATTTGTCGGAGTGTTTGTGAGACGAAAAAGTCTGTCATAGTTCCTGATACCCACGATACATGACTTGATCTTGTGGGGTCATGACTATGTATGTGATGGTTGGGTGTGTTTATTTATTTATTGGTTGAAAATGAACTGATTTTTGTTTATGTGTTCTTACAGAAATCGTGGTCTTAGCCCTCTCAATTGTAGAGGAGACCCGTGACATTGGTTCATATGTACTCAAGTTGGAGTTGAAAACGATAGAGGTTGTTGCTTTGTCTTAAATCATCGTTATTTTAATATACTTATTGGATTCAAATATGTTATTAAGATGAGATGAGAGATATGTGACTAGACAGAAATGTGATTAAACAATTCACACGTCATCATCTACAAGAAAGAAAAAATATTATTTTCAGTATTGAATTAATGATGAAGTTACAAGCAAATATTTAAATGGATTATAATAAATTATTTTTCTTCTTTTTTAAATTGATAATTATAAACAATTTTTATGCAAATATGGATATTTAAAAAAGTAAATTAAAAGCTAAAGTAACGTTTTCATCGTAATATAAAACGTTGGTCTTATTTGTGCTGTATTTCATAATTTTAAATGTAGAAAAAAAAAACAGTGTTCACAACATTCACTATTCTATAATCTTAAAGTCTAAACATCGTTTTGCATAAAATATGGGCATTTAAAACGAGATGATTATCTTATTGATAAGAGATAAGCTGATAGGCCGCCGCTCCCATTTGCATTGCAGATTCAGCCGGCAATCTCGAAACAAAAACAAGGTTTTTACATACAAATCAAGCATTTAATGAATGTTGGAAATGGTTTTCGTTGCGCGTCGCTGCTCGAACTGTTATGTAATAACTAATTGTTCTACGATTAATGTGTGTGTAATGTTATATTGGCACCGTTTGTACTTTTGATACAATAAAAGCAATGCTAAATGATAGTAGGGTTAAATAGTCTTATGGGCTTATTCATAGGCGGTATTTAAACCTATTTTAGCTATCGAATGTTCTGTCTTCTTCGCTCAATCTGAATTCCAAAGCAGTTTGAAAAGGACTAAAGATTCGATAACTAAAATAGCATTGAAAACGGTCTATGAATAAGTCCGCTAGAAAATTATAAATGAGAAGATTGTCACATAAAGTCTTCGATCAAATAATCACATTTGATTGTTTGTGCGTGAATCATGCAGGGTTTAAGTTTAAGCAATCTAATTTAAGATATAAGAGAGTTATTTTATCGGGATTATTGTAAAATATGGAGCCATTATCGAATTCTATCTGTATGAGCCCATATACGTCCCACTGCATGGCACGGGCCTCTACAATCGAGAGTACGATTGCGAGTGGTGAGGCCATATAGTCGATCACGCTGGCACCATAGAAATTCAAAAAACTCTCTATGGTATGCAGGTTTTTTCACCATGTTTTTCTTCACCAATATAGTGCATGGTGATTGACTATCACATTATGTGTTTAAACAAACTGTAGGTATATCATAAATATTTTCTATGATTTACCATAGGTACTTAAGAATCAAATCTATGACACCGCAATTTTCAGCCCTTAGAACCAACTATAATAAATCTCCCCAAACTACTCGCGAAGTTCTTTCAAATCGTACAAAACGAGAGAGCACTATCTGAGACTCCAGTGAAAGCAGTCTTTTGTTCTATGGTCGCTAAACGCTTCCATCGCCTTGGGCCGGTATTGTGGCAAGTCGGATGATCACGACTATCATTCTAGGAGGTTGTTTTGGAATTTTTCGTAGTCAAATATTCGGAGTTCTATTATTTTGGCTATGTAGCTATCAGTAAATATAAGTCTGAAGCCCATTCAACAAACTCGATATTTTCGATGGCCAGTTTCATATTGATATTGACTATTAAATTGTCTCGTCTGGGCAGCATTTGTATCCCAAATTTAGAACTGCTTACGTCGCAGTATGAACTACAATTTCAGTGTCAATCAGATTATGTAATGTGAAATAGTAATAAGGCCAATGAGATAATTAAAAATACCGTACGAAAAAGTTAACAATGTTATTTGGGAAGCAAAAGAAATTTTGCCGGAAGGCGGACATTGGATCCGGCCGGGATAACATCAGGTAGAATATTTTTTACACGGCAAAAAAAAACAAAATGCAAGAAACTGTAACACGTTATTCAGGTATGTAAGCAATTGTGTATGTATCTTTAAATTGAAGAATAATATATCTTAGCCCATCATTGGCTTGAAAAGAAGAGGACAAATGTTTTATTAAACCTTCCTTTTTATTATGAATCTGTTTGCGAGTTAAAGAGAAGCCTGTGTATTGAAGACTGGCTTTACTTTGGTGCTCAGTTTGAATTTTATGTCCGCTCTTAAATCCTAGTTGACAGATTCATTAAGATTGTAAGAAATCCCTAAACCAGGTTAATCCAGAGATAGCAACAGCATTGCCAAACCAAACCGTGTCCTCATTCCAAACCCATTGGAAAAGGAAAAACTATAGTTGGCACCGAACATGGTGGTACGGTTCCAACGCCATGTTTACAATTATTACAAGTATCGTTTTATTTCAACAAGGCGATTCTCTTCATATTCCTTGAATTTTATGCTGGATCTTGGCACGGTTAAGTGAAAATGTGCATCGAGAGGAGTTGGCTCTACGACTTTATGTGTGGATTAATTCGTGATTTGCTTTTCAATCGTGATGTTTGAATTCAGCTAGTTTCAAGGCTGTATAGGTTTTGGCGACAGAAAATCTGCATCTGTATCGGTCCATATACGTCCCACTGCAGCATGGACCTCCTCTACAGTCAAGAGTACGATTGAGAGTGGTTAGGCCATATAGTCCACTATACTGGCCTAGTGCGGGTTGGCGGACTTTACATAACGTAGAAATTCTTACAAATCACCAGTGGTATGGAGATTTCGTCACGATGTTTTTCTTAACCGACAGCAATTGCTGTAATAATATCGATATGAAGGTAAACATTGTACATTGCTTAAAATCATATCAAAATAAGTTAACTTTAGGACTATTCTGATACTTATCTTCTGATACAAATCTGTAACACCTACCAAAAATACCACAAAATGTTACCTTTTTAAACTTCGTTTTATCAACGTCTTTGAAATTTAATACCTACCTCATAACTATACGTCATACCTTCAGAAAAACTATAAAGGTTATATCAAAGTTCAAAAATTCACGACCAACTCGTGATCGTTTCGCATTACAACCTCGACAGAGAGCTATGATATCACCTGACAAAACAATTTTTCCGCCATACAAAGGTGAACCCGCTGCCATTCATTAGTCAAAGTCACATTGGCTAGACTTTTTTGTGGGTGACGTCATCGTGGATACGCTTATTGTGTTTCTAAATACAAGTGTTTTTACCTAGACTTGCTTTGTTAGAGTAGTTTTAGAAATTATAGTGTTGGAAGAGTTTGCGTAATTAACATGTGACGTAATAGGCCACCGATTGTACTTATTATAAATTTAATCAAATTTCTTTTTGTATTGTCCTGATATAAAATAAAGAAAAAAAATGTGAGATGGGTGTCAGAAACTACAAGGGGCTTTTTGAAAAGAATGACCGTGCACAAGCTGCAAAACTACCCTCGCAAATATGTCCCTTCCGGGAAGCTCCTTCCGGTCGCAGGTTGGCATTGTTGTATCAATTTGTTTTCATCATTCAATACTCTAAACTTATCATCAGGTGCAATACTATGTCGTTCTTCCATATAACGAATTCCTTTATCTTTAAAATACATGCATAAACTCATGCCTTTTCCCAGAAAGTGCAGGCAGAGGTGGTACCAGGACACCTAAATTTCGCTTTGTATTGGAACATACCACAATGAAAACCTATTGCTATTCAAAATTATGGGTAAATAACTCACTACGAATGTACAAGAAATTTCAGTGTTTAAGATATGTGGATTTAATTTTACAGACTATTAAGTTTGCATAATGTGTTAAAAAAAACGAGTTTCACACTATTCTGGGCATAAAAAGACTGAATGCTCAACACGAAGTCTTGCTTATTTACTTACAAAACGACCTTTAATATGCTATTTTTAGTATTTATTGCTTTTTGCGCACAACGTGTAGTGTTGTGCTGATTTTTTTGCCATTTATACGAAATTTGTGTGTTTTCGCTTGACAACAGGTTTTGCGTTATTTAATGCCAGTTATGTGGATTTGATGATGTAGAATGTTTATAGCTGGACCTTGATTGTGTGCGCTTACTACAAGTTTCCTCACAATTTATACAAGTAATAATATATTTTAAAACTAGCCATACATATTGATCAGTATAGGAAGAATGTATTTTTTACTCGGAGTTTTATTTCTTAAAATCTAACTGCACGTTTACGGCTCACAAATAAATACTTCTTTACTTTATTAGTATTTATACAGGCTAAAGCGAATTACATAATGTTAGGTAGGACTTATCCTTGAACTTGGCCTTTTAAACCGTGTGACTGTTCTGCGTATTTCCTATAATTACAGCCCACAATAAAAAGGCAACGTTTGTTACTTTTTTTTATTATGGCATTGCACTGCTCTTGTCCCCTGAAACTACAATTGCCAAGATTATGTCGAGATTTTCAAATCAAATACTAGAGAAATACCATTCTTATCAATTTATTTCTTTATTATGTATTGTCAGTTACTAGCGGTCCGGCCCGATACTGCCCAGGTGCACATTTGAAAATGGCGACCAAAATGTTCCATTCCGACGATCAATCGAACCACGAAAAACATAATTTTCTTGTAATTGCTAGAATTTTCACTACTGTTTATTTTCTATAGGTCAAAGCGTGATGGCATATTATATGGCCTATAGCATTCCTCGATACGTGAACGATCGAACAAATATTTTTTCAATTCGAAGCAGTAGTTCCTGAGATCAGAGGCAACAAACAAACAAACACTTCAGCTTTACATATTACTTAGTATTGATATAAAATCTTCAATAGTATAAGTCATAAATCAATAAATATCCCTGTCTTGATGTTAATATTGATTGGAAGCAGGCCTAGTTCCATTGTTCTTGGTACTGATGTAAACTGTAAACTTTGAGTGGAGTGGCGTGGAGGACTTGGCTCGGACATCTAGGCCACTGGAATACACTAAATGTTCTTACATCATTGCCTAGTGCTTACATTTGCCTGTATAGGATGCCCTAGTTGTAGTACTATTTATATTGTGTGTTGATGGTATATACGTCTGGTGACCGCATTTGTCTGTTTGATTCTCATTGTCATGGATTCGAATTGACGTTACCCCACGGCAAACAAAAATGTGTTGTACAAAGAAAACAAGTTACTTTAAACAAACAAAGCATTAAACATCAATATATTTTCAACAACACGTACGAGAATTCAAAATAGATACACTATTAACAAACTTACAACAACAAAAAAAATATATCCTTTTTATTCCATATTTCACCTTAAAAAAGCAACGAGTAATTTTTAGGTTCGGCAAAAGCCCGAAAACTCGGCGGGAGGTGCTCCCGCAAGGGTGTGTCGCACCCTCCCCACCCCCTCGCCCCTCGAGGGTAGGGTAGGCTGGCGCCACCCCCTGAGACCTTGAGGCGGGTCTCCACGGAGAATCAGCTGTTCTTATTGTCGAGTAATTTAGTTATTTCATGTATTTTTTGCGCTGCTATGTACAAGGGACGAATATTTTGTTAGAACTTGCCGTGTTTGTGAAAACTTATTGAAATTTATGTTGATAGTGTATATTGAATTTTTTCGCTATATTTAGTGGAATGCTGATGTGATGTAGTGTTTGAAGGCTATTCGAAGCTCTGTAAGGTGTAATGTATTTTTGTATTAACTTATATGATGTATGATAGCTACTTACAATGAAGCGGTTTATCTATCGCTTTATAAATCTTTTGTTATGCACAAAACTATTGCGTTGTACATAATACGCCATTGTTGCAGTCTATTATATTGCAACATTTTCCTTCCAAGCATCACGTTGAAGAATGCAGCCATAAAAACATAATTACGTAATAACATCCACTTATTTCCTAAATTCTGAAGCTACTCGTTTGGGGTACTCTTGATTTGTAAGTACCGAAACAAAACCATAATTACCCCATTATGAGACTTAATTATTTTTTAATACACACTGTTCTCCCAAATTGGGGTCATTGTTGTAAAGTTTCTCATACTTGTCTGTTCTTTGCCCCGGGGTAAATCCTCCTTGGTTCCGAGAAAAAAGAACAATTTGCAGAGTACAATGTACAGGCCTCGTGGGCGTAGCTTCTGGAGCCCAAACGGGACGAACAAGGTCGGACAGGACTTCAGCGGGACTTTTAATTAATTGCGTTTTGGGAGGGCGTCCTAGAAAGGTCGCCCGTTGCCTAGCAACCATCTGATAGATACTGTTTCTGCGCCCGTCTTCGCAGCACTTGGGGTAATAATGGAACTAATTTTGTACGCGCAAGTTTCGTTTTATTTACGTTTTATCAAGTGTAAACAGATTCTTAATGTCGGGGATGTCTTGTATTTGAAAACGGTATTGTTGTAGTTTTAAAATTGTGAATTTCAAATGCTACAAAGGCAATAAAAGTTATTTGTTGCTCTCAAAGATTTATCTTATTGGGCTAGGTTGTTCTATAAAACGTGCGGCAATGATTATATTTAATTTTGAGAAATATTGTGTTGGTATATCCGTATTGGAATGCCTTTAAAACTCTGTATTGTTATCTGCGTAGTAAGAAAGCTGTATCATAGGGCGATATTCACACATCAAGGCAATGGCAGTTTATATATTTTTATAATACATATTTCGAAATCGTAATAACCATTATAGTTTTAGTTATTCACGGTATCTTACTATGAGTCGGGACGTTGTGATATAAACTCAATTGTAAATATTGATGATGTAATCGTTTATCTATTTTTTTTATTTAGACTTGATATGATATCAATCGTATCGCTCATTCAATATCGTAGATTATGGGCCAATGCGGACCGGCAAGGCAAGGGATTAAATTTTTTACAAATTTATATTCAAGCGTGTTTGATGGAAATACCACATAAATTCCAATGTTATAAATTTACGTGCTATCGAAAGGCTTTGTATCCCTTTACAATTTGGAACCCCAAAACTCTATATCAAATAAAACCCCTGGACCGTCGTAAGCGCCATATTGGAGTCTTTATTTAAAATAGCCCCTATTTCAATGACGTTAGGTTGCTTTATTGCTTGAAGTCCGACGAGCCGCATTGTGGCCCTTCCGACGGTCCAGGGTATAAGTCAAATTGCATGCATGGCTCACTACAGTAAGTATTTAATGTCAATAAAACCATTACCCTTTCTACCTGTCAATATATCCATCCTATAGTTGCCTGTAAGAAATTACCTAGTGTGATAAGGCTGTCACTTGTACTATTATTATTATTGTTCAATATTTAGATAGTATCTTTGTATAGTGCAAAAAAGGATTAAATAAGTAAATATGTAGTATAGATTTTACGAAGAGTATCACTACATACTATAAAACAAAGTCGCTTTCTCTGTCCCGATGTCCCTATGTTTCTTTGTATGCTTAAATCTTTAAAAGTACGCAACGGATTTTGATGCGTTTCTTTTTAATAGATAGAGTGATTCAAGAGGAAGGTTTATATGTATAATACGTACATATTATTGTACAGAAATCTATTTGTACCCGGGCGAAGCTGGGCCGGGCCCCTAGTATTTACTAAAGAACAGTTTAATTGGCATAAAATATCTGTGAGTGCGGCCGTTAGCAACAAATGTGGCAACAAACATATAAACATTTCGTCGTATGCGATTTCGCACGAGTTGCGTCAGTTAAGACCACTTGTCAAAATACTAGACTAACAACAAACTTGCACACCATCGCCAAATGATACGGCAAATAATCGTGGAAAATTTCAGGGCTATAAACATATATCGTGAGGAAACCTGCATACCATAGCGATTTATAAAAAAATAATAATTCTATGGTATGTAAGTCCACCAACCCGCACTAGGTCAGCGTGGTGGACTATATGGCCTATCCACTCTCAATCGTACTGTCGATTGTACAGGAGGCCCGTGCCCTGCAGTGGGACGTATATGGGCTGATACAGACAGACAGATAAACATATTTAGATATCAATCACCACGCACTATAACGGTGAAGAAAACATCGTGAAGAAACCTGCATACAGGGATTAGTAATTTCTATGGTATATAAAGTCTACCAACCTACACAAGACCAGCGTATTGGATTGTATCCTCCTCTCAATGGTACTCTCGATTGTAGAGGAGGCCCGTGCCCTGCAGTGGGACGTATATGGGCTGATAGTTGATACAGTACAGTATAGCAGACCATCAGCCTAATTCATAGACAGTTTATAAAGCATTTTAGTTATTGAATGTTTGTCCCTTGCGAAAAACTTTTGAATTTGGAAGGGTTCTAATGCTGAAATATTTTTTCTAATTGATTCAGTTGTTTCAAAGCCTATACAATGCAAAAAAAAAAACAATTAATTTTTGTATTTATAACATTAGAGTAGATAGTGATTTTTTGTACATTCAATTTAAGTTAATCCGGCAGTGGATTATCCCGTTGCCTTTTCTTTTATGTCTTAAGTCGGAGTTAATTTTTATTGTGCCATTAGCTATTTTATTACTAAACAACACGAGACGCCAACCGCAGCCACTGGTTACTGGAATATTAAGTAACAGTTGGCAATTAATAGAAAA
Organism: Hyles euphorbiae; assembly: GCA_023078785.2. Taxonomy (NCBI): domain Eukaryota; kingdom Metazoa; phylum Arthropoda; class Insecta; order Lepidoptera; family Sphingidae; genus Hyles; species Hyles euphorbiae. The sequence goes on along the minus strand of CM041044.1, from coordinate 13,578,795 downwards.
CCTTGGGCATTTACTTGTTATATTTTTTAGAAAGCCTTCATAAAAGAAACGAAATGTGAAAGCATTTATTTAAAAAAAAAAAATTTAGGAATTGTTTCAATAATATTTTATGTTTTATATAAGACTGATGGATGATATAATAAGACTTAATGCCTCAGCATAGCGAGCGCAGTGGAATGCCAAGCATTGCTTTGTAATTCATGATGTTGGTTGGTTTTGCTACTGTCTCTAAAGGTCATATCGCTTGCCATCACGAATGGCAGGCTTGTCTGGACATTCATTGCTATAACCAAAAACTGTGCAGAGCAATTCTGATTTCTGTTCTTATCTCACCTCCATTCCAAATAATATGTTGTTCAAATTTTCTGCATTATCCTATGTATTTTAGTAAGACATAAAATAATTTAATTGACCGTTCGCATAAAATAATAAAAAAAAAAAATGCGCTCGCAAAAAAAAAACAAATGATAAATTTATGGTTATCCTATGTATTTTAGTAAGACACAAAATAATTTAATTGACCGTTCGCATAAAATAATAAAAAATAAAAAATGCGCTAGCAAAAAAAAAAACAAATGATAAATTTATGTACTACTGTTAACCGATATTGCATAAACATAAAACATTCAACCATTATTATAAAACCCATACATATAATACAACAGTTCATACCACTACGATGGTACTTACGTTTAAGTCGAAGTAAAACCCTCTCAAATTGCCCAGCTAGATGCTAGATAGATCCAGACTGTACCCGTTTTATAGCCTCTAACAAAGGGAATTATCCCAGATCCTTTCAGATGTATGTGCCGTCTATCGATAGATATATATATAGTACATGTAGCTATGGGATGGGTATGGCAGTGTTGTAGTAGTAAATTAACCGACATCAAAATAAGGAGTAAGTTCTCAATTCGACTGTATGTTGTTTTATTGTCATAATAATTAATTTAGATTGTAGTAAAAAAAAAAAACTTACTATAAAGTGGTTCGGGGCTTATAGGTATTTTTGAAGTTATATATCTTAATAGGCACGTTATGAAAAAATTATGATAGTGAAATTATAAGACGCCCGCGCATCACTGTAACACAAAAGTAACAACTTGAAGGTGCCCGCATAACTTTCCATCAACTCGTAACTATATTCACAGAGTACAATTTGTACGATGCGCGTGCTTACCAACATCGAAAAAGCGACATGATGAAGTATAAAGTAATGAAATAGGCGGAGATATTTTTTCACAAGTTTGTGGTTGGGGGAAGCTTATAAGAATATCAGTACCCTGGCGAAGCTGGGCGCTAGCGTCAATAATATGTCTGATAAGGATATAGAACATGATGAAGTTGCATGTAAAATCACGGTAAAATAAATAAATGATTTGATAAAAATTTCCAACGTTATCTGCGGTAATTAAAATAGTATTAAATAGGCCCTGCAGCCAAAATATTGTCGTGTTTACATCGTCTGGTTGGAATAGTTGCGATCCGCATTTACAAAAAAAGTTATGCGCCGAGTAATGACCCACTTTCCACCTGACCCAAATACTCGTGACACAGCCCGTCCCGTTCACTCACTCATTCGTTCATTCATTCATTCGGTCTATAGTTTTATAGACGTTTTATGTACCAGGATCGAAAATGATTATTGCACTTCGAGTTATTTTGTTATAATTTTTTATTTACCATGAGATACCAGTGGCATATTTGTTTGTCTAAAATAAGCCAGCATAATCCTTTCAACTTTTAAGTTTATATCTTGTTCATATCAAAGTGACAGCCTCCGTGGCGCAGTAGGGTAGGCGCCGCCTGTGAAACGAGAGGCCGCGGGTTCGATCCCCGCACCGAGAGAAATATACGTGCGGCCCACAAATATTTCTTTCATGTTTGGGTATTTGACCGAAAAGTTGAGGTCGAAAAGCCTCTCGTAGTTCCTGATACCCGTAGTGGATCGATCGTCGAAGAAGAAGGGTGTATTTATTTTATTTATTTTAAAATTACGTAATTGAATTTCATTTAACGATGGTAACTGGTATAAATGATTATTATTTAAACAGTTTTTGTAAACTGTTGGGATCCCTTTCATGCATATATTGTCAGGTTTAAGTTTTATGTATTTGCGAGTTGCATGAATAGCTTTTTAAGACTTAAAATAAGTCTAGTGTCAGCATCATCAAGATTACCATGTAATTTTAGACATTTTTCTCTATAATAATGTTAATATTTCTCGGACCTTGAATTTACGATAATATTTGTTAATGTTTCAAAATGCAATATTCTTGTGCGATAAGTATACAAGAAGACGAGAGTTCCTGTAATCTGAACGTACGTACAAGGAAGACGTGGCGAACACTCTCTCTGGTACATAAACTATACATCAGTATGTATGCAGTGTTGAAAGGTTGCAGTTAAAATCACTGCGCGTGAGAGCTGATGCGCGGACCAGTTCGCACACACACAAACATACTTGCACACACACTTGTAGCACACACATTACTTTCAGTTTGTGTGTGTGTGTGTGTGTGTGCAACCCAGACACCGCATTATCGCATTCCGCACACCTGCAGGGCCGGGCTTTTATAGAAATATCACACAAAGAAAACGAGTGTCGCGTTTTGTTATTGTTGTGAAATGATTGAATGAATGTTCCCCACTGCAGGTATGGGGGTTTCGTGTCGCTCTGGGTAATGTAACATCTTTTATACAAATCAAGCGTAGAGGCAAAGATTTTGTAGTTAAAAGAAACGAAAATATCGAATATATTTAAAAAAATATTCATGTGTCTTGTATATGGAAAAAAGTAATTTAACAAATTTATACCAATCGAGCGTAGAAAAATGTTATAACGTGTTAATCAAAAAACAAAAAGAACATACACTCGAATTGAGAACCTCCTTTTTTGAAGTTGGTTAAATTAAGTTCTAAAATATAGTAAATATCAGAATATGACATCCCTATGTACCGCATAGACAATTATGTTTGCACTAGAATAGTGCGGCCTAGCGAAATGAGGTAGGTAATAAACGCAAGCTTATATGTCATATGATACAATATTATGTTATCTACTTTGCTATGTATGTCTACTATATCTGAGTATATATTGTTACCAGAGATATAGGGTCAATGGAATCGTATGGGAATCTGATGATAACGTGTCTACTGCAGATACCTTTTAAAAGGGCTGTAAGTTTGATGCTCACGACGACGCGACGCGACGAAAAAAATATCTCTAAGAAATGTTGCAAGTGTCACTTTAGTGTAAGCCAGAGTGTTTTTATTTTCGTTTTATTATTGATTTAGGTAGTGTTCAATAAATAATTTATAAATATAATTTAAAAAGTGAGTGTTGCGCGAACAAAAAGTCTATTAGTAGTAATTTCTAATAACTACAATATTAAAGTCAGGTTTATACGTTAACTGTATTGTATATTCGAACGTATAATATTATTATTAGTATTATTTTTGTAAAACAAAAATATTCATACGATGTTACTGCTTGGTAGAGATTAGAGCAACCAGTTTTGACCGTTGTTGAATAGGCTGGTTGGACAGGACTCACAGACATGACTACAGATTCAAAAATACCTGTATTAAATAACAGCTCTGCAGATGCTTCAACATATTATTATAAAACCTCTTATAATTTATTTTAGTGAATCAGAAAACTCAACGGTCATTCCTAATTATACCTAAAACTTCACATTTTGCAGCTCATTAATTGCTCTGTCAGATACACCTAATAGATTATGCAGCGTTTTTTCCAACTTAACCTATTTTAGCTATAATAAAGCTAGCAAAAAGAATCCTGCAACAAAAAATATACTCAGAGAAAGAAAACATCGGGAGGAAACCTGCATGCTATTGCGATTTATAAAATTCTTCTTCACACAACTGGTCCCGAATTCCCGATTCTAGTTTGGAGATCACCGAAAAATATTATATTTTTGTTAGATTTTTGTTATATTGTCACGTTAATCAAATTTTGTAGCATGTTCTATTATGCTTAAATAAATATTATTTGTATTATAGCGACTTGTAAGAATTGCTATGATACGTAAAGTCCGCCAACCTGCACTAGGCCAGCGTGGCGGACTATATAGTATATAGCCTAACCTCTCTGTTGTATTCTCGATTTTAGAGGATTCGCGTGCCTTGCAGTAGGACGTATAATGGCTGATACAGTACAGGACAATAACAAGAAATATCTTTAAAATAATAATGTTAATTTAATGAATCACAATAAGATAGCGTCGCGTTCGCACTCAAATCAATCGGTGATTACTGGTGGTGACGGCGCGGCAACACATTACCCAGTAGCCAGTATGACCATCATTATTTTATTGGAGCCAATTTACTCGCCAATTGATACTGTCCGCTCCTTCATTGTAAGGATAGGAACTAGCCTAGTTTACTGAACTGGGTTTTGTGCCATATTTGTAAAGAGACTGTCTATAATCATCATACCAATTCCTGTATACAACGCTTATTGTAAACCAGGATCAATAAAACAGGAAGAATAATTTTTAAACATAAAAACTTGGAGTGCTTAGTATGCACATAAACTGTAGAACTACATTTATATTTGTTTTTTCATTGACTATAATACACGTTGACGGAAAACTTGTCATCAGTCAGTGATCACATCCATAAGAAAACAATATAAGTTATAAATAAATAAATACACCCAACAGTCACATACATAGCCCTGACCCCATACTAAGATTGAGTCTTGTGTCGTGGGTATCAGAAACTACAAGATACTTTTTACTCAGACCCGAAACAAATACCTGTGGTCCACACATTTATTTCGATGTGGGGATCGAACCCGCGGCCTCTCGTTCACAAGCGACTAACCAACTGACGGACACTGTCAAATTATCCTCGAAATAAAATATAAGACGCCAGCGAGGTGGACTATATGACCTCACCACTCTCAATCGTACTCTCGATTGTAGAGGAGGCCCGTGCCCTGCAGTGGGACGTATATGGGCTGACACAGAAGACAATTTATAGCGAGATAGATCACAAACATGATACTATGTAATATATTTGGAGTGCATAAACGCGCGTGTATTGTAGCTATGTACATATATAGTGTATATAGTAGTGTGTGTATAGTAAAACAGGTCAGCGTATCGATCAGCATATCAGCAGAGTGCAGATAAACGCAACTAGGTCAAGTTCTGTGCCAAATGCGGAAAACACGCAGCGGACATATTTATATTATTTACATAGTGCACTATATTATATCTCATATTGATCTTGATTTCGATTGTAGAGATACGTATTTTTGTTCGAAACTCGTTTTATTGCGTACTTGAACCGTGGAAAAATTATGTTAATAGGTATATACCGTATATGTTATTGTGAGTCTGGCCAAACATATCTTAATCGTATATGGTACGTGTAAAATATACATAATCTCCCTTATTCATAAGGAATTAACGCAGTTTTCAAATGCCGTTAATATGAGTTGATTCAAAAACGTTATTTATAGATCTCAAAATCACTAATCAGCTATTTAACAGCTCATTAAGTTTAAAACGAGTGATACCCTCGTTTAAGCAAATATTAAGTAGAAAAATAGCAGATGTGTGTTAGCTGGGCAATTGATATTGTGAATGAAATCACTTTTTTGTGAAGTGGCAATATCAATTTAATATGTAGAAAAAAAACTTTATGAATGACAAAACTTAACGAACGTTTTATCTCGGTTGATAAGGGGATTTTTATGAATAATGTAATAAAATGGGGTATTTCTCTACGCCTGTATCTTATGTTTACAAACTTCACGTTGGGACAGTATAGTAGATTTCACAGAAATAGGCGTACATTTCCTAGGATGACTGAGTTACCGAAGGCATATCGATCCTTGAGGCTGGCTCTTGTAAATGGATGAGAGTAGGGTAGGGTGTAGCATACTATAAGATCTCTCTCTCTAGACGAAACCCGACAGTAAAACTGTTAGTTGACGCCGTCTAGGAGAATAGTAGTAACACGGTTGAGATATTTCATTTATATTTTATTGTTTAATACTGGCAAAAGCAAGGCGTGTACCACTTTTAGTGTTACGTTTCAGTTTTGTAGCAGAATATAGATTTTTATCATGATAAAGATTCTATTCACATTATTGTATACGACCAAGCTACATCTTTATTCCATATTGTAAACGACAACTATTAATTTTGATCTTAAATTTCCTGAGTTGTGTCTGCTTTTTACTTAAAATTATAAATATCAAGAACTCTAAATTAGTTGTATGTAATTATTTACTTATTCACATTTCAAGAAATGCTTTCAAAATCAATATCAATATTACCCTATATTGCATTTTAAATTCTGATAACTTTGCAGGCCACGTTGTTGCTTGTTAGTTGTTACGCGGTTGTTAGAAGTGTAATGTGACTTCCCCTATTTTATAATTTACTTTATTAATGATTTTTTTATCGTATATAATAAATAATAATAATAATAAATACACCCAACAGTCACATATGAAACAGATCTTTTATATAGAATACATGAATGCCTGATAACACCTTTATCGTTCGGACAGAGATTTTTGTCACCAAGGGGGGTTACTCTGTACCACACTGACACGACGACGAATGTTCGTATGTAAAACTGCACGAATATGCCTTAATACATTACAAATTGTTCGTATCGTGTACCATACGTTGTAATCTTAGACTAAGATACATTCATACAGAATAGTACTATTTCTAGAATTAGTTTTAAGCGAAGAATACAAACCATTCGATAGCTAAAATAGGTTTTAAAACTGTCTATGACTAGGACCTTTGTTATATTATGTATATTTATGTCAATAGCGCACATCGGATTTTGACTAGACCGGTATTTAACGAGTCGGTGTCGTGTCGGCGTCGTGTCGTGTCATTTCGTCCTGCTGTAGCCACTCTGGAATGTGAGACGATAAAAAAAAAATTATGTAGGTAAATGCTTTATTATATTTTATAATTTTCTACTTTGGCCCATCGCATATATATTTATTGTAAGTTTACGTTTCTGTTCATGGTTTGTAAAAACACCGTCTTTAAATACCTCCATACCTTGTGTGTACCGAAATAATTCTCGAATGTTCCATGTGAGTCATAATTTACCAATTTTTATTGTGAATCGTCATACAGTTTATAAATAATACTTCCTACATCGGTGAAAAGTTTTAACCGACCATCACCATAATGGAAGGATAGGTACTTACTCTCTTATGGGTGTATGTTTCCTATAGTGACAAACCTGTCATTGTAACTAATAGCTTTAAGTTATATTTCTATATTCAGTATATTAATAGTTGTAGTCGCTTAGTTACTATTATTTTTAACCTATGTTCACTATGTTCAAGAAAAGTGTGAAAGAATTGCCAATGAAATCATTTTCCTATTAAGGATTTCACCATGAATCTTAAAAAATATTATTTTATTTATACGGAATGCTCATCAAATATTTTCATAAGAAATTATCATTATGAGTTATTATATCACATACAGATAAAAATCTCCCCTGAATATCATCATACATCATGTCCATACCGAAAAAGTACCAAAACTGTATTTCCAGTATTGCTTACACAGCAAGTGAACTGACATTTCATCTCGACAGTCGGGAAACCGAGTATTACGTGTCACTTGTGCCGCGTGTTCAGTCACAGCACGCCTCAGCCACGAGAAACGCACAGCTCCTGCTGTTTCTGTTACCCTGGTACTATCACCTCGTTAGGTTATATCAGTAGAACAAAATTACTAAGAAAATGAAAAATAAACACTGACAGTGGTTTTTGAAAAATATCTTGTAGTCAAAATCAGCTTCCGCATTGATAGAAAAGTTAATGTATAAAAAAATTGCAATGTCATGGGCGTTGTTCATGATCGAATTTATTTCCTACGATGGCCTCAATTTTTGGGCACATGTCACCAAATTTTAAAGTGGTTTAAAAAAATCTCAAGGCTGATAGTTTTCTAAGGCGATTTCACTAACATGAAGACTAGTGACTAAAATGTGTTTGTATTGTTACAGGTAAAGAACCATCGGAAGCAGGAAGGTGTCCCGTCTGAACCTCATACAGCATTATGAAGTGCACTGAATGTGGTACCCGAACATGAAACTCTTAGCCTCAAGACTGGACTATAAATCGTAACTTTCACTTTCTTTATTACTAACTTTAACCTTTATTAGATGATAAGTTTGCGTTGTGCGCATCATTAGTTGATTGTTGTGGTGTTCGCTTTGTTTCGCCTTCACTGTAGTCTCGTTTCTCATACGTCTTCGGTTTCGAGTGTTCACCGGACACTCCGCGTCTCTTGTGACGATCATCCCAACTTTTGTAAACACGTGCGACCGGCACCGCGTGCCGCGCGCGACTGCCGCCGAGTTCATTCAACAAACTGCGAGGATGTGGGCGGGGCGAGCGGGACGCGGCGTCATTGGGCGACCGGCCGGCGTGCAGTGATGGCCGCCGTCGCATTCGGCCAATGAGCTGCGCGCGGCGCGAACGCGCGTCCGTCCGGCGAAGTTGCCAGCTCGGCTGAAAAAAAAATACCACATTCGACCTTCTTAGGACCCCGGTTTTTTTTTTGTTTGGCCGCGTTATCAGTGGGGACGTGCGGCGAGGTCCTTATCCGCGCCCGGTGAGATGGTGCAGGTTGTGGTGGTGACTGTGTGTGTGTAGTGCGAGTGTGGTGCGGAGCATGGTGTGGTCGACTCCGTCAGGCGAGCTGCTGATCGACATCGTGACCAGGTACGAGGCGAGCGCGGCCGCCAGCGCGGCGCTGCCGACTGCCCGACCCTCTCGCAGTCCACACTCGATATTGCTTTATCTAATTTGGCGTTTTACAGCGGGCACGGTATCTAAGTTAAATTTCCCGATAGTGGTGTTGTGTAGATAACATCTGCGAGGACATTGACATCATTATGCGGCACATGTTCGGCTCGTATCTGTGTTGTGTATCTCGCGGCCGGGGAGCGATGTCCGTCTGCTCATTGTTCTGCGGTAGTTAGTTCGAATCGAATAAATAACTACGTACGTACATACTTCACTCTGCTATACCATTAGCATACCAGACCTCACTGGTACCCGTCAAATACACTTTACAAAGCCACTACTGCTTTCCAATACATACTACTCTTGACAGGTCTGTGTATATGTATGTATATAGGGCGTCGTAATGATGTATGTATGTTTATCTATTAATAGATGTATGTGAGCCGGCGTTTGGACCGCGGCCAGTCCAGCACACGCGCTGTTTACTAATGAACGAAGCTCTTGCGAAACGACAGATAACGCTGGAAGGTCAGCGAGCCGGGTCACGCCGCTCGCGGGTACTGGGTTCCAATCACTTGACATTATGATGTGATTTATACTTGTAACTGTACTGTTACGTACATCCTATAATAGGAGTTTCATGATGAACTCGGTTGCGGTGCCTTAGCAAGTAAATATACACAAATATGAATAGGTGGCATTGGTGCCACATTTCTTTATGCGTGCTTATTTTCGGTCTTAAATGTGAATCATAAAAAATTCTTAACAGGAATCGAACTTGGCACTTCTCGTCACGTCACTAGCTATGAATATTAAGTAAATAAGAATAAATAGCTTAATAATGACTTGACCTCCTTGAAACAATTACGAGTTACGCGTAATCTATTTATATGCAGGAAATTCCCCTCACTGGCTACGATACATGAGACATAAAAATAGACGAATATATTCCTTATTCCACTGAGACTTTTGGCAAACAAAATGACGTCACGGAGTTCAGAAATAAAGAATATTTATTTATTGTTCTTGTCTAAGCCTAGATAGAAGTTTTTAAATAATGCCACTGGAGCTCAATCTTCAATTCTCTTTTTCTTCTCTGCCATTAATTTGCTTCCACTAGCCTCGAAGGTTGACAGAGAATTTCATTTATTATTACAGTTTCGATGATAATTTAACTTTAGATGCTACTTTTAACCAAGGCCATGTAGAGAAAACCAAGAATTGGGACACATACATCGACTTGATACTAATAAACACTTCGTTTATGATTCATTCCTAACGTTCGTTCTATTGGCCACGGTCAGAGCGTATAAAATACACATCCTTCTTAATAAAAACTACTAAAGTTCACCTCCAAATACGCTTAGGGTTCAGTACTTTTGTTTATTTCATACTCATGAATATTATTCGTTGGAAATGTAGGGCATGTAGTATTTCGCAATGAGATTTAGTATAAAATACATCAAGCGTACGGCTATTTGTTCAATGTTCTTGCAAATGATATCAAAATTAAGCTGCACTAAAATCCATTACCCAGAAATATGTGATAAGGGACTTAATATTAAATCATTGGATATTAGGTAATATATTTATATTTTGATGCATAGTATATGGCAGAATGGAAAAGACTGGCAGGCATAACTCCTAAGTTGAATGATTGAGTATAGTAGAATCTTCTATTCTTCACTTAAAACCATATCCAAACACACTTCAACCTAAACTGACATTCATTCCTACAATCCTCAAAAGAATTCTCGAACACATGCGTAGACTAATACTTATTATTTACAAATGAAAACCTGCCAAAAGTCTAAAATTATATTAATTCTAGCCAGCTTCACGGAACTCCGCACACGAGTAGTGCAGATGTCTAGATTGTCGAAAGTCCTAAACGACCGCTGGTCGGTGTTTGAGTGACCTGCCGCGGACGCGAGAGCGCTGCGCACTCGACCAATCTCGTGTTCAAATCGTGTTTAATATATTCGTATTTATATAGCTATATAACCTAGAGTTGGTCTGTATAACAGATTTAGGTCTTGAGTATAGAAAATGCTTCTATCACATCGTGAGACGGAATACAAGGCGAAACATGGGTACCAACAAATGGAGCACCTCTACCTACCTCTTCTTAGAAGAAGGCGTGAATTTATGTGTTTATATGTATATATGTATTTATAACTGAGTTCGACCTCCTCTACAATAGAGAGGGATTGGATATAGTACACAACTGGTCTAGTGCGGTTTGACAGGCTTTACATACAATAGTTTTCTTTGTAGGACATTGTATAAGGTTCAGAAATACGTAATTAAAGTGTGCCAGCCATATGTTGCTTTTGTATGAATTAGTAAACTTTCGAATTTCATTGGACATTTTTAATTACATTTAGGAAATCCTGCATACGAGAAATTCACACATAAATGATTGTGTTGTCTGCGTATAGTCTGAAGAAAATAACATACTATCACGCAATCTACTACAAACAAAACATTACTATTGTAAATAATAATTATCTACATATCTAATGATTTTAGCCATCATAAGTTAGGCAAAATGATGCTTATTTTAGATATATTTGTTATTTAAAAAAGTTTGAACCCGTAATCAATACTAATTGTTAACAACCACTTAATTCAGGCATCCTTTCACGTTTTCCTGGTAATTATTACCTACATCCTATATATGTAAAAAGTACTTAAATAATGCCTAAACTTACGATTCTTAGATTCTCCTAAGACATAAAACATTGGCTACGAAAATATGCTATCTAAATCCAACCTTGAAGGAGTAAAATATAAGTTGCTAAGTTATATCCAAATTATACTTACTGTTAAAACCGAGAGCAATACACAAGTTTTTGTTGCCGAAAAAGTAATTTGAAAAGTTTTACTCTATGGTATGATTACGGTTATCTATGACAGTTCTTATAAAAGGGGGACCAAATACGACATCGCGTGCCTTTGTATTTATAAAGTAGGGTTACATATATGCTTTGATAGTTTGGGGCTGTGCTTTAGTTTTTGTCTTTATGCCTCGGGTAACGGGTTCAATACTAGCATGGATAACTTTATGGCCTACAGATGATATCTTTGTCAAAGTTATACGTGTATATGTAAACAAGATGCAGAAGTGATTTTAGTGTGATGCAATATTTTGAAAAAGTTTAAGTAGAACATAGCACATAACACAAAACGATGATCAGTGATTATATCAACAATAATAATTAATAAATACTAAAGTAAGAATACATATTTTCCAAAACCAACCACTTTCATAGTAAAAAAATGCGAAAATTTTATGGCGAACAAATTATTTAATGCAGTTTTATGATACTTGGTAAACATCAAAAACCCGTTTTCGCGAAGCTATTTGATAAAAACAGGGTCTGTGGACGTCGCGTCGGCCAGATTTTAGCATTTCACGAGGCGAACCCGTGCTGACTAGAATAATAATAGAAAGTTTGTTTTTTACTTAACTGCCTGTTGGACCGAGTTTCGGTCGCGAGTCTATGGAAAATTACTTAAATCTTTTGTATTGTTCTTATACTGACATACCTATGCATTAGTGTTAGAATAAGTAGCAATAAAAAATAGCATAGCAAAATAGCAAGTGAAATCGATATAACAATTAGCAATACCAGAAATATATTATGTTTGCTAAAGTTGATACACGTGATCTAAAGTGAAGCACTATCTGATTAAAATGTCCATTAGTGAAATTTGGTCACCTTTCTCCGGTTAATCACAGGCTGATACTGGTAGTAGATCTTTCATACGTGAAAGGCTACTTGGGTTGGCCACCGAACCGATATGTCTATTTCTCCCGCAAACATCTGTGTAAATACACTGTAGCCAGAGTAACTACTGGACACAATGTGACTTAAAATCTCATGTCTCAGGATGAACATCTTACGTCTCAACGTAGTGGAATGCCAAGTATTGCTTCATAATTCCTGGTGTTGTTTGGTTTTACTACTGTGAACTTTCCATGAGCTGTCGTATCGCTTACTATCAGGTAAAAGGCATATCGTCTCGTTATTAATAGCAATAAAAAATATAATACCTAGTTGAGATTAAAGTAATTGTAAATTCTTATTCATAACTCCTTTGTTATGTCTAATCAAAGCTAAATACACAAACATACATAAATTGTACTACTATATGCTAATTTATGCGTTTTCCTATTTATCATGATTTATTTTGATTTAAAATGTCCCGTTAATTTATTTAATTTTATTGAAGTTAATGGGTTCTTTTGAACCGGATTAAGATAAGTCGTGCTGTTTTATTATCTAGAAGTAAGATTAATTTATACGTAGAGTAAATGTAGGTTCCGTGCTCTAAACTGTGGTTTTTATAGTATATATAATGATTTACAGAAACAATGAACAAAAGACTTATCTACAAAAAGACAAAGCGATTGAAAAATATCTTTTGTCCATATACTATAGAAACTTTCCGTTGTCTATACCCAGACAATAAATATTTGTCAGTAAAATATTATTTACCGGAATCGAACCCGCGATCTCGTTACATAATTGTGGTAAATGACAATCCGTGTATAAATATGATAAAACTCAACGTTTTAGGTCACATGTCTGGGGTCGAAGTCCATGAGTTCAGTGACACATCGATCGAGACCGCTCGGTCCGCGGTACGATCCACGCATTATTATGTGTCGCGCGACACTACTTGCGTCATCCGGCCGCACTCGCCTTTCAGACATTATTGTTTAGTTCGTGAAACATTGTATTTTTATTGTGCATGCTTAATATTTTGCATTGCGATACCTGATACCTACCACTAGTGCATTCTCTGGTAAATTATTCAATTATGAAGGAAACTTGCATACGATATACATTTTACAATAAATACTGTTCGGACTTTAGTCCGAAATTCAGTTATAACAAACTAGCCTAAACCAGACCCTGGCCTAAACCAATTCAATCGACTCCTGACTAGGATAATTTTTGTGATAACCAATAGGTTTATATAGGCTGATATACACATATTCTAAATTATATCTAGCCAAGAACTACATGAATTTGAGAGAAAGTAGCACGTAATGAAATTCGGATAAAATTGCTCGAGTCACCAGTAATGACATTTTAAAAGAGATTACGCTACTTTGTTTTGTTACTGGACCACAATAATGTCTAAAAGTCGAAAGTTTGATTCTGTGTGGGCTTATTTAATGTCGAGAAAGTTTTGCAGATCACAAATTCAAGTTATCGGAGGAGACAAAATCTCATTTACAAATGGATACATTATATTTGCCTACATAGTTATATTCGTAATCACATATCCCATTGCCGGGTTCAAACCTTAGTCCATTATGATTTAGTGCGGGATGATGACCTAAGGTACAGTCGCATCAAGTAACTTTGACCATTACCAACTTGAATCGTTTTATAGCCAAACCTTTGAGTTGGCAAATGTTTGTAGACATTATCAAAATATATGGTCAAATTAACTATGTAAGTGGGCCCCAAACCATGGAAACTCACGTAAAAAATTTCAATGCATTTAGATTCTAGGTATCCTTACATTTTACTAAAAAAAATTTTACTCTTTGTAAAATTAAAAAGTACAGGCGGATTCAATACCCAATTGCATTTTCTACCAGTCGGGTAGTGCAGAGAGACGGAGGCAGTCGTATAAAAAATCAATCTTTTAAACCAAAAATGATAATAAAACATACAGATTTTCATAATATTATACCTTAATTAACTAATTAAAACGAAAGCTGCTCACATCGATTAGAATTTGCAATCAGCCGAAGTTAGCCGATGTTACGCGAAGGATGCGCGCAGTAGAAAAGTAAAAGTAGCTTGAAAGTGGCGGCGCGGCGCGTTGGTTCTCAGAACGGGCAATGCACCCCGCTTCCTGCGCTGCACCGACACTGCACATTGTTGGATTTATTTACAGACGCCTCACATCATGTTATTCAATGTAAATAAATATTAAATTCAAAATACTATAGGCCCAAGAGATAGATGGAACGATGAACAATCCAATATGAGTGGATCAGAGAAGACACTTGTCTTAATGAAGTTGTCACATTAAGATACGTTTCATGAGAAGTAAAATTACGACCAAATATCTGTGGATTGCACTATTGTAACCACAATATCTTAAGATGACATGCAAAGAGCAGTGACATTCAAATAACTATAATTAAGATTTAAGAGCGTTTATACCCTGCACGCGCTTTTTGGCTTAAAAACAGGACTTTTCAAATGAGTTAATAGCCACCAATAAACAATTTAAAGAAAAAATAATTAGTACTAATTTTAGAAAAGGTTGTCATCTAGGGATTTTGGTGGAAAACATTATAGATTGATGGATAATTTGTGAGTACTATACGGATTACTGAACACAAGTTTCGTTATTTAGGCTTTAAATGGCAATTTAGAAGCTTAAGATATCCTTAACCACTAAATATAAGATGAAAATAAAAATATTATCAGACTAATAAGACCCTTATGGAGGGATTTTGCTGAGAAAAATAATCTTTTTGTGTTTAGTTCCTGAAAAATAAAAATTTAAACAATGCGAAATTATTCAGAAACTCTCGTCAAGAACATATTTTTTTTCACCAACTTATCGTACATAATTTTTTATAACAATTGCATATTATAATAGAAGAACATCTTATCAATAAATTACCATTTTTATATTTCAACAAAATTAGTTTTCATGTTTTCTACAAATATTTTAAAAACCACTATAAAACACGCTGTCCGACGTGGATCAAATCAGACCGCCGCAAGGCCTTCTAGAGGGAGGACGTATCGCTCGTCGCTCCGGCCTGGCTGCAGTCGATTATGCCGCGCGTAGTAAAATAGCCACGCGCGGAATGTGATTACCACATCTTAGTCCTTTGGTAGTAAAATATTTAATTATTTTTATTACCTACAATGATTTTGTAGTGAGTATAAATTATGTTTCAGGTAATATAATGGGACGTAATTCCGAGGCTAAATTATGTTATGTATTGTAATATAAAATTAAATATATTTCGTAATTGTAAGGGGTTGTAAGGCCCCTAACACTATTTATGTGTTCGAACACGAAATGATTAATAAAACGTCCGTAGTGTCTAATGATTGAACACTGATTTGAATGCAACTTAACAATGTAATAATAACGAAAATATGATTAGTATCCAAAATTTGTATTATTCTTTGCTTGCACAGTAATATTTGTCTACTTATAATGCAAATAAAATATTTTTATGATATTATATTACAGTTACATTTCAATTGAATATTTGAAGCGCACGGATCAAAGTTGTTTGAGCCGATTGTATAGCGAGCCGACGCGGCAGCTCTACGCACACAGCTTTGGTCGCTTATGTGTGCGTGAAATTAACGAAGAAATACCTATAGTTGACTTTGCGCGCAAGGTGTATACGCTCTTAAACGATGTTGCTTGAAAAGACAGTGGCGTTTACCGTCATACGACTTGTTTCGTCATTCTCAATAATAAAGAACAGACTGGAAATGACGATGGAAATGACTACTGTTATTTCATTGATAACTCGCGAAGTTATGCCCCCATTTCCCCTGGCATTTAGGTATGTCTGCATGTTGTGGATTGTGAAGGCGTGCGCAAACGCACGTATACCTTGCTGACACATTCGCAGTCTGTACGTGAGATGAACGGCAAACCCACTATCTGATGATCATGCCCGGTCTCATTCATGTGATGAGCCAACGTGATTTATTACGTAAATACACGGTTTTTTAGACATAAAGCATCTAATCTCGGAAATGTGGAAGATAAATGATGATGTTTTATTCTTGTTTTAGGCACTATATATTTTTTTACTATGTCATAGTATATATACATTTATGTGCGTTTATGTATACTTTCATACACGCACACACTTGGACTCCAAACAACTGTTTGTATTTCATAAATGTATTTCGTTATACAAGATAGTACAAGAATAGTGAATCTAACAATTAAAAAAACTTATAGCACACCCATTTTAATATGTAATAACTTTCATAAATATATAACTTTTTCAATATAAAATATGAAATGTTAACACATTATTCGCAATATTACAGATTTTATATTAGATAACTTACAACTTATATCAAAAATATTACAAATGGTTCTACTGTAAATATATATAAACTTTCTGTAATTATGACCATATTTTTCTATGGATTCTAAAATATAACCGCGCACTTATTAGAAGTTAAAATTGAAATTGAAATTCGCTGGCTTAGTGCGGGCAGGCATACCACACCAAAGTATAAATTTTTGAGTATACTATCACATTTATTTAAAGGCCCAATTTGCCCTCACGACGCAGGTCAACTTTGAGGTCGCTAGTAACACATACCGAGCCGGAAGCGCGGCGATACTGACACGCAGAGCTCATACCTAGCTGTATATTGTAATATCTTACGTAATTACTCATGAGTCATGAGTCACGAGACAGATATAGAATAGTTGGAGGCTGAGGGACGGATGTAGCAGGTGCAATAAAGGGTTTTATTGAGTTTAGTAAGTCTTTGTAGGTATTGCTCAGGTTTACATGTTTACTGTACTGTGTCACCCCATATGCGTCTTACTGCAGGGCATGGGTCTCCTCTACCGTTGAGTGTGAGATTGTGAGTGGTTAGGCCATATAGTCCATGTTCACTGTCGCAGACCACAAACTATACAAGGCCCTAGATTGTATGATAATTCTTGTCATCGTTTTTCAGGATTTTTTTTAAGGAAGTCCTTTTTTGGTTTGTTCTTCTGGAGTCTTTAAATCAGTTCTTTAGAAAAATTAAATGTGTTGAATAGGTCAGATATAGTTTGCTGCTAATTGATACTCGGTGAGTCTAGAATCTTAATAGCCAAATCAGCATGAAAAAATAATTTATAAATATGTTTATTTCAATCCCATCTTCGTATTGTATTAAAATTAAGACTCTGTACTCCACTACTAACATATATATTTTTATTTTAGTTGAGACTTGTATCACTGTATCGTGAATAATGTTTGTCGTGATGTCACATCCTGTGTGGGCATGGTCAGGTTTTCCTGTACAGCGCTTGCTATTAATTACTCTTGGTAGTTTTATATTTTTGTAATATTACACAATTTTAATACAGCTTGCAGTGTTACAAACTGGTTACAATGTTTTTGAAAGTTGCAGTACAATTTTCTCCCATCCGTGGCTCAACGGGTCGAACGGGTTTTATACATTTTATGCTCTGTTTTTTTCTTTGTAATGTTTTTTTTTTTTTTTGTGAAAGAATCGTTATCCTTGGTCCAATGCAACTCAATGGGCTTACAATATCTTCAATTGTTGAGTCACCTTACAAAACCACAAGGGAAACCATATTTCAAAAATGCATTTGTTGGTACATTGTGAAACCAGTTTCCATATAGGTACGTTCTTCTGTCTTCATCTTCCCGAATTCGAGATCATGTGAGCGAATTTGCATAGAACCGTTAACCGAAAATGTACGATAACACCAAATTGACTTTGAAATCGCGTTCCTGTTGTTTTAGGAAAGAAACAGAATGGAAATTATGACGATTCGCAACAGTTCACGGTAACTGTAATTCGCTGGATCGCTGTTTTTTTTTTCACGAGGCTAAGGAAGTCTGTTTATTCAGACGAGTTATTTAAAGTTTTTTTTTATTGTTTGAAGAAAGACCTAAGATTTTAAATGTTAATATTTTGCTTCCTAATATAAAGCTTAATTCAATATTTTTATAGTATATTAAAATTAAATTATTTCGTAAAATTGTGTAATAAAAGAACGCACTCGTTAGTTGGTAATTGCGTAATGTTTCTTATTATTAGTCTATTTCTATCAAACCTGCCTTTAACTACATTTGTTGTAAATAGAAACAGATACAGGAATCAGAATGGTAGTAACCTGTATCCGTGTAGTTAAACTAATATCATTCAATGCTAATGAGTTGCGCAACGTTTTGGAGCGCCCATAAATTATAGACGCGCCGACATTTTGTTCTCAATTGTTGTTTGTCTACAGTCTATGCCACAATACCTATTGCGTGTTGGCGTTTGCCCGCGTTTTTTGCACGCTCTATATTATTTATAGGCCGTAGATAATTATTTTTGTGTATAGTTTTTTTACAACAAAAATATCTGATTTTACTTGTATTTTTTACTGCATTGTATGGCGAGACGATCATGCTGTTTGTTGTATTAAATTTAGTTGCTATAATCTGTTGAATTGGTTTTATATTATCCTAGTTCCAATGCTGGGATAATTTGTGGGCCTTGATAACGCAGATACAACATTCAAGGTGTCTTTGTCAGATTATTGCTCAGTTTACATAATGATAAATAGCTGTAGACACTCGAGAACAATGTTAAAAGTTGCTGTACATAATTTTATACACAATGTGTCACATATTAAACATTGATACAATGTTTTTCAGACTTGTTACCGCGGGAGTACATTTCATCATATTATAAGTTTTGTTTTATCTTGATGTTTTAATAATAGTTTTATTGTGTATAGGGAAATACTGTAAGAGTATTACACAGGTATTCTTCCCCTCGCCACTTAATAAATATGTAATAGCCGGGAATCGAACCCGCGCTTATTACTCACCACAACCAAGCTACAGCAGGCAGCTGCATTTCGCGGGCCAAGTGGCCAACATGCCCGTTTTCGATTCTTGGAACGCTGCACTTGCGAGTTGCGACTGCGACGCGCTACAAAAATAAAAATACAATGGTCGCTTTCACGCCGCTCGCTCTCTCCACAACAGCATAACTTACAAATATTTTCATCGGATATTCAACTCTATATCTTTGTAATAAAGTTGATTGTTAAATGTGAGTGGTATAACAAACAACGTTTTACGTGTGGTCAGATGCGTCACAGAATGGCGTCGGGCGAGCGGCGCGCGGGTCATCGCGCTAACGCCGTACACTAGTTGCTATCCACACGTGTATACTGTGTAGGTATAGGTATGGAGGTTTTACGCTACGCTGTTAGTTACCAGCCGGTGGCTACTCTACGAAGGTCACGCGATCGCACTGCTGCCGTGTCGAGTCGCCGAGCGATGCCCAGCGTTAGCCGTCATATTTACTTGTCTTGTGTTTATCGAATTTTATTGAGAGATAGGGTTGTCTCTCACTGTACTCTTTTGATACTAGGGTTGTCAATTTTCATAGCATATTTCTGTTAGCTTGTAATAATTTGTTTGCCTTTTTGTTTCATATTTTGTTATAGATCAGACAAGTTATTGTCTCTGAGTGACTTATCTTCTTCGATCAAATTATACAATTTGATTTTTTATCGTGTGCAGTTGAAGTAGTTTTTCGATTGTGAGATGCTTATTTTATCTTGGATTTTGCACTAGTAATTGCCTTTTAGATTTTTCGAGAGAGTAACTACATGCATTCGAGTAATAGCAAATTACTTAGGTTATAGCTATATTCCTTATATAAAAATCCTAGTAAGTACGGAGGCACGTCTAGCGTTATTTATGTAACTGGTAGGGCTTCCAGCACGGCTTCCCATCGGCTTAGCGTCTCCGAGACGCGGCTTAGTGCACGTCGAATGTCACCACTCACCGCTGCCCGCCGATTTCATACACACTCATTCATACATCCATACATACCCTTACATCCATACAAAAAGTCAATCCTGGCTTGCACAGGCAGAGTAATTTTCACTTTGAGTCTACCATCTTATTCAATGTCATCACTTTTTTGTTGACATTTTTGGTTCAAGAGAATTTCCTCAAAACACTGAGAAAGGAGCAGCGACTTTTCATATTATGATGCTGCTTTTGTAGTACTTATCAACATTTTTATGACGTTGAGTAAGAATGACCGTAAATAATTCCGGATCGGGACAAATGTTCTTTAATAAATATTTGGTTCATGCCATGTTCATGCCTAGATGATTATAGAAGTCTAGTAAGATCCATAACAATATCTGACGCGGTTATAACACTCAGAACTATTTATACAGATTGATAAAGTTATCGATTGTAGTTAGTTTAATTGCGTATGAGTTAACCGGGTGACTCACGTGTTATTTTCGTCTGTTATCTTTACGCGCAGTTTTAATATCCTGTTCAAATATGTTATTATGCTTAAAATAAATTAACCGTATGATGGAATTCCAATATGGAACACACATTTCTGATAAAAAATTACCACTTTTTGATTCTCTTTTTAAGAGCGTATACACCTTGCGCGCAAAGTCAACTATAGGTATTTCTTCGTTAATTTCACGCACACATAAGCGACCAAAGTTGTGTGCGCAGAGCTGCCGCGTCGGCTCGCTATACAATCTGCTCAAAAAACTTTGATCCGTGCGCTTCAAATATTCAATTGAAATCTAACTGTAAAATAATATCATAAAAATATTTTATTTGCATAATAAGTAGACAAATATTACTGTGCAAGCAAAGAATAATACAAATTTAGATACTAATCATATTTTCGTTATTATTACATTGTTAAGTTGCATTCAAATCAGTGTTCAATCAGTAGACACTACGGACGTTTTAATAATCATTTCGTGTTCGAACACATAAATAGTGTTAGGGGCCTTACAACCCCTTACAATTACGAAATATATTTAATTTTATATTACAATACATAACATAATTTAGCCTCGGAATTACATCCCATTATATTACCTGAAACATAATTTATACTCACTACAAAATCATTGTAGGTAATAAAAATAATTAAATATTTTACTACCAAAGTACTAAGATGTGGTAATCGCAGTCCGCGCGTGGCTATTTTTACTACGTACGGCAAAAATCGACTGCAGCTAGGCCGGAGCGACGAGCGATACGTCCTCCCTCTAGAAGGCCTTGCGGCGGTCTGATTTGATCCACGTCGGACAGCGTGTTTTATAGTGGTTTTTAAAATATTTGTAGAAAACATGAAAACTAATTTTGTTGAAATATAAAAATGGTAATTTATTGATAAGATGTTCTTCTATTATAATATGCAATTGCTATAAAAAATTATGTACGATAAGTTGGTGAAAAAAAATATGTTCTTGACGAGAGTTTCTGAATAATTTCGCATTGTTTAAATTTTTATTTTTCAGGAACTAAACACAAAAAGATTATTTTTCTCAGCAAAATCCCTCCATAAGGGTCTTATTAGTCTGATAATATTTTTATTTTCATCTTATATTTAGTGGTTTCGGATATCTTAAGCTTCTAAATTGCCATTTAAAGCGAATAACGAAACTTGTGTTCAGTAATCCTTATAGTACTCACAAATTATCCATCAATCTATAATGTTTTCCACCAAAATCCCTAGATGACAACCTTTTCTAAAATTAGTAATAATTATTTTTCCTTTAAATTGTTTATTGGTGGCTATTAACTCATTTGAAAAGTCCTGTTTTTAAGCCAAAAAGCGCGTGCAGGGTATAAACGCTCTTAACAGCTTTAAGGAAAAATATTTAAAATAACCATTATTGTAATTATAGTACGTTGTTTAATGAACTAATAATGCAATATAATTGCCATTACACCATAAGGGACACCGATTTGAATACCGGAAAACATCCTCCACATTTACATGCTGCCGAAAAGTCAATACAAAATCTAAATCTCTTTAGAATCAGCACTTGTAACATTTCTGCGTGCATAATTCGCAATCTTCACGAAAACATCTATTGTAAGCGTACAGTCAATTACAATGGCAATTGGAAGCAGGTACTGGAAGAAATTGATTGTCCAAAGGCAACTCGAACGTAAGTGGGCCACGAGGAAGTGTTCAATACGTCCATTTGAAAGGCTATCATTGTGTCGGCGCGGCGACTAGGACTGCTCCATTTTCAACTTCCAACGTCACAAAATATTCCAATGCATCTATGCTTAGTACTGTGAATTGGGGAAATATGTGCTAAAAATACGTAAATTGAAATAACTCAGCTTATTTTTTCATTCAACATTTCAGGCAAAATAAATATTTATTCATTAGTCTCCTTAAGGGAATCGAACCTGCCGCATTTAATATCCTTTCCACTGCGTCATAAATGTAAATATTATCCTCCAACGACATACATTTACACTTATAACTGAACAAACAAATTACTGATTTTACAAAAACACGTCCGAAGTTCATTACACCATCAGTAAATAATGACGTCAACCCGTCAATTCTGTGCGCGCGTTCGAAATTCAAACGGCGAACGAATAAGTGAAGTGTAAAAATACCTCAAGTTGACACGTTGTCGGGCGTCAAGGTCGGCGCGCGTGGGTGGTGTGTACGCGGACATGTGGCCACGCACTCTCTCCGTAGGGACTATTTTAAGATTTTAACTGACAGCTTTGATTGGTCGTGTTAGTGCAGCGTAGTACGATTTTGGTTTAGAATTGCGTGTAGAATTGTCTAAAAATGCAAGTCTGGGTGTCGATTCGCAAAATGTTGTCTTAAATCTAGAGTGTAAATATTATGTATGTGAATTGGAAACAACATTTGTGATTGAACGTGATAAGGTAGAAAACCATTTGGATGAGAGGCCATAATCAAGTTTGGTACTTACGATGTATTCTCTTACAATACTCAATATGTTAGTCACCAATATATTGAACGCTCTAGTATAACGTGACGAGCAGATGGCACTCGTGGCGACATCTTGCCTGACTCAGAGATGTGGTCAAACAGGTCGGAAGCTGTGTGGGTGGTACATTCTCACATCGCAAGCGGAATGCCTTCGTGATTGACATGTTAATATTCGACTATTTGAATTCATGTATAACAAGTTTGCCAGTGACTGCCGTGGTGAAGTAGTTGTACGATACGGTTACAACGCTGAGATCTCCGGTTTGAATCTCACGACAGGCAAAGTGATATTGGATTTTTCTATTTATTATCAGTTCAGAGTCAGGGATTTGTGCCTGATTTGTATATAGGCTCGCCTCCTATGACATCGTGGGACGGAAAACACAAAGCGAAACGTGGCCCATCCTGGATGCACCTCTGTCTACCCCTTCTGGGAAAAACGCAATATTTACGAGCGTTTTGAGTCAGGAGGCTGGTAACATTGGTAGACCCGTGCAGGATATGGTATGGACCTATGGTATCGTTAGATTGCTACCGTTTTCCTCTCGTCAAAAAAATAAGTTCTGGCATAGCTTTGTTTCGTTCGATCTTTATTTTTGTCGACATCAAGTCAGCTGATTTTGGTCGACCTCATGTACATAATTACAAAATATTTTTTATTATAACAACTAACCAATTTACCAGACCAAATCCCTTTCGTATTTTATCATTCTACATGCGTAAGGATTGACAAAGTAAAACAGTAGTCGTGTGAGAAATTATTTTCATGTCATCGGGCAATTCCGTTCAGCATCAGCTTAGTAATAGCATTTATTAATTGAGTAATCACCGCTGATTTCAGATGAAGATAATATCATGATTCATTTCTCACTTGTCGTGACTATAAGTATTAAAACATTTATACTGTCTGTACTACAATAACGGATCATTGAACTTTAAATTAGCACAATTTAGCATCGATCAAGGTTAAACATAACTTCGATTTAAATTAAGTATCACGCTTACACTATTTTCTGCTATAAAAATCTATATCGGTACCGTTTTCGTGAGCATTTAATTACAATTTTATGCATATTTTTAAATCTTTTCAAGGTAATATCACAAATTATTTATTGAGGCATGATGTGATAACTAAAAATGCATTTTAAACAACTTTCATATTTTACATACAGTTATTAAGACCCTAATATGATAGATACGCGGGGTCAATCCTCACACGAGATAAATGTATGTTAGACCCCCAAGTACTTTTCTCGGTTTTGGTGTTAGTGAGACCGAAAAGTCTCTCGTAGTTCCTGATACCAACGACACAAGAATTAATTCTTTTTAATTTGGTGTCTGGACAATGTATTGTATGTTGGGTGTATTTATTATTAAAATACAATAACCTAACACACAATTGCACCAGGCGCAAAAACTCCAAATATCTTATCAGTTGCGTTATCTATTATGAAAGCGGTCGATTTCCTCGCACTGATTGTGTTGCTCCCAATAACACGTTGCCCTATGTGTGTAAACAAATACTTTCTCCACTTGACGCGTCAAATAGACGGTTTTTTGGGCTGGTAAAGTCCAAAGTATGACCTGTGCGGGATGAAAATGATAGTTTGTTCGAAATGTGGTGTACACTGGTTGATTTTACTACATTCATATACGCTAAAGTGCAACTATACATGCCTTAGTATAAGATAGACCTGCTGAACTAGTTCATATTACTAACTGATATAATTAAATAACAAAATTGGGATAATTAAATAACAAAGTACAAATGACAAAGGTACTTTATTAGTTTATTAGTGCTCTTGTCACATTAAATAACTTTGTGTCACGAAGTCAACTTGGGTATTGTTTAGTTGTGTCGTCTACCCATGTTTAGGATATTCATTATAGCAAAATGAATTTTCCCAAATCTCAAAACTGACTCTAACCAAAAAAAACATATTTTTCTACACTTACCGAAAAGAAAAAACAGAAGACGTATGCTAATGATATTGTAAAGATCCGCTTCACTAAGGTAACTGTGAATCACCTGGTTTAGTCACTGAGTACAATGGCGGTGACTCACACGGCGCCTGCACCTTTGTGCAATATTTTGCCGGCGCTGCGACTTGCGACACCGCAGGTAGCTCCACGAGGCATTACGAGATCAATTTTGGGGCTATTTTGACTAGAACTTGGGATCAAATTGTCGCCAAAAATTTCTTCCCAGGAATACACTGAATTGATGAAAATGCATGAAGAAATTATTTTAAATTGTAATTCATTCGAGCCAGCTGTACTGGCAGTCTATCTATATCTGAATTCTGAATTCTTCATCGTAGTTAAGATGGCTTATTTTCTTAAGCAGATGAGATTCTAGCTAGGAAATACTCATGTATTTCCCAAGAACATTCTACTAGTTTGTCGAGGCTCGATGTACAATCTACAAAGTTTTCTCATACTCAATCTCATTAACTTAATATAACAACGATTTCTTCAACCAAGCCCTTTCTCCTTTACCACTATGCACGATAGAAAAATACTTTCTACACCTGTATACTAGTTTAAACAACAAAAAAATAAAAGTAATCATTGTTTATTGCACAGACACAGTTAATCATTCCGACCTCAAATAATGTAAATAAATAAAACCGTTCCACGCAATGCGGCCATTACGGGTGATTGTGTCGCACGCATGGCGAATGCGACGCAGACAACATTTGTTTATACCCAATACGCAATATATATTGTTATTGTATCAGGGGCAGGGTTTCTGTTTATGAAATACGAAGCTCGTCTTGGATTCGTATTCGTCTGCACTCGGGCTGATACTTATTGACAGGGAAACCGTTTAGCAACATTTTTCATTAATACTCCACTCTTAATGAACACAACGATATGTTGTATATCTTATTGCCTCCCTTGACAAATGGACTATCAACAATAAAGTTTTTTTTTTAATCTATTTAGTAGTTTCTGAGATGAGTATGTTCAAACAAAAAAACTCTAGGTTTATATATTAGTATTGATATTATACACAGGTCTGATTCATCATAATACTATAAGGCGCTGTGTAATATGTATCAGAAACTACGATAGACTTATTGGTTTTATAAATGACATAGGTACGATCTATTTTACATTCACATAAGCGTAAGATGTTTCTTAGGAAATCGTACATAGGATTCCGCCCTATACTCCGCCTGTACACAGTTATTTTGTAAACAATAAAAACAATTTATTTGTTTATGTCTCTAGAAAATGTCAAGTATAAAACATTATTAAATGCCAAGTTTGTTGATAAAACAATGGTGATCTAATGTCGTACAGTCAGCAACATAAGTCGCTACACATTCAAGAGATTTGGAATTGTCTTATCATCCAAAATAAAAAAAGACGGGTTGTACTCCGGGAGTGCCGGCAGAAGTGAAAACTTGATTATTAACGTTGAGCATGTTTGATATTTTGGAATGGTTAGGGAATAATTTTGCACCAATTGCTTTATCAGTATAAAAGTACTATCATTTATGTGGTAGAATACAATATTCATTTTAGTGATGTAACGAATGTTAGTTTTCTCACATTCGCGAATGCGAATGCGGATGCGAATATTCATATCTAACATTCGCGAATACGAATGCGAATGCGAATATTGTTTTTCAAATTTGGCGCGCAACATTTCAGGCCAACCATGTTTAATACGAACATAGTCGAGCATGTCGAGCCGGCCCGTGCTTTGACAGGTTGAATGAACAAAGTCGTTAGAAATTATTTGTTTATTTTGTTTGAAGTTAATTTAGTATTTCTGTGTTTGTCTTTTATAATGGCAATGGCAATGGCTTTTATATGGCAATTATTTAGATAAATCTGTATCGTTAAGAGCAACTATGAAAATGATGTTGGATTCCAGCGAAAGCGAAGAAAAAACAGAAATTGATCCAATTCCAAACCCTATAGAAGTTTTAATAAAAAAATATATTGATGGATATGTGATGGACAAGCGCATTGAAAATGAAGATCCTCTTCTATGTAAAGTAAAGTAAAGTATCAGCCCATATACGTCCCACTGCAGGGCACGGGCCTACTCTACAATCGAGAATACGATTGAGAGTGGTTAGGCCATATAGTCCACCACGCTGGCCTAGTGCGGGTTGGCGGACTTACATACCATAGAAATTCTTATAAATCGCTATGGTATGCAGGTTTACTCACGATGTTTTCCTTCACCGTTTTAGTGCGTGGTGATTGACTATCAATACACACATGACTCCGAAAAGTCAGAGGTGTGCCCTGGGATTTGAACCCGCGACCACCGTGAATATGTTGGCAGTCGCGTCTAGGCCGTTTACCAACAGGCAACCACGCACTTGCACTGCACAAATAATACACCAAATTAATAAAAAACAATTTTCCTCTATAAAAAGAATAATCTATATGAACAGCATAGTGCTTATCTTATCGATTGGAAAGTATTATGTTCAAAGAGTAATCAAACATGGCACATGCTTGGATGGATTAAGCCATTGGGTTTTATTGCCAAGAAAACTGCTATTACTTTTACAAAACGTGATTCTATGCTCCAACAACTAGCAATCACTATACTTGGCTTCTTTTCAGT
This sequence comes from Hyles euphorbiae, assembly GCA_023078785.2. Taxonomy (NCBI): domain Eukaryota; kingdom Metazoa; phylum Arthropoda; class Insecta; order Lepidoptera; family Sphingidae; genus Hyles; species Hyles euphorbiae. The sequence goes on along the minus strand of CM041044.1, from coordinate 13,550,873 downwards.
AAAATCACTCTAAGACTTATTAACAAACATTAACTACATGTATACGACCGTTCCGACCGACCGAATATGTGGGCAGCCGCGTCTAGTCCGTTTACCAACAGGCCACCACGCACTTTCCTCTTCTATGGTGGAAGATTAATATAAATATGTGGTGTTCTCTCTCCGTTAGCCAGAGATTATTTAGCAACTCCACCCACAAGTGTGCCCAGTTAAAGAGTTTTCAGTGGAGCTGGATTACTTTATACACCACAACGAAACAAGCTGCATGGTGAAAGAGCCCCAAAATTATTATTTTTGAAATTTAACATTCCTTTACTTGAAGCCAAAAATAGTCAACTGTGTTAATAACATATTACCATTTAATTATTTTTAAAGTTTAAATCAAAGAAACGTAAAATAAATATAAGTATAGTAGAAAAAATATAATAAGTACAGTCAAAAGACTTACGAGACGTAAATACTATCAATATTATCATCATATCATCATCATATCAGCCACAGGAAGTCCACTGCTGAACATAGCCCCCCCCCCCCTCTCCACAATGACCTGTTGGAAGCGGCCTGCATCCAGCGACTTCCTGCTATCTTAATCAGATCGTCCGTCCACCTTGTAGGCGGGCGTCCGACACTTCGCTTGCCTGTACGTGGCCTCCACTCGAGAACCTTTCGGCCCCAACGGCCATCGGTTCTACGAGCTATGTGCTCGGCCCACTGCCACTTCAACTTGCCAATCCTATGGGCTATGTCGGTAACCTTGGTTCTCCTACAGATCTCCTCACTTCTGATTCGATCTCGTAGGGAAACTCCGAGCATAGCCCGCTCCATGGCTCGTTGAGTGACTTTGAGCCTTTTAATGAGGCCCACAGTGAGAGGTCACGTCTCGGTGCCGTATGTCATCACTGGTAACACACAACTATCGAAGACTTTCGTTTTTAGGCACTGAGGTATATTGGACGAGAAGAGGTCGCGAAGTTTCCCGAACGCTGCCCAACCGAGTTGGATTCGACGATTGACCTCTCTCTTGAAGTTTGACCTGCCTAACCGGACCACTTGTCCTAAATAGACATATTCGTCTACAACTTCAAGAGTCGAGCCCCCAACTCCAATGGGGGTGGGCACAACATGGATATTCGACATGATCTTCGTTTTATCCATGTTCATTTTAAGACCCACCTGTTGGGAGACTCGATTAAGGTCTTCGAGCACTATGCTAAGGTCTTCAAGCGATTCTGCCAAGACTACAATATCGTCGGCAAATCGAAGGCGAGTAATATACTCGCCGTTGATGTTGATGCCGAATCCTTTCCACTGCAAGAGCTTGAAGGCGTTTTCCAGCGCGGCAGTAAACAGTTTCGGAGATATGACATCTCCCTATCTCACGCCTCTCTGTTCTAGGCTATTCCACTAGCCTTCGTGCTCTGATCTTGTACTTGGACCGACACGGTGGCGTTGTTGTATATACACCTCAACACTTCGATGTACCGATAGTCTATATGGCACCGCTGAAGAGACTGTAGCACAGCCCAGGTCTCGATCGAATCAAAGGCTTTCTCATAGTCCACAAACGCTAAACAAAACGGCAAGTTATATTCCTCGGTTTTTTGTATAACCTCAATCAATAAAAATCAATATTATAAATAATTAAAAAATACGCTTATTATAATAGTTGTATTATTTATCCAGTACCATCAAAATTTGTATAAATTTCATTTTTGTTTGTCAAAAACATTCGCCTAACATTCGCTTCGTTTCTTGCGAATACGAATGCGAATGCGAATGCCAAAAAATATGCGAATATTCGCGATTCGCGAATGCGAATGCGAACATTCGTTACATCACTAATTCATTTATTGCGCTATCGTACACAAACATGACAATTTATATTACATTAAAAATTTAACACTTTAAAACTATTACAATTATTTTACATTAAAAAGTTTATCTCTCCGAAAAATCAACTTTCATCCATAATTTCAACGACTTTTTCACCATCATCATTACCAGAACTATCATCGCCAATCTCTAAAACTGATACGATAGGTTTATGGTAGCTGAAGTAAGAAACGAACAGTTTTGATTCGAACCTATTTAAATGTCTAATAAAGACCGCATCAATAGTAGTTTTGTATTTCGTTGTGCTAAGATTGCGATCATTCGACATAGTTAAACCAAATTCATTATTTAAAAATTCAATTAATAGTTGATTTTTATCGTCTGCGAAGTTTATGTTGAAATCTCCACTCAAAATCATTGGCAATTATTCATCAAAGCTTTATAAACTGACAGCTAACTGACAGCTGTCTACTCTCCATCCGTCTTACGCTTTTTCGATCAGGTCACGTGTCCTGACGCGAGCTTAAGATTTTATACCCATTACAGAAAAAGTGCTCAACGCCGCTAAAGAAGTTTTCACTTCAATAATTATTTTCAATATCGTATGGGACTTCTCGGCATAGATGACTTTACTTGGTTATATTTTACGACTACAGAGTAGTACGTACAAATTTTAATTCATAAAAAGGTTATCAAAAAATATGAATGGCTTAGCGACTTATGTTGCTGACTGTACAAACTTGTAAGACTGAATAAACCGATGTCCTTTGCATAATCATCAGCCGATTGACGAATACACCACGTAATAGAGTAATTAACATTCATTCACAAAGATGCTAATTTAAACACTTTTTATAAAGAGTAAAGGTAGCATTTAATCATTGAGAAACGTAATTTTTTGCTTTTTCTGTAAGTGAAAATTAACTTGGCTAGCGAGTGACAGGGACTCAATACGGTCGCGTTAGGTCTGTTCCTTAGACACTAACTAATTATAGTTCAATTTAAATTAGAAGCTCGTGGAGAAACTTGGTTACTAAGTTAACACTATAAAAAATATTAAATGCCAGAGGTTGGCTATGTTCTGATGCCTTTCATTTGCAGAAGTAACTCTTGCGTATACTATGCAATGCGACAATTTAAATATAAATCTGATACATTTTTTCTCTCCGACAACTGATAACCTAAATTGCTGTTTAACAAAGTTCACCGAAGTTGAGTTGTTGAGTGAATTTACATTTAAAAAGATATTTAAACCTTCAAACCGCAATGTCACAGCGCTCGTCGAGTTTATTGAGTTCACTGAAAGTTTCTTGTTTTTTTCCATTATAATGACGTAGGAAGTTTCTTAATTCCGACGTTAATTAAACGAAAAGGTCGTAAGCGACACGCACCGTGTAATTTCAAATGACATTTTGATGTTTCCTCAACTTCGAGCTGATTTTTTTACAACCGTTAATTTGTAACAGTGGGGTCAGCGTACGAGATTTCGGTTTCCTTGAATTTTTATAAAGTAATTTTTACTAGTGTATTTTTCCTTCTATGTCTCGTATTTCAGAAATCTTCCATAAAAGGAAATAAACCTGAATAGCTGAGGTGGCACCAACCAAAATTAAATAGTCTCAAATTAATCCAGTTGACATCAGATCGTTTTCGTATTATTGGAATGGTATCGATTCGACCTTAAGCTGTTACATTTTGCAGCTATTTTCTCGAAAGTTCTCAAGGTGCTTGTAAATCTAATTATTAATCATCAAAAAACATATTAACTCTCTTGAAAAATCTAGCATTAATACATTACACGCTACAGTGAAAGGAACTGCATCGAACTTAAACATACACGACTGAAATGACGCCTGCGTTCTCTAGCATGACACATTTATTTAATCTCCATAAATACAACAAGCCTTGAATAAGGAACTATAACAGGTTAATATAAATATTTTCCACAAGTTGTTTACCAGAATTCGTACAATTGAACGCATATGATCGATGCACCGTTACGCGGACGGAGTGGTATGACGCATGGTCCGACCATCCGGGGCAACTGGTTTTGAAAGTTACCTTTTAGTTTTGGGAGCCTTGGTCGATGCCGGGATGAAGGCCTTGGTAATGATTGTGCTTAAGTCTTTCTTTTTAAAGTAAGATGCAGAGTTATTAAGGAAGTAGTTTTGGAAGCTATGGAATTTTGTATTAGGAGTATTTCTTTCTATGTATATGTATATTTTTAAATTTAATAGATTGTGAAATAATGTTTTGACTTAACCGGTTTGGTTGTTAAAAGGTTTTTATTTTGCAGTTGAATAAACTCGTACCCAAGACTTACAGACTACATACAGCTCATACTATTTTTTAAACAAGTATAATATTTATGGAATTCAATAGACACAAAATATCACGCCTCCGTTAGGTAGGAGTCGACGGAGACCAGCAAGAATTTTACCTTTTATTCTCTGATGTATTACCTGCGAATACATTTCTCACAAAGTCTCGTACAGTTCGCAAGTGATCGTATACCGTAGTAAATGATGGAACGGTATTGAATCTCCCACGCGAACTAACTGCCTACTAACTGGGTTTCATAAAATTGAAGATTGTGTGCGAATGTAAGAAACGCTATAAAAGACGTTGAGGTTATTGACCTTATCACAATTGAATATATTTCTGGAATGGTAATGGGCTCTTAAATCAATGTCCTAACTTTCTTTTGAGCCATATGCTCAAAGTCGTCTTACGTTTTTCAACGATAGACGAATGGTAGATCTAATGTGATGTTAACAGGTGTAATTCTATCTAGATTAACGGATTTAAACATTAAATGATTTATTTAATTAATCCTTTCTTGCACTGTACAGAGATACAAATAAAAAATAACACATTAAAAATAATAGTACGTTGGCCATATCACGCTAAGTAATTTCTTACAGGCAATCATATCTGATCCCTAGATTTCACGAGGGAATTTTATGGTTCAAAAGAATCTGTTATTGTGGGAATAAGGAAATAGCAAATAGATGTGTTTGAATTTATGTTACTGGTCTGAATTTAATAAATCCTGAGTTACATTTCGCTGCTTTAATTTGATAACGACATATCTCAAAAATGAACTTTTTTCAGGAGAGCAGTTTAAATAAAGCAAAATAATTAATTATTTATATATTTTATTATAATAATGATATCTCTTTGAAAGTTGCTTAAATCAACGTATAATCTATCAAAAATATGAGTTTTATTCACATAGTATTTTAGATTAATTTGTGTTTAATAAAACATTATCATCAAAATACACATTTCGTTATGTGCCACTATCAAATTAAAGCAGCGATTTAAATTTCGCGTGGCGTAGGAAAATGAATAGAATTTTGAAACTTTTCTTTGTTTATTAATTTTAATAGCAGTGGTTTCGTTTGTAAATTGTCATGTTTCCTATGATAAATAATATGGTTTCCACATACGATTTGGTGGTCTAAAGTTTTTGTTTGCGAAAAAACTTCTCCATTTACCTATGTTTATGTGTGGTTAATATTAATTTATGGTATGGAATACATACGATTCACGAATTCTTCAAAGACTACTCTAAGAATTTGTTCTATAATAATTTGATTCCGAACCGAAACATTACTGGTCGAAATTTTTTAATAATTCACACGAATTTTTGAATCAATATCTTCTAGTCTACATTTAGCTTTAAAGTTTTAGAATGTAGACCTAATCCCGTCACTGGGCCATGGATTATACGAGTACGGATTACAGATAGAATTTCCTTATAATTGACGGCGCAGAAGCCATTGACCCATTGAAACGGATACGCGATTAAAAATAGTTCTCAAACTTTACGACCGGACGTGTTTCGCCACGATTTAATGGCTATGTGCGTGGTTATATGTATTCATATATACACGCTTGTTTTTTTCAATCACTATGCGCGACCGTGACTGCCGTGAAGGCTCAAAGTTTGATGTAAGCAGGTGTCATTTTTCTAGTAATTTTTAGTGCACTATGTCGACGTAGCTTGTATGTGCCAATATTTTAGTTTGATGTTACTTTATATTATGTACGGATGTGCATGTATTTGTAATTCAGTTCGTGGAATGCTTGTGTAATTAAATATTTTATTTTAATGTTCTGGAAATTAAAATATGGAAAAATTCCTGAGATAACGTTTGTTTATAGATAATCTTCTTGTGAAATCGCTCTAGATGATTTGGGAGGCCCAAGTTCAGGAGTAGACATCCTATGTCTGATGATATTGTTATTGATGTTGTTGAAGATGATATTGTAGTTATTGTTGATGATGCTGCTGATCATGATGATAATGAAGATGTTATTGATGCCATGAATGTTTATACTCAAAGATTGTTTTTGTTGACAGGCCCGGGCAAACGGATCACGGGCACGGCGGCGGCGGCGCGCTGGCGTACGGGGGCAAGCCGGCGGGGGCTGTGGTGGCGGGCCCGCAGCCCCGGCCGCCGCCGGCCGCGCCCTACGCCCCGCAGCCCTACCCGCCGGCTCAGCTGCGTCTCCACCAGCCCGGATATGGCTCAGCAGCGCTCTCTTATAGGTATCTATCTATAGCGTTTCCTTTATGCTCGTCTAAACTAGTCTCGGCTGTATAGTTACCAATGGAAGCAGATATTTTTAAAATTTTGTTTGATTATGGTAATCTATAGAAGTAGGAAGTGGTTTTGATAACTTGTTTCGTACTTGACAGCCTTATTCTTGAGGAAGGTTTTTGGTATATATAACATCTCACTAAGACCTTTAGCCAAGCAAAAAGAAAGGAGTATGAATTAATAATACAGTTACCTTGATTGAAACATCTTAGCAGGCCGGCATAATTGTTTCCATTGGCATGTTACTGCCGTCTGATGCCAATGGATACTCTGCCTGGGCGGCATTTGCGCTTACCATCAGGTGCAATGTGGCCATTATGCCGGCCCAGGTTAAAAAAAAAAACATACTGTTTGTATAGGTAAATAGAAAAATCAACAGTTTCACATTAGTTAAGTTTTACCATAACTAGACCACAGTATTATCTATGTAAAGTTAGTCCCATAGCATTCAGTTTATCTTTGAAAGTATTAATCTTGGCAACTGCAAACTCGAGCCAGCTTAACCGGAGGGGCTCATTAAAAACTGGGCCGCTTGGCCGACGTGCTTAACTCGGAATAAAAGTAGGACTCGCTACATATTTACACAGAAAGATATATACAACTATATGTACTATCATATCTGTATTAGCTCATGTACGTCCCAGTGCAGGGTTAGTGCCTCATCTAAAATTGAGAGTACGATTGAGAGGTGTTAGAAAATAGTCCACCACGGTGGTCTATTGCGGATTTGGTAGACTTTACGTATCATAGAAATTCTTATAAATCCTCGTTTATTCGGGTAGAGACTATGTATAATTTTCGTCCAGGGCGACTTCCTACGTAGAAGCAACCCTTTATTGCGCATTATGACGCAAAATACATATACCGTTGGTTAATGATTATATTCATATGTTAAGGATCGATTCCTCGTCCCCTTATTCTACGCAAATTTCTACCCATTGCGCAATAACAGCGAAAAACCATTGAGTTAAAAATCTAGGATAGGTCCTTCAGTATATTTGGAGTTTCAAAAAGGTGACCGTGAATAATAAATTACATAATTTAATAGATTTCGTCTAAACCTTGATAAAAATTTACATATATATTTTTATTAAACTTTCTGTCATAATACAAGCAAGAATTTTAAAAAGTTGTGAGCGATAACTTTTTTTAGTAACGTTCCACTAGGGATGTACTGGAGCGCACCACTTACGTCGGAATTTTTTACTGTACATAATATATTTATGACACTAGAAATAACTAAGCCATTTCCAATAACATTTACTCGCCGTTATGTCGAAAGCGTTAGCACGTATGCATAAGTTAAAATTTTATGAGTCATTTAACGTCTCAAAGGTAATATTTGGTGAGGCTTTTGTAAGCGATGTTCCCAGAATTCAGACTTGACTTGTGTTTGCATATTTCGTCTGATTCTTGAGGGTTTATTGATGTATGCGGTCGGATACAGCCTGTAGGATATTTTACTATGACTATTGTAGATTAAGAAAGGTTGTAGTCTTCATAGCGCATTTGGTTATAACGGTTGAAAAACTAAAGGTTGTATCGATCTCTACACTGAGACAATCGGTGTGTCTTATCATTGTAAGAACGCAAATAACTTTTATAATATGTTACTTTGGAGTTCTGAATTGCACATTTTTGGTGTATTCGATAGTTACTTAAAATAACTGCCCTAAGAACGAGAGTCTTGGTAAGAGGTGTAAGGCTTATTTATAAAATTATACATACTTCAATGAGATGTAGTGTCTTAGAATAACGGACTTTTTTTTTCTCAATATGTCTTCTGCCTGTAATATGCATATAATTCTTCATCAAGTTAGCAATAGTTCCTCACCGTTTCCTGTATTCACTTGACATTCCTCGCAGACAATCCAACGACAGCTGCCGGCTGCTTGCGACGCACAATGAGTTTCGTACCGCTGCATTGATAGCAAAACAACGCGCTATTGTTGTGACGCAGTCGTAGGACTGAGTGACTCCATTACTCATTACTCATTAGTAATGTCTTTAATTATCTGGGATTTGTCTGTCTAGGTTTAGGTCAGTGTGGATGAAATGACGCTTATTCGGGAGTAGAGAAGATGTGCCTGTAAAATAGTAAATAGTAATAGTAAATAGACATTTATTCCTTGAAAACCAAATTAATGTGACTACAGCATTGAGCAGTTCTACTCTATGCCTCTATATCAGCCCATTTCACCCGACTGCTGGCTATGGATCTCATTTGCACGCCACATTTTTCTGTCCTGTGCCAAGCGGAATAAGCGGATACACTTATCCTGCGACTCTCACGATGTCATCCGACCTATCTATCACGTAGGTAGTCTTTGAGATTACCAAAATGGCGACGATCTATTAAAATTTTTGAATGTATTGCTTTAATTAAGCAGCACGTTAAGTGTGAAAACATTGTCCCTATAAGTTTATTATTTTATTATTAAGCACAGAGGAATGGAAAAAAATGTGCATATTTTATTTAAACGACACGACGCGACGCGACGTACAGTGCGTAACTCTATCATGGCTTAACATATTAATTAGTATTCTTTTTAATGGTATACGCTTCTTAATATGCTAACAAAATGCTTATTCCATGCCATATTTCTCGTGTTCTCATGTCCATGCTCTGGTTGGGCAGAGATCACCTTGATTGATAAGACCGCCACTAGTACTTTGTTTTCTTTAATGTTTACTTTTTTATTTGTCCCTAGTGTACAATAAAGATAATAGATAAATGAATAAAAAAACGATATGCTGTATTTGTACAAAGGCAAAAAAATCCAAGCCATACCAAAACTACAAATCCTAAGGCTCGCCTCACTGCGGTACTTCAAAAAATATTTGCCTGTATTTCTTTTAAAAACTCCTTTAATAAAACAGAATGTATAATTCGCGAAAGAACCTGCGGAATGTGGGCGGAATTCCTTATTTAGGGCTCTTATTTGCGGGTCGCAGGGAATGCGGAGGGGTGGAATTTTCTTACTACCCTTTGACGCTATTTGTCCAAATTTAAATCGGCGTTAAAAAAGATTTATCAAGTTCTAAGAATGTTGAGTGTTTTGTTAAGGGATTTTTTTAGCTTATTTTAAAATATTTAATCCAAAACAGCTAAGTTGAATTTCTGTCGGTACTTTATTTTACGAAGAAATGGACTTCAATGGAATATTCTGACATAAAGAGCCATGAGAGATATATTTTATTAGACAATAGATTGAAGCTACCAATCTATTGCCATCAATCTCTCATATGTGAGAGACCACCTGAGTGGGTACCACCGCAATGTCTATTTCTCCCGCTAAACAGCAGTGTAAATGTACTGTTGTGTTTTGGTGTGAAGGACATTGTAGCCAGAGTAACTACTGGACATATTGAGACTATAACTCTAATGTCTCAGGATGGCGAGCGCAGTGTTGCTACTGTTTGAGCGGTCGTATCGCTTATCATCAGGCGAACGGCTTGCTCGTCTCGCCATTCATTGCAATAAAAAAAAACAAGGACTGTATAGAATCTCTGTTATTGCTTCAATAGTGATAATTTATGAAAGCAGTTACAGAGTAATGTACGTTTTAAAGTCCTTTAATGAATTGATTTTGAGAAATTTGCCACCAATGTGTTCATGTAACTATAACGGCTTTATTCATAGACGTGCTGAACCTATATACCTGAACCTATAAATTATAGTTATCGAATGCTTTGTCCCTTTCAAACCACTTTTGAATTCAGTTTGAGTGAAGAAGACAAAGCATTAGACAAGTAATATGGGTTTTAAATTGCCTGTTCCATTGTATTGGTGCAGGCAATGTGTAAAGGACTAAACACACAAATACAGCCTATTTGACAGGCTCTGTTGGTTAGATGTTGGCTGTGAAACGAGAGGCCGCAAGTTCGATCCCCGCACCGAAACCAATATTTTTGTGAAACACAGGTATTTGTTTCAGGTCTGGGACTTTGTGAGACCGAAAAGTCTCTCGCAGTTCTTAATTTCCACGACACAAGACTCGATCTTTGTATGGAGTTGTGACTATGTATGTGACTTTTGGGTGTATTTATTTGTTTAATTTACAGTTTTCTACAAATGTATTTTGATGCACGCTCGTTAATTTTGAATATTATACGAATAGGAGCAAAAAGCACAAACAATTTATATTAAAAACAAGTAAATATGATTAAGCCGTCAACGAATATAAGTAAAAAACCGAGGATATTAAGGTCAGTCTCGTAAAAACACTTTAAATGCCACATATAAATTAAGTTTCTTGACATTTTCAATATTTCGTGTAGTTAACGACTAGTAAAAGATTTAATTAGAAATACAAAACGCAATGACCTGATATAATGACGTATGACCTTGGTGTTAATTTTTGGTAAGGTCAAGAACAAGGTTCTTATGAGGTCATCTATGAGTCAATGATGAGAATAGTAAATATAATTACTGATTATTCCAAGAATGGGATAAGGATATTTGGAATTATTATAACTGGAATGAAACCTATCCCACGACGACGATTCATAGGACATACACGTAGCCCTTATAATATTAATAACAATGAGAATTTACTGTGTGCTGCTAAGGAGATGAATATCATCGATACTCAAAACTGCATTATGTTTCCCATTAGGGGGCTACTCTATAATACGAGACCAAGTTCAAATGTTCTCCCCAGTTGCGGTGTAGTCTTAAAATGAATAAAAATGTCAGGGGCCCTAGTATATTCATCCGAAACGAAGTTCGAAACTTTGGACGTACGAAGTTTGTGAGATACGAATGTACCTACTCTGTAAATGTTCGGATTGCCGATATATTCGAATCAATCATTCTTCGATCCGAAGATTCGAATTTCGTGTTACAGAGTAGGTTTCGAAACGAAAAACGTCACGAAGATTCGAATTTTGAATTTATATAGTAGGGTCCCAGTTACGTCTACCAGGTACAAGTCTTAGAAATACCGCCCCGAGTTGGCAACCCTAGACCCCGTCACGCGAGTCTCGCGCCCCACAATGCCCTGGGAACCATAAACAATGTTTTTGCACAACAAGCCCAAGATTACATTGTCTCTCAAAACTAACGATCTTTTTAATGTTTAAGTTTCGCTGAGAATTTCGTTATCCGCGGTTTCATTTCCTGATGTGTTTGACTCATCTCTTTGTCTGGGAATTATTACATTTCAATTATAACTACATAGCTTCAGGAAATTATATTAACTAGCGGCCTGTTGTTAATGTTTTTGATTCCACTCCACATCAAGTACATGTTATTTTTCGTAAAAAACTGGGACACCATGTATATGTTTTTACATATAAATCTTCTTGAATCACTATATCTATTTAAAAAAACGCATCCAAATCCATTGTGTATTTTTAAAGATCTAAGTACACATAGGGACAAACAGACTGGAAGCAACTTTGTTTTATGTTATGCAGTGATGGTTAAGTCGTGCAACAAAACGTGGTTATTGCTTGTCTTTAAAATACAGACAATAATTATTTTGTACACTCATACATAGTCCTGACCCTACACTAAGATCGAGTATTGTGTTGTCGAAATCAGAAACTACTAGAGACTTTTCGGTCTCAAATGCACTGTTATATAAATATGTTACATTATTTAGTAGTTATCAAACCCACAAACTGTTGTAATTGTTAATAATTTTCCCTAAAAAGAGCCCATAAATTGACTTAATGAAATAATTAGTATAAACGTTGTAATATGCTGTATAGTGAGACATTTTAATATCAATGATAAAAATATAGTCTTATGCAGTATGGCGTCGTTTTAGGCACGTAAAAACGTTATTAATTTCTGAGTAATGTTGAACCAGTTTACGAGCAAATGGCGCTTGTCATCATGCGAATGATCTATTCGTCATTTTGGCAAATAAAAGACTGCAGTCATTGACAGTCATATTTACTAACGAATGACGTCATAAATCCATTAATCTAGATATTAGACTATTTTCGTTCAAATGGCGCCAACGGCCTTATACATAGATAATTTATAAACCTATTTAAGCCATCGATGATTTTGTTTTCTTCACTCAAACTGAATTTAAAAGTCGTTCAAAAGGGACAAGACATTCGATAACCAAAATAGGTTTATAACCTTTCTATGAATAAGGCCAGAAATAGACAACTGTGTGAAAATTTAAAATAGTTTTATTTTTTGCGGCGCGGCGGCGTGGCTTCGCGTGACAATGGCGAATATCCTTCGTATCGGATAATCGCAGGATATCCCACGATAGACCGACACAATAGCAACAATCGTGGTCAACACACTTACTTCACTTTAATCGACATTCATGGTACGGACAGAAAAAGAGTACTTACCACGCCTATTTATATTTTATCTATAAATATTTCTTTATTATCCGATTTTGATAGCTTTGGGTGTAAGAATTTGAAGTGTTTAATAGATGTGCATACATTTTTAATATCCAGACATTGTATATTAAATGTTGTTTTAATAATTGCACATAAATACTATTTATAATTATTATCTATGTGAAGGTCAAGTGACCTAAAGATCACTGGATATGCATACCAGCTGCTTTTAACAGTTTCTTTGGTTATCATTTTGAAAAGTTTGTACTCGGATGGCTTAATAATGATAATAAAAAAAAAATACTCTCTAATTATCTGTTCGAAGTAAAATCTTGTTTAAAACTTAAGCAATTAAAACCATTACACGAAGATAAACAAATTAATATCTCTTTAAGTCTTCAGTAAACTTACAAGTGCAGATCAAAATAACCCGTTGGCGTCGCTCCAAGAGAGTTATGAAAGTGCTCGCAAATAACACGATGCGTGTATTGAGAGGAATTGCATTCCCCTGTCACCCTTCCCCTCCCTTCCAAACATTTATTTTCGAACAGTGTTACGTTGTCACTTGTTCAATTTTTTTGGCTGTACATTCGAGTTTCCTTGCACATGGCTTATGAATTCTAAAATCCATAGCGAATATAGATACGGTCAAAGTTACATTGACTGAAAATATGTTGAGGTTTCTCACTGATTGAAATGCGAAACCAAACCGTTAGTTTTAATGGCTTCCACAGTCCAACTAATACTAACTTTTCCAATCTAATTTATAGACATACCAACACATCAACGATTGGATGGTTGGAACGTCGGGCGATAGTGTGGAATCATGCCAAAGTTTTGAGGATGTCCGGATATTCAAATATTATGTATTAACAGTGGAATTTGCTTCGTATTATATTTTAGTATTTTCCTCAACATGCGCGCGTCTTTTTATAACGATTCGCAGAAGCGTGTGCGCTAAGAATACATCGGCGTTCTAATGTCAGTGGAATTTCGTGGCTTAGACCTTAAACTTTGTTCATCCATTCATGTTTTTTAGCAAGTTCTTTGGCATTATATCAATATTTTAGGTTCAACTTTATAGTTTTTAGGCTTGTAAAATAGGAGTAATTAATAAGCGAGTCGTCTAATATAAATTGTCACTACTGGCTGCAAACATTCATAATTCTTCAAGTAAAACTTATTTTTTTGTATTTAAGGATCGGAAGGGAGGATGAAAATAAAGACGTTAGGATTATCGGGACTCGCTGGTTTTACGACAGGCTAAATACAACATCAGTTTTTAAGCAAAACTAGATTTATTTGATTCCGAGACGTAACATCGGCTAAAACTTACTGCATTTACTGACAAAATGCCACTTAAAAACTCAGCAATTGTGTTAACAGTTTCCAGTAGCGTCTGTTGCCAAGCGCATTACGACACAGCAATGCACAAACAACAATAAGCAGTAAACAAAAGTGTCGTGTGACGACATACACAGAACGTAACGCGACACCGACAGACTTGATACGATGAGTGTTGTGTTGTGCCGACAATCATACTGTTACAACATGTGTAATGTTAACGTTATTTTGATATTATTTTCCTGTATTGAATCAGCATAATAGCTTAATATTGAGGATGAGACTTGATAAACGAGTTTGTAGTCCACGATACTTATGTATTTTTGGTGTACCTACTACAAAAAATATAATAAAATCGATTAATTTAAATATTAATAAAAATAAGTAGATGTTACGCTAAGGTATCTAAAACAGAAGTATAGCGAACAATCCAATATTTCCTCTTTATAATATTAGTATTTCTATACTCATTTGTTCGCTTTGTAATATTAGCATAGGAAAACTAATATAAAAAAGAGGAAATATTAGATTTTTTGTTTTGAATAGGATCTGAAACTACTGAAAAAAATCCCCAATAGAAACCTACATTATCCCTGATGAACATAGGCGGTTAATAAAACGAAAGAAAATAATAAAAAATATACTCAACAATTACGTACATAGTCCTAACCCAACTAAGATCGAATCTTGTGTATTGGGTATCGGAAACTACGTGAGACTTCGCTCTCAAACAACAAACACCCAAAGAGTTGCATGAATTGTGAAATTAAATCTGAAACTTACTAAGAATATACAGATAAGTAAATTGTAGACGACATTAATGCGGGCATGCAAATAGTATAGTGTTTAACAAGTTAGATAATATTCAAACTAATTAACGCGGGCATGCGGGTTTCCTGTTTTACAACCGTTTGTAAGAGATCAAAATAAAACGCCAACACAATGCTGAATCACAATTATAAGGCACAAATGGTATTTAGATATAATAGTAACGAAGTAGTCTTATTGGCCATTAGACTACTATGGATTCCATTTCCATATGTGTGTGGCAACTATCATATTTACTAAGACAATCTAGACTAACTGTATATTTTTAGTGTCACCTCTGCATACTCCTGTAGAGGAATATGCGTGAGCTTATGTTTGAAGCCAGAAAGGCCACTAAAAATTCCGAAACCATTGCCTTAAACGGCGATCATACATATTTATTTGAATCTATATTGTACACATTTTAAATAAACCCAATATACAGATACAACCCATTTTATATTGCAAGAACCCTAAGATGCACATAATAAATGTAAATGGACTATTACACACAAAATGCAAATAGCCAATTAAAAGAACGTCTTGCAAATGAATTTTCTCGCGGAAGTGAAGGTATTAATCGATACTCGATAGCAAGTTGTCGACGCCGAATATTTTTACATAATGTTGGAACAGGCGAAAATAACATCACGCGAGGTTGGACTGTCTGCCAGCCGCAGCACGTACGGCAGACACGTGTCTTTTACTTGCATTCATAGCAATATCATCTAATATTACATACATACATAAACTCACGACTCTTTCCCAGAAGGGGGTAAGCAGTGTATGCAATGTATCATCATTATGTTTATATAAGTTCTTCACATAAATTGGTAGATAAGAAGCTAAGTAAAAATAAGTTCCCCCTGCCCCGTGACCACGAAAGCTGCAAAATAATCGAAACGTGGGAAGTGAAAAAATGTGAAAATCAAACCAAATTCGCGATAAAATCCGCAAAAAATAGTTAATTTCAATAAAAATGAGCTAATAATTCATACAGCGTCTTCGTGATTAAGATTCTTGGTTTGTTTAATGTCTTGCACCACAAACGCCACTCTTCCGATTCACATTAAAAATATTAATGGCAATTGACATCATTCGATGACTAACTAGTCCGACTGATGATTCATGTAGAAGCAAAAAACATTTAACCGACGCGCCATCAATCAAATGAGAAGTGAAAATCGATAGCTGAAATATTAGTAAGCTAGGCTTTAATGTATTGCGTAAAAACGTAGGAAGTCTCAGTTATCAGAGTAATAAAGTACCTACATAGTACATACTATACAATAAACATAGTATGCGATAGGCAGAATTGCTACTAGGGAAAATAAATAGTTCACTATCTATTTCCGTCTGAAGACATGATGGCGTGAATTTATTTGCATTTTTCAATTTCATGCAACGAATATTACATTTTCAAGTCGAAAATCTCATATAATATGTTCGGGGTGGGAATTCTCCCATTAATTTTTGAAAACTGGGAATAATGCTGCATATGACATTTTTAAGTCGAAAATCTCATACATATCCGGTTTCTCCCATTCATTTTTGTGAAGTGGGAACAAACCTAATATACGTAATGTGGGCTGCTATGATAACTTACGATTTATCGCACTTATTCGGTCCACTGTTATTACATACCTATGTATATCAGGTTCAGAGATAAATGGCGCTATAATATTGACTTAAATAGTTGATAAATAAAAAATAAGATTTATTTTCGATAAAACATGTCCATGTCCCAACATGTAAAACTTATATTTTTTGTTGCGCAGCGTGTAAAGGTTATCCGGTATTTATAACTACAATAGTTCATTAGCAACCATTACAGTCATCAATCATACATTGTAATTTCTTTACGTGTTGTACAATTTATTTAACTTTGTGTTGTCGGTTGTCACCAAGTTGTCACAGTTCCCGCTTTCGTCATTTGCAATTTGCATTTCATTCATTCGTTCGTTCACCACGTGGATCGGAGTTCGGACGCGGCGATAAAAGTTAGCTAGGGAAAATCAAAATATTCCAGTGTTATACGCGATAAACTGTACGCGTCTTTATTTAGTGCGCCACGTTGGCCTCCACGTGGCTTGACAGCGCGGGACGCCCGTCGAATAATAATAAAAAAATAAACAATGCGAGCGCGCGCTACAGTTAGCTCCCTCGCCCCGCGCGCAACCTTGGCCTTTCTCCGCGCTGCCGTCCCTCCGCCGCCGCCGCCGCCGCCGCCGCCGCCGCCCGCCACCCGCCACCCGCCGCGACCTACACACATTACACACCAAATACCAACTATAAACATTACATTTATCTGCCCATATCAATTAATTAAACGATTTTGTTACGACCTTTTTTTCTAAAGTAACGTGAGGCGTCTTAGTTCCATACGTAGTAACCGTTTAGAAACTGCAGTGAAAGCACAAAAATCGCCAGCGTGAGGTTGTTTATTTACGAGGCTGTATGGTCGTCGACCCTTGCTTGTTATTGGTCGACGAATAAAACTGTCAAATGGCCGTGTACGAGCTGCGCAAAAAATACATAAAAATATCGTTGCAATTAAATAAAAAAATGTGTTACAGTGCGTGCAGTGTTTGAGTTTTTACGGAATGTTTTATGATTATTATAATTCGGACGTGTGGTAGGTAGATTTTATTATATTTGCATAAACTATGTGTGTGTTGAATTATGTACAAACATTCGTCTTGTTCGTGTTGGAAACTTATACCTATTGTAATGTTGAAAGCCTGGAGAAAATTGTTTTCATAAACTGTAAATATTTTTAACATTGAACATACGTAGTGACATCTGGTTGTGAGAGAACAAAACGTAGTGACTTGATACTTGATATAGATGGCGCTATTAATAATTATAGTAATCATTGTGCAAATTAACCCTTAAATGCCATGCTTACTATGAATAAATGATTGGTGCTTTAACTTCTCACCTCTCAGCAGTCTTAAAGAACGCACTTATGCATGTACCAATGCATGCATGATAAAAACCATTTGGGATGATTATTTATGACAGGTACCGGTAATAACTGATGGCTGTTCCGTTAGAGTTAAGAGGTTCGGTAGCTCGCATCACACATAGTTACCACGTGGTCAGTTCTTTCTCTAACCCTGAATCTTTAAAGAGGCGCCTGAAAAAGCCATTGAGGAACTTTCCTCCTCAAAGCCATAATGAAGGTAGCATAGTGCACTTTACTACAAGATTCTTCCAAAGGCTTCCATCCAAAAATGATGATAATGATGTCATTATTTTCAGCCACAGGACCTCGACTATTGGATATAGCTCTAACCCAAGGATTCCCATAGGGACCCTTGGGGCCTGTGTAGCTTCCTGCAATGTTCAATCTGTTTCTGTATAAGCCCATATACGTCCCACTGTAAGACACGGTCCTCCTCTACAATCGAGAGTGATTGAGAATGTTCAATAGTATTGTGTGTAATGTTCTCTGTGTTCATATCCCCGCTGGTTGCGTTGCAGGGACGGCAGCTACGCGCGCGGGGGCGGCGCGGTGGGGGAGTACCGCGGCGGCGTCGGCGGCGTCGGCGTCGGAGGCCGCATGTCCCTGCTCGGCGGGAGCTACCTGCCGCCCCCCGCGCCCGCCGCGCATCACCCGCCGCCCGCCGACCCTCCCCCCTTCAAGAAGATCCGCCTGGCTGCAGACAGACCGCCGATCACGCAGCTGCCTCATCACCAGCCGCTTAGGGTGGATACTAGGGTGAGTAATCCACGTCTGCTGTCAAACCCTATAGCCCTGTAGATAGTTAGAAGCCTAGTAGGTGGTTAGAATTAGCAATAGTGTCAGAAATAGTTGGTGATCAGACTCAGTAATCAATAGGTTATTAAAAATCCGATAAGGGTCAATAATAGGCTCCAAGGTAATGAGAAATTAACTGAGCTGATCCATTAGAGTAAGTCAACAACTGTAGGATCATACAGATCAGCGTAGAAATAGTCAGACATTGGTTTCTTAAACATAGTTGTTATCAAACTCTGTAGCCTGTAATTAGATAGTAGATGATTTAGGAACGTTGGCTAAATTGGTAGCTAAGACTACGGGTATACCATCAACTGTTAAAACAGTACTTAGTAGTAGTTTTTTATTCTAATTAATACCGAGACAAGCATGCCATTCGCCTGATGGTAAACGATACATCAGCACCTGGACAATAGCAAAACCATAGGACACCATGAATAACAAAGCAATGCTTGGCATTTCACTACCCTCGCCATTGTGAGGCATAAAATGTTAAGTCTCAATGTGCCTATTAGTTACTCTGGCTTCAATGTCCTTCAAACCGAGCTCAACAGTACATTTACACTGCTCTTTTTCAGTGTAGAATTCGTCTATAAATTATGTCACTTCTAGTAGAATCGTAGCAGTTTTATTTTAGTTATCAGGCGTTCAGAACATTAAGCAATAGGTATGCCTTCTGCTTCCTAGATAATCTAATTATTCATAGACTAAAAAATTGTAACAGACAGATTCTCGAACATTCTAAACGGACATATATCTCGGAATGAAACTATATCAACATTCATGGCATATTCCTAACAGCCTATTAAAATATTATTCAGGGGAATGGTTACAGCTGCTTTCATTAGATGCCCAAAGCTATTAGTAGTTATGCAAAGCTGAAGCGATCGTTATTAGATTTTCCATGTCAGTTATTGGTTCTGCAATCTACAATGTAGGTATATTGTAGATTGCAGATTGTAAAAATTTCTGAAAATATTAAATTCTTGACACAGCTGAAAATTAGCCCATGTGCCAAGACGAAGCCAAATTTTGTCAAATTTATGGCCGTAGAAAAATAAAATACAAAATATTTAGGATCTACCTAATAGTCCACTTCAATAACGATTTCAACATATTTTATAGATCCATACTATCATTATCCATTCAAAGACTTTGATTCCAAATATAATCGAAGGTGTACAAAACTGTAGTTACTCCCAAAATACTAACTCACTATTACAATCTTACTGATATCATTAACCCTCTATTCATTGTTTTAGAATAGTATAACTGATGTTCATTCTTGTTCTTCCTATGCTCTGCGCTAAGGAAGAACATACGTACGTACATTTGTCTGCATTTATTCGATATATTTGATGGTAAGAATCATATATGATAGTGTTTGTAAGAATATGACTTAACAGTCAAAAAATATACATATGGAAAGGAATAAAACCTCTTAACTACATCTGTATTTTTCTATAGGTTATATTTTTCATTTCTGCCGCAATTATTTGTTTCAACCTCCTCCTATTTGTTTTATCTTTCTGATTAATTTCGATGAGGGTTAAACACAAGCTAGTGTCCCTTAGTGACTCGCCGATCTCCGGAGCTCGGTGCCAATTTTTTGCACGCTGTTGATCCTGTCAGACAGGAGTTGCAGTGGTGGGTATGTGGGCGGGATTTTTCTTCGGCTATAATTGTTCTTTATTTTATCTATAACTGCAATATTGTGATATGGTTCTCCAAGAATATGAGATACCGAAAATTATTAGTCTCAGTTTCGTTTTGTTTTCATCTCACTTTATTACATTTCATAGCTATATCTCTGTCTATATTATCTATCTCTAAAATCTTATGACTTACTAAGTTAATAAATCATTTGTCTATTTGTTCTACGATTGCATTGTTTGTAATTGTAAAGTGATAATAGTCAGTTTGATTCCAGAGCCATTATTGAATTGACATTAAGGAACTACGAAGACTTATCCTTGCAGTATTCAATTTCCGAATCTATTGCCCCATATATTTAAAACAAGGATTAGATTACTATAACCCATTAAGAGAATAATTGGCATTTCAATCCTCAATTTTATCAAGACCTAAGCTAGAAACATCATTTCGCAAAATTTCTTAGAACTAGCTATTTCCATCATCGTGACAATCTTTATGCAAGGCCTGTGTTTACCAGTCGAAATCATGTGGCTAATGATCAAAAGACCAGGTCACATTGGCCCCTCCGATTGCTTGCGAGTAAGTCCGCACACGTTACTCGTTGTAATAGTGTTTTGGCCGATCTTTCAGGAGCCGGTGAATACTTACAACACAGTGGAGGTGCTGTCTCCCAACCCCCCCTCCGAGCCAGCGGCGGAGGACCAGAGTCTCAGGACGACAAAGGATGATCTCTTGCAACAGATATCCAAGGTAATGCAGATACATCAACTGTGTGGCAATGGGCGACGACCAGATCCGTGACAGATATAACAAGTAGATCAAGTAATAAAGATAATCGAGACTTGAAGAATATTGGGGAATGTTTCGATTTAATGAAGCTAAATTGAATTGATCTGTTGTTGTCAGGTGGACCGCGAGATGGCGTTGGCGGAGAATACGTTGAGCCAGTTGAAGAAGAAGCAGGAAGAGTTGGAGCAGACGGCGTCGAAGCCGGCGCGCGCGGAGGAGCCCGAGGAGGCGCCGCCGCGGCACAGGAGCCTCGCGCACTGTATATATGCTGAGAACAGGAAGAAGGTGCGACTGGCCACCTTGGGATTCCAAGATTTTCTTTTTGACGTGATTATTAAAATTTACTATCTAAAACCTAGCATACTAACTAATATAGTTTTGCAAGCTGTTCATTTGTTATTAAATGATAAAACAACACCAGATAAAGATGATGAAGTATAAACATAAATATTAAAAAGAGTAACACCTAAAGATGATACGGCAAACGAAAATGAACCAAACAAAAACTTCAATAGCGTGAAATGTGGTTAAAATGTTTATAAAGGACTTTCACCCTTCGCTTAATCTTTTACATGACTCGCTAATAAAAGACCGTATTGCAATTCCTGAATCGGCTTTCCTATATAAGCTAGAAGTAGATTTTATATAGCTCCTTAGTGCAATAAATGATCAATCAGTTGTGCAACGAGAAACTACAGGTTCGATCCTCGCAACATTTTTGATACCTGGTCCACTAGTCTGCAATGTCATGTAGTGACAATTGGGTATTTATATATACATATATGCTATAGTGCGTACAGATAGACAGCTTGCATTATCTGCCTCTCATCTCATAGTATTTCATCAACGGGAAATTTGACATCAAAATTTTTGACGTTAAGTTGAAATATTTTTCCAAAGCATTTTTGGCTGTATATCTTGAAATATTTTCCTCGAAAGATGTCAACTTTCTTTGGAAGTACTCGTTGGTCACCATTTGGTTGCTAAGAGAGAAAATCGGGTGCATCGCCTACTGTCTATTTATTTGCAATTTGTTTAATAATCAAGACTTTGTACATTGCTTTCAACATCCGATTTTGCCCCTTATTGACATTTACGGCATTCATTGGTGTGTATGGATTGGTTATGTATTATTTCGGGAATCATAATAATGCTACCACCTTTCGAATTTGTCCCCTAGTCATCTTTTGCAACATTCATTGGAGTGGTCCTATTTTAAGCCGTCCTACATCAAGGTATTCATAATTTTGTTTATTTTGTACCATCTTAATGTTTTTTTGGGTCGATGTGTTTACTAATAATTGTTTGTGGAGTATGAAAAGTCCTACGGCCTGATTCGCAGACATTTTAAAGTCTATTTTGGTTGTCGAATGTTTTGTCTTCTTCCCTCTCATTCAATTCAAAAGACGTTCGAAAGGGACAACACATTCGATTACTAATTTAAGTTCTAAAATAGTCTATGAATAAGGTTGTTAATGTTTGTAAATATACTAACTTCCAAAATCTTTGTATAGTTTATTTGTTCGTGAATGATTTGTACATAAAAAACTTTAATTAAAGTTTATTGGGAGGGGATTTCTTAAAATTAGCTTAAAATATCATCTCCATCATTAGAAATAGGGCTTTAGAATTTAGCGAAATCATCTTACTCATATCTCATTTTGGAATGCTAATAGTAGATGCACCTTGATGGTCTGGCCTTTTTTTCATGGCGTAATACATGCGGTATTTTTACCGGCTAAAAATCCCATGTTATTCCTTCAGTATTTTAGAGATCCTTCAAATGAACACGCCAAAATTCCTCTAGTGCGTCGCCTAAAGAAGCACCGCTTAGAGGAATTGTGGTCTATGACCTAAGGCTGTTTTAAACTCACTAAGAATGGTAGTATGTATACATTTCAAATTCCTTGTCACAATTGGTTGTAAATTATAATCACGTCAAAAATTTGGTGGTGGATTCTAAATTTTGTGTTTATTTTGTAATTTGGAAGAATTCCTTTTATATTACGATTTAATCAGGAGAAAGATACCTGGTTGAAGTTGGTGTCTAGTGAATCAAAGGCGTCATTTTAATGATAATTGGCTACACCCAACATCATGGTTCACTGTGAGCAAACTAACCAATAAATCGACTAATAAGAACGACTAATAAGATAAATCAGATGATAGTAATAAATAAGATTAAATAAACTATTTCGCGTTTATGACAATAACTTGAAATAACATTAAATGTGAAATTTGAAAAGTAATATAATTTATTCTAATTATAAATTTAAAAGATAACTTAGTTAATTATGATTGAGAATTTTGAATAGTATATTAATGTAAACAATAATTTACATGCTTAAAACAAAGATATAGCAGTTGAGATTAAATAAATCGATAATAAAGACATATAGTTTGATGGTAAGGTTTATGAGCATAATAATGAGTATGGACACACAGGCGTCGACGGCACATGGGGTGCTTGCCCACCTGGGTCCGGAGTTGCTGTACCCCATCTACAACCAGCCGCAGGACACAGAAGTATATCACGAGAACATCAGGAAACATCGCGTCTTCAGGAAGAGACTTGTAGAGCACATACGGAGGATAAAGGCTGAGTCGGAAAAGGTAATTATTTGGGTCTTATGGACCTGTTACCTCATAATATATAGGGAAATTTTTAATAAAGTTGTAGAGATTTAGAAATTATTTAATGGTTAACCTAATGATATCCTTTAACAAGATGCTCTAAATACCTAATAACAATGTTTTTCTTGAATTTCAACACGCAAATGAAATAATTTGTCCAAGAAGGCAAGAAACATTGAAACATGAAATAAATACTGTGAATGGTAAAGCGGATAATTGGAAATCACCGGAAAGATCAGAAATTTCGATACTAGAATCACTAGATATTAGTCATATTTTATATATTACATCCATTTCATCATTATTTTCATCAAACCTCAGTAGCGTATCGAATTACTCACAAACCTTCTATATTTTATTGGTTTGTGACCAGTCCTTAGTCGTAATTGTGCACCTAATTGTGGACCATAAAAAATATGTACAATTTCAATTTTCTTTTTATTGCTATGACTGACGAGACGAGCATGCCGTCCGCCTGATGGTAAGCGATACGACCGCTCATGAACAGTAACAAAACCAAAACACCATGAATTATAAAGCAATGCTTGCCATCCCACTGCGCTCGGCATCATGAGACATAAGATATTAAGTCTCAATATGTCCAGTAGTTACTCTGGCTGCAATGTCCTTCAAACCGGAACACAATAGTGCATTTACACTGCTGTTTGACGGGAGAAATAGACATTGCGGTGGTACCTATCCAATCGGCTTTTCACATAATATGAAAACCTAATCAACATATTAAAATAGTTTTTACAAGTGTTATTAACCTGTGTATTGTGTTTATTTGCAGAGAGAAGACGCGTTAGCAGAAGAGTACAGCAGAAGAGCGGCGGAGTGGGCGCGGAGAGTCGAGAGGATAGAACAGAGTCAGAAGAGGAAAGCGAAGGACGCCAAGAATAGAGAGTTCTTTGAGAAGGTTAGCACATTCAGTATACTTGGAGCATAAATAAAACGTAGGTTCACATTAGAGCAGGATAGAATGTCATATCTCATTACTTATGACTTGATTCGACGAAATTACATGCGGATATGAAACTGGATTAAGCGAATGTGGTGAAAATCGAACTAAGTGGACGTCTGTAGTCTCTGTCTAGCTAATGGGGGGCAAACGCGACTGTTATGTATGAATGTGTCATTAGACCTTCCGCTGACAGCTACTGTATATAGTAAAGCGGTTAAGGACTCGTCACAGTGATCCATGGAAGTCTTGTTACATGCTTATCTTGTATAGGTATACCTTGATACAATCACGTAGATCTATGATAATCTATGATGTTATGTAGTCTATGTATGTTTAATGAAAATGTATGGTTGCATTCTTCGTATTTTGTACATATTACATCACTGATTAGTATTATTTAATTTTTTGCGTTTGTGATATGGCGATAGGCTCGTCCCCTGCCACATTATGGGACATAACACACGAGGCAAAACATGGGTGTCCTAGTAGCACCTATTCCTATTCTTTTCTGGGGAAAAGGCGTGAGTTTATGTATGTACGTATTCATGTAATCTAAACTATCCTAAAGTTTTAAAGTAATGTCATAAAGAGGAAATATTTGATTGTTTGTTTGTATTGAATATGCTCTGAAACTACGGGCCGATGAAATATTTTGAAAAAAGATCCGTGTACTGCTAGTCTTTACTTTTTTCTTCTTTCTTAATATAAAAAGTTGAGGAGTTAGTTTGTTCGTTATCTCTAATCTCGAGAACTGTTGGTTCGGATTGAAATAATCTTTTTGTATTAGATAGGTCATTTTTTTAGGAATGCTATAGGCTTTATGTCATCAAGCTACGACATGTAGAAGGAAAGCATTAGTGGAAATCTAATAAATACGAGGAAATTTTATTCGTTTTTCGTCGTCCAATTGGTCGATATTCTTAATTGATAATGTACCACTGTAACTCCTGTGAGCCAGGGTCAACAGTGGCATGCAATGTAATGACACCGAGCATTGAAGCTCGGCGAATGTCTAACTTGTCTTTAAACTGCAACGAAACTAATCAGAAAGTTTAATTAATAGTTGGAAATTCTAAATTGATAGTCGGAACTGAACTTTTATTTCTATCCGGCTGGAGCCGGGCGCTCGGCTAGTGTCCTATAATGATTGTTTCCCTCGCAGGTGTTCCCGGAGCTCCGCAAACAGCGCGAAGAGCGGGAGCGTTTCAACCGTCTGGGCGCGCGAGTCAAGTCCGAGGCAGAGCTCGAGGAGATCGCGGACGGGCTGCACGAGCAGGAGCACGAGGACAAGAAGATGAGGGCGCTCACTGTAGTGCCACCGCTGCTGCGGGACCCTAATGACACCACGCCTGTGTACATCGATACTAACCGTTAGTACACTTACACTTTTATTTTCTGTCTGAGGATCTCAATTTTTTTTATTGCATTGAGTGGCGAGACGAGCATGCCGTTCGCCTGATGGTAAGCGATACGACCGCTCATGAACAGTAGCAAAACCAAACACCTTGAATTACAAACCAATGCTTGGCATTCCAGTGCGCTCGCCATCCTGAGACATAAGATGTAATCTCAATATGTCCAGTAGTTACTCTGGTTACAATGTCCTTCAATGCGAAACACAACAGTGCTTTTAAACTACTGCAATTAGACTGTATTTTTTGTTTTTTAAAAGCTGACAGTGGAAACTTCCCAAAAACAGAAGCGATCGTGTGCGGACTATTTTTTAAAACAACCCTGATATTTACGCTGCTCAATTAAATTATTATTAATGTCAAACCTTATTCACATAGCTATGTAAATACCACTATTAATTATATTTTATATTATAGCTGTACATTGTATGAAAAATACAAGAAATTATTGTATTCCACTATTATACCATTCCATTATTATACGAGCGAGGTTTAATCACTTTATCTTGGTGTTCTTTGGAATGGTCTCGAACATTTTATCAAGTGTTTTAATAGATGTATTCGTGCATTTTAATACTACACACCATTTATAAGGCATTTTTAGCTGTAACCTGGTCAAAGTTATACTTGATAATGAATCAAAATGTTTGTTTTGCAAGCAAGTGACGTAATAATATCACGTGACCCACATTTATGGCGTCTTTAGCATTTTGGCGGTCTTATTTATCATTCAAACTTAAATCATGATTTTTATTGAAAATATAGCTGTTGACAAAGAAATAATCAAATTGCAAGTGTATCATGGTAAAATGAAAAATTTGAGATATTTTCCAAAAAACTGTCAAATATATTGATAATAGAGGAGACTCGTGCCCTGCCCCTGGGACGTATGTGGTCTACATACATACATATATAATATATACAACCAGTATAACCATTGCCCACTCCTGCAGGTCGGTGCATGGACATGAAGGCGGAGCACAAGGAGTTGCAGCTGCGCAACGTGTGGTCGCAGGCCGAGAGAGATCTCTTCAGGGAGAAGTATCTGCAGCATCCCAAGAACTTCGGCACCATCGCATCATTCCTGCCCAGGAAGAGCGTGCGCGACTGTGTACGGTACGCGTGATATTACATACTACACATTACATACTATTCTTGCTATATTCTGTTCAGATCGACTGGATATAATAGGGAACACGCATGTCGTTCTTTCAATCGATTCTATATGTTATTACATTACCGGAAAAAAATAGAAATCTTAGGAAATATGAACCAAAAAAGGTACAAAAATTATCAAAACTGCTATCAGTTTCGAAGCATTTAAACGCCATTTTAGTACGAAATTTAGTTATTGCTAAAATAATAATTTAAACCCTAGCACCCGGCTTCGTTATCGGTAGCGGTCTTGATATACCCTGTGCACTATTCAGACTAACTTGATACAATGATCAGATGAAGAAACTAACAAAAGAAAGAAAAAACACTTTTATTAGTCGCAAACAATGAAAACGACGAAAAATATAGGTGCCAAAGAACAAAATAATATAACCCCCTTATTGATAAGGATTTAACCTAGTTTTTAAATGCTGTTAATATGAGATGACATAAAAACGTTATTCATAGACATTGAGAACCACAAGTCAGTTATTTATGAGCTCATTTACTTTAAAGTGGTCAAGGCCGTAAAATCCGTTAATTAATAAGCAAGTTACAAATATTTAAAAGTTGCTAGTAGGAGTAATAGAAAAAGATGCAACATGCATGACGTGACGTCATCTTCCGTAAGGTACATGCTTGCGAAAGAGAAAACGAGTGCCCCACTATTATTAAAAACATTAATATCTCAGTCATTTTACAACCAATTTAGATGCTGTTTTTGAATTTGTATTCTTTATAAGCGATATTTTTAAGGAACCATTAAATACTGTTCGAAATCTAACCTTGGACACATTCCTATTGCAATACATTACTCCTTATATATTAATAATAATAAAAAAACGTTATTATTGCACCACAAAGTCGCTGGATGCAGGCCGCTTCCAACAGGTCTATATGGAGATACTTGGGGGAAGTCTATGTTCAGCAGTGGACTTTCTGTGGCTGAGATGATGATGATGATGATTATATCACAAAACATAAAATAAAAAAATATAAAATAGATGTACATTTAGTAAAACAAAAAAGCTTTATCGCTAAAACCGATCCCTTTCAGACATTAGATCGATATTTAAATTATATTTTGTTTGTCCAGGTTTTACTACCTGTCCAAGAAGGCGGAGAACTACAAGCAGGTCCTCCGGAAACCGCGGGCGAGGCGCTCGGCGCGGAACCCAGCGCGGGCGCCTCCTGAACCTGACCTGCCGCCAGGAGTCACCACCAGACTGCAGAGATCGCAAGGTGACCTACAATGCTGCTTTATTACTGATCACTATAGCACCCGTGTCATTGTTTATCCCGTGCTGCTTAAAACATCTGGCTTGTCCAGTTGTATATATTTATATCAAAGGAGAATACCTCTCAACTCAATATATTGTCACCCGCTTTGTTGCCGAGGGAAGTGGACAAATTGTTTGCTTCCAACTCTACCTATTGTTTTTCTTTCTGATTAATTTCGATGCGGGTTAAAAACAAGCTAGTTTCCCTGAGAGACTCGCCGAGCTCCGAAGCTCGGTGTAAATTATTCTTTGTGTGCCGCTGTTACTCTCTACGCAGATCAGATTAAAATCACTGATGATCAGGGTGATTGGTTTGAGTGGAACTGTGAACACCGTCTTACTGAGGTGCTAATGTTGAGTATTGATGATGGTAAAGGGTATAGCTAAAAGTTTGGAGAGTTTAAATTCGAAGTTGATAGGTCTAGCTAGCGTTGGGATAAGTTTACCTAAAACATTGATTACATAACTTAGGACTTGTTATACTACTAGTTAAAACATTAATGAGTTTAGGTAAAACTCTAATATGGTTACAATTTAATTTCTCTAATTTAACTTGTATATTTATCAAAGACAATAGTTTTAAGCTGAAACTTTTACGTATTTATTTAAAACATTTATAACTCTAATGTGTAAATTCATATTAATTGGCAATGTTATTCATTTCTATATGGATTTAATTGTTAGATGCAGTAAAATGCAGGCTTTAATCTTGTGATAATTACTTGATAGTCAGTTAAACCAAGCCAACCCAAGAACCATTTTTTCATCCTGATGGTTTACGACCCTATTAACACTGTCTTGCGGAGTCCTCCTCTCCTCCCCCCTCCCCATCCCCCTAGCAAACAACATCACATATGAGTATCGTGTAGTACACGTGTGTGACTCTGCAGGTACGACGGGCCGTTGCTCGGAGACGAAGGAGCCGTCGGCGGAGGAGGCGGCCGCGTCCCCCGCGCCCCCCGCACCCGCGCCAGACTCCGCGCCGCCCGCCGCGCCCGCGCACCATCCCTTCAGGTTAGATATTATGTTACTACGCACTCGATACAATTTACTGAATAAATTAGGCTTCATTAACACATACACTAGTCAATTGAATATACTTCAGCAAAAAAAGCCGATTCACACAAGTGCCAAAATCGAAATAAGGGGCCGTCCCTTAATCACGTGATTTTTGTTAGCATTTTTCAACCCCTTTAGTAATACTTGGTGAGTTTTAAGACTACCCCACCTTCATCCAACATCACGTGTATTTTTAGTACCTGCAAAGAATCTTAACTTACATTTACATTGGGACAATATTGTGAACTGTTAATGTTTATTTAAAATTAATGTTACTGTACCTATACAAAATTATGACAAATAAGGCTTTATTTCGAAACTGACATTGTGTGGGTTGATTCTATTTTACGTAAATAGGTCCTATAGTTCTACCATCATTAAGATGTAAGGCTGTGGTTACACTGACAACGTTCTTTCTTATTACAATGAATGGGCGAGATTAGCTTGCCGTTCGCCTGATGTTAAGCGATACGATCGCTCATGAACAGTAGCAAAACTAAACAACATTATGAATTACAAAGCAATGTTTGGCATGCGTTGCGCCCGCCATCGTGAGACGTCAGATATTAAGGCTCAATATGTCCAGTAGTTGTTCTGGCTACAATGTCTTTAAAACCGGGACACAATACATTTACATATATATTTATTTTACTCATGCTGTTACTGCTTCTATTGTCACTCACATTTAAAAAAAACGACTATCGATTGGACATACTGTTGTAACTATCTTTTTATTATATTATATACAAATTGTTTGCGGTGTCGGCTCAAGTGTTAATGTGAAATCTCACTATAGGTTTCTGTCTCACGCATATAGTAAAGAACGTAAGTACGGGGCCAACTGACCAATCAGGACAATGGAGCATACAAGGTTATTTCTATGTAGTCTCTGGTCACGTCTTAAGCGTATGATCAATAATGTGCACACAACAAAAGAATCCATTGTTCAGATCGCTCTAAGACGCGTTGCTCTAGTATTTATGGCCGCTTCTTAACTCTATGCGTAAGACGAAAACCTATAGTGTGATTTCACCTTTATATCCTCGGCTAATCAAATTATTGATTATACACTTGAATGAGAGCTAGCTGTGAAACAAAAGATGATGGGTTCGATTCCCGCGTCGACACCAACATTTGTTTTAGGACTATGTGAGACCGAATTGTCTCTAGTAGTTTCTGATATACAGGACATAATAATGGTATCTTAGTGTAAGGTAAAAAATTATAGTTTAAAAAACTAAACTACATTGCTCAAATATTTGGTTTTTACTTGATGCATACAAATGCATCAACAAATGAAATTAGAAACATATTAACAGAATTATACATTGCTCAAAGAATTATTTTTTACTTGTTACGTTTGTGGCACAGTCATGCTATGCTATGTTATAGCAAACAGAGATATGAAACCTCAATAATGCACCCTAATTTAATAAAGACCCCAACCACCCCTCACACACTTAAAAGAGCAATCCACTTTCGCGGCCACAAAAAAAAAACAAAAAATTAAAAAAAAAACCGAGCATTCCATTACAATTTTTCTACAATATCAATAAGGATTGCGCAGTGCACGAAGCTGGCTTTTTAATTACACCGTGTCAACACGGATACGCCGACGTGAATTATTCAACGGGCGGAGTCGGGAGCGCTCGATAGTTTTTTTTTACCTCCTTGGTTTTACGTTTGCCCGCGAGCAGTGTCTTAAGTGGATGAGAGTCTTGTCATGCGGGGATCAAATTGTGGAGAAATTAATTTTATACCTAGTTTTGATGAAATAATTTGAGCCATGGTATGCCATCTTCAGTAAGTTTAAAGGACTGGCGATCGGACGATAGGATTAATTAATGGCGAAACGAGCAAGGTATTCGCGTGATGGTAAGCGATACGACCGCTCATGGACAGTAGCAAAACCAAAACACCATGAATTACTAAGCAATATTTAGTTCCCACTGCGCTCGCCATTCTGAGACATAAGATGTTTAGTCTCAATATGTCCAGTACTCTGGCTACGATGTCCTCCAAATCGGAACACAACCGTGCATTTGACAAGATATTTTGAGCTTATGGTTTGTCATCTCCAGTTTAAAATTAAAGGACTAGTGATGATAGGATTTATTGTATTAAGAAAATTTGACTTACAGTGAAATTATAACTGTAAGATGTTTTAAGATCAGTACATTGTATATCGGTCTATAGTCATATTATGATGTACTTCTTTTGTCATTACGGTCCGGATGCTTTTTCCCAGGTAGTTTTTGGCCTTTCAAGAGTGGTGGTCGAAAAACTAGTTTTGAATCGAGACGCCTGGCGTTCGATCCTACAGTTAAACATTATAAGTGCGAGAGCAATAAATTGTCTTTTGTCTATTATTCATATAACATTATTTTTATTGTATTGAATAGATTTGACATTATCCGTCTACCAATAACCGGTTTTAATCCGGATGAAAACGTGAATGGAAATTAAAATATTAGAGTTGGCACGACCTGTGAGAATTCAATCCAATTTATTTTGTATGGAATTACTTTATTCTAAAACTAATTTCCATAAAACGGTTGAAAAAGGCCAGCCAAAAAGGCTTATTGTTATCTGTGCAAACGTTCGGTCGCCCACGCTGCCCGCCGCGTCCGGGACAGGGCCGGATTTAGGGATGAGACGCGGGTGGCTATCCCCCTTTGCATAGTTTCCATGGTATGAAACAATTAATGATTATAAGCGCTAATTTAATAAAAACAAACATAATGCGTATTCATGGATCATATATGGCCCTTTGCGGGAATTAAAACTCTGATCTCTATTTTAATTGTCGCCACACTGCACACAAACTGTCACAAATACAAATACATTTCGAAACATCCCTACTGTGCAAGAATCGTGAATACAAACAAATCACCAGCTACTAACAGCATTCCGGCACACATTCTTATCTGTGAATAGAGCCCTCAATCTTAGATTTGGTCCCGAATATACAATGAGAACAATTTCGAATTTTAATTCGAATATCTTGACTTAAATGTTATGTAAAACTGTAATCTGTATGCTCTTGTGGGAGTTTTACGATCACGAACATTCATAATTTACGATATTTTCAACTACCGTTTTTGTTCGTTTATTCCATTCATTATATTGGGTGTAATTTGACCTCCGTTTTTTCACACACCGCTCCACGCAACCAGTCCGTCCCTGCGCAGTCATATTTGATCACCGCACGCTTTCACGGGAATAAGTAAATTTTTCATCTACAGATTAACCGTTTAAAATTCATATAATATCTTTTTATTTTCATTCTCTCCCGGTCTATAACTTTGGAAGTCGCCGTTTCTTTGATTCATTTATTAATGTACTTATACAAACTTCTACGATAGAAGTAGTTGATATACCTACGATTAAGATATACAGTAGTTTGGAATTATAATACATTACATTTTTATTGTATCTTATATTTCCGTTATGTAATACAGTGCTAAACCAATTCATGGTTTAGTTTGTACATTTGATGGTATTTAATATTGTTTTGTGATTTTATTTTCATGCAAAAATGTATATTTGCGCTAATGATTTCAAAGGGTAACGTGTTTTTAAATCATATCATGTAGGATTGATTCAGTAATAGGTTGATAGAATTTTTTATCGTCCCCTTGGTTTCGAACCCAATACAAACAATAAACAATTGAGGCCTGTTGTTTTGCGACTTAATTATTTTTAGACACTAAATATTGTTTTTGGATCAATGTCATAACGTTTAGACAAATTGCATAGCGCAAGTAAATGTAAAAATCAAACCAGATCCGCCATAGAATCTGTAAATGGTAGTTTTATTTCAATAAAATTTATGTTAAAAAAAGTTAAAGCTTTCGCTCCCTATCACATCATGGAACGGAAAAAAAACAACGGAAATTCTGACTCTCGTTTGTAAAGAATAATTGTGACCGTTAACATTTATATCCTTCTGTCACTAATTGCTATTCTATCAGGAAAACTTTAAAGATAGGAAAAAGTAAAAAAAAAACCTGTCTTATCAATACAAAAAATATACCAATAAAATAAATAATATATTAAACAGAAGTATACCATTTCTTTGACACAAAAAAATCAAAGCGATTTTTAGGCAGGTTTTCTTCAAATATTTCTTACTTTTCCCAAGCGGCATCAGTGGGGAGAAGGGGGAACCAATGAAAATATAGAATAATAATTGCGATGTATTGCGTGGTGTGTTGACAATCACTCCGGTGATTATTTGAAGAAGCTCCCGCGGGAATCGGGGCCGGGATTCAATCAGCATATGTGATGTTCGGCGTGATGTCGATAAACGCACGGATTTACGAAATATGAGAATAACTGTGATGTAATATTGTTGTGATTATTTTATGTTATAAAGTTCAGTGATAGTGTAGATTATATTTTCGGTATTTTTAATCTGTTTTTCTGGAATATTTTAATCAACTATAAAAAAAAGCAAAGGTTTGTATCATTATACTTTTGGAAATTCCTTCTGTGAAAATCTTAATTTAGAATGACTTATAAAAATATAGAAGTAACATGTAAATAAATAGAAAAAGAACAATGGCAAGTGTCCATACATTATTTTTATTGACATTAAAATTAAATGTCTTAAGATGAAAAAAATCTCGTTAGCCTGGGGGTTAATTTCTAATTCAATATGTGTAATAATTGTTGTTAAAGAAACAGGGGAAAAATTGATATTCACATCAGAATTTTTGTGTTTATACACCTACGTCACATTACGAGTAAAATGGCTGACCGTGCTATGAAGTATTGTGTTGTCAGGAATATCATTTTATAATAAATAAAAAGTATAATAATACACCCGTTCTATTAGTATCTTGTGTTTTTATTTATATTAGCTTAAAAAGTATATTTACACGTATTATTAATAATTACAGTTGATCTGCCGCAGTCTCAGTTGACAGTTACCTTCAATTCTCAACATATTTACTATAAATCAATCCAAGCATTAAAATAAGATCGATGATCATAACAAAAATAACATATCACACACAGTAAATATAAAAGTCCGTAACAATGCACGGATCACACAACGCAGTATCAGGCTCCTTATTCCTCAATTTTTTTTGACTCAGTCCGGATTAAATATTTATCATCAATTCACGCAACGGAAACGTCAAAAGTCTAACTTTTTTTTTGCTGGGTTATCTATGTCAATCGTCAATCGATTGCTTTAAGTATGAGTCTTCTGGCCAGGCTCATATCATACTTTGAATTTACTTATTATTTAATACAGAAAAAATATTATGTGTTGTTACTATTTAAGCAAAGAATATATCAATGAAGTATAATTATTTACAAAATTAAAATAACTGACAAATTGCGGGAGTTTGCCAATATATTGAATGACAAAGTTATCTCGAATAACAGTACTTTACTAGATAGCAAACTATTTAAGTCGAATAAATATAAAATGGCAACACTTAGCCAATAATAGTTTATAAATCCGGAATTACTCAAATGGCTTTCCATTTTAAAGGTTTTTTTTCACCCGCTTTGTATAATTCATATAATTATTTCAAAAAATGTACAAAAA
Organism: Hyles euphorbiae; assembly: GCA_023078785.2. NCBI lineage: Eukaryota > Metazoa > Arthropoda > Insecta > Lepidoptera > Sphingidae > Hyles > Hyles euphorbiae. The sequence continues at coordinate 13,515,686 of CM041044.1, read as the reverse complement.
TATTGGAAATTGTTTTGTATATATGCCACTTTAAGACACTCAAATTAAGATCAATCAAAAATTCGCCATTGTTCTTTCAAGTATATGTATACTAAATTCCGGTAGCCTTAGTTCGTTTTTTTTTAAGACAAATGTGTTGTTTTTGCATATAAATTATCGCTGATCCCCTTAAACTAAATGTGCGTTGTTGTATCTAAATCATGTATCTAATTAATTTTTACCCACAAAACCTTAAATTGACACATCACTCCGACATCTATCGACATCGATACAGTCTGTAGTTATCGAGCAGTCCGCTCACCTCCCTCAAAGCCCCGTTTCTCCCGACACGGTTTGTTTAGATTTTTACGCAAACACCGGGCCCGAGCCATATTTCTAATTGCCTTAATTAAAAGCATAGTACGAATCGAGAAATCGAAACAGCTCCAAGGGGGTGGAATAAAAAATCGCTCTTTTTCGGCGCTTCTCGTTTCATCAGCGCGATTGATTGTGAGTTGAGATGGGATATATTTTTTGTATAGTGATATCCAGCCATATTCATACATAGAATACGTAAAAACATCCTTGTTATCATGGTCGGGGACAGTGTTTGACATTGCTGCATTGTCTTCGCTATTTCGATTACTCTTGGGCATCTTTGATTGTGAGATCACTGGCTCTCATCTTCTTCTTCATCATTCTTGTGCGTCTATTTCAGACGATTTAAATATTGTCATGTGAATGATAGTGATTTTATTTTTTTTTTTTTTTTTTTTTTTATTTCATTGAATGGCGAGACGAGCATGCCGTTCACCTGATGGTAAGCGATGCGACCACTCATGAACAGTAGCAAAACCAAACAACACCTTGATTTACAAAACAATGCTTGGCATTCCACTGCGCTCGCCATCCTGAGACACAAGATGTTAAGTCTCAATATGTCCAGTAGTTACTCTGGCTACAATGTCCTTCAACCCGAAACACAACAGTGCATTTAAACTGCTGTTTGACGGGAGAAATAGACATTGCGGTGGTACCCACCCAGGCAGCCTCTCACATATGAGAGACCTACCACCAGTGATTTGTTTCGGGTTATTTTCGTTTGTTTCGGGTCTTCTGCTCAGTTGTCAGGGTTGAGTTCCAGGCTTATGTTTCCAAAGCACTTCTGTGGTTTACGTGAATCCATTTTACGCGATATTTCTGAATTTGAGCCGCTCTTGTGTTAGAGATTTTAACATGAAATTAAGTTACAAAACATGAATAGTAAATATATTATTTGAAAGCTATTAACCCGGCGAATTAAACACGATTGTCTTGATGGAAAATCCGTCCCTGTAGAATTAGTTACCTCTTGAAAATATGCATAATTATACTGGTACATAAATAATCTATGGTTTATTATTTATTGAAACGCCAAGTACTTATAATATGATTGTTATAGTAAATAAAAACGTAGTGACGCGTTGTTAAAGCCGCGGATGGGATTAATTTGATTGTCGGGCTTACACCGGCCGGTGTTTGTTTAACCCTCCACTTACCCCCCCTGCACAGTTTGCCTGCAGATAATTACCACCCCAGTTTTCACGTTACGCCGCTGTATTAATTGGGCAAATTTTAATGATTTACAAATAACTGAGCTTGTGCTAAGCCTCTTTCGGTTTTTGTCTATTCGTGGGCTTTTTGTGTTTGGGGTTTTGTGGTTGATATTCTTTATTGTGAGTAATTATTTGTAGATGAGTTTATGATGCAAGTTTTTGTTAATTTTTATCGCATCTTCGATGTTATTAGGAGTCTAGACGCTTTTTTTGTCTTTTGGCGATGACTGTGAACAAGGTTTAGTTGGTAAACTATAGTTGGTAGTCGTAAGATGAGACGTGTGAATGCCGAAAAATATTCAATTTTCCTTCGATTGATTCTTTGACCAATCACACTCCGGCTATTGGTATGAGTGCTAGGAACATATTATTACTCTTAATTAATTAATATGCAGTTCATTTAGGAATATGACCTATAGATATAACAGTACTTAGGATATTCACCGCAATTTTTGTGGGTTGTCGGTTATCGCTTATTATTCGTGTGCCTACACAAATGTTATTTCTGTTGTCGTGAACGCCTGCGGAAAGTCATAATGTATGGAAATGACATTTGGCAGTCACGTGACTTCTCGTTACCAAATGTCATTTCCATATAATATGACTTTCTGCAGGCGTTCATTCAATTGTGAGACCATAAAAAATTCTTGTCAATTAAACCGCAGGAGACAAGTTAATAAACTGTACCGCGGTGCGCAGATGAACCGCGATCAGATAATGGGTTTTGTTTAACCCTGGCCGAGCGCCCGCGGGAGAGGCGGCTAATTAAAAGAGAGCCGAATTGAGCTAATTATGTTTGCCATATCTCCCCGCCCGCCGCCCGTGCCCCGCACCGCCGCGCTTTGATTGCGTTTTGGTTTCATAATTAAGTTGCGAATTGAAAAATACTAAGGGCCTGCGTGTACTTGCAGGGTCGCTTGACAATGGTGTACTAGAACGAATAAGTAATCGTAATGGGTATCTAAGAGTCTCGGGTCTTTTTGCTCTTGTGTGAAGAAGGAAATCAGCAAGCAAATTGTGTCGAAATAGTAAAAATCACATTACTATGTTGCCAATTCTTCCCTTACCAACTCTTCCTTTACTTACATTTATTATAATACATCAGGAATTTGTTGTCTGTTTGTTGTGCCATAAAAAATATGAATATAGTGATGATTTATTTACTCACAATAAACACACGTAACCATCAAACCGAAGATATCAAGTATTACTTCGCGTATACGGGAAACTATGACAGACTTTTCGATCTCACAACACCAACACTCAAAACAACCAACAAACATCTGTTCGTCGATCGAACCTGTCATGCATCTCTCATATAAATAAACTAACAATGCTTTCCCCCCACAGGACGGAGTTAACCCGAACCCCGCCTCTGCCCCCGTCCCCACCACCGGCGTCGTCAGCGCCGCTGGCCGTGGTGACGTCCGTGTCTTCCATCACCATGCCACCAGGCAGCCCGTCGCCCATGAACCAGCCGCCGTTGTCGCAGACCCCGCCGGCTACGATATCCTTGCTGGATATAGCACTGCCTCCCGCCACGGGGGAGTCTGCTGTCACCATTACTGCTATTACCGTGAGTATACACTGATTATGAGTCTCCATTAGTTAATGGAAGTCCACTGCTGAACATAGGCCTAATGATTTCCACAGTGATTTGTTGGAGGTAGTCTAAGTCTTTTTTAACAGTAGTCTGGCTTGTTAATACCTAACTTATCATACCTACCCAGGCATTTCAAAGATTTCCAGATATTTTTTAGAAAACAATCAATAGTTTCTCAATTAATCTTTTTCAATTAAAAATAATACTTTAATTTAATAATTCTACGGCATATTTTAGACTACTTTAAGTCTCTCCACCACCCGATCACAACATTGCCCTCCCCGCAGGTAACGTCACCAGCCAGCACGCCGTGCCCGGTGGCGGCGTCGCCCACGGTGGCGTGCAGCGGCGCGCCCACGGCCACGTCCAGCGGCTCGGGCAGCGCGCCGCCCACGCCGCAGCCCGCGCAGCCGCCCACGCCCACGCAGCCGCCGCCCACGCCTGAGGCTGGTGAGTACCCACCAAGCAATTTTGGAACCCAGGGTTACCCACAACAGATCTAGTACAAAGGTAACTCAACAATGAGTTTTAGAACCCAGGGTTACCCACAATAGATCCAGTATCAAGGACCAAGATATGGATGCTTGTATCCAGGAGTTTTTTTACCCAGTATGTTAGTATTGCTAGGGCCCCTGGCTCGGCCACAGTATCCGTAATGTGCCAGGCTGGAAGGCCAGAGATACTGACATTCCCCTTTCGGCCTCCCTCGATTGAAAGATTAATCGAGTTACTTACCAACCAGTCTAGCACCCAGGTTACCAACAACAGATCTAGTACGAAGGTTGCCAATTTATCGACCCTCGTATCCAGGGGTTTTTTAGGATGCTGGCGTAGGTACTGCTGGGGACCCAGTTCGGCCAGAATATCCGCGTCTGTACCTGACTGGAAGGCCAGAGACACTGACATACCCTTTTTGGCCTCCCCTGGGGTATCGAAAGAGGAGCTAAATAGTTTATCCACTTGAATAAAAAAAATCATCATCATCAGCCCATTCAATCCACTGCTAGACATAGGCCTCTCCTAAGACATGCCACAATACCCAGTCTACTTCTTTATGTATCCATTTGCTGTCGGCTCATCCAGGGTTAGCAATAACCAATTAATTGTTAAGAGATTTAAATTACTCTACCAACGTATCCAGTATTTATTATAATAAGTACGTGGAAGTGGTAGAGATTTATCCGTTTGGTGTTATTTGGGATTCGAAATTCTATAATTTTACCTTAAATTTTGAATGTGTCTTTAATATCGTTAAATCGGCTAACCTCTGCAGATTGTTATTGTTTCAAATATGAAGTTGCTTTTTATATGCATCACACTAACACAGAGTGGTAAATGATGTCTTAGGGCTTACGTTTTAAACTCATTTGTAAACTATTAGGTGTAAAATGATGCAAATAGTAATAAACAATCTTGATGGTTTGTAGAACTAACGTTTCACTGTTGAGTGATTTACAAAGTAATTAATGTATAATAAAATTACAAATTTTAATTGATTTAGACTTTTTCGTATCACATCTTTATTTTTTTTATCTTAAATGCATAATATGTATTTATAATGATTGAGTGTGTAACTTTGTCTATTTTGGAAGAAGAAATATGACACGTTTTTTAAAGTAAAACAATATCGAAATCTTGAAATTTTAATTTTTTAATAATTCTTTTTAAAAACGAAAAGAATCCGTAAAATGACAAAACATTTAATTATTAAACATTTATTAATAACAATTACAATTAAAACTAAACCTCCATTATTCTACTAGCAATAAGCTCGCATGAGATCACTCGAACAATACTGATATGTGTTTAATCACTACGTCGCGTCGCGTTGCACGTGTGACGTGTTAATCCGTCGCTCGTGAAGACGTGTTAATCCGCCGGTGTTGACGTGTTAATTCGGCGCGTTCGACGTGGACGGCTCCGGCTCGTTCTCGGTCAACGTAGCTTGCGCGCTCTCTTCGGCGTGGCAGCGTTTCCTGTGCTTATGCACGAAGTAATAGGAAGGGAACTTGGAGCCACAGGTCTTGCACGGGTAGTAGTGGAGCGTGGTGCGTTGCGATTTCCTGTGCCGGCACCAGTTGCCTTCGGGCGAGCCTTCGCGCCAAGCCATGTTGAGCACCCGGCTGAACCGTACGGGTCCGTCGCACGACGCTATGTCCAGCACAGTGTTGGTCTGACGCTTTGGAGGGTCTGGAGCCTCGATGCGCTCGACATCCAGCTCGCTGGAGGTGGTTGATGATGGCGATGGCGGCGGCGGGGTGACGGGCGGTGATGGCACTCTGGCCCGGCGCGGTACTGGGCGGTGTGCGCCCGGGGGCGGCGCCGGGCGCGCCACGCAGGGGCTCGGGCCTAGCCACGCGCGGTACAGCGACAACATCCCCGCGCGCCGGCCGAACTGCGACTACGAGCCGCGCGCCATACGGACCACTTATATACGCCGCCAGTGGACCGCGTTATCCAACAGGAGGCTATTTAAAACGCGAATTAATTAATTAGTCATCAGATTTTAGAAAAGAGTAAATAGTATGAAATTATCAACTGTTAGGTTTAATTTGGCAAATAATATACACATAAACATTTGAATTTAATTTATTAATGTAGTGTATCGTTGTAGCCGCTTCGGTAATTTATGTTTGATTCCCTCTAGTTTCTTATATTATCTATATATATTAATTAAGACCTTACCAAAAGCCGTAAACATTTTTACACATGTTTAATTTTCAATCAAACCGTCTTGAATTTTCATAATTAATATTTTAATCTTCAAACACAGAATCCCCAGTCTCCCCTAGCAGGTAGACAAATACACCTGAGCGCATAAAGTTAAATTCAAAGAGCATTAAAAAGATATTGTACAAGTCATTACATATTCCAAGCGCGGGTCGTCTTCGCAAACAGCTAATTCATTTAGGTGTCCCGCGACGCGCGGCCCGCTCTCTTTGCGAGACAATTAGGAATATCACGGTTTTTTCATATTTAAACAGTCAATTCTTTGTGGTAAAGGTTGTATGGCAATGTAAATGACCTTTTTACAACGTTTTTGAATAGAATATCTATTTTTTTATAAATTATGGAGACTTTCCTGCTTTCACAGTTCGTCTATCCGAGTCCTTTTAGCAAGGAACGGTGGCACGCATTTAACGACACCGAGCATTGAAGCTAACTTGTCTTTAACCTGCAGTGAAATTAATCAGAAATTTAAATTAATAGGAATTGGAAATATTTTTATCCACTTGCCTCCGTAGCGAAGCACTCCACTGCGCTCGCCATCCTGAGACATAAAATGGGAAGTCTTAATGTAACTATTGGACAATATTTACTCTCGCTACAATGCCCTTTAATCCGAAACACAACAGTGCATTTATACTGGCGTCTATCGGGAGAAATAGACATTGCGGTGGTACCTACCCAGCCAACCTCTCACATATGAGAGATCTACCACCAGTGCCAGATAGATCAACTGGTAGATATCATTATGTCGGACTTCTCGATATATATATTGTATTCCCAAAATGTGATTCAATTATACTACATACTATAACGGGATTAAAAATTGAATTCATTAAATATTGGTGATTTAAAATGGTTGTTTTTGATCTTTTTGCTTTGTCCATGGTAAAATAATTTAAATTGTTTGAAATATATTAATACCTCCTTTTCAAGGATTAATGACACAGAATAAAGCTGTACAATATATTTTAAATATTTCATAATATGTAGTTTAAAAATATTTCACTGCCGCAAAATTCTCTGTGCAGGTCCTCTATGTCATTGCATTGACGACATATCATATGTGTATTAGTAACCCACTATTGTTGTTTCAACAGGGTATCTCCAGACTGTATGAAGTTATACCTCTTATTTTTATTACCATACGTTTGTTACAATTAAAAACTTTATTTTTTAAATTAATTGTCGATACACACGTAAGTTAAAAATATTTCGATTATGCATGTCCTAGGTTCATACACGCGAATTTTGTTTTTACCTGACTTTTCTTAACCGGGCTATTTGCCTACACAGTCGTAATATTTACATAAGCAATAAGTCTTAACATCTCAAAGGATTTATATTAAGAAGTAAAAAACCTTCACAATATTCTAAGACGATTTGATTGGTTCAGCGTTGAAGAACGCGCTCCGTCGCCTTGGGATTGGTTGAATAGATATCACTGAATGATTCGTCTGAACGACAATGCTGTACTAACTTATTTGTTATTGTCCCGTGGGTGTAGGATTGTGGTTTCATAAAAAGTATATCTTCACGCTATCTTTGGGGGGCTGGCAGAGAAGATGTGTAAGAACTCCACTGCTCTGCTTCTATAGAAAGTATAAAAGTAATTGGGATTGGTTATAAATACGATAAAGATTGGAGAAAAATTGTTGCTACTTAGGGATATGGTCGTTTTTTTGCATGGAAGCTTTACACATAATTTACCACGTTATCTGGCAATGGAACTTAAGATCTTATAATTCATCATTTTAATGATACCTACATTAAATGATACCTACATTAAGTTACAATTTATTTTATTTCTAATATTAATCACTACTTGATACACCATAAAAACATAAATAATGCAACAATATCTTACATTTAATTAATGAATGAATTATAAACGGGCAATCGCACGACAAAGCAATAATTACGTTAAAACAGTGTTAATTCCACAAGCGTCGGTGTCCGGCCGATCCGCTTGTGTCACAGGGAATTTTTAATTCGAGTGGCCGGCACGCGGCCCGGATCTGCCGGATTATCCGGATGTGCCGGCGCGGCCGTGAGCCGTGACTACACGGGTGTCGATGGGCTTACATTTTTATGATGTGTGAATACAGTTTTGAATTTGGAATTGAATGTTGATAATACGGGTTTGGATTTCACTTGTCAAATCTATGTTTGTATTTTTGGGGGTTATTTGCGAATTGATAATGACAATTATTAGGCAGTTTATTATGAAAACAATAGCAGATTAAGCACTTTTAGGGTTGGGGAAAAATCATGAGGAAACTTCCATGCCATAAAGGTCTCTTCTTGAATTTCTATAGTGTCTGAAGTGATGCACCCACAATAGGTCAGTGTGGTAGATGGTAGTCCGCCAATGACTTACAACCTCTCAATCATAGATGAACCCCGTGGTCTTCCATTATACACATATTTACTCAGACAAATATGTAAAAAAATAATTGTCCTCAAATAAAATTTTGGCTAAATCGTTTTTAACATTTTTGAATATTCCAACAGTCCAAATTACAGTACCAACACGCGTTACCGGCCATTTAATCTGCAAGATGTCCGCGCGCTGTTTGCACGTCAAACACGTCGCATGCCGCTCGTTAAATTCACACGCGCCGCTGACCGCCCCTGTGGCTTGTATTTGTTTACAAGGATTTGCAGGGGTAGACGGGACATTGAGGACAAAATTTGTGGCGCATCATGTTTTTTTGGTGATTCAGTCTGGGTCAAACAAACGGCTAATAAAACATATACGAGAGTTGAGAGATGCGTCGCTGGTCTCCTAAAATAGGAAGAAAATGGAAGGAAAAATGTCTAGATGAAAGGAAGATTGAGTCTGTCATCGTATTAATTGACACGAGAATAACAAAGATATTCATGCCTTTATATCCATAATTATGTAGCCAACGTACAACAAGGCCACCATTTTCCACAGCCGGAAAATAATGATAAATAATATTTAAAAAAATATAATAAAATAAAACATCGATAAAAAGAGATTTTTAAGGTAATACAAAAACCAGATATTGTATGTAAAATAACTTGCGCACAGATTTAGTTCGACATATCTCCTCTGTTACGCCGTGTTGTGTTGTAAGTGTTGTCGCTACACGTTCGTTTTGTAAACACGCTGGTTTCGGGAAATATCTGGGTACAAAGATACGGTAAATATGGCTTGGTTTGATATTTGTACAAGGAATTGTTTGTGTTCGGTTTTTATTGCCTGTGGGAGGTGGGGATTTGATGTTGTATGTTAATTATGATAGTGTGGTAAATTAATATTTTTGTTTTTTTTTTTTTTTTTAATATTAGTATTACTGTTTATACGATCCCAAGTTTATTGCAGTAAAATATATATATCTTTTGCAATTGTTGAGGCCGTTAGTGCTACCTACTTGAAGTTAAAGTAATTTGTGTTTGATTTCTATCGTTTCCAATCAAGATTCTAACAAATGGCCTTTAATTGTTGTGTCAACCCGTATACTTCCAAATTGCAGAACATGGGCCTCCTCTACAATCGACAGTACGATTGAGAGTGAATAGACCATGTAGTCCACCACGCTGGCCTAGTGTAGCTTGACGGACTTAACATGTCTTTAATTAATTTATTTTAAATCTACTTGTATGTGACCCAACAATCGTTCCTTATTTCTCAAACCTACGAACAACTCAGAAGCTACGTATTTCAGTTCGGAACTAGCGTTATGTATAAAGTACGTGTGTATGTATATATGTATATCAATTATAAAATATAATAAATTTGGGCGTGAATTGATAAAAACGCTGGTGGAGTGTATATTAACAGACCGCCTGGGAGTGAATAAAACGGGTTTCCAATTAGTTCTTGCGCAAATATTCAGTAATTGGAGAGATTAATCGACGGTGGAAGGCGCGGATGCGTGCTTTCTGGATGTACCATTAAAATCATGTTTTGCTATACAAAATATACAAAAGGGCACATATCTGACATTTGATTGTTCCATTTTACACTCCTTATATTAGCTTCAATTGCATTTTTGTATATTTGTAAGCGACTCCTTTGGGCACGATTTTGACCCAATTTAAACGGTCAGATTTCATTCAAACTTTGTGGATTTTTTTATTAGATGTCTTGAGGGAAATGTTTCCATAATTCGCGTTTAAAATCACCTGTATTTAGCTATTAAAATAATTTTGGATTGAGTGAAAAAAACATGACAGTATTTGCAGAGCGAAATACCTAGGTCTCTAAAATTTTCAGTCAGTTAACCTTATTAATTCAACATATATTTAAACTTAAGTCTGTCTGTAATAGGTCAGAATTAAGACCCCATATTTCTGCTCCTTAAGTTCGAGCTTAACAATAGAAAACGTCAGATACTAAACTATTATTAAATAAACTACAAAATCTACCCTATCCAGCGTCGTCACTGCTGAAGCGGTGTAAACTAAGATAAACTTGAGCGGCTATGCCTGCAGATATTTGCGCACACTAATTAGTCTAGATTCTGTAGCAATCTGCGCTGATTTGTACCAATTTACAACACATTTTGTAAATGTAACCTTCATGTCAAAATATTAGTTAAAAATTTAAAAGATTGGATAGTAAAAAATATTCTTGGTAGTTTCATGTGTGAAAGTGTTATACGAATGTGTGAAAACGTACTTAGTGTTGTGGGAAAGGAATTAGCTATGAAATGAAACTTTAGACTAGAATAAGGTATATAGAATAACATGAGCTGAGAATCTATATTCTCAGTTCATGTTTAGAATTTTCAATAAATAATGTGGGTGTTATGCGATCGAAAGGTCTTTCGAAATTTTCAATTGTAGCGTACATATTAGCGACAAATTATTTAAAACTCATTTTAAGGCTTGACCATTCATACATGTATTTACAGGATATTTGTATTGTATACACTTAAAAACGAAATATAAAATTTAAGATGTCGCAATGACTTATTCATATAACACGTTTTTAATCTACTGTAGTTAATATTTTTAAAGTATTTTATACACCTAAAACTGGAATATTCAAAACATCACATTAAACCCCCAATGCAGCTGTTTAGCGCTAACTAAACGCAAGTACATTAACAACGGTTAGTGCAAATCTGACGCCACCCCCCACTACCCCCGAGTGCCCACCACCACCTCGGTTAAATATTAAACCGGTTGTATTGCACTTTACCGTTTGTTTTAATGTCTAGTGCATTTGTTGTATTCACTGTATTAATTTATTAATAATATTAAATTAAATAAATTATGTAATGATAGGCATTTTGAGCAGATTAATATGAATTAAATGTGTTATGTAATGATAGGAATTTTAATTATCGTGGTGAAAAATTTGATAGTTAGCGTCAAAATATCAATTTTATGTAATGTAAAAAAAGACCAGCATAGACTTTTTTTATAATAATGATAAAGGAGTAGGTGGCGCCCCTAATAGCATCTATTGAATACAGATCATGTATACTTTTAACTTCAGAAGAATTGTCAGTGACTTACTGGTTATTTAAGAAAGTTTAAGGTCATTTCTTGATGGTCATGTGTAGGTTTAACATCATTCTGTCATAAATCATGCTTTTAAGATCCTTACTAATAACAGCCTTATTCACAGACATAAAACCTGTTTTAGCTATCGAATGTTTTGTCTTCTTTCTTCAAACTGAATTCTCAAGTCGTTTGAAAAGGACAAAACATATGATTACTAAAATAGGTTTTATGACTGTCTATGAATAACACCGTTTATAAATATTACGTACTATTACATCTCAGTTTTAATCGGGCATTAATAAACATCAACCGACCGAGTAAATAAGGCAATTTTTCTCAATAATATACACCGTGCGGTATAAAATCGGATTACATCTGCTAAATAATGCAGTCGGGCCGTCGCGTTCCGATATCCGGCTAAATCCTAGCTAATCTACTTTGCCTACCAAATGCGCCTCCGCTGCATATTGTAGTCCGCGAATTAACGCTCGCCCGTTTGAATAGTTTAATATTCAATGTGATTTTGCTGTTTGTGATTTGTATTTGGGTGATTTGTATATTTTTGGTATTGACACGTTAATGTATCAAATGCATATGATTTTATGGGCATTTTAAATATATTTGGTCTATTTCTCCCGCCAAATTTAACATTGCTTGATGCACTGTTGTGTTCCGGTTTGAACTACAATACAGCCAGAATAACTACTAGACATATTTAGTCTCATTACGAGCACAGTGGAAAGCCAAGCATAGTTTTGGTTTTGCTACTGTTTACGAGCTGTCGTATGGCTTACCATCAGACGAATGATATGCTCGTCTCGCCATCCATAGCGTAATAAAAAATATTTATCGGATATACACAGGATGATCTCACTCTGCGACACATTTTGGTTAGGAACTATTGCAGGGTTCCCACTTTTGTTTACGAATGAATGAATATGTTAGTATAATTTGAATTCGATAATCTTTCCTCGGACTTCGTGATTCGGGAATCCTTGGGTTCCTTCATACCCTGTCTATAGTAATAATTTATACGTTATTTTGTCTGCAGCGGTAATAGAGCGCATCGGCACGCCGTCGAGCACGACGACGGTGACGACGACGACGGTGACCACCGCGACGTCCAACTGCGCCGTGTGCAACACCATCGGCGCCACCAGGACTGTGTCCAGGTCCAGAGCGGTCCATTACGGACTTAAGGTATGGTACAAATTAGTACTACAGCCTCCGTGGCGTTGTGAAACGTGAGGCGCGGGTTCGATCCCCGCACAGAGACAAATATTTGTGTGTAATTTGTTTCGGTTCTGGGTGTTAGTGAGACTGAAAAGTCTCTCGTATTTCTTGATACCCACGACGCTGTGAGAAGCTGTCATTTGGTCAATTACGCGTTATTGTATCTATGTATTCCAAGGTGATTCAAGCATAAGCTTATGATGAGTACATACGTACGTACATGCTCCATGAGCATGTTTCATCCGAGCATGGCTGTCTACAAATATGCTCGCCGTTGCATTTACACTTAAATTAAAAACTTGCTAGAAGAACATGTTTAGTGTACGTTGAAACTTTTCGAGAGAATTTTGCTGGAATCGAATATTTTGCTTCGAGCATTTGCGGTGAGACTTACAAGTTCGTTCGTAAGTGTTGGGAATCAAGAAATTTTATCGATTATATGTGTATGTGTGTACTCATATCATCATCATCATCATCATCATCATCATCATCATCATCTCAGCCACAGAAAGTCCACTGTTGATCACAGGCCTTCCTTAAGGATCTCCACATCGACCTGTTGGAAGCGGCCTGCATTCCATCCATCCTTCCATCAGCCAAACGAAGTCCACTGCTAAACATAGGCCTCCCCCAATGATTTCCACAGTGAGCTGTTGGAGGCAGCCTGCATCCAGCGACGTCCTGTGACCTTTACCAAGTCGTCTGAGCACCTTGTGGGTGGAGGGCTTGCATTCATGATATGTATATTTGTCAGGAGGACGCAGTGGGCGCTCGTGTGTGCGAGCCGTGCCACTGCCGCTGCGTGCGGTCGCGATACACGCGCTGCGCGGTGCCCACGTGTCCGGGCCCGCGCGTGCGCGCCAAGCGACTCAGGCATCTGCCGCCGCGGTGGCACGACCTGCCCATGGAACTCAAGAAACCGCTCATGGATGAGTTCCGTGAGTTTATTCAATACTTATTTTTTATTTATAAAGATTTTTTTAAATGTTTGTTTATATCTGTAAATGTGTGTCGTTTTGTTCTCTAGTGAGAAATAAACGGTTTTTACCTTCTTTCTTTTCTTTCTTTCTCTCTTTCTTATATAAATCGGCTTGTAAAAAAGAAGCCCAAGATATCTTCGTAGCTGACAAAGCTGTTTTTAGTTAAATGGTTAATTAAATTTGAAGGTTCTAAAGATGTGTTTTATAAGAATATAATTTACAAATAAATGGTATCTACCATTTTAAAGCTACTTTAATTTGTTTTAATCAGATTACCACCTTCATCACCTTAATTAAATTTGTCATCACCTTGATCACCAGAAATCCCGAGCGAGTTGAGCAAGTGCTGCATGGCGTGTTTCAAGCGCATCACGCGGCGGCTCGAGGCGCTCGGCGAGGGCGCCGCCCCCGAGCCCTCCGAGGAGGAGGCGGCGCGCTTCAGGACTCTGCTGCGGGAACACGGCACCGCCTGGGACAGGATAGCCAGCGTCAGCGGACGGACTCCGGCCAGTCTTAAGGCGTTCTACTTTACGTATAGGTAGGAGATTGTTTTATAAGGATTTTAGAAATTGAGCTTTATGACGTGTATGTACAGGTATGTGTGTTTGCATGTCCATGATTTTCATTAAAAGTTGCTGACGTTGATGATTGGGTCACGTTTTCAATTTTAAAGGTCATTATCAAGATTTTGAAACTGCTAAAAATCCAAAGGGTATCTAAAAGAAGTTAAATGATCCTCATGTTACTCAGAAAAGTGAGGATCATCAGGTATTTAGTAAAAGGTTCTAAACAAATACATCAAAACTAAAGCATATCACCGACTTTATTTTAATGGCGATTTCGATCTATTATCCTTTTTACCCGAGATTTTTAATAGCCCAAAAGAGATTCAGTCCCTTAATAACAATAAAATGCCCATACTAACATACAAACGACATTCCTCCAGAAAAAAGCTGCAACTAGACTCGCTAGTAGGCGAGCGCGCGCCCACTGCAGCCCGCAGCTCCAGCGACGAGAGCGCCGTCAGCTCCGGCGACACCGACACCGCCAGCGCCGGCTCCCCCGCGCGGCCCCCCGCACGCCCCCCGGCGCCGCCGCCCCCCGCGCAGCCCGAGGGGCCCCGCACCGACGCCGTCGCCCCCCGACGCACGCGACGAGACGAGTACGACTCCTCCGCCACAGAGACCGCTGATGAGGAGAACGATGCGCCTACCACTAAGGTATTGTGGACAGTTTGATTTGTCGTTGTATCTTGTGTCAGTTTGAAGTTATAGATGAATTCAGGTTCGATAAATAATAAAGTTACCGTAAGCATAGTGATGTTCAATTATCGATATAAATATAATCTGTATTAAAAAAATGTTATGAATCAATAATAAGCAATTAATATAAAATTCGTAGGCGATTAACGTTCTCAAGACATAGTAAAATTAAAATGTATCTGATGACATGCACCCTGCTGTCTAAATATCAATAGATTTTTTCTACTTAAAACTATGTCTTGGTTCATTGTAGAGCACTATATTGCTGTTTTGATGATTGTCAGATCTGTTACTTTATATATATCGATATCTGCACGAATACGCAATCCCGTAAATCGTTAAATATTTCATCACAATCAACAATCACCATTCACCAACAACAAAAAATCTTCACAGATCTTACCGCCAACAACAATCCCGCTGCCGGTATCAACGCCAGCATCATCAGCGTCCGCGCCGAGTCCCCTACCAGCTCCAGTATCCAGTGTGACGGTCTCAGGGTCTTGTAGCAGTGCGCTCAGTAGTGTGCCCAGTGTGACCAGCGTCACGAGCGTGGCCGCGGGAGGGGGTGGGACAGGAGGCGCGGGGCAGAGGAACGGGCCCGCCGCGCCGCAGACTGTTAGAGATGTGGTGTTGAACCTCATCGAGTTTACATTGACGAGAGACTCGCAACCCGTACCGCCTCCTATCAAACCTCAGCAGTTGAAGGTCAGTAGCAGATACGTTGTATTTTGAAGACAGTTATAGGTATTATTAATTAATTTAATGGATATTTATCGATGATAATGTGATGTAGATGATGATGTTGGTAGATATTTAAAAATATCTTCTGGGCATATTTATTTATAGCTTTTACTTTGACATAAAACATGTTTAATAGATACGTAATAATGGTCGATGTTTATTGCAATTAAAATACAATATTGATTTCAAAATAGGCTATTTGACTAATTTCTGAAAACCATACCACATTATGAAGCGGGGTCTATAGACCTTACAAATGAAGGTTATTTTTAATTACTATATCTATATCATTTGAAAATTAATTTACAAAATACACTGAAAAATTACACTGTCAAAACGTTCTGTCTGACAATGTGGCGTTTAGTTCGAAAACATCCGTTCCACAGATTCGTTCGCATATATCACTCATTCTTAAATCATCCATAGATCAATCAATCAGTCAATCGTCCGAATGAGTTTTTGCATTGAGGTATTACAACTAAAGCGGATTATATTATAGATCAAGTCGGCATTGCTGCAGATACGACACTTCATATATTTGTTACATTTGTTACCTAATGTTTCAGAATAAAGTAAAACGAAATATAAAAGCCCAATATAATCATACATTTTTAATAACTTATAAAGCTACATTATTATATAGATTTTAAAAACAACAAAACCAATAATAGGCTATTTGACTGTATAAAAATATTGACTTATTTGATTCCATCCGTGTAAATAATTTAATTTTAAACATATTTCATTATCATACATTAAAAATATTGTATATTTTGTTTAAAAACCACAATAATAATTTAATTTATTTTGAGTTCGCGCCACGTGATCGTAAACGATTTTGATTGGCTATGACGTCATGCATTAGTATGAACTACTCACGTACAGGAAATGAATGGGATTGATAACGGCATAGATGCAAATTAAATATTAAAAATACCTTTAAAACGCGTTATTTGTCATTTGTACCCGTGAATTAATAATATTATCATGTCCAATGTAATAAAATGTGAAGAAAGAAAAAAAATCTAATTTTTTTGACAAAACCTCATTCGGACTATTGATTAATGATTGTTCTATGGTTGATTAGAGAATGGGTGACATGCGAACGAATCTCTGGAATGGATGTTTACGAACTGAACGCCACATTGCCAGACAGAGTGTTTTGACAATGTAATTATTCAGTGTATTTTGTAAATTTATTTTTAAATGATATAGATATAGTAATTAAAAATAACCTTTATTTGTAAAGTCTATAGACTCCACTTCATAATGTGGTATGGTTTTCAGAAAATAGTCAAATAGCGTATTGAGTTATCCTACTAAAAAATACTTTTGTGTCAAAAATATGGATAGTGAAAAAATATATTTACAATATCTAATGTATCTGATAATAAATATATTAAATAAAATAAATAAAGGAAATTTTCAATATTTACCTATTTGTCCGTAACATTAATCTTATTCTATAATTTTGTTAAAATATGACATTTGTCAAAACGGCTTTGGTACATAATCTAATTTATTAATATTTTTGCTACTTTATTCAAATTATCGTTAATTTACGTATGGAATTAAATTCTATATTTTTTTTCACGTGAACTGGAATGGTTTTTACATGTCTTCAGTTGGGAGTACGGTATTTTTAAAGCAATTAGAATAAATAGCATAAATGACAACTGTCATAGCCGACTGTCAGCGTAAGGGTACATGTATCCTTGCAAATGTTCCAAATTATTTGGTCTAGATCCCCTCCAGTTGTATATCTCAATGAGTTTTTGTCAAAAAAAATAGAATTATATTTCTTTCTTCACATTTTAGTACATTGGACATGATAATATTATTAATTCACGGGTATTAATGTCAAATAACTCGTTTTAAAGGTATTTTTAATATATAATTTACATCTATGCCGTTATCAATCCCATTCATTTCCTGTATGTGAGTAGTTCATACAAACGCATGACGTCATAGCCAATCAAAATCGTTTACGATCACGTGGCGCGAACTCAAAATAAATTAAATTATAATTGTGTTTTTTAGCCAAAATATACAATATTTTTAATGTATCATAATGAAATATGTTTTAAAATTAAATTATGTACACGGATGGAAACAAATAAGTCAATATTTTTTATACAGTCAAATAGCCTATTATTGTTGTTCTTTGTGCTTATCGATTATTTTATTTCCCAGGTATCCTCATCAACGCCCAGCAGGGAGACGCTAGCAACACTAACAGTAGTAAACCCATCACACAATGTGGTGAGTTCCCCTCGCTCCCCGCACCGGCCGACGGCCACCATCACGCCCATCGCGCAGCCCGCGGACGCGCCCAAGGAGGGCGTGGTCGTCGTGCACATCGAGCCCCGCCCGGACCCCAGGCCCGAGCCCAGGCAGGACGTCATGGAGAATCGACCTGACTCGCTGCTGGATCTCACGGTTAAACGGACCGAGAGGAGGAATGATGTTGCTTTCTCGCATCCTAACAAACCTGTAAGTGATATAATTTGATATACAAGGAGTAAAGTGAAATTACAGACTTGTTTAAATACAATGAATTTCGTGCTTGCTTTTAATAAGATCATACCCAAAAAATATTGCGTTTGCTATTTGCGTTTAAAATTTTAAGGAGTGGATAATAGTTTGAGTGTCATTCAGTAAGGTTCTTTATCTTAAAATAATATTATCTTCCTCTAAAATGTTAATCATTCAGTTCGACTATTTGCTACTTGTGAATTAAAGAGTTCAATTTTCCCACAGAACATGTACAGAAACTCAAACGAGTACACGTATCGAGGGCAACCGGAACGCGAATCGCCGAACCAACTAAACGCCAAGGGCAAGCCGGGCGGCGGCATGGTGGGCGGCGTGGGCGGTGTGGGCGGCGTGGGCGGCGTGGGCGTGCGAGCGGCTAAGCCGGGCGCCAAGGGCTCCATCACGCTGGGCACGCCGGTGGAGGCGCGGTTCGAGGCGCGCCGCACGCCGCCCGGCTCCATCACGGCCGGCACGCCCGTGCACCCGCACCACGCGCACCACGCGCACGTCGACAAGCGCCTCGACCACTACTACAAGCGCCGCAGCCCCGCCGCATACTACGCGCAGCAACACCCTCAGCAGCACCCTCAGCAACACCAGCAGCAACACCCGCAGCAACACCAGCAGCAACATGCCCCGCAACACGCGCAGCAACATGCACAGCAACATCCGCAGCATCCGCAACATGCGAGGCCGCAAGAGTCTGCTTACTCACCGGTGAGATAACATTTTATACCTGCCATTATATCACGTGACTATATCTCTTACAACCTGGCAGAACTCTATCTAAACTACAATGACGAATGATATTGCCGAGTTAAATAATGCTAAGTAGTTTTTATGGTCCAATGAAATTACTTAAATATTGTGAAATTAATTGGCGATTTTGAGAAATCTCAAGTTATGGTCTAATTTTACCCGCACCAAAGCAGGAAATAAAATGATAAAATAAATAGAAGAAAGCCTTGGAGAAAATGTGAAAAATGTTTTTTATGTGTGCAGACGGCGAGCAGCGGGTACGGTCGCAACCCGCACGGTCTGGAGCAGCGGCAGATCATAATGGCGGACTTCATCACGTCGCAGCAGATGCACGGCGGCGCGCGGCGCTCGACGCAGGAGCGCTCGGCGGCGGAGCGCGAGCGTCCCGAGCGCCCCGAGCGGCCCGAGCGCTCCGAGCGGCCCGCGTCCCCGCAGTACAGCGTGCAGTACGCCGGCGCCGCGTACTCGCCGCAGCGCCGCGACGCCGTGTCCGTGATCCAGCGCCACACGCCGCACGCCGCGCACCCGCCGCTGTACCCGCACCACCACGCCGCTCACCCGCACCACCCGCCGCCCGGACACGAGGCCTTCACCTCGCTCGTCAACGTCGCGTCCGCCGCCACCGCGCTGCCCGTGCCCGGCGGCGAGCCCTCCAAGCCCGACCCCAAGCCGCAGCCCTCGCACCACCACCAGCAGCACGAAGTCAGGTAACCGCGCTCGCACACGCCGATCCTCTACATGCGTATTGCAACTTGTTACAAACTATATAATAGTGCCACTGTGTTCTCTGTCATATTATCTATCTGTTATATCTACTCTCTAAATAATCTACTTTGTGTTATTTTTTCTTTAACTCATCAATTAACATTTCCAACTGTTGTTGTTACTCTCTGAATACTTACTTATTAGAATGCTTTTGTTACAGATTACGAGAAATGCCATTATCACAAAAATACCATCCGATAACACAATACCAAGTAATGGACAGGCGAGTGAAACATCCGCAGTATAACATGGAAAGGGACATCCAAATAGCAATGCAACAAAGAAGAGAAAAGTGAGTTGCATTTGCTATTTAAAAATATCAATTATTTACTGCCCTTTTCCGGCTCAAAGGATCAAATTATTCGATGTACTTTGACGGTTAACTAATGTGAATTCATTTGTTAATGTATAGTGAGCGAGCGATGGCGGCGATGCAGGAACGGCACGTGATAGAACAGCACCAACAATCTCATCCACACCAACAACAGATCATTCACGACAGACATCATTTACACGTTCAGGTATTTTACTTCTCCTATAATAGTTTACATGTACCGCTGTTGTTTATAAATCTTTGGACATATTCAAAATAAGGATTTACAATTTAGATCATTGATTGGTGCTATTAGCTGGATAAATTCAGAAATTTGGAAATGATTAATAATTGAATTAATTTATATTAACATTGTGTATTTGTGTCAGGAGAACGAGCGGAGATCGGTCCCGGCGGGCTCGTACACCAACACTGCCAAGCATCGTGCACAGACGCCGCACCATATCGACAGGAAAGACAAGTTAGTAACTATACTTATTTTCTTACCCCGTACAGTAGTGGGGACTTTTTTTCTTTAGTCTTTACGATTAAATTTAACCAAAGTGGTGCATAGTGATATTATATTAGATCTACTTATATCGGTATTATTACGAACAAAAACAAATATTATTTTGACAACGGAGCTGTTCTTTTTTTTTACACGCTTTATATTAGCTTCACTTGTATGTTTGTATGTTTGTATGTTTGTATATTTGTATGTTTGTATATTTGTATGTTTGTTTGTAACCGACTTCTTTGGGCGCGATTTTGACCCACTTTAAACGGCCAGATTTCGTTCAAATTTTGCACACCTGTCAAAGACCGATGACAATACAATAATTCGATTAAAATATATAATTATCCTGATTAGATTCGCCAGGATTAATTATTCTTATAATTGATGACCATTGCTACATTCATCGCTAGATGGCGTTAACATTGTATTCTTCCAAGAAGCTTATACCCAAATGGAGATTGCATTCCGTATAAAACACTGAAGCACAAAAATTTGACCTTGAATGCAATCGCTGTTGCCTGCTATCCTTTTCTTTAGAGTGACAATGAATGAAGTTCACGTGAAGTTCATTCATTGTTACGCTAAAGAAAAGGATAGCAGGCATCAGCGACGTCATTCAAGGTAAAATTTTTGTGCTTCACTTTTATATACGGAATGCAATCTCCATTTGGGTATAAGCTTCTTGTATTCTTCAAGTGTCAAATGTTACTACTGACCAACAGATGGCGTTATTGATTGGAAATACAGCCGTAGATGGATGTTTTTAGTCAAAACAATTATATAATAGTTAAAAAAAACTAAAATACACGCTTTAATAAGATATACAACTAAAAAAGTAAAAATAATTGATACTGAATTTAAGATAAGAAAATGGAGTAAAATACATATATTTTATTGTTACAAAGCGTGGGGTGCAGGAGGATAAGTAATTGTTGTAAACACCCCACGCTTTGTAACAATAAAATATATGTATTTTACTCCATTTTCTTATCTTAAATTCAGTATCAATTATTTTTACTTTTTTAGTTGTTAATATAAATGATTATTTTTCACCTTAGAGGTAAAATAAGACAAGTAAAATCAATAGTTCAATATGCTCATTCAGACACATTGATGGTCAGTTCAGTTACCAAATGTATATCTGTGGGCTATTTTTTATTTTATTAATGCTACATTTTATTTGGGTACTTCCTCAAGATTGTTTATCACTATAATATTAGAATGCAAGTGATGCAACTATGTTCGATGATTATTTAACATGTTGTCAAATGCACGTGTACACTTTGAAGTGATTTCTAAATGGGAATTCTTATACTTTTTGATTTACTATGAAACTAAGTATCGGTGCAAAGATTGTTGTCACTCGATTCAACCTACTTTTTTTGTATTCTCCTTTTATTATATCTGATATGTAACCCGAGTGATAATGTGATGTTTACTCCCCAGTCGCGGCGTGGTGGCGGGCGCGGTGAGTTCTGCCGGAGCGGGCGCGGGCGCGGGCGCGTGCGCGGGCGCGTGCGCGGGCGCGGCGGGCGCGGAGCCTCGCTCGGGCACGCTCACGGCCGCGTCGCTCATCGACGCCATCATCACGCACCAGATCAGCCAGAGCACCGACCAGAGGTTCCCGGTGAGACATTATAGCTTTTTGTTTTATTTATTTTTAAGGAGCGTTTTTTTTTATTGCAGTGAATGGCGTGAAGAGCATACCGTTCGCCTGATGGTGAGCTATGCGACCGCTCATGAACAGTAGCACAACTAAACAACACCTTGAATTACAAAGCAATGCTTGACATTCCACTGAGCACGCCATCCTGAGACACAAGATGTTGTCTCAATATGTCCAGTAGTCACTCTTGCTACTATCTCCTTCAATCCGAAACATAACAGTGCATTTAATATGCCGTTTGGCGGAAGAAATAGATATTGTGAAACCCACCCATGCGGCTTCTCACATATGAAAAACCTACCTCCAGTGTGTGTATTGATAGGCAATCACAACTAAAACGATGAAAAAACATTGTGAGGAAACCTGCATACCATAGCAATTTATGAGAATTTCTATGGCCCGCTAACCTACACTAGGCCAGCGTGATGGTAATGGCCTAAACGCTCTGAATCGTACTCGATTGTAGAGGAGGCCCGTGCCCTGGAGTGGGGCGTGCGTATATGGGCTGATATTGTGTTGTTTCAATTAATAATACGAATGAATATGTCTCCAGCAACAATCGATCCGTGAGTGCGACAATGGCACCGGTAACCCGGCGCCTCCGGAGCGTGGTCCCACGCCGGCCGAGCGCGAGGAGGCGCACGCCACCACCAGCATCAAGCTGGGCGACCTCGCCTCTAACATCATCACCAGGGACTTCTGCAGCCCCACCACATCGCTTATACACCACAAGTGAGTATACTAGTAGACGTGCAAGTCGTTCTGACTTCACTTAGTACCATGTGACGTCCGTAGTACTTGTATCGATGAATTTTATTTTGTTCCATTAAAATTGAGAAAATGATGTATCAAAAAACGTCGGATTTTTAAAAATCAGTTTTTATTAGATGATCTTATTAAAAATGCAAATCGATAGATGACTTGAACTTACGATAAAAAATTACCAAAGATAGAGAATTAATACAAATAAAGATTTTAGTAATTTTTGGTGTCTACATTTAGTGAAAGATATCCAAAGCTTGGTGATACCCCATAAAATACCCTTTATCTGTTTTTTTATTGCTTCTATTAACAGGCTTTCATATTACAAACTTAAACTAATCTTTACAAAATCTGTTCCAGTCGATTCCCGGTGGGTAGTACGGATGGCTACTCGAGCGGGGTGGGTAGCGTCAGCGGGGTGAGCGGGGTAAGCAGTGTGAGTGGGGTGAGTGGCGTGGGCGGGGTGAGCACGAGCGGCGCGGGGGTGGGCGCGGGGGGTGCGCCGCCCTCCGCAGACGAGTGGAAGCGCCGCGACCCGCCCAAACACGCGCCCTATCTGGAGCCCGTGTCGCCGCCTGACAACCACCATACTAACAGGTACTATTATCATGGCGAAGTTATTCATAACTGAGAGACTTAAATATAAGCCTATACGGTTATACCGAAATTAAAAAAAAAAACGAAATATTAGCTTCCAACACACACGGCTAGAGAGAAACTTACATGAAAAATAAATGAATAAAGTAACGAAATTAAGCGTAAAAAAGGTAACGAAATAAGCTAAATATTTTTTATATTTTAATTTAATTCTAAAAGTCGATGATCCTTTTAAATGTCTCCATATAAAAGTATCGGATTACAGATATCTCCTCCTAGGTTGTGTCTCGGTGATATCTGCTTTTATAGTAAAACCACAAATCAGCAATATTCACGTACAAATATTCGTTCCAGAAGCAATAGCAACCGTCGCTACGGCTGCGTGTCCGGCGGCAGTAGCGGCGTGCTCACCGCCTTCGACTACGTGACCACGCGCATCGTGGAGGTGATGCGCAGCGACGCGGACGAGCGAGGCAAACCACTACCCTTCGCGGCCGGGGGGTACACCTACCCCTACTCCGCGCTCAACGTGGCCAACCCGCACCCCCCGCACAACGCGCACCCCGCGCACTCCGCACACCCCGCGCTGGACGGTACGTAGTAGTAACTGACCATCAGTTATATCACTGTTGGGTGTAGGTCTTCGGAAATAAATGCTAATATCGGTATTAAGCAGCCAACATCGATTTACTATTTGCAAACTTTCAAGACGTTGATGCATTGTGTTGCAGGATTACCTAAACGTTTTTGCGTTTATGAAAGCGCGGTTTACTCACTTAAGCTTGGTTTATCATTAAGGGCCAGATTTAAATATTTTGGTATATAAGTTGTATTGGTCCTTCGAGCACCTTCGGAGATTAATTGATTAAAATTGATATCAGAGAAGAGAATCTATTGCCAATATTTTCATGATTTCTATAAATAAAGTGTGTATATCTGTGTGCAGGCAGCGGTCCCGCGACGTCGGTGAGCGGCGGCGGCGGCGCGCCCGCGGCCCCGGAGCCCGCGCCGCTCATGTCGGAGCAGTACGACCCGCTCTCCGACGAGGACTGACGCCGCCCCGCGCCGCCGCCACCCCCGCCGCACCCCGCGCCCTCGTAGCACCCGCGACGCCGGCTCTCCGTCATCTGCCGCGCCCGCGCACACACGCAACAGTGACACAAACTATCCACATCGATATCGATACCACTGCCCCACTTTATGTATCGATGAAGATTCCACGAATAGTTTGCGACGCATCTGCTGTGATATCGACTGAATCTTGGAGATACACACGCGTGGAACGACGGGCCACATTCAGTGCAACAGATACGGGGACGGCGGTAAAAAAAAGACAAACGATATAAATGTATGCAATCCGATTATGGGTACGTGAGAGTGATATACGCGCGCGGAGACCCTTGTGGACATGCGATGGTACTAAAATTGTATATAAATAATATTCTTATGTTAAAAAAGCAGGGAATTAGCGTCAAATGTTGTGGGAAGCTTTAAGTGCGGGGCGCTCGCACGTTTGCGCGTAGTGATGTACACGGAGGAATCTGCACATAATATATCGATGTCGGCGGCGTCCGTGCACGCGGCCCGCGACCCGCGACCGACCTAGACTAACTACTGACTGACCACAAACGAAACTGTTAGTTGTAACTTTGTGATTTACAAGCGTTGATAAGAACGAGCCAATTAGTAGATGTAAGTCAAGTCTACACATATTCATCGTAATAGTTTCTCATTAAATCGAACTTACTGTGCCTAATGTAACTGTGTAAGAATTTATAGAAGAGTTTGTTCCTCATTTTTTTATTGGCGCCTCTGGATATGTGTCTTTTAAGCTTGATCTAGAATAAAACATTGCAGATCACTGCAGGACGCGCATTATAATTCTTGACAATAAGAAATATTTTCTTCCAATTCAAGTCTTCTAAAATGATATTCACCAATTGGACCGTGGAAAAAAATACGAGCCAAATGTACGAGTGAAAATCGCTTATTTCCAATTATTCGAAAGTTTTTATACACTGGTCACCGATCATGGTTATCCTTGCACAAACTCACGCCACATTTTATAAAACAAATACGACTTAAAGTAGTTTAAGAAATTATAATAAGGCGTCGACCGTTGCGTGTAGCCGCGGGTCGAACGTCACCGGCGCCGCCCACACACGGACTCCAACTTCTTACTGGATTACGCTTATATTGTAAAAATAATGCTGTCGATATATTATGTACGTCGGTTATGAATATTGTAACGTTATTTATTTACTTCTCTTTTGTATGTATACGTAGGTGTTGCGTGCGTGACGTCACCGCCGCGTGGATCATCTCGTGATAAGTAGCACTGCCGCTGAGTGATGCTAAATTACCTCAATATATTGTTAAGTGGCAGACGTACGATTTGATTATGAAACGCAAGTGAACATTGTGATGTGACGAGTGATGAGTCTTCCATCGGCCGCGGTGGAGTGCGCTCTGTAGCATAGGGTTTCCGTACGAGTTCGTCCATTATAACCGACACCTGTGTTGTAAATTGTAATTGTGTATATTGGATGTGTGAGGCGCCATGCATTTCGCAGATTCCTCGCGATGGCTCTGCGTAGTCCGCGCGTGGTTCATAGTATTATAAGTTGTTACTGGCTTCGCCCGGGCCCCGCTGCGCCGAGCCGCCGCCGGATACTTAGTAATACGTGTAGTTGATTTTTCGTTAATTTTAAGTGTCGTATTGTTGTAAATAGTGTCATTTCATTCATTTTTTTAAGTGTATAGTCTCGGGGCGGCCGCAGCGGATCCTGGGCCGCGCTGCCCGCTGTTACGATACTCGATGGCGTTTACGAAAAGCGTTGAACTGTTTACTGAACATAAATCCCTTTATACATAGTGTACACTCGATGTAAGCCTAGCACGTAAAGTTAAAGCGGTAAATTATATACATATGTAAAAGTTGGTTAATATGTATATGCATTTGTAATTATACAGGTTAAATATGACTTACATTTAGAGATTTGATTTTTTTTTCGTTAGTTAGACGCGGCCACTGGGCCGATATAAATATGGGTGTGGGCTATGGACGAGTGAGTGAGCGAGACGAGTGACTCCACGGAACTGCAGCGGAGCACCGCGCCGCCCGCGCGCCCCACCCCCACCCCCCACACACCCCACACACACCCTCCTAGACAACACTCCGGGCCCATTCACCACTATTCAAATATATATATAAACATTTATTTCACTCCTAAACAACTGCCCCATCCATTTGACAGGCAAGTGTTGCCAGAATATTCCGTCGTGTTGGTACCCGGGGGTCCCGGGCCCCGAGGCCGGGCGCGCGTGGCGGCCGCGGCTGCACTGCACATTGTGATTTCTTTATAAAAATGTAATGTATAATGTAAGTAGCCGAAAAGAAGATAATCCTTGTGGGTCCGGACATGCGAAAACAAAGTTTTGACGGACTACAAATCAATAAATAAGAATGAAAAAAATACTATCTGCTGTGTTTTATTTTTAATGCCTTGTATATTTTTCTGGAATGGATACCGCCGGTCAGTTATAACCTTAATTATCTTGGAAAATAGAAAATATTGGGAGGGCCATCGTCCCCTAATTTCTTAAAGGCTGATAGACTTATCTACCACTGTTTAAAAATAAAAGTCTTACTTGTGCAATAAATTGTTTTTATTTTATTTAAAATATGATTCAATAAGTTATTATTTTTTTGTAATAACATTTAAGTTTCTTCTACTAAGTGCAAGAGTAAAGAGAAGTGTAAAGACCACATCGTAAATCTGTTTACTCGTCGTTGAAATTCAGCAACAAAGTGAAATAGGACCAAGCAGTTTTTATTATCTGAAAAGAAAAACAAAACATTGTTTATATTTCCTTTTAATGGTGGGTCCACATCACTACTTGATACTTTTTGCTACGTTTTTTGCTGAGAAACGTTTCCGAATGTTGGCTCTCGGCAACATCTTCAGAATAATAGCCAAAGCAGCAACATCTGATAAAACGACAGTAGCACGTCCGAATACTGGAACGCAACTTAAATATTATGTTGCACTTAACTATGTAAATCCCACTTAAATGTACTGGCTACTTAGGCCGTGCGCTGTTAAGAGCAACTTATTATTTGAATGGCGTTCGAGTATTCGGGCGTAATTCATCTAAACTTTATAGACGTGTAGAGAAACATAGAACTGAAATTAAAATTTTGATAAATCTATTTAACGCATTGTTCGAGTTATGTTTTCATGATATAAACAACAAGCATTTGTATTCGTAATCTCAGTATTAATTATTATTATTATTATTATTATTACACTTTATTGTACACAAATAAAAACAAAAACAATACACAAAGAAAAACACTTAACCTATATATAAAGTACAATCGGCGGTCTTATCGCCTTCGGCGATGTCTTCCAGACAACTTTTGGATGGAATGGACTAAACAGAAGAAGAAAAACGGGGGTAGACAGGCTATGAGTAAAAATGAATGGTCTACCTATCATGTACAAATAAAAATAAACATACATAGACTTTACTACCTAACAAACTATAAATATATAATACTAACATATTTAAATATACTAAATATATACATCTAAACAATATAAGGATGTGCAATGTAAAAACAATAGAAAAAGAAAATAAATAGGGGGAAAAGAAAAATATGTATTATCAAATTGACAAGTAATGTTCCTTGACGAGTCTTGACGAGTCTTGACGAGTTCTTTTAATATGTATGTCAATAAAATGTGAAGAGAGAAAAATGTTCCTAATATACAACATGTAACAGATTTAAATGTAAAAGCGGAAAGTAGTACGTTCAAAATCAGCTACTGAATCGATATCAACATTTTTTTTGGTAGGTATTTTTTTTCAAAATAATTAGTTAAGACCAAGTAAATTACAGACACTTTCATTTAGTACTCCGAACAAACGAAATTGAAACGTAACTCCAGGACATAAGATCTTGTTTAAATGAATCACTAAACGAATACTCTAATAAACTAAATAATGAACAAAAATGAACTTTATTTCGATTGTCATAAAGTTTATTTAAGCAATCTATCATTAATCAAACGCACACAACGATAGGCCTGAATAAACGTAATAAGCTACCAAAATAAATAACTATCATATTCTCTTTTCCGCACATTTAACTACAACTAGATAGAGCAGGATGCAGCTATTGTTTAATGCAATTTGATCCATCCGACATACGATGGCGCGCGCGGCGCGGCGGTACATCAAAAGGTTTGGCAAGTGGGAAAAGGGATGCGCCGCGAAAAAAATTACTCACGGTATTCGCAAGACCGGACGATCTAAATCCCGCGCAATACATGCACTTAAATGAAACAAATTAAATTGTAACAAAATCACTATAAAAAGAAACAACAAGTAGGTATTTCTATGAAAAATAATTTCGTGGAACGTAAAAATGGTGATTAAATTCGGTTTTTAATTTTGCTACAATGTATGCGGAATCCCGGTGTGTCGGATATCCCGTTATTGCAATCCCTAAATGGGCACCGACTATGTGAAAAATCAAAAAAATCTAGTCGTGCACCGCAGTTATCTGTGTCTGCTTGTGTTTAAGTGTTAAGTAGATATTTCGATAACTTTCGCGCGCGATGTCTTTTCGGTATTCGAATATTGAATACACTGAAATGGTGGTGAGAACTTTGGCACTGTGTGGTGATAATGTATCATTGGCGTGCAGGACATTTAACAACAGGCACGGCACCAGTGTAGTGCCCGAGAGTATCTCGATGCTGAGTTCGAAGAGCGCTGGATAGTTCGCGGCGGACCTGTGCAATGGCCTACTAGGTCACCTGACTTGACGCCTCTTGACTTTTTTTGTGCGGACGTAATAAATCTCGATCGGTATACTTCAGTGAAAGTACTAATGTGGAGGAACTAAAAAGTAGAATAGTGGCAGCCGTCCTAAAAGTGAAGAGTGACACTGAAGTTTTACATAAATTACGTGAACAATTACGCAAATGTGCATCAAAGTGTATCAAGGTGGTGGCCATTTCGAACATATTTTAAAATTAAAAAAAACTAAAATACACGCTTTAATAAGATATACAACTAAAAAAGTAAAAATAATTGATACTGAATTTAAGATAAGAAAATGGAGTAAAATACATATATTTTATTGTTACAAAGCGTGGGGTGTTTACAACAATTACTTATCCTCCTGCACCCCACGCTTTGTAACAATAAAATATATGTATTTTACTCCATTTTCTTATCTTAAATTCAGTATCAATTATTTTTACTTTTTTAGTTGTATATCTTATTAAAGCGTGTATTTTAGTTTTTTTTAACTATTATATAATTGTTTTGACTAAAAACATCCATCTACGGCTGTATTTCCAATCAATAACGCCATCTGTTGGTTAGTAGTAACATTTGACACTTGAAGAATACAAGAAGCTTATACCCAAATGGAAATTGCATTCCGTATATAAAAGTGAAGCACAAAAATTTTACCTTGAATGACGTCGCTGATGCCTGCTATCCTTTTCTTTAGCGTAACAATGAATGAACTTCACGTGAACTTCATTCATTGTCACTCTAAAGAAAAGGATAGCAGGCAACAGCGATTGCATTCAAGGTCAAATTTTTGTGCTTTAGTGTTTTATACGGAATGCAATCTCCATTTGGGTATAAGCTTCTTGGAAGAATACAATGTTAACGCCATCTAGCGATGAATGTAGCAATGGTCATCAATTATAAGAATAATTAATCCTGGCGAATCTAATCAGGATAATTATATATTTTAATCGAATTATTGTATTGTCATCGGTCTTTGACAGGTGTGCAAAATTTGAACGAAATCTGGCCGTTTAAAGTGGGTCAAAATCGCGCCCAAAGAAGTCGGTTACAAACAAACATACAAACATACAAATATACAAACATACAAACATACAAGTGAAGCTAATATAAAGCGTGTAAAAATCGCCGCATGAGTGCCATGTAACACGTAAGTTAATTTTGTTGTATTTTTTTTGTGTTGTGATTCCCAATCTAGTCTTCGTTGTTAGATATTGCGTTATCTTATTATCTTATTCATTAGTAATGTAAAATAAATGACGCCCGTATCCTGCCCGCCTGTAGGAACTAAGTTTAGCGGAAGTGAAATTAATAATATTTTATAGTCGATTCATGCAAAATATTGTCTTATATTGGGTTCGTACGCATTATATCTAGTTAGTAAAATATTTAGATTTTATAGCTAAAACACAAATGTTATGCTTATAGATTAAATTACTAATAACCACCCAGTTTACCAAACCACCCAGTAATCAGTTACGTACGTAATTTGTATTTCGTTTATTGTCAGCTGTTTCTGCCGGCGCGCGCGGCGCAGCGATCGGCGTTAGGTACTCGTGTGAATGACTCTTGTGTACATGTGTGCGTGTCCGCGAGCGTGTGTAGTAGTACACTCTTACGTAACTCGTAAGGTGACCATATTAAGTGCCTACATTTGGTATAACTAATTTCATAAATAAAAGATTTTGTAATTATGGTAGTACGATTTCAAAGCATAAACTATGATTGCAATAATATTTTAAAGTTGGGGTGTCTGAGGTTGTGAATTAATCCTGTTACACGTTGTATAGATAACAGCATGGCAACAACGCATTCGGACGCCAAAGTTCGTACACAATATATATATATAACATTCGATAGCAAATCACAATATTTCTCCACAAAAGGTAAATGTGTGTAGATGCACTATTAAAATGCAGTGTGTAAGTAATGCAAAAGGCTTATTAACTCGAATTATTTTCGTTAAAACAAGTCTATAACAGCTGATATACGTCCCACTGCAGGGCACGGACCTCCTCTACAATCAAGAATACGATTGAGAGCGGTTAGGCCATATAGTCCACTAAGCTGGCTTAGTGCAAGTGGTCGGTTACTATAGAAGTTCATACAAATTCGCTAAGGTATCCACATATCCTCACGATGCTTTCCTTCACCGTTGTAGTGCGTGTATTGACGGTGATAGGTAAAATAGGTAACGCATGACAATTGTCCTTCACTGTATGTTACATTATTATATTTCATTCATCTGCTTATGGCATGAAACTCATGTATGAGTGAACTAATATTGATTTTTAAATGTTTTATGTACTCATTGCACAATCTCTGTTCCTGCATAGTACTTCATATATAGGTACTTTGGCAACTACTTCTTTTTCCCTTGTATTATAATAAGTCCATTACAGTAAACTCGTAGCGCTGTGTTTGACGCAGACTGTGAAACGAGATATCGCTGGTTCGATTCCTACTACGAGGTATTTTTAAGTGACCTACGAGTATTTATGTATTTCGGGTCCTAGGCCCATTTATCATACCAATAGGCAATAACCTGGCATTTCAGTTACCTATGACACAAGACTAGTGGGATCAGGAGTTAGACCCATATACCTCTTATCAACTATGTCTATATTGGGTATTTTTTGCCGCGGTATTCAAGTGGGCAGTCACAGATGCGTATTTTATTGAATTACTGATTTGAAATGTACGTTAAACATGCTTTCTTTCTATCTACCATAGAGGGTTCATAAAACTATGTAAATTAGAATTGCATGTTCTTGTTTGATATATTCTGTTTTATAATTTACTTCCCAAATCAGTAATTAAAAAAATGCCCGGTTTTGACTGTGTTCTAGATCATCACGGCAGATTTATTCGTTTACCTTGCTGTAAGTAGCTAAAGAAATTATGGAAAAACCATAGGTTGTAACTCCAACACCTTTCTGCGATCTGAAATAAAAGTTTTTATTTAAACAGCTCCCATATCGCAGGGGTGAGAAAGGGCTTCTGATATTAAAGACCAAGAATTTGATTCTCGTATCGGGGTAAATTCTTATGTGGTCTATAAAATATTTTCATTGTAGTTTATGTGGGTTTTTTAATTATTCTGAAATTCACGTTTAAATTACATATAATCACAGTCGTCTCGCGATAGTTCAAAGTTGTGATGTTGTGACCTTTAATAATTATAACTTAACTTTAGTTTTAACATGTCCTAATATATCGAGGGCTCGTCGGGGAAAAATTCCGATTTTTTCATAATTTTGTATTGTTTTTTGTCTTCGACTTACCGAGTAGGTATACCAAAAACCATTGGATTTTTTGATTTATCGAGAGTTTTGCTAGGGAGACTACGGTTGTTTTCAATTATAGATAGGTTTGTATAATCGAAGTTTTGCATTATCAAGAGTCTACTGTACCTATATCTATATTTTGTATTAATTACCTGTGCAACATGATCAGTATAGAGTTT
Organism: Hyles euphorbiae; assembly: GCA_023078785.2. Classification (NCBI taxonomy): domain Eukaryota; kingdom Metazoa; phylum Arthropoda; class Insecta; order Lepidoptera; family Sphingidae; genus Hyles; species Hyles euphorbiae. The sequence goes on along the minus strand of CM041044.1, from coordinate 13,482,864 downwards.
CTTATTTTCTTCGATGTTCTGTACCAGCCGCTGTTGTATAAAGCTTCTGCCACACCTTCACTCTGTCAATTAAAAGAATCACATTAAACGATCTTATCCGTATAAATTTATTTATTGTATAATTTTACTCACTGAATCCAAGAGTTTCTGTCCATACCAACACACGAACCAGGTTTGAGACATTGCCGTCACTAAAAACGATTTGTATGCTGTGTCACTCCATTTTTCCACCACCTAAAATATATATTTCGTCAAATAAAATACACTGGACTTTCGGCAGTTGCAGACTTCGGAGTTCGGACAACTGTATCGAAATCTACAAGATAATTTTAGTTCTCAACATTTAGAACATTAGATAAATATTAGTTAGGAGAAATCTTACCCGGGGCGTTTTAGTTTATCATTTTTCATAGTTAGTGGCACAACATAGACTCGTATGGTATTGTATCGTCATTTATGTTGGATGTATTTATTATTTATTAGAGAGGAGGGTAGTTGTCGCTTTACGTTCGCCGCGCTGGGATGGTCGCAGCGCGTGCTCCGTTACATTGCTTTATTTTTCGTTCGATTTCTATCGGTTTGTCACAATCTGGTGCAAGTAGTGTTGTATTTATTGGTGTAGTCATATATGTATTCACTTTCTTACGTTTTTTTTTGTGCTGAAACCGTCGTCTCTTCTAGCCAGCACCATCCAATCCCGCTCTTTGCAGAACTTTGGTGAGTCAGCTATACCGTGTTCTTGACTCGATATATTTTTGACAGCCTCCGTGGCGCAGTTGGTGATACACCGGCTCCGATCCACGGGTATTTTATTCCAATTTGGGTGTTTGTGAGATGGAAAAATCTCTCTTAGTTTCTGATACCCACGACAAAATCTTAGTGATTGATCAGAATTACGTATGTGACTGTTAGTGTATTTATTTATATTGCCTTATGTTAAATTTGGCGTACTTGATGGACATGTGTTATTATGACGATGAAATTCAACATGTACTTACAACGCTGCAAAATCCGCAGAAGCATATCACGATGGAACTGTTCATAACATTTACTAGTAATGTCAGACTGAACATGTTCTCCACGTCTCCTGAAAGCCTGGAAATAACTTTCTTTACTATACACAGGGTATATCAAGACTACTACCGAAGACGGGGTTATAGTTTAATGACTACAAACGAAATGCAACTAAACTTTCGTAAAGAAACGCGACAAGCATTATTGTCTCAATATTTTTGTGTTTTGTTGTTAATCCATAGTTTTTGCTGCTTGTTCGTTTTCAGTAGCAGTTATATCAACACTGCTGTATATATAAATTTTAAAATTAATGAAATTTAAGCGTGCCTTTGAAGCATAAAGTCAATGTTAGGTAAATGATCAAAGATAATGTTAACAAGAATAATTAAAAAGAATCTCGTTTACATTTTAGTCGAACACCGATAGGATTGGTTATGATCTATTAAGCTTTCACAATAATATAATATCTTTAATCTTAGGCCTTAGCAGAATGTGCCTATACTAATACTAACATTATGTGTTATATTCGCACCCCCAACAATTCGGATTTGAAGAAATTTTGGTACGCGGTCTTAATGTTGGACAACGAAGTTTGATGGCGATAAACGTTTTAAAATTCACTGCGCCAATCGATCCCTTAGTACCTAATTTGTGGAATGTTAACGCCCCGATATGTCCCACCTTATGAGAGCTCGATGTCGCAGCACAATCTCGGTAATTTCCCGTTGATGTTTCTCTTCCCACTGCTGCTGGGTGTAGTTTTCCACTGCCTCCTTGTTTTTGCGTAAATATTCATCACTGTATCCTCCTGCGTACGAATATGTCCTCTATAATTTTACATATTTAAGCGCTAGATAGATGAGCTATATAGCCTAACCACTTTCAATCGTACTCTCGATTGTAGAGGCAACACATGCCATGCAGTGGGATGTATGGGCTGATACAAAAACAGAAAATAGTCGCCTTTTAATTGTACTAATCCGTAATTCTTGTTGGTCGTTCTTGAATGTCCAATAAAGGTTAGCCTATTTAATTTGGGATCTATCATAAAATAATATGAGCAGAGAAGAGTTTTCAATAGACCACAATTATAACATTGATCTTGCAGATTCATTATTAAAATAATCTCAATTAAGAAAATATTTCCCTTAATATTCTGCTGACAGCAATAATCTAATGTATCAATTAAACTGGTATTACCTAGCGGATATGAATCAATGAGTTGGTCGTCTTTGGGTACGTAAATCAGCTTCTTAATTCTCAAGGACAGTAGATCAAACTGCGTGGTAATGTGGCTCAGGAACAAACAGAATAGAAAGTCTCCACACATGTTCAGCCATATTACTATCAAGGCTGCAACATAAAAGACATAATTATTATATGTACTGCAGTTCTATGCTTGGCATAAGCTGTTCTAAATGTCTACTTATGGGTTTTAAGCATGAGCCGTAGGTATATCTCGTTTATCATTCGGTGGGAAATCCGTTTTAAATATTTTTAGGTGATGTAACTCGCTAGATAATTAATTAGTCTAGTAGGTAAAATACCTATCTTTCCCAGTCATACAAAATAAGAAAGAAAATCCAAAGCACATTCACCTTTTAAACTAATTTTGATGCATAGTTATTTTCTTTTTTAGGCAATGTATATGAAAGATTAAGATTAGGAAATGGACAGACTGTAGCGCAGTTGGTTAAACTCTGAATAAACGAAAGGTCACGGGTACGATCCTCGTACTTAGGAAAAAGATTTGGTCCACAGGTACGGAACTAAATTTCGTGAGTCCAAAAAATCTCATAGTTTCTGATACCTAGGACAAAAAAATAATTGTTCTTAATAAAATGGGGTCAGGGCTATAGGCGTGTCGGTTTTATTTCTTCCTGTGTTCTATACGTGTGGCTGTTAGATGTACTTATTTATTTATGAAGCTAGTATACTTACCGTGCCATGTCTGCAGTATCACCATTATTTCGTAGTACACCGGTTGGAATTGGTCGAACGGCAACCAGTAGATGAAATGTAGTATCCGATCCCATTCTTGTCCCGACAGTCTCTTGGTCAACTCCCGAAAGGGAGGGTACAAGAAACTTAGTATTAGGTAGTTGTTGCACCAGTGGTAAGCTAAATGTGAAAAATAATGTCATTTATGGTTTAAAAAACGTATAAAACATTAAAATTTACCAAGAGGGAATTCGTACATAGCTCATGTGATGTCGGCTACCGGTCGTAAAATATTTCAAATTTATTTTATGACATGCCTGAAATCTTGAATTTTCTATCTAAAATGTCCATATCCCATTATGGACAGATATAGGATCCGGGTGTTGACCCGCAATCATCGCACCGCAGTTGAATCGCATTCTTAGAAAAAATACTAAAAGTCAAATAAAGTTGGACTATTCGCCTGCAAAAGATAGAAACCGATCTCTGCAGTGGACTGGTTAAGCTTCAGACTCGAAGTCAGTTCGTTGTGTGCTTTTAATCCGGGCTGATATGATTCAGTGTGAGCAGAGAGGTATTTCTGGCCATCAATGAATAGTTTCTAACTCCTTCTCCCTTACCTTTAAGTACAATATGGATCTGCTTAAGCGCAGAGCTGATAATCCGATGTTCTTCTGCGTCGATTTCTCCCACAGGCCACATGTCTCCTATCTCGTTGATCAAGTTCTCGTACACGGGACGGTGCATTACCATGCTGTATGACTTTACTAATGCTAGAAACAATAGTACCTTGGTTAGACAATCATTCTTGCTTTGGTTTTATTCTTAAAATATGTGTTTAAAGTGTGCGAGGAATGGAATTTGCATATTACGATGATCAGGTCTCTTTGTGAATTGTGGATTGCAATAATGGCATCAGAGCCCAAGCATTACAAGGTTGAGCTTATGCATGCCTTATGTAAAAACATAATCATTTAAATAGCAAAAAAATGATGGTTATCGTAACATAATCGGAAAATTATAATCAAAATGATTAAAAGCTTCTTAGGTTTAATCAGACCTATCTTCATTACTAGTTTTAATTCCCATAAATTCGATTTTTTGCCGTCGCTTTTCACTATACCGGGTATCTCAAGACTGCTACCGAAAACGAAGCCGGGTGGTAGTTTTAGTGACTACAAACACATTCCAACTAAAAATTTCGCAAAGAAACGCGACCATTATTTTTTATGATTTTTTAAATATCGTCATTTTTGGGTGGTAAATCCATAGTTTTTGCTGAAATAATAATTTAAACACTTTTATACTTTAGATTATTTATAAATAAAAGGGTATACACTATTATTTGAGGAAAAAATGTATTTACCACCCAAATATAGTCATAGGAAAAAAAATAACAAAAAAAAAATTGTCGCTTTTTTTTGCAACTTTTTCTGTTGCGTTGTGTCTGAAGTCACTAAACTACCACCCGGCTTCGTTTTCGGTAGCAGTCTTGATATACCCTGTATGTATGTCGTCTATTACCATAAGATCATAAAAAATATAAACCAACATAAAATAGAGAAGCCGTTGCAAGGCATCATGCGGAATATCATGATGGCGTCCTGGAAGGTGCCTCCGCTGGCGGTGATGGCCATGGCCACGTGCTCCACGCCCACCGCCACCAGAATGTTCACGAACTGGAACCAGTAGTACACGAGCCAACATGTGCTGGAATAGAAGTCGATAAATTAAAGTAAGGGACCGACTTCGAACAAAGGAGGAGGTTCTCAATTCGACTGTAAGTTCTCTTTTTTTTGCAACGTCTAGTTACTTGAAATGATACAAGTTTAGAGCTTTTGCTAGTGTATTTCTGTCATATCTGCATGATCAAGAAAGATTTATTATGTTTTTATTTGAAAAGTAAAGGAATATTACTGTGTCATTATTATCTTTAATCTAATTAAGAGCGTTGCTAGAATTGAATATTGTTGGGCGACTACCCACGGATTAGTACCTAGGTATCTTTTGTTTGTTATTTTTTTATCTTCTCTGCGTGGCTTTAGAAAGTAAGTTATAATGTAAGGCATCTCAAAACTGTCCTCTATCTCGCCTGAAATACTGTATTGCTAAAATTATCCTGAGTCCAGATATTGTTATCGTAGGAGTAATGTCTCTCTACATCAGATTCGTCTTGTCATTAATAATTATCATTAGTAAAAAGAGTAGTGTTTCATACTAACCCCTTGAATTTGGAAACCTTGTGTGTCATCTGTATGCCGCTGATTTTTAAATACATTTTTGATGTCTCGAACGTTTTGTCATAGTCGCTTCTCTCACACGTCTGTATATCATAACGATAATCAATGTTATTACAAGAACATATGTTGATCCGATATGAGAAAAATGGTCAAGTTGAAGAATAAACCAAATTGAAGTAAGGTAGGTAGTAGAACACTGGGTATTTTATGTTTTCACAGAAATTCCTCAACTGGGTGTCGAACCCAGATTTAAGGCTAATAGCACGGTAATACATTGGTAATATGAGACAACTCTAGTAACTATTGATATCATAATTTACATCGTACCTACCTTTTTAATAACTTGAACTTCACTCTTAAAATATTTACGCAGTAGAGCCGCCATGATGAAAATAAAGAAAGTTGAAATAAAAAGCGATAAAACTGTTTTATATTTTCCATAATTGCTCCGTAGTGGCTGGTTTTGACACGTAGAAATTATATAACTGTACCATTACCAGTTATTATGAGTTCTGTGTTTACAATAATTATTATAAAGGCAAAAGTGTTTTGTGTAGTTATGTGTTAGGTTGTTTTTTAATTCTGTTGCATTTATTTTACCTTTGAATAGTTATACTTCAGTAGAATAGCTTCACTTGATATTTTTTGACTCGATTCCACACCATCTACATGATATATTTCGTACAGTCATGTTTATCTAAACTCGGAGCAACTATCTACCATCCACTTTCCTTCTCTCCAGCATCCATGACTTGTCTTACTCAATCCTGTCACGTCCTGGCCTATTCTTTCGCGTCGCGTCCGATTCTGCCCTTAAATATCAAATAAAATCAGCTATTCCAGTCTGATCTGTGACACTGAGCTGTCTTCTCCATGAGTAACGTCAACCGAGTTGTGTCTAGGAAAACAAATACTAAATGTAAAGATAATGAGTTGTATATAATTACATCCGTCTTTCGATAACATAATGATCGTAACAGAATGTTAAGCAAGTAACATTGGGAAATCTTAGATTATTGATCCGGGACAAGGACATAAACCTTGCATCGCGATGAGCTCATCCTCTCCTATGGGCAACGTTAGGCAAACTATGGGTGGTATCTACTTATGAACTCTGCTTACGTCTTCGGGAATACAGTGGGCTGTATGCATCTAATAAGTAATATGTAATAGCTAACGACATTGTCATAGTTATGGAAAATCGTGGAGTGAAAGAGGATGTAGTGATGAGAAATCAGAATGGAATGTTAAGATGGTTTAGTAATGTAGAGAGAATGGACAAGAGGTGATTAATAAATCAGATACATGAGGCGAGTGTGAATGGAAGAGTCGGTAGGGGTCGACTCCGTCGGATCTAACTCAACCAAATCGATGGCACCTGCCGCAAGGGTCAGGTAAAAACCCTGAACCGACGTAAATGCATCAAGAGATTAATGAAAGTGGACGAAGCGAAAGTAGTACGTCAGGATCGAGCAAAGTGGAGATCCATAGTCTCTGCTCTCCCCTATAAGAAACAGGCGTGACGTTTACGTATGTATGTAACTACATTTTCTCCTTTGTTTAATGAAAATATTCCTACGTATTTCGTTAGTATATCAGACTCAAATAAAGTAACGCACATGTTATAATCGAATGACTATCAAATCCCTCGCGAACAAAGGGTTCTTGATTCGAAATCCAATCAATTCTAATTGGAAAATTAAGTCAATAAATTAAAATAAAGAAGAACTTCATAACATAAGCGTCCTCTCGCGGCAGTCATGCCAAAATTTTCTAAAAATACAATGACAACAGTAGCCAAATATCAAACGCAGTTCCCTCATAATGTTTATCACAAAATAGTGTCCAAAATGGAAAACAGTCCTAGATTTAGCTACAGTAACCCTAAAACAAGGGCCTGGACTGGAGTCACAGTGTTTTCTGCTTATTTAGTGCTCCTCATGGTTGAAATATACATAGAAATATTCGAGAACAGAACCCATTTGCGTATCTACGACAAGTTTTGTGATTTTTTTAGTGAAATTGCAAAACTTTTAGTGGAATATAATGTTTAATGAATAGTGTAAAGGGGCGTTTTTAATTTCGATGAAGACAGCGTTCATGAAAGTGTCCAAGTTCTCCAAGGATAGATGATATTATAACGATTGCAGGATACCCTGGAAATGTTTAAGGAAGACCAAAATCGATAGCTGAATAAAATCACTGTAGTGTGTGATATTAAACGGGTGTTATTTGTGTACATTTTGTTTTTTGTTTATTTTAACGCCCTCCTAGAGTCACGTTGAAAGCATAAAGATTTAATTCGTACGGAGTTAGATTCACGAAATTATTATTTTGAGAATATGTATATTGTATGGCTGATTAGTTGTCGAGTTTTATACAACCCAGTATCTATTATAAAAGCATCCGTGGCGCAGTTGGTTAAACGAAGGTTGTGAAACGTGAGGTCGCGGGTTCGATACCTGCACCGAAACAAATATTTGTGAGTCCCACAAATTTTTGACACGGATCTGGGTGTTTGTGAGACCAAAAAAGTCTGTAGTAGCTTCTGATACCCCACAGTAAGATCAATTTGTGTACCAAACAAGACAAAAGGACTATGTATGTGACTACAAGATAGGAAATCTTCTATATTCATAGTTTTCTCAATAGAATTTGAGGGAAAATTAGGAAAATATAAAGAATACAACACACTAGTTTAACATTAATTTATTCAACATTCACTGATCACATTTAACATAATTCATCTATATACAAGATCACACGCACACGACAGCACTTGGCATTGCGTTCCGAACTGTAACTGGTGTGGAGATAACATTTCAGAATATGTTGTGCGATGAACCCAAACCAGATCTTATGCATACCTAGATTTCATAAACTTGTATTGTACAAGTTTTTTAGATATATCAATGTTAAACATTGTAATAATATTAGAATGTACAGTAACTTACTGTGTTAAAAATGCTGGAATTAAGTAATGAATAATATTCATCACACAACATAATATCTTGACAGAATTATTTTGTTTTGTTCTTATAAAACTCTGGATGTAAATAAAATGCACTAAACAAATCGTATACAAAATAAATAAATAAATTACTGAAACGTTGCTGCTATTTTGTTGTTTCGAAACACTTACCACTTAAGTTTTGCTACTGATCGTCCGGACAGGGCATTGAAGAAATTCTCATATATTATTCGTAACCAACTTTGTAAAACTGTTGAATTCCTTTTTAAAACACTATTAAATATAACCATCTGTTAATAGATTGATCATTAAATACTTAAGGAATCAACAATTTTCAACCGTTCAAACAATATCTGTCCATGTTCCATATGATATTTCGTTGCCCGTCCCTGGTGGAACACTTTACTTCTTGGCGAAGTCTTCTCCGGTCTTGATGTTCTTGAGGAGTTCAGGGATGGCGGCCTTGAGCAGTTGTTCTTCGAAGGCGTTGAGTTTGCCGTAGCCGAGGTTCTTCTCCACTCCGTTCTTGCCGAGGACCACAGGGTTGGCGAAATACGCCGCCTCGGTGAGGTCGGATTTCACGTACGCGCACTCGACCACATTTGATTCGCCCTGAAAAGTTAATTGCTTTAGTATTAGTTATGTAGAGTAATGTTATATTCTGTATAGCTACTTGGTGGTGTAGAAATTAATATTTCCATTTCAGAATTATAAAGAAAATTAATTTATCAATAACAGTTATTCAGATAAATGACAACATCATTCTTTTTTAATTCTTTTATTTGCTATTACAATTCTGTCGAAACATCTTTTGGATATTAACCCATCTATTGATAGAACTTGTAAGATGTCTACAGACAAAACATTAACTTTTGCATCAGTTTATTTCAATTATCTTGGACTATTTCAAGTTCAATAGGCAATTTTTAATTGCATTTCATGATGGTTGATAAATATCCTATGGAAGTGATACCTTGAGTCCCCTAAGGACGGAGCCGGTGAGTCGTGCGCCGGCGTACGCCATGGAGAGCGTCGCGGAACCACCGCCGGCCTTGGCTTTCACCACCTACACACAAATAAAGAGGTATTAAACTTATAAAGTTAATAGCAAATGATGTCCCTAATTTAGAATAATTCTTCGTTAGTTATTTTTTACCCGTCATTCAAAACATAAACCTAATAATAAATCTATCATCCTACTTCGCAGATTAATGAAATAATATAACCAAAATAAATAAATACCATCACACCCCCAGTGCAACACTGTCTGTCACATATGCAAAAATTGCAACGGTTGGGAGGTTAAAAATAATCTTACAGCATATTTTTTTAATTATGTGGTCGTTTTTTTGACAGTAAGTTAAAAGTCGATTTTGTAATATATGCTATTCATCTTGTCTATGTCTTGAAAAATCATATTTTTGTACGATGTCAAAATTTCAAATGCTTCTCCTTAACAGTTGCATTTTTGACAGTGTCTCACCCGGAGTGCTACATAGTTCTATGAGATAACTTAATGGTAAACTACAAATTGTTTATTTGACCATAACAATGTTTCTACGCACCTCAGTACCAGCCTCCTGTATCCTCTCAGTGAGGGCTTTGATCTTGGCTTGGTCAGTGAGTTTGACCGGCGGCTGGCTCTGCGACAGCACTGGTATGATGGTGACGCCGGAGTGGCCGCCGATGACGGGAATGGTGACGGAGCGAGGGTCCACGCCGTTGATCTCGCCGATGAAGGCGGCAGCGCGGACCACGTCCAGGGTCGTCACGCCAAGCACGCGGGCTGGGTCGTATACTCCGGCCTAGGAGAAACATTTTTTATTAATAATTTATTTGTTTTTTTTTAATCTATAGAAGACCTACAGTTAAATATACTTAAGTAGTTAAAAAGAAAAGTTAACAGAAACCCAATAAATTTTCTTTATTGATGCAATGTCAAATTTTTAAAGAAAATTGTTTATCGATTACTTGCCACTGAATTTATTAACGGATGTGTGGGTACTTGTCTGAGCCTTAAATGCGACAAAAGTAATGAAATATTGAATATATTTGTTTAGAATTTATTAGGTACAGTTTTAATTGATCTTCAGGGCGGCAAAAAGTAATGAAAAGATCATAACTTAATACAGTTATCAGAAGAAAGAAATATGCGCTTTATTTTGTTGGAATCTCATTAGTGTACTTTTGATTTGGTTTGATCGCATCTAAATCATTGACCTAATTCAGATTTCATGAGTAACCAAACACACCAAAACATCAAAATAATTTACAGCCGAAAGCTAAACAAAACCTGTCAATTTAGCGTAATTATCCAGTCAGTAAGAATGACGAACGATGCATTATAAAATGACGCTGCTGGCAGAGTGCATAGTTTATCAACATCATGTGACGGGTTAGTGTCCATTGTTTGAGGAATTATGTTGCTGAGTTGCATATTGTTTATGTGACTATGTTTTTGTATTTTCATATGTCGCGACCGAGTATATTTAGGGCAAACTTTTTATACATTTATTAGTAAGTGGCAAGTAAGTCTAATGGTAAAAGTAACGCTAATAAAAATACCATCCTGATTTACATACATACATAATCGCCACCCCTGTCTCTCATAGGGTAGGCAGAGACTATAGATTGCTACTTTATTCGATCCTGACATATTACTTTGGCTGCATGCACTCTTATCAACCATTTAATGCATTCGCGTCGATTCAAGGTACTTTTGCGCTGACCCTTCTTGAGGGTATCACCTATTTGGATGGTGTAGGTTCGCTATTTAGATTATTTCCGATAGAGTACTGCGGTCGTCCCTATGAAAAATTTAAGCTCTTTAAGCTCAATAATAACAGGGTACATGTCTTAAAACCTGAAGTTTTTTCACAATAGTGTAGAAAGAGACATAGCGGTCCAGGTGGCACTTTTATTATGAGAGACCTACACGCAGAAAAACTATTAAATTCTATTAGCCCAGCCCGGATTTGCTTGAGTGCAAACAAAGCCCTGTCGATATACACTTTGCGATAAGTATTTTAGTACTATTCAGATAGGATATTGATAGGCGATTATGTTTCAATGTTCGATATTTGTAGTGTCTATAATAATAGATATTTTGTTAGTAAACGAAGGAAAAAAATCTTAATTTACTATTGCTAATCATGCTTATAATTTCAAAAAAACCACGCTTATTTAAATTTTTGCAGTGTAATCTCTCATATGTATAAATTATTTTTCGTAATTCATTTAAAAATATTCTGCACAACTTTGAAAATGTATTTACTAATTAAAGTTTCGAAGACAAATATTTTGATCTTAAAACCAATATATTGAACAATATTATCTATTAAATTCATTTTCAGATGAATAATATTGTTTCTCGTTAATTAATGGAGCGTCGTAAACATGTGTTATGACTGATGACGTACTCCCAGTTGTTTTAATATAGTTATCAGTATACATACAACGTATGTTTAAAGTAAACAATCTATTTATACGCAATATCTTATGTAACTTATGAAATAATATGACAATTACAATACCCAAAATCTTCAACTCAAATAGATTACAAATCTAGGCAAGGCAAATAAGAAATTATTTTGAAAGAGTATAAAACTAATTGGTTGTAAAACACCAGTAATACAAGTTCAGTGAAGGAAAAGACAATTCTAGTATTTTTGGGTAAATGATGTAATAATTTTAATATCTAACCTTATATGGCCAAATTATTTCACTGTTTCTAATACTGTACTGTACAGTATCAGCCCATATACATATGTCCTACTGTAGAGCACGGGCCTCCTCTATATTAGAGAGTACGATTGCAAGTGGTTAGGCCATATATTTACCCTAGCCTAGTGCGGGTTGGCGGACTTTACATAGAATTAAAATTGTGTTGATTTTTCTCTGGATGGACATTTGTGCATTATAATACTTATCCTACATTGAAAATAACGATGACTATAAAGTGATAAGACACGACACGATTCGTCTCATTATTTTCGATAAGTTATCTGAAACACGAAGTGAAGTTATTTGTATTATTATTGCATAAGATATTCTACATGGTATTAAGTTATTCATGCCACATATTTACAGTTTACAAATTGCTGCAATTTGGAAAACTACAGGAGGGAGGGGTTTCTTATGTATATTAGTTAAGATCGTTTATTCATTATTTTTTATTACAATGAATGTGGAGATGGACTTGCCATCCGCCTGATTGTAAACGATACGACCGCTCATCAGTAGCAAAACCAAACAACACCATCATTTATAAAGCAATTCTAGGCATTCCACCTTACTCCCATCTTGAGACATTGTTAAGTCTCATTATGTCCAGTAGTTACTCTAGCTACAGTGTCCTTCAAACCGCAACAAAAAAGTGCATTTACACTGCTGTTTAGCAGAAGAATTAGCCCACAAATCAAGCCACAAATACTATTAATCAATTCAAACTATCTGCAAATCATCTGTAAAGCTGATTTACAATAATTGCTCATTGTAATATGCACTAAGTCAATAATCGATCACATAAGGCATTGAATAGAGTCAATGAACACATAACTTATGTCTTGTAGAATCATGATTGATAATAACTGATATCGCGCGATATCTAAGTTCAGACAGTACCTAACCTTGTTTATATGCCTGCTTTATATGTAGTAAATATTAATGTAATTCATTGGTTTAATGATATTATAATTTCGTTAATTTCATGCCATGTGTGCAACATGATGCCAATTTATCTTCATGACATGATTTTTTGCAAAAGTTTTAAAATATGTATTTTCACGTTAATTTTATGAGTCACTTTTTAAGTTGGAAATATGATTAGCTTGAATGCCAGAGTCTACACAAATATTTTAAAAACCATTAAACTGCAACCACCAACGTGTTGGACAAATACCTAAACGTATTTCCATCATAGTATCGTTATTAAATATAAATAGCAAAGTACTTTTCTCTGCTATGATACTCATATTTGGCAGTAAACACATAACTACACAGGGAGAAAAAATCTGGGAATCGTAGACTCGAGGTAGTAAAACAATATTTACTCATTTACCTCCATATCATCTCCGCATCACTCAAGTTCGACTAGTAGAGAATGCCTCATACATTGAGTCCATCTATACACAATTCGTATATGTAAAAAAATAATACAAAAGATATTTGTAGAAACAGCAGCACAGTTAAAAACAATTTCTCACCTTCTTCAGTACTTCGGAAGCGATGGGCACCATGGAGTTGACGGGGTTTGTGATGATGGCCACGATTGCCTTGGGCGCGTTCTTGGCGATAGAGGCGGCGATGTCGCGCACAATGGACGCGTTCGTGTTGAACAGGTCGTCGCGAGTCATGCCAGGCTTGCGGGGTACACCAGCGGGAATCACAACCACGTCCGCGTCTGGAGGGAAATTTTAGAGATAATTGATAAAGTTAGGGATAGAAAAAGCAAAGTTGACGATACGACCGCTCATGAACAGTATCAAAACCAAAACACCTTGAATTACGCAAAGCAATGCTTGGCATTCCATTGCGCTCGCCATCCTGAGACAGGATGTTATGTCTCAATATGTCCAGTAGTTACTCTGGTCTGTTTCTAAAGTTTATGATATTTCGTTTTTCATTCATTTGAATAAAGACAAACTAAGTTCGAAACTTCGTTAAGGGTCTCGCCGATTCTAATCCTAGCTGATAAGTGAAATAATTGATGGATGTATGGGCGAGGAAAGTGTCTAGCCAAATATTTTTATACTAGCTGTCGGGCCCGGCTTCGCCCGGGTGCAGATAGTTTTTGAGTCCAATCCACATCAAGAACATATTATTTCGCGTGTCTACTAACTATATTTCCCGCGTGCCGTCGACTATATTTCCCTTCCGTAGGAGAGGACATCCCGTGCCAACAATTTGAATTTGAAAGAGTAGAAAATATGTATATTTGGTTTCCTGACTCATCCCACGGGAACACTACATTTTTCGGGATAAAAAGTAGCCTATGTGTTAATCCAGGGTGTCAGCTATCACTATACCAAATTTCATCAAAATCTGTTGAGCCGTTTTTTCATGAAAGAGTAACAAACATCCATACATACATACATACATACAAACTTTCACCTTTATAATATTAGTAAGGATAGTAAGGATATTTCTTGGCTAATTTCAAAATAGCATAGACAGCTTTACTAAACTTCGACAATCAACATTTTTCAGGGATTATGAAACCAGACGCGTTAAACCAGCGGGTAGTCTGGACTTCGTTTTTTTTTTACCATTCTGTTTTTCTTTTGGTTATTTCGCTACAAATCGGTCGCCAGATGTTCGTTCGTCAGCCAGCAGGGTGCACCACCAGCGAGCCAAGTTAGTTTCCGTACAATACAGAAATGTATCTCTAAATATTTAGAGTATCTTTATCTAACGAGTATCTGGCAGACGTCTCGTAGTAAATAAGAAGTTATATATTATGGTGCATCCAAACCGCTACTATTTATTGCTGAGCAACGTAAGCAACATCTGATAACACAGTTTGTATGTTAAGAATTAAGATGTTGCGCAATGCTGCTCAACAAAAATTTACTGCGGTTGCATGCGCCATTAGACTGAGTAGACGTTGAAATATGTATTAATACCTATTTTCTAACATAGAGAATGAATGTCACTATCCTGGGGAATATAATACAAAGGTCCTATCGCCGGCTGTATACGTAAAAAATACGAAGGAGCCTAAATTGCGAATTTTTCTTTATAGTAGAAGCAAATTCATATGAATCTTGTAGGGCTGTACAATTTAACCGGCTAAGCCGGCTAAAAAAGTTAGCTAAATTAACTAGCTAGCTAACCGATAGGCTTAGCTAATTTAACCGGTTAACTTAATTAGCTCAGCTAATTAGCCAACGGCTAACCGGCTAATTCTTTTTTTCAGCTATTCACAGACAGGTTCAAAAAATAATAATAATGATTTTTTATGACAAAAATAACGTAAATAACGAAATAACGAAAGTAATTTATTTAATAAATTTACAATTTTTTTTTATGAAAATGGCTCTTAAATTAATTATTAAGTTTGTTTTCTAAAAAATAAATTTGCATTTTTGGGTAGTAAACAGTTGCGTTTTGAGCTAATAATGTTTCCAGCTGTAGAAAAAGCCCTTTCAGATTATGTACTTGATGCTGGGACACCTAAGTATATTCTCGCCAGCCTAGCCAGTTTAGGCTTAGGTTAGGTTTAACTTATGGCGTTTTGAGTGCCACCCAAGAAGCTTATACCCAAATGGAGATTGCATTCCCTATAAAACACTGAAGCTCAAAAATATAACCTTGTATGACGTTGCTGTTGCCTGCTATCCTTTTCTTTAGAGTGACAATGAATGAATATGACTTTTTGTTCATTCATTTTCACGCTAAAGAAAAGGAGGGCAGGCAACAGCGACGTCATTCAAGGTCAAATTTTTGTGCTTCACTTTTATATACGGAATGCCATCTCCATTTGGGTATAAGCTTCTTGGTGCCACCAATGAAGAGGGTTGTCACCAAGCGGAATATTTGGCTCCATTTTGAAGCTATTAATTTCTCTTTCATTTTCATTATCTAAATAATTTGGATTATTACTACCATTAATACTATTAACTACTAGAAAAATATCACAGCGCACAAAAAACATCGGCCAAAAAACTAAACAATTTATAAATTAACGTCGCCATTAAAAAAAATATCAAAAAACGCGCGCAATTTAAAACATGTATCAAAAAAAATTTATCAGTGAATAGCTGAAAACAAAATAATTAGCCGGTTAGCCGTTGGCTAAATAGCTGAGCTAATTAAGTTAACCGGTTAAATTAGCTAAGCCTATCGGTTAGCTAGCTAGTTAATTTAGCTAACTTTTTTCGCTGGCTTAGCCGGTTAAATTGTACAGCCCTAGAATCTTGGTTTTAATTCCTGGTAATGGCGCGAAGGATAGTTCATGCAATATTTCCTCTTCTCTATATTTATTGAGATGTTTTCTCCTCAAACTGCTGCAAATCTGACTGCAATATTTGCTACTTGTTTTTCTTTTAGATATGTATATGATTTGGTATAAATATAATTGTTTCAATATTAACAAATGTCTCTCCAAATAAATTTGTTTCGATCTTACGAGAATTATCTATGTAAACTTTAGTGTATGTCAAAAATCTTGTACAAACACGAAGTAATATCTTAGGAAACTAAACATATAAACAATTATTATCGTAAATAGAGTAACGCTGTGTAACTACAGTTGAAAGCTGATAACATAATATAAAGAAAACTCGTGTATTATCGTAATTTATATGCGTTTGTATGATACATTTCTGCGTCAATAGCCAGTTAATTACCTTTGCAAGTAAATTGTGCTATTATTAGTTTGCCATTGACTTCTTTAGATGTCCTATTTTCGCCACTTAATGTCAAGGTTATCGTCATTTCGCGCAAGTGTTACAAAATCATGTTATGTCACGGAAAAATACACCAACCCGCTATCTTTACAGCATAACCTTGAAATTCGGTCAAAAACATTAGCCAACATTTTTAGGTTATTGTTACATAACATTGTCCTGGAGTATAGTAATGGGAATAACTTTGAGTTTATAGGTTTCTATGACGTGTTTTTACCTTTAATGGCGGCCGGGAGTTCCTCGGGGCCCTTGTGTCCGGTGACCTTGGCGGGGGTGTCCATGTGGGAGAGGTCGACGCCGACGCCCGGGGTCACCGGCGCGATGTCGTACAGAGCCAGCCTGGTCACCAGCGGGTTCTGCTTGAGGAGTAGGGCCAGAGGCTGGCCTATACCTCCGGCGGCGCCGGCCACCACAACTTTATAGTTTTTCTACAAAAGTATCCATAGTGTTTTTAAAGAACTGATTTAGGTGAAAAGTCAGGAAGTGGTCAACATGCGACAGGAAATATTAATGAAATAATGTATTTATAATAGAGTAATTACCTGAGATGTGGTGGAGAAGTTCTTGGCGCCATTCTGCACGGCTACGCCGGCGACGGGTTTCAAGACGCGCGAGAACATTTTTTGGGCTTTATGAAATGGTAATCACCAATTTATGAAGATGCTTGCTGAACCTTCCACCTGACCCTGCCGACCTTTAGAAGATAACTAACTAGTGATGTAGCGTTACGTCGAACTGTCACCGATGTCAACTCTTGAACACGTCATAATATCGATAAATATCTTATATTTTATATTTTGCGGAATTTACAAGAAAATTATTTTATAGATTTTATTACAATAAATACTTACTATAAAATTCGTAAAGAAATAAGTAAATTTCAATACTTTTGTTTATAGTGACATCTATAGGGGAATAGCATAACTACCATAAACGTATATTCTAGCCACGTTTCACAGATGGCGCAAACATCTTTATTGATAAATAAATGTCAATTTGACATTACCTGTAATTTGTGATGTGAAATCAGAAATGAAAACAGTTTCTAAAAACTGCATTATTTTGGTTTTTTAAAAAGTGTATACATACTTAATAACAATGAATGTGATAAAGGCGGTAAAAATGTATATTACCAAGATGACGGAGGAGAGTGGGCCAGGAATGAAAGTGATCCTTATGGACAAGGAAACAGTGAGTACGCCCTTTTCTCTAAAATTCAAGGAATAATCTTAGATTTTACTGCAGATCCTTGTTGCACAGACTTGGGATTCCTCCAGTCTTGGAAAAAGAGCATAATAAAGCACATACTTTCTTGTTTTATCGTTTCCATAGCATTTGACAGCCTCCGTGGCGCAGTTGGTTAGACGCCGCCTGTGAAACGAGAGGCCGCGGGTTCGATCCCCGCACCGAGAGAAATGTTTGTGCGGCCACAAATATTTCTTTCGGGTCTGGGTGTTTGTGAGACCGAAAAGTCTCTCGTAGTTCCTGATACCCACGACACAAGACTCGATCTTAGTGTGGGGTCAGGACTATGTATGTGACTGTTGGGTGTTATTTATTTATTTATTTATTTATTAAACACTGAAAATCTTGTCACCTCATTATGAATTTGTATTTTCAATATTTTACCACCTTTTCTTTGTTTAATTATTAGATGTTTATGCCATATAAATAATTATTAATTCCAGACAAGTATAGTGAGCATGGTGTTTAGCCAGTCAGAGATTCTGCAGAAAGAAGTCTATTTGTTTGAGAGGATTGACAGTCACACTAAATGGGACAACCTTAAACACATGAAATGCATCGCTTTTTTGAGACCAACGTCGGAAAATATCGCCTTGCTATCAAGGGAGTTGAGATATCCGAAATATGGTGTCTATTTTATATGTAAGTTGTGGATACTCATATAAGTTGCATAAGAATATACTTCATTTCAATACCAACTTTAGTTTCCTTATCATTGCTGAACAACATCATTGTATCTGGAGTATTGAAATACGATATAGGCTGGCCCCTTGTCACTTCTTGTAACATAAATAAGCTCAGAGAACTGCAAGCTTCACTAGAAGCAACTCTGACAATCTGTTCCAAGAAATGCATGAACTTATGTTTGAAGGAAGGATAATTTATATTTGAACCTACTTTGCAGATTTCAGCAATGTAATATCAAAAGCCGACATAAAGACATTGGCAGAGTGTGATGAACAGGAAACAGTGAGGGAAGTTCAGGAGGTTTTTGCAGACTACCTCGCTGTGGACAGGCATTTGTTCTCATTCAACATTGTTGGATGCTTACAAGGTAAATATATGACAATTGTTTGTGTGACCATTTTGTAAGATATTTTGAAATGTGACACTGGCTTGTAAAACTACAATAAGTACTTTACT
Source organism: Hyles euphorbiae (assembly GCA_023078785.2). Taxonomy (NCBI): domain Eukaryota; kingdom Metazoa; phylum Arthropoda; class Insecta; order Lepidoptera; family Sphingidae; genus Hyles; species Hyles euphorbiae. The sequence goes on along the minus strand of CM041044.1, from coordinate 13,463,902 downwards.
GTCATAAATGGTGCTTCTTATCTAAGCAGATCCATATTCTAGTTTTAGAGTTTCTGGAAATATTTATTTATGATAATGAATTGTCAATATGGTGCATGCATTGTAGTATTTTATTGGAGAGAACACCATAAATAAAATATGCATTATAACAAAAATATTACAGCTGAGTCGGGTACCTAATAAAAACTTACATCAGCATACTGATTAACATCTTGGTGCGAGAAGAATCCCTATTACTTCCAATGCCTGGCGCAGGACCAGGATTCAGACTGGTTTCTTAAATTGGGGGACAAAGCTCTACTTGCTCCCCACTTATGTCTAAATTGAGACACCTCTTTTGAGGTGTTATTGTAGCCAGATTAACTACCGGACATATTGAGACTTAATACACTCATTTGCAAAAAAAATGGGCAGTTTTGATTTTAATTCATCTTTAAAAAAATACAGTACCAAAATGATTTCAATTATTTGTACATGTTACTGGCCGGTTTTAAAAATGCCGTGGTGTTTAAAACAGTACGTTCTAAATTCAAATTTTCGTTTGATGCTCGTTTTTACAGAAAACCACTTTTTATCCTACATTTTTGGTGCGAAGTTCCAAAAGATAATATCGGTTTTCATAACTTTAAGTCAATTTTTATGAATTTATTTCATATTTGTAATTGCCAAAGCTTCATTTATTGCTGTTTAGCTGTCTCAATAATGTTAGAGAAAGTGGTAAAAGCTACCAAAATTATTGCGCTGCTCGAAGAGGGTTGCAGCCAATGCTTCGTGGCTCAGAGGCTAAGTTTGAGTCGCTCGACGGTTCAAAGGACCTGGCAGCGGTATCAAGACACCGGTTCCGTCGAGAGAAGGCCTGGTTCTGGAAGAAAACCATGTACCCAACCACGGGATGATCGTTTTCTTGTGAGTCGCGCATTGAGAAATCGCAAGTCTTCGTATGTGGACCTTAAGAACAACCTCGAAGAAGTAAGAAATGTGCATATTAGTCTATGGACGGTCAGGAGGAGGCTTCTCGCGGCCAATATACGCAGTCATCGCCCGGCCCGCGGCCCTAAGTTACTCCGTGAGCACAGAGTTGCCAGGCTTAGGTTTGCTCGAAATTGTGAGTCATGGACTCAAGAAGACTGGAATAGGGTATTGTTCTCCGATGAAGCCAAGATATCTCTGTTCGGTGACGATCGACGTCGGCGAGTGCTACGAAGACGAGGAGAACGCTTTGCAGAGGCTTGTTTTGAAGAAATCACACCTTATGGTGGGGGCTCTGTTATGTTTTGGGCAGGAATAAATTCAATGGATCGTACAGAGTTAGTCTTCATTGAAAACGGCTCACTGACTGGACATCGATACATAACGGAAGTTCTAATTCCTCATGCACAACCCGCATTGGCCGCTTTAGGCGAAGACTCAATTTTTATGGACGACAACGCTCGCGCCCACCGGTCTGGCGATGTGGAAGCGTATGTGCAAGAAGTCGGCATTCGTCGTTTGGATTGGCCAGCTCGAAGTCCCGACCTCAATCCTATAGAGCATGTCTGGGACGTTCTGAAACGACGCGTGAGATCAGTACAACCGGCTCCGCAGACCATCAGAGAGCTGAAGAATGTGATTACCGCGGAGTGGGAACGTATTCCGCAAGCAAGTATCCGGGATATCCTCGCTAGCATACCCAGACGAATTCAAGCTGTGATTTCAGCTAGAGGGGGTCACACTCGATACTAAACATTTATCTGCTTTTACTTTATTAAAGAAAAGACAAACAAAAATCTTTGTTCTTTGTTTTGTTTGTTAAATCTTTGTTGTTACTTCACGAGCATATGCACTACTAGCGAGCATACACTACTAGTGAACTTTAGCATTAAAACCCATAAATTTTATCAAAATTTTATGATAATACTGACGAAAACGATTATTTGCTTATTAATTTACAAAATTGTGAAAGTAAAACTACCTATAATTATCAAACAAACCAATAGTAACATTTGAAATGGTTCATTGCTTAGGTGCCCGTTTTTTTTGCAAATGAGTTTATCTTATGTCTCCGGATGGCGAGTGCAGTGGAATGCTAAGCTTTATAATTCAAGGTGCTGTTTGATTTTGCTACTGTTCATGAGCGCTCGTATCGCTTACCATCAGGCGAACGGCATGCTCGTCTCGCCATTCATAGCAATAAAAATATATTTGGTGGGTTTGTTGAGGTCGCATGTGGAACGCGGGCTACCTACAGCGTTGTGCAGTAGGGCTGAGCGCCCTGGCTCTATCCCTGCGGCGGCGCGTGGTAGTACGTCACGAGGCGGGCTCCGAACCAGCCGCGCGCCTGGCCGAACGCACCCGTGACGTCATGAGGAGGGACGCTGTCCTACTGGACTCACATGCACCCTACTCCGATCCACCGGCCGTTTTGCTTGTGTTGGATCGACGAGATGATCCCGTCACGCCATTGCTTAGCCAGGTAATTTTGGATGTAGATCGTGAAAAACTTACAATAATCCGTCACTAATAAAAGATATTTGAAAAAAAATATCACCGACGAAGGTTTTGGACAGGTTTAATTCTATTCAAAATCCGCCTAGTGTTAGATATTAATTCATAAAAATCTTGAATTGTTATTATTTGCCTATGATGGTGATAGTCTGATTTTCTCATTTTCATGATTGGAATTACATAAAACTCTGGTATCAGTTCTTCTTTTGATGTTTATGTTTGTTGGATAGGTTTATTTCCAAATTTTGATAAGTGTTGGATTTTAATTTCTAAAAATCTGGAATTCAAATGGCAATGTCTATTTCTTCCGTCAAACAGCAGTTTAAATGCACTGTTGTGTTTCGGATTGAAGGGCATTGTAGCCAGAGTAACTACTGGACATATTGTGACTTAACATCTTATGTCTCAGGATGGCGAGCGCAGTGGAATGCCAAGCATTGCTTTGCAATTCAAGGTGTTGTTTGGTTTTGCTACTGTTCATGAGCGGTCACATCGCTTACCATCAGGCGAACGGCATGCTCGTCTCGCCATTCACTGCAATAAAAAAATAAAAATAAAAAAAAATTGAAATTGATGATGATGACAATTATTGCTTGACAGGCATGGCGATAGTCTCATTTCCTAACACTTTGATTTTTTTTGTATTGTATCAACCCATATACGTCCCACTGCAGGGCACGGGCCTACTCTACAATCGAAAATACGATTGAGAGTGGTTAGGCCATATAGTCCACCACGCTGGCCTAGTGCGGGTTGGCGGACTTACATACCATAGAAATTCTTCGAGTGCGTGGTGGCCTGTTGGTAAACGGACTAGACGCGGCTGCCAACATGTTCACGGTGGTCGCGGGTTCAAATCCCAGGGCACACCTCTGACTTTTCGGAGTCATGTGTGTATTGACAGTCAATCACCACGCACTAAAACGGTGAAGGAAAACATCGTGAGGAAACCTGCATACCATAGCGATTCATAACACTTTGATTAGCATAGCATAAAATACTAGTTTTGCTTACGATGTTTAATGTTTACTGCGTGATTACATGGTGTTTGTTAAAGTACGATCTCTCTACAGTGGACGTACCAAGCCATGGTTCACGAGTTACTGACCATAAACAATAACCGCGTGAGTCTGGCGCACCTTCCCGATGTGCCCAAAGACTTCAAGGAGGTAGTGCTCTCATCAGAACAAGACGAATTCTATGCTAAGGTGAGACTTTGGTGATATTTAGTACCAATTTAGATCAATTGTACTATTATTTCCAGGATAAAATAAACTTATTTTTAAGGACCAAAGTAGTTGTATTAATAGACGGGTCGATAAATCAAGACTCTTAGAACCATTATTGAGAGACATAATCATATGAGCTGGCGGCTTAGCGCTGGTCCCCATAAACTAAAAGTTCTCCCACCACAACAAATAACCATGGAACTATACATGGGCTACTCTTCATTGAAAGCTTATCAGCTATCCTATACCAAACTAAATTTTAAATAAGCTAGTGGCTGACCCTACATAACGTTAATAAATTATATTATCGTTTGATTTTGTTGAAAAGGGACTCCGGTTGGCATATAAAAGAATGTGAAAATATATTTGAAGTGATAATCGTGTCTAAATACTATTGATGTCAATTTTTAGGCATTCAAATAATTAGAAATTAAATAAATAACGTGTTGATAACCAGTTTTTGGTTGTTTAATCATCCAAGCACAAAAACATAAGTTACAACTGTGTGTGTGTGACTGTGTCTGTGTGTGTGACTTCATAGTCGGTAGCCACGTTTTTCAAATTCACCTACCATAGTATTGGCGTCGTCCCAATTCACACAACCTCTAATAACACAGCTGATCATTGTTTTAGTCACCGGCCACTTCGAACGGGCTCGTCTACAACCGAGTTCGATTGATAGGGCTTAGGCCCTGTGTCGCCGCATTGTATGCAACATGTAAATTATCTTTTATATTGGCAGAATCTGTACGCCAACTTCGGTGAAATCGGTCAGACGATAAAATCCTTGATGGAAGAGTTTCAGAAGAAAGCCAAGAGTCATCAGAAGGTTGAAAGTATTGCTGATATGAAGAATTTCGTAGAAACGTATCCATTGTTCAAGGTAAGAATGAAGTTCCCCTTTGTTGGGAGATTATTTTTATATTGTTTTAGTTATATAATATTTGCATTTAACGAAGAAATGTCGTATAAATTATTAGTCTAATAATATCCCGAAACTATAGACTAAAATAAGTTATTCTTACACAATTTTAAAACTCATTTTAGTAATTTAATGTTTTGTGTTCATCGCTTCAACTGAATTCAACAGTAAGTTTTAGGTCTGTCTATGAATAACGCCATAGAAGTATATAAAAATGTAACACACACATTTGTGGTGAGTAATATTATCATAATATTATCCATTCGACAAGGAAAACCACTTATTTTAAATAGATAAAAAACTTCATACTTTTATTGTTAACATAAATAAAATTAGTCTTACAAAAGGCGTTATCATTTTACATAAGATATTGTGTATGTATATAATATATATACATAAGAAAAGGAAAATTAAAAAAAAAATATTACAAAGAAAATTCTACAGTAATATGTTGTTAAATTGTTTCAGAAAATGTCGGGTACAGTGACGAAACACGTGACGGTAGTTGGAGAATTGTCGTCGTGTGTGAGCAAGTACAACTTGTTGGAGGTGTCCGAGTTGGAGCAAGAGATCGCCTGCCAGAGCGACTACAACAAACATTTACAGGTATACGAGCACACTTTATACTCAGAACTGGGTAGTTTCCAGTGGTAGTGTAAGCTCATTGAGTTTGTTTCGCCGGGTCTTCTCAGGTAGAGCTGTAAAGGATCCTCATTAGTAACATTAAATCTCTGCGCTTTAGTACTAATCGTGGTACACTAAAACAAAAATGTATTTTTTTGAATAGCATTTTACTTATTTAAATTAGATAATAATATAATCCATTATTTTGTAAATATAGATTAAGTACTATGTATTGACTTTTCATAAGAGCTATTTAATTGCCTACATCATTAATAAACCAATTTCATTTCTTTTCATGATGAGGTTATAAATTATTGAATAGTATATTTTGTCAAAACAAAAAACAAATTTTTGCTAGTGAAAAGTCCATTAGTAAAATAAAACAATTAATGATTTCGAACCTCCTGTTAAAATTCTACTCGAATCGAAATGACCTTGTATATTAAAGATTTTGTGTAATTCCAAAGCGCGTAAAAGCAGTAATAGCGAAGCCCAACGTGCGCGACTCCGAAGCCGCCCGCCTGGTGTGTCTCCACGCGCTTCGCTACGAGAAGCACGGCGGCGGCGGGGGCGCGGGCGCCGCGCTGGGGGCGCTGCTGGCGGCGCTGCGGGCCGCGGGGCGCGCGCACGCCGCCAAGCTGCCGCTCGCCATCATAGAGTACGCGGGGGCGCATGCGCGACAGTCCGATCTATTTGGGCTGCATGATGCTGTTAATATCACTAAGAGGTTGTTTAAGGTTGGTTTTATTGTTTTGTGGTAGTTTGGGTTTGGATTGGTTGGGTTTATGGTCCTTCGAGCCGTGTTTAAAACAATGCTGTGTGCAAGCTATGTAATTTTGTAGATTTCTTTTGCATAAGATATCAATGCTGATCAAAAAACTAACTACTGTATGAAATGTATTGCTAATTTATTATATTAGTTCATAATTTATTCTATTTTTTATACTTTATTAATTTATTTTATTAGCACATGTTTCTTTTAAACAAAAAATATTTAGTATAGGTAAAAAAGCACAATCCCCCATTTTGTAATATACAAACTCAGCATCTATAAAATTAACAGTATTTGAAAAGAACATAAATAAGTTAAAATATTATTAAATAATATGCATATTATTTTTCCAGGGTCTAAACGGGGTAGAAAACATCTACACCCAGCACACACCACTTCTCAAAGACACTCTCGAAGAGCTCATCAAAGGCAAACTGCGAGAGAACCTATACCCCACCTTGGGCGGAGAAGACAGCTCCTACTCTAGGAAGCCTCAGGAGATCATAGTGTTCATGGTAGGAGGCACCACCTACGAGGAGGCCATGTGCGTCCATCAGATCAACCAGGCATACCCTGGGGTCAAAGTGGTGTTGGGAGGTACTACCATTCATAATTCCACCTCGTTCTTCGAAGAGGTAAAGTCGGCGATGCAAGGAGTACACAGGACACATACTAAACATATTAAGAATGTGTAGGTTTTATTAAGTTTTGCTAAGAGTTGGTATGTTATTGTAAATGCTTATTTATTGTAAGTAACTTCAATCAAATATACACTAGATACACAGTTCCCTGTAAAAGTTATGTTAAAAAGTGGCACCGATGCATGACATGAAAAAAAGTAAACAAAAAGATCACATATTCCAAATATATTAACACAAATTCCACCTTATTCCTGGAGCTTAAAGCAGCTTTTCACATAATATTGTCTAAAGTTTTGCGACGTTTTAGAAGCAACTGTCGGTGCGTGACTGAAGGCGAAAGAGTGCTTAAAGCACTCTTTTTTGGTGCCATTTTCTAAACGCTCATGTTGTATCTAGTATATATTTGATCGAAGGTAAGTAAAGGTAAAAAATCTTTACTATAGCCCCGAAAAATAAGGTTTGCATTGGACTTATTTTACTTTGTAATACCTACATTAATATATTATTGTGTAAATAAGCTTTATATATAAGTTAATACAGATCGAATGAGTCTTGAGGTCTATGTACAGCGAGGAAGACACATAAAAATATTATTTCGCGAGATAAAACCGCGTGTATCCAGACTGGACCGAAAACGAAGTCAGGTGGTAGTTTTTGCGCCTTCGGACACAATAGAACTTAATACATATTTGTTGTTTGTTAAAACATATTTATTCGTTCCAAAAGAGAGACTGGTTATGCCTTATAACAGCATAGTTTAGTGTCACATACTCCAAAATACACATTTATATATTTCTATGAATAGCGAGATGAGATTGCCATACGCCTGATGGTAAGCGATAAGACAGCTCATAGACAAAGGCAAAACCAAACATCAACAGAGCAATGCTTGGCATTCCACTGCGCTCGCCATCCCGAGAAATCAGATGTTATGTCACAATATGTCCAGTAGTTATCTGGCTAGTGTCCTTTAACCCTTGACAGCCTCCGTGGCGCAGTTGGTTAGACGCCGCCTGTGAAACGAGAGGCCGCGGGTTCGATCCCCGCACCGAGAGAAATGTTTGTGCGGCCCACAAATATTTCTTCCGGGTCTGGGTGTTTGTGAGACCGAAAAGTCTCTCGTAGTTCCTGATACCCACGACACAAGACTCGATCTTAGTGTGAGGTCAGGACTATGTATGTGACTGTTGGGTGTTATTATTGTTGGGTGTTATTAACCCAAACACAACAGTGCATTTATACTGCTGTTTGGTGGGAGAATAGACATTGCGGTAATACCTACCCAGGCGGCCTCTATAATATAATCTCATAATTATGAGCCCTGCCAAGAGTCTACCTTATTTCCAGTACTGAAAAGGGGATAATTCTTGACTTAATTGCGTCTTATTCGGTTTTGTGACTAAACAGTAGCTTTATACGATATACTTATTAAAGATTTAATTACTTGTTTGAAATGTATAAGATTCTTAATAGAGTATGGACGGTATATTTGTCACATAAGTTGTATATTTTTTGTTGCGAGAACATTTGCGAGAATGTTATTATTTCGCTGTGATTTAATAATGTATTTATTTTAGACTTTATGCTCTATTCATAAGTATAAACACTTTAATATATTGTATGTAATATTAAATATATTACTCCAAAAATAACTTTGTTTTAATCCACAAAGACACATATTAATAATGAAAATGTTGTAAAAAAATATTCAATATTGGTATCAGGCGGGTTTGTAGAACTATAGGGGAATTCTGTTAAATATAAATTGCCAATAGTAACACCGAATGACAAAATTGAAGGTTTCCGATTTTGGTCACAGATGGAGCCACTTTAGAGAGAACTAGACTAGAGGACTATTATAGAGAAACAATCTCTTCTAAGCCAGAGATGACGCTGGGAATGTTTGAAATAAAACCCGCTTGATGGTGATTTTTATAGCTTTTGAATTGAAACAATAAAGCTACACACAATTACCAGGGCCGCAGGCAAAGTAAAGATTCTTTCCCTGTGATTCTTTAAACCCCATGTCAACAATTTTATTTCTCAGAGCACAAAAAGTACTAGGAAGACAGAAAAATACAGGAGGTTTGCTAAACCTATGTCGACAATTTCATTTCTCAGTGCTCAAAAAGTACTAGGGCGACAGAAAAATGTAGGTTTGTTAAACCTATGTCGACAATTTCATTTCTCAGTGCACAAAAAGTACTAGGGCGACAGAAAAATGTAGGAGGTTCGTCAAACCTATGTCAACAATTTCATTTCTCAGCGCACAAAAAGTACTAGGGCGACAGAAAAATGTAGGAGGTTCGTTAAACCTATGTCGACAATTTAATTTCTCAGTGCATAAAATGTACTAGGGCGACAGAAAAATGCAGGAGGTTTGCTAAACCTATGTCGACAATTTCATTTCTCAGAGCACAAAAAGTATTAGGAAGACAGAAAAATACAGGAGGTTACTATAGAGAGTTCTACCCACAGTTCGATATCTAGCCGAAATTATATATCTACCTGCAATTATGTCATAACAGAACAGTAATTCAAAAGCAAGACTACCCCATTATTTATTATAATTATATTTAAAAAATCCTGCCTTGTATTCGCAGCGCCATCTATGAATATATTTTACAAATTTTCATCAGATTGGACCTAATGATTATTAGATGGCGTAGTAAGTAACAAAGGTAAATAGAGATTTACCCTCACAGTAGGTACAAATAAAACACTCAAGTGTTGTGTTCAAAACACATTTTTTATATTTTTTATTGAAAAATATTCATCGACAAAGATGTTGCGTGTCGTTCAACAAATACAAGTAAATAATAAAAACGTGCCTGTTTTGGCACTGCTCGGCTGCCGCCGTGCGAGCATTACAAACGAAAGCTTGTCAACTAAACGGATCCCAAGCGGAGATTTGGGCAAGCTTAGTTAGTTACGGCGGACCGGACACTTATGCAATAAGTGCTTGAGCTTTGGTCTTGTGATCGGAACGCACAATGTAGCGTTATAAATGCCTCTTACTGGCTTTTAACACGTTTCTCGAGGATTTTTATACTAATTAGTGGTTCGCACCGTTGTGTTTCAATCAAAATACCAAAGCTTCACGACTGGACGCGACTACGCGGCGTTTCGACGAAAAATAAGTTAGATATAAAAATATATGGGAATGACGACGACTACCTTCAATATGAAGTAATAACAAACATAATGCGTATTCATAATTGAGTATGTCACATAATCAGGTACTAGCTTGGATAGAGTAATAAATATGGAAATTTGTGAGAATCGCTTTTGTGTACACACGTCTGAAAATTAGCTACTTAATTGGCAAGTATTAATCTCAGAATGTTTAAATAAATTCCTTAGAAAATGAAACTAAATAAATACCCTTAGATTAGTATAGCTGCACATGTATAGTTTGTATATCCTTTGAAATGACCAGTGTAGAGTAGTTTTATCGAGTCGATAAGTTTTTTATCGATATTACGTTTCGCCGTGTGGTCGCGTCCAATCGATATTTCTGCCGAATCCGCGCGCTTCACGAGCTGTTTGAAATAATATACAATAATCGAGTATTCACTCGCATCATTCATGTTTTTATAAAAAATCATGTTCATTACAAAACGTTCCTTTTGTCATTCATATGCCTTTCAGTCTTTACAAAATATTGCGGCGTGTTTCCGACGTGACGCGGTGGGTGTTGGTTCGAGTTATGTTGCCCTCATCGTCTTATTGCTTGGTTTCATCAAATTATTCTCACATAAGACATTCAAAACATGTAGGTAACGGAGCTAAAAGTACGACTAAGATATATACAAAATTGTTACCAATATAAAACTATCTACACGTACAAATTTAAAATAATTGAGACTGTTTAGAATTTTCGATTACAATTAATTTTCCTGAGTATATATATTAATTATTTATCCGTTTTCTTGCTTCTTTACAAACATAATTCAGACAGCTGAAAACGGATGAAAATGCAATATAGTGAATCTCCGGTCTTAATGCGTACATTAGTTTTTGATATAAAATATTAATTTGAATCATTCATTATAAAATAAGTTTTGCTTGTCAACCATTCGTTGCCTTAATAGGAAAATCTGTTAAAAATTGCATACATACTATAATTAATATAGAATATATATTTTGTTGTATACTTATATAACAAGATACGATAGCGGATGGTCCACAAGCGGCGCCTGGTCGGAAACACGCTGCGTTTGCCTCGTTCACACCGGTATCAACACATCACACTAGCCCCGGTCGGGGCGACATTTATAAGGCATTTTTATAGAATTATTCTACACATACATGGTTTGCGCCGCGGCGACGTGCGCGCGCCGCTTATTTACATCAACTAAAGTGCCGTTAACGACATACAAAACGATCGTATGAGAGCTGCACATCATCTTCGCGACAGACCCGCGACTCTGGAGTCGTGTCGTTTACTTTTAAGAACGATTCAGATATATTTACATAATTCATGATGTAATAAGCATTTTAAAATAAAACATAGTGGCAATCGAGCCAGTGTGGGGTCTGCGCGGGCCGACTGCGCGAGGCGAGTGGCCGAGAAGAGTTCCCACGGGCAGGCAGGGACGCACGGGGGGCTCACTACCTGCCCACGGTCGGAGCCACGACGGTGGCGTGGCGCTACGGGAATCACATTATCGTGTAAGACACCACAACCGCGTAAAAACCGCTAAAAGGAACTTGGTGGCAGCCGCGTGCCAGTGTGCGCGGGACTCGCGACACGCGCTGCCATAAAATTTCAATCAAAACAAACAAACTCAAACAATAATATATATATGTTACGCTATAACACTCGGCTGAGCCGCTGCGGACTCGCCTACGCCCTTTCCACTTCCCTTCTGCGTCCTCATATATTTTTTTTGTGATTTTTATTTTTAAATGTCATCCGTTTTAATTCGCATCACCGAAAATATTTTTACATCACAAATGGTACACAAATCGAAGCCGTTCGCGGGAAAGGACACCGGTCGTCCCACCAGTGGTCATGTAAACTATGTACATATATACAAATATCGACGCATCTCAATGGACTCGAGAACGTGCGCGAGGTTCCGTTCGTGTACGATCGTACCGCGACCTCGCACTAAATGTAAATACAATTATATCGCTAAAGAGTTCTTTTTAAATCTAAACAAATCATCATATTCTCGTTAACATTACGCGCTACTCTCAATATTTTTATATTACATATTCTATGAGAGAATCGATACAAGTTGACCGTTCAGTTCACTTATATACTTCCGTTTATAGTTGCTATACAAAAAATACATTTACACTGTATTTACGCCTTTGACTGCACAATTTTCTAGAGTGAAAGTTCCAAAACAAGTGTAGGAGAGTGAACTGAGGGCAGTGAGGCGGTAATACGGTACAGTAAGGCGCAGTGCAAGCATTGCTGGTCGATTTGTTACCAATGTGAATGTCGATGTCCACATTTGGCGCTACCCAGGGAGCACCACGAGGAGGTCAGGACATGGCTCCCCTTCACTTCACCTGCCACTATCATATCGCACTCGCTATAAACTCAGGCTGCAATTAACGTACATACGGTAAAACATAGTCTTTTTGTTGTGCAATAGACGGGTTTTACGCTAAATCTTTTCGTTCGATATATTAATTTGGAAACGTCACGCGCGCGCCAGTCTCACGACACTAAATCGTGAGACTCGCGCGCGCGGCCATCTTTACACCCTAAGCCTATCAATTTAACTTTTTATTGTCACACCTACATTATTATGCACCGGCTTATATAATTCCATGAGATACTAGCAGCACTTAAACAGATACGTTTTAAGGCAGTACGATTACAAATAAATATATATAGCCGTTAACTTTCGATATTTTTTTTGATACAGCTGACATCATGGCTTGAGCTTCGTTTTTAAACGCCATCTTTCAGACAACACATGTAACCAAATGAAAATATAACAACACCACGCGCTAATTCAAAAACAAAGCTCAAACCTCTCAACTTTAGAGACCTCTCGGTCGAAAACATGAAACACAGAAAATTCAAACAGAATAAGAGAAATAATGCCACATCACTATTATACAAATGTCGACACATTCAGTTCATCGACACATAGACACACTGTGGACATCACTATCGCGCTCCAGGGACGTCGCACATAAACATAGTTAAAGCCCGAGATAGAATAAAACTAAGTGCGTAGGCAGAACAACGCGACAATAAATAATTATTCACCGCTACTCCGTGTAATTGACCACTGAATTTCGTTTTCGCGTTGTCGATATCGACAATGGCACAGTAGTGATTGCAGACTTGCGACCCGAAATATCTAGTCGGTGTTCGTTTTATAATTTAAATATCGGACGTTAGACATGCCGCGATCTACACAATAGTAAAGTTCTAAATTGTGAACGGCGTGGAGCGGCATTGCAACACTTGAAGATCAATTTATCGACTTTCTAAATGCATAAAACTTGGTCGACAAATTCATTAACAAGATGGTAACACGTTACAACTCATTTTAGATCTAATATAAAATTATAAGACGTACCCATCTAGTTTTCGGGTCGCAAGGCCGCAATCACTAGTGTCCCATTGCCATAAACAAATAACGGAGGGTATTTTCATTTACACAACGATTATAACTAAGGTAAGCTAAATAAATATGCTTAAACTCGACAGTGTATCGAGTTTAACGGAAAACGACGCACATCATGGGAATTGTGTCGACTCGGAGACATTTATACTTTGTCTTCGATATTAACATAATATTATTAATTGTTATTCAGAACATTTTAGATTTGTATGAATATTGATTCTTAGTAAAATTATCGATAAAATATCTTGGTGATTTTTAGTTATTTATATTTACACATAGCACGTAAATATTACATCTGAAGCATTTAGATACCACGAATCATAAGTTAATTTAATAGTTTGTAATAAAACCTTCGCGAATTTCCCGAACAGCCCTGCCGTAGCACTTTCTGTACCCATAGACGCCACAATTCCCACGCGCGCGTCCAAAGAAGTTTCTAGAAGTATAATACACTCGTCGCGCGGTGCCTAGTGGAGGGACACGCGCGTTCACTCCTCCCGAGTCCCGCGGGACCTCGCTCCCACACACATACAAACAATAATAAGCTAATCGTTTTCACATTATGCTCCCGCCGTGCTAAGCGGACATCATATGCATTAATTTACATTTTATTGCTTACAAGGATTGTTTGCGCGCCGATGGCCTAAGCCACCAGCGAACAACTTACCACCAATCGAACTTCCACGTGACACAATTTTAAGATTAATTTTTAACCGTCAACATTCTTTGGTACGCTTGCGATTTTTAACATATTTACATTACAATATGCAATTATAACAATGGTGTAGAAATTAAACCAAAAAAGCATATTTTTTTACACATCAATTAATCGTTCCTCGCTCGCACCACGTGAAAGTTCCGACTATAAAAAACATCCAAAAACACCGATTAATCGTTAAACCGTTTAAACAATAACTATTACAATCATAATATTAACGTACAATAAAAGGCAATTTTTATTACTTTGTGTTGTTACAGCGTTGGTGTTTATATACATAATCGAAGGCGAATTTGGAAAAACCAAAATTGTCTACCAAAATGAGATGAATGAAATTCTTTTTACGCCATATTTTTACATATTAATCGAGTACATCTACAATCGATTGATCTTAGTCATAAATCAGTCGATTCATCGAAAATTTCTCGCGTAAATATCGACAATTTTGATTGACATTTATAGAAATCCTCGCTCTCCGCAATAAGATTTCTTAATTTTACAGCTGTATATTCATATCACAACCTGCAAAAATGTAATGAACGGCTTCGCAACGTCAAAACTCGAGGTCGGTGCGTTATCGATATTCTATGAAATATACGTAATCACAACGCGCGCCTCGACTTTGAAATCGCCAAACCGATGACAATTTTGAATAAGACTGACGTGAATAAAAATGATTTGGATATCTCACTATTCGATATCGATACTCGCCGATCGCGTATCGATAATCGTGGGGTGCAGTAGGCGTGTCGGCGTGTCGGTGTGTAGGTGGGCACGGACGTGTGGCCTAGCACGGCGGGCGCGTGTCTCGCGGGTGGGTGGCGGTGCGGGTGGCGGTGCGGGGCGGGGGGTGGCGGGGCGCGCGGTGTTACGGGTGCGCGGCGCCGTGCAGGCCCGGCGTCGTGGAGCCCGGCGGCAGCAGCACCGGCTGCGGACAACCCTGCGTTAGCGACTAGCGACACCACGGGCCGAGTCTAGCTACGCTGCCCGGTATGCCCATATGACTCAACTCAATTTAATTAAAACATTGCAACGGAGCAATCGATACAAATTTAGCATATGACACAAAATGAGACATCACGATTAAACTAGATGATTTAGGACAGTGATTCTCAACCACTGTGCCGCGGCACTTTTGTGTGCCGCCAAATTTCAAAAGTGTGCCGCCAAATTTTGCAAATATATAATAATGTTAATATTATTAAATTATATCATTTAAAAAGAAAAATATTTTTAATGTATATATATTTAAATCCACATAAAAGTTAATTATTTTATTATTTGCTTTGCAACGCGTTTTTTCTTAGTGCCAAATTATGATGAAGCGGCGTGCATAGCAATAGGAATATGTCTCAAGGCAGCGCACACTTGCCACTTCTGCGTACAAAACGTGTTGTTATAGTGATAGTTGGGATTCACAAGGTGTTGCATAGTAGTTACTGCACCTTTTCTTTACGATATGAGAATAGCATTGTCATTTTTACGACCAAATATAAATCAAATTATCAAAAAAAAATCAAGCTCAAATTTCGCATTAAAAATATTTTTATTATTAGCTTGTAATTAATCCCTTAATAAACGTTTAGTTATTATTGTAGTATATATTAGTTTATTTCGTATATTTAAATATTTTGGCATAAACTATTTATGCAGTGTGTTGTAGTAAGTAAATAACTTTTATCTTTTTCTTTGTGTGCCGCCAAATTTTTAAATCGTTAAATGTGTGCCGCCAAATTTTGAAATCATTAAATATGTGCCGCAACAAAAAAAAGGTTGAGAATCACTGATTTAGGAGATAGGAAGGAGCCGCGACGACGGGTTTGTGTGCGCGTGTGTGCCCGCGCGTCCCGTCCACCAAAGCGTAGTACAAGCGCACGTTACGTTCTAACTATGACTACTTTATACATTACACTTAACCGAGAAAGCGTCGGATTGTCTGTCAGTCGTTTGGAACGAGTGAGTGTGAACGTAACAGTGGGTAGTTCGGCGTGGCCGGCGCGGAGTTCACTGCAGGTAGGGTACCTGTACGGAGTGCGGGTGCGGCTGCGGCGGCGACGCGGTGGGCGGCGCGTGGTTCATGTACGGGTGGTGATGGTTGTGGTGGTGGTGGATGTGGCCGCCGCCGGTCGCGGGGGCCCATCAGGGGGCATAGTACTTGCTGGAATGGTACATATTTTATTAGTACATTGTTTAATGCAAACTTATTGGGAGTGTTGTTTACTGGTTTGGGATAATTGCATCTGGTAAATTCAGTGCAATCCAAAAACCACTGATTAATTGTAGAATGTAACACGTCGTAGATATTTTCATGAACATTAGGGCTATCAATGCGCTTCACACAACTGCAAAGCCATGCGCAGAAGCCAGTATTATTATTCCTAATGATTGAGTCGTATTAACAAATATGCAAACCAATCATGTTGTAACGTTTACATAGAAAATAATCCTTGCTCTTATGTTAGCCTTCAAGTGCCAAATTCACTTATTACTGTAAGTGAATCTGTTAAAGTTCAACGACCAACCTCGTATAATTTATGGGCCATAACAAAATTATTCAACTAAATGCAATCTGTGATATTATTTTGCAGTAATTAAAATTTATGAGTGCAGTTCGGTCGTATTACGTTGGTAAATAGCGCGCTATATTTGCGCCGCAGTGAAAGTGTCAGTGCAGTGGGTTCGCACGGGGCAGCACGAGTGGTGCACTAACCTGGTACTGCTGCTGGTAGTGGTGGTGGGGGTGCGGGTGCGGCGTGTGCGCGGGCGAGGGCGGCGGGTATAGCGCGGGCGACGCGGCGGCCGGCGAGGGCGCGGGCGGGGGCGCGTACCCCACGCCGCCCACCTCCCCGCCCGCGCCCACCCCGCCCACGGCGCTCATCGCGCCCACAGTGCCCACGGCGCCCACGCCTCCGCTGTGGTACATGCGCACCTGCAACAACGCCACGTGTCATGTCCCGCAAGCGACATATTGTGTGCTGCTTGTGAAGCACGCTAAGCAGTAGCATTGTAGGCGGTTTATGTTTAGCAGTTGTATATTTACAAATCTGTGATCGCATGGCGTGTCAGACGGCAAGCGCGCTGTGACGGATTATTCGATTGTCTTTTTTAAGTAATGTTTGATATAAAAATAATGAAGGATATACAAAATGGATAAAATTATCAAGTAGATTTTTGTCTGATTAGTGTTTTTACTTTTATATTGCTGTTGTTGAACTACGCGAAGTGAAGCGTTTAATTTTATTTTTTTTTTAAATCCTACCTTTTGCAAAGGAAATTTTATGAAGGAATTAAATTATATTGACTGCTGTAGAAACTTATGATCCTTCGAGTCGGATATTTTTTTAGTTTAGCTATAGGCCTGCTATCCAACATACATGATACATGATGTTGGGCACCCTGTCAAATATAATAGGAGGGCAGAAAAAGTTGGTCCGGCACTAGCATCTTTATGTACCTTTTTAAAGTACCAGTATCCGCGCCCTGTATATTATAGATAGTGTATGTCATGTAGTGGGTACTCACCATGTGCTGGTACGGCAGCGCGGGCTGGCCGGCGTGCGCGGCGTGCGCGGGGTGCGCGGCGTGCGGCGGCGCGTGCGGGTGTCCGTACGGCACGAACGGCTGCATGGGCGCCGGAGCCAGCAGCGGCTGCCCCGTCGCCGCCGCCACCTGCATGCCCGAGCCCACGCCCACTGCGACAGGTGGGTACGTTAATATATACATCATGTGCATAGTCCTGACCACACACTAAAATATGTATATTAACAATTCAATCACATAGTATTGACCCCACACTAATATCGAGTCTTGTCGTGGGTATAAACAACTACGAGAGACTTTTCGGTCTCACAAACACCTAGATTTCAAAAACTAAATTATGCAATACATATTTTTGAATACTCTATTTTTTATACATAAATAATGTCACCAAGATTAAAATACAACTGTATGAGCCCGTATACATTCCACTGCACAGGCGTCCTCTATAATCGAAAGTATGATAAAGGGGCGTTAGGCCATATAGTCCAGCGCGTTAGCCTAATGCAGGTTGGCGGAGTTTATATACCATTGAGCTTCATATAAATTGCTATGGTATGCAGGTTTCAATCAAGGTATTTTCATTCACCTTTATAGTGCTTGGTGATTAATTATCAGTACAAGCATGATTCCAAAAGTCACCCACGACCATCGTGAATAGTACAGTCACGTCTCATCGGTTTTTAACAAGCCACCACGCAAATATAAACTATTAAGTAGAAAAGCATATAAATAACAGTTCAACAAGTAATTTTAAATACCATTACCTTTTCTGAAGTTTCTCTGTGGCTGCGTGGGTAGTTGCGTGTGTTGTCCAGCTCCGGCCACGCCCGCCACCCCCGCGCCGCCCCCCATCGCCGCTCCATACGCCAACTACACACACACACACATATCAGTCAGTATATAGCACATACACAGTCACTCGTTATTACACTCGTACACGTCACGACAGTTAGGACACAGCACGCTGCATTATACTTGCGACATTTTAGAGTTTACACACACTTTTTTTTTCAAGCGTTATAGTTTTATTGGTCAATCGTGCAATTAACTGATAAATATTATGAGATTACACTCTGCTTAGAAAACAGTCTGTACAATGTTTGGTTGAGTCATTTTGTATTTTTTAATTCAAAACAAATACAGACTTATTAATAGGGAGTTTTAAAGCCAATGTTAATTATAGAATGTTTTGTTTTCTTTGCTTAAAATGAATTGAAAAGTCGTTAGAAATTGTCATTTTTTTTAACTAAAACAGATTTTAGAATACGTATGAATTCTGACGTTAAATATAACCCAAGAGTACATGTCAATCTTTAGTTGTTTTAAGTTAAAAATAACATAGTAGACATTTAAACATCCTTAGCAAGTTCGCAATAATATATTTCTCTGTATTAATTATATCGAAAGAATTGATATATTAAAATGCGTATATAAACGTAATCAACCTAAAAATGAGAAGTACTATGTCATCAGTGACTTTGTCCCATTATGTCCGTTGGACCAATGACCTACAATAGGACGCACAGTTCAACATCCGCATAGGCACGAGTTCAGCTAATGTCGATCGGGTATCTTCGCGTCATAGATAACGACCTACCTTGCGATAACCCTAGCGATAAGGTAACATAGTTTTATATACTTATGTGCCAAAACATAATTATATTGGATGTCCGGTTTGTGCATTTACATATTGAAGTTTGTAAATTGTAATGGAAGTCAATCGGACGATCTCTTGCATTAAGCATTCTTAATATTAATGAGTATCATTTGATTTCCGGCTCAGATCTCTAAAAAATATGTATTATGCAATGCATTATGACAATTTTTTAAAAAACCGAATTTATACATATTATCAGCCCATAAAGTCCGACTGCAGGGCACGGCTTTCCTCTTTAAGGGGTTAGGGGTAGTCAGAATTTTCAAAAAATCGATTAATTTTTTTTTGCATTTTCTTAAAGTATAATATTTTAAAAATATTGTGTGAAAATTTGAAGTGAATCCGACAAATTCTTTTCGAGTTATTTAACAATGACCAAAGGACGCTCGGGCGCTGAAGCAAGAGGAGAGCTTGATACCTATTCTCAGGATTATTCTCCCTTACCTTCTGATGTTTTAAAAGCTATCAAGCCTATATACGAAGATCTTAGTAATGAAAATTTACTTTCAAGATGTGTAGGTGGATTCAATCAGAATAATAATGAAAGCTTTAACCAACTAGTATGGAAAATATGCCCAAAAACGGTAAATACTAGTTATACTATCGTACAAATAGCTGCATACGTTGCTATGTGTATATTTAATGAGGGTATAAATTCATTATTAGTCTTGATGAATACACTAGGACTTAATTGTGGGCCTAATTCTCATCGGTATGCAGAAAGAATGGATGCTGCACGTATCAAAGTAGCAGATAAGCGCGCTAATGATAACACCCGAGAAGGTCGATTGCAACGTAGGCACCAGCAAATCGATATTTTGGAAGCTGCTATGACGGCTGAAGAGCTATTATATGGTCCAGGAATAGATGACTCAGTGTAAGTTATTAAATAATTCTTATAATTCGACATAAATCCATAGCAAAACTTTAAATGCGTTTTTCTCTTAAAAACTGCTCGGTAGATTTCAATAAAATTTCTTGTACTTTTGAAATACATTAAAAACTCGTGCCTGATCGAAGGATTTCTTTTTTATTCAAAAATTTCGATTTTTTTTTAACAATAAACTGTCGGTTTTTTTCTCGAAAATTTGAAAAAAAATTCCTGAGGCCGCCATTTTGTTAATTTCGAAAAAAAAAAACAAAAAGCTTCGATCAGGCACAAGATTATCTATTAATAAAACTATTTTTTCTTGTCCCATTGATTTTAGATGAATCTCCAAGGACTTATGATGATCACCGCAAAGGACTTCGGGAGGAACGGGCTCTACAAAAACAGCGATAACTTTTTGAATTATTAATTTTTTTTTTTGAAATTTTCGTGTAGTCAAATCGAAACGTGTTCTAATAAAGATATGTTTTTATTTTTGTCAAATAAAGTAATTAGCTACAAAAAAAATTTATTGAAAATCATCATTTTTTCAGACCTCTGAGTACCCCTAGCCCCTTAATCGAAAGAACGACTGAGAACTGGCTTTATATAGTCAATGGCCTGGTGCTGGTAGGCGTATTTTTATCAGTACTAACGCATAAATATTAAATAAATGTAATTTTTTTATTCAATATTTAACCTGTGTTATCAGATGTGATATTAATATTAATATTTAAGTTTTTATATCTAAAAATAACAGATTCACATTAAACATTTACGTTTAAACGCGGGCAACATCGCATGCAATATATAAAGCGATAATAGTTTACATAATAAAGTCAAAAGGTAAACGACTTTTATATAATATCTATATGCAATCAGTCGGCTTGTAACATCGGCCTGATATACACGTATTAAATTTATTTTGCTAATTGCAAAATAAATTGTTTAATCTGTGTTGTTAATCTTAAAGACGATAAAATTCGCCAGTGGTTATAGATAAAGTGATAATGTGGTTCATATGGCTCCTAATAATATTAATATTTATAAAAATCTATAACAAAATCACATCGGGAAAATGTTATTCAGACGCTGTGCTTACTGGGAAGGTTGTCATAGTAACGGGTGGCAGCAACGGTTTGGGTTATGAGACAGCCTTGGAACTGGCCAAGCGTGGTGCTATGGTCATCTTGGGATGCCGCGATGAAGCCAGGGGACAACGCGCCGTAAGGAGAATCACCAAGATAACAAAAAACAGCAAAGTCCAATACATCAAACTGGACTTGAGCTCTTTGGCGTCTGTGAGGAATTTCGTCGAGGAATTCAAAAGCCAAGAAGTCAAACTGGACATTTTAATCAACAATGCGGGTGTCATAGGACCTTCATCAGAAATCACTGAAGATGGAATAGTGAAAGACTTGCAGATCAACCATTTCGGACCGTTTTTGTTGACTATACTCTTAGTTCCGATACTCAAGAAGTCGGCACCGAGTCGCATTATCATCGTATCGTCACATTTGCACAAATACGGAAGAATATTTGAGGTGAACAAGCCCAGGAATTATTTGCAAAGTTTCTGCAATAGTAAACTATGTAATATACTGTTTAGCAACGAGTTGGCTAGGAGATTAGAAGAAACAGGAGTTGTTGTCAACAGCCTACACCCTGGACAAGTCAATACATCATTCTACAGGGGCACAATGCTGGAGAAATTGAGGAGTTTGATACTGTATACGTTCTTCAAAAGTCCCGCTGATGGAGCTCAAACGAGTGTCCATTTGGCCGTTTCTGATGAATGCGACATGATCACTGGAAAATACTTTGCTGATTGCAAGGAGTTTGAGATGAGCAAGAAAGCCAAGAGCTGGGAACTGGCTTTGAAGGTGTGGAACTTATCAGAGGAGTTGGTTAAGTTGCAGCCGGAGGAAATGATATTATAAAACCCTTTGAAATTACATGTAAGGATATTTTTAAGTGGAATTTGCATTGTATGTTTTGATTACTCTCTGGTCTAATTTGTTAATATATTTATTACGAGGAGAAAATATGTATTTATATGAATTAATATGTACATATTTTTATTAGTTTAATAGCATCTGAGACCAACAGTAATGTCTTGTTGTAGATTTCTCTATGGAAGCATTAATTGATTATAATTTACCGTATCTCAGGACGTGATAACGTATCTCAGGATAGAAAATTCACACTTTTATACAAAAATGTTATAGTACACAAAAAATAAAAAAACTTCAAACAACACAGTTAATCAATGTTAGAAAAAAATCATAATATAAGATTTGCACAATTCAAACATTTTAATTGGAATCAAGTCGATATTTCTGTGTAATTATTGAGGGAAAATGATGTCTAAATCACAGACAGCATTGAATAAAGGCTTTTCCTGAAATTACCTATATTTAATATTCCATTACTAACAACTTTAATACTAGTAACCATTATTTACGTAAATAATTATTCATAAATGATAATTGACTTTAAGTTAGCTTCTAAGTCAAATAATTTATTGTTTCTATAAATCAATCAAGAAATTAAATTAAGATCTTGAAAATACTACTTTTAGTTTAATTTATTAACTTTCCTCACTTATACAACCCCACAAATCTTTCATTATACCTTATGATAGTTAATAAAAAGTCACAGGGCAAAGCGTTAGCGTCATTAATCAAATTATTAAATAAAATATGTATGTTGATACAATACATTGTATTATATATATTTTATGCGTTTTACATCGCACACAGACGATCAGGCGGTTATTGATGCAGGCACACCGTTATATTAGGCATCATCTTTCAACATTGCAAGTTTGCATCGCACAGGAATACCGACTATCACAAAGACAGATTTTTTAAGTAATTGTGTAGTTTTATTGAAACAAACTCTTGGTTCTCGTATGTAGTTTTTTTATATTGACGCCGAAGAATACATATTGTATAACACATATTGTAGATAAAGTACTGTTCCATTTTTCTCTCTTTTTTATAGTATATGCATAAAAAATTGTAACAATATCATGCCACAATACATAATACTGGAAAGTTATTTTAAAAATAAACGCACCGATTTCCGTAGCCAATATAGAAAGAATATCATGATATTTAAACCAATGGCAGAGTATTTAACGTATAAAATATTACAAGTGCATATTGAGAACCTGCTTGTAAATGTATCTACACATATTAATTTGTCTGTGTGATAGTATCGGTATTCGTTGCGTGGTGTGCGTGTGCTCACCGCATCGGGTCGGTCTCGCTTGTCTGGCAACACGAATATGGGCGGCGCGTACTGCCGACACTCGCAACCCAGCTCCATCTACCGCGCCCCACACATATACATTATTATTATATTGATATTAATAGCCTGGTAATCAGACGGTCTATTTATATAGCGAAAACAAGAAACTGCGTTGCTGCAAGTTTGATTTTCTTATAAATATCCGTATAGCTTAAATATATGTACGCCGTATATGACCCAAGGTGATCACTGAGAACCAGCGTTGCGCTGTGGTCCGCACCGCAGCGTTTTTTTTACATCTGTATATGTACATCGTTTCGTTCATTGACAATTAATAAACAGTATTTATTTTTTTCTTTCTTAAAGTATTTGACTTCGTCTAAGAATTTGTGGATTTTAAAATAAATAAATATCTCAATTAACTTAGAGTTTTCACGGTCACGGGGCGGACCACAGATCACTCCCAATAGATACCTAATGCAAGGCAGCGGTTGCGCCCAACACATTTAAGATATCAGATAGATATAAACTGATGCCAAATGTCGCGTCATCAGTGTCGTCCAAGTAGTGGACCCGCACATGTCGTCGCACGTTAGCGAAAATTACATTTTGGGAACATAATATTACAGTTAATAATGATTTGTTCAATAAAATGGTGTACAAAAAACTCAAAACAATAAAGTATCTAAAAAACGCAATAAGTTTTCATCGATAACTAATATTCTTTAAATTAATTTGGTCCCGAGCGAGCTCAATTTATACTGGTTAAACTATCAATGTCAAACAGTCGAGTTCGGATGTAGAATCAGCCGTCTCTTTTTCGCATAGCAATAACCGTAATAAGCCATCTTTTTTTGGCGAAATCACGCGTTCTTCTAGTGTTTGACGCATGTTTATAATATAATTCCCAGAAATATCGATATTGTAAAACAATAATGTAAATTAATTTTATTAAATGACAATGTCACAAAATATATTTTGATTTAAATAAAAATTGCAAATTACCATAATTACGTTATTTTATGTAATTTGAAATAGTTAAATTTGTTACCAAGGTACTTTTACAATATTTTTTTATTTATCTTTGGCGTAATTAAATTTCCTTTTTTCCCTCTAGTTGTATACGTTTTCAAATATAATGGGAGGGTATTTATCATAAGTTTTAGTATACTAAGTTTATTGAGAATCAGTAGCACAAGCTATTGCACTAATTTTAACATACGTTGTACATATCGCCGCTTCCAACAGGTCATTGTGGAGATCCTTGGGGGAGGCCTATGTTCAGCAGTGGACTTCCTGTGGCTGATATGATGATGATGATGATGTATATATCGTCTCAAAAACATTCATAGTTCGTCAAGTGGGTTTCATCGTCACTTGTCGATATTACATTTACTACAGCCGCCGTCAGAATTCAAGAAACGGAATAAGTTATTGTAGCCCTTTAGGGCGTGAGGTTTAGTTATTTACTATTTCATATTTTTATCTGATCTTTTATATCAACACTTAATTTGGGTATTTCGCCATTATGGTATACAAAAATACACAGTGAATGATAGAAATAAAACCGTTACATACTAAAGTATAAATCTTAATCCTATTTTATTCGTAGTTGGCGGTTGCCGGTTGGTATAATTTATTAGATCAGGCCGGTGAAATAATATTATGAAACATTTAACAAGTTGGTAATTCAGTTATAGAAGCGATCATAACACATGAACTTACTGGCAAATCGAACTATCGATACATTTTTTATTTATCGACTTATGCCTCATCTCTCCAGTGAAGTCCACGTGACCGCGCTGCAACCCGCCCACCCCCCGCGCAGTTCCCTTCGTTGGCGTTTTCGGTTCAAAACAAAACTATCGTAATGCGGTATCTATTGGAAGTGATCTGTGGGGCGGACTAAGGTATTAGTCATAAAGACATCTTATTTTAATAGTCGAAACCTCTTTAAAAACATACGGAATGTCTGTTGCCAGGAGGCTTCTAGTACATCTAACATTTACATAGGAATTGTCCGTAAAAGGCAATAGCGGTACGTAAAGAAATTGCTGCAATGCAAATAAAAGGCAAGTAATGGTTCCTAAAGAACCTACATACAGTTCATATCAGTTCATATATGTAAATAAACAACGTTTCGGAATTGAAAGGAACACGAGAAAACGAAATATACTCTGTTACTACGCGGTCATCAACCCCTAATCAGCTGACTTTATCAACGTCACATTGCATTATTACGAGATATGAACGATTAAAAATATATCTTCTTATCTATTTAAATATTCGTGTGAAAAATTCGAAGAGATTATATTACTTATTTAGAGATATTTTTTAATTGTGTTCATAATAGCCAGGATTAAAATCTTATAATTATGTACAATGTTCTATGTCTCTTATTATTGTGACCATACCAATAGACACTTATACGGACTTGATATGTGGCGCCCTTGCGTTCCCTTTAATGAGGGAGCTATAATCGAATTTAATATTATAATGGCAACCCGATACACTAAGACGGAATTTTTTTAGATACTTGTTAATTTTATTTATAATTGATAATAGTATCTTTGTTTATTTTAATTCACAAAACAAAAAGCATACTAAATTGTAAAGAAATGCCTACTTATAAAATTATTCAACAAGCCGAATGACATTTTTAATAGTGTTGCTATAATTGTTTTTATTTAATGTCAATTGTCACTGCATCATACTCTTTTTGCCAAGTAATACATATTAATTTCAAATTTCTGCTGTGTTAGCTAGTAGTTAACAATTTTATATTAATATAACCTATAAGAGCAACACTAAGTTTTGTAACAATTAATAATAAACACATATTGGTCTCCTAGATATAGGCTCTACCTAGTTTAGACCCTGTGATAAATTGCATCTTTTATAATTTGTGTAAGCACCAACATGATTGTCTCTCTATGCATAAAAAATGTAGCTTATGTAATATTGTGGCAAATAAAACTTTTTATTATTATTCCTTATGACTGCCTCGGTGGCGTAGTTGTACCGTGTTGGTGGGTACCGTTATAAAGTTGAAGTCTTGGGTTTGAATCCCGGGTTGGACGAAGTGATATTGGATTTTTCTTCAGCCCAGACTCAGGAATTTGTGCCCGATATGGCGATAGGCTCACCACCATCACATCGTGGGACGGAACATACAAGGCGAAATGTGGGTGCCTGGCACCTCTTTCTACCCCTTCTGGGAAAAAGACGTCTGTTTATGTATGTATTAATTAGTAATGACTAAACTCACCGCTGCGTGTGGATGTGGCAGGTAGGCTGGGGGCTGTTGTGGCGTCGCGGCTACCATGTACGGCACGGCCGCAACCTTACGGCAAGGAACACATGCTTAGTACACATTATTTAAACACCTACATTATTCTATAACGATTATATATTCGATTGTCATCTAGACAATCGAACTTTGTACTGTTTTATATCAGTCCATATAAGTCGCACTGCAGGGCATAGGCCTCTACAATCGAAAGCACGATTGAGAGGGGAGAGAGTACAATCGAACTTTAGACTTGTTTTCTGAGCTGAACACTGGCCTTATGACCCAAGTACTATCAAAGCATATTACAGAACGTTTCATTTTCATTGCGTTCGCATCAGGACTAAGAATGTCGCATAATTAATTGAATAAAAAATAATAAGATAACTGGTCAGTAAAACATCATAATATTCTGACCGATTTCTTTAGTTTAAATTTACAGAAAAAAATAAAATACAATCGGAGTATTATAAAACTGCAGTATAGAAGTTCAATATAATTTAGGCATGTAGCCTTATACCATGGAACCAATCATTAATTAGAATGATGTTCATGGAGATAAAATGTTCACTTTTAACACAGCTACAGGTTAATCGTTCAGCTGTATTCTCCAATACAATTTGATTTTATCCATATTGCAGAATAATTGGGTGTATTATTTTACGACCGGCTTTTGCCTGACGTCAACCCATATTGGAGTAACATCCAATATTTTACAAGTTATATCATGTATAGATACACTTGACCAAAGTTGATCTTATTTGGGATTCGAACCCATGAGCTCACAAATCGCTGTGGCGTTATTAGTTATAATATAAATAAAAGTTTAGAAATGGAATATATACAGGGTGATGTGCAGTGTAGTGTACCATGTGGGGCGGCGGCGGATGCGGCGCGGGCACGTAGCTCACGCCCGGGCCCATCACGCTCACGCCGCCCAGCCCCACGCCCACGCCGCCCACGCCCACGCCCACGCCGCCCACGCCCACGCCCACTCCCGACGGCGTGCCGGGGGTGTGCGGCCTGTATGCAACACACCATGTATTAATACTCTGATGTTTCTATACTTCATTTTATGAGACAATAAAAATTATTTTCGACAGCAATAATGTAAATATGACTTCCAAGAAATCACATTGTTGAAATTAAAAATACACTTTCACAAAATTATATCTTGACATACTAAATGTTACTTCTATTACCAAAATAAGCTTTTAAATTCACATAATTTTAATGGTCTCATAAAATGTAGTATACGATAAAATTTCAGCCAAATGGCAAGCATAATAATAAAAAGGCTTGTTTTTTAATAAATGTGCTCATACTTGTAATCAAACATATCCTTGGAATCAGACCTGACGAAATAAGAATACAACATAAAATACATGACTTGGCTGCATCTTATACATCAGGTAGAGGGTAGGCAGGAAAATAAATGCCTTCTGCCAACCCCAACCCGGCATAAGGTAAATTTAAATTATTTATGTATTGATGAGTGGTTACAGCAGTCCTTAAGAAGATTTTCTCAGACATCGTATTTCTTGAGATAGTATTAATTCAGGGAAGTCAATGTTGTTGCTCAATTACCCACACATCTGGTTGGCAAACCAGGGAACAAAATTAAGGTTTACATAAAATATAATATCAGTATGGGTTTAGCAGCTGCCAAACAGCAGCAAAAAGCACGGAATATTATGTATCTTAAAAATATGTCACACATACAATGGAAAGGAGGAAACTGCAAATGAATTCTAATTAACACTTTTGAATTTGTCAACATAGTTATATTTGCAAGCTTATCAAGAGTTAAAATCCTAAGACCGCCAATACTGGTACAATCTTCCAGGCTTTCAAAAAAGCCAACCGTCTCTACCATTCCTGAAGTAATAAAAGGGAAGCTCAACTGCTCAACCGCTGACACAACATAGTCGATTACAGTCCACCTAATACTATACTAAGTGCGTTACAGTACCCAATACAGTATCCATCGGTAATGTTAATAATATTTGGACAACAATGTATTTACCTGCTGGGGTTGGGTGTGGAAGGGCTGCGAGGCGTGAAGGGTTTGGCGGCCGGGTTGAACTCCTTGGCGTTGGGGTTGAGCGTGGACTTCTTGAGCGTGGCGGCGGCGCGGTCGGCGGCGGGCGAGGCGGGGGACGCGGGCGACGGGGGGGACGCGCCGCCGCCGCCGCCGCCGCCACCGCCGCGCTCCTCCGTGCACTCGCTCTTTGGCGCCAGCGGCGGCTGTGTAGTAACATCATATTTATTTATTTATTTTTAAGACATTAGTCATATTCTTCAGCCACACATTAGTCTATTGCTGAACATAGGTCTCTCCCAAGGATACCCATCCATCCATCCATACATCTATCAGCCGAAGGAAGTCAACTGCTGAACATAGGCCTCCCCCAATGATTTCCACAGTGACTTGTTGGAGGCAGCTTGCATCTAGCGACGACCCACGACCTTTACCAAGTCGTCTGACCAGTTAGCTTACATTCTTTAGCCACGCATTAGTCTATTGCTGAACATAGGTCTCTCCCAAGTATATCCATATCGATCTATTAAATATGCACCAGCAACTACTTGCAACTTGGCATTACATTGTCTATCTACTTTGTTTTTTTATTGCAATGAATGGCGAGACGAGCATGCCGTTCACCTGATAGTAAGCGATACGACTACTTATGAATAGTAACAAAACCAAACAACACCTTGAATTACAAAGCAATGCTGGGCATTATTACACTGCACTCTCCATCCTGAGACATAACATGTTAGGTCTCAATATGTCCAATAGTTACTCTGGCTACAATGTCCTTCACACCGAAACACAACAGTACGTTTACATTGCTGTTTGGCGGGAGAAATAGAAATATGTTGTAGCAGCGAGGGTTACCTTGTGATGAGGCCGCAGTGGATCCGAGGGCGCTCCACCGTTGGCTGATACCTCTGGGGGGCTGCTGGCACGACATGACTGCAAATAAACAAAACATCATCACATTAGCAATTCCGTGGTTTATATTTCGGAACTTTTAAATGCACTAAACAGCCATGCCAGCATGTTGTATTCTTATTATTTAAATGGGATTGTGACAGCTTTCATGGCGCAGTTGGTTAAACGCCGGCTGTGAAACGAGAGTCCGAGAATTCGATCCTCGCACCGTAACTAATGTTTGTCGAAAAGTCTCTCGTAGTTTCTGGTACCCAGGACACGAGACATAATTGAACTTATCTTGGGGACTGTTGGTTGTATTTATTTATTTTATTTAGTGTTACAGGCATTTCCGAGTTATAATCATGTTCACGGTGGTCGCGGGTTCAAATCCCAGGGCACACCTCTGACTTTTTGGAGTCATGTGTGTATTGATAGTCAATCACCACGCACTAGAACGGTGAAGGAAAACATCGTGAGGAAACCTGCATACCATAGCGATTCATAAGAATTTATATGGTATGTAAGTCCGCCAACCCGCACTAGGCCAGCGTGGTGGACTATATGGCCTAACCACTCTCAATCGTACTCTCGATTGTAGAGTAGGCCCGTGCCCTGCAGTGGGACGTATATGGGCTGATCCAGAATCATAGTAAAAACCCTGATTAAAGTTGGTTCATTAGTATAGTTATAGTGACATCATATTTTTTTTGATAAAAGTGATAGTAAAGACTATCAATACACACATGACTCCGAAAAGTCAGAGGTGTGCCCTGGGATTCGAACCCGTGACCACACGCGACGGCGAGATTTATAAAAATGTATATGTTATGTAAGTCCACCAACCTGCATAAGGCCAGTGTGGTGGACTTTATGGTCTAACCACTCTCAATCGTACTCTCGATTGTAGAGTAGGCCCGTGCCCTGCAGTGGGACGTATATGGGCTGATACAGATCGTATAGAAGTGATTGCTGCGCGTTACCTGTGTTTGTTGCGCGGCGTGTATGGGCTCATACAGATAGTATACAAGTGATCGTGGTGTACCTGTGTTTGTTGTTGTTGTTGCTGGTGCGGTGCTTGATGTTGCTGCTGTTGTTGCTGGTGTGCTGGCTGGTGCTGTTGCTGCTGGTGCGGCGGCGTGTGTCCCTGCGGCGGGTGCGGCGGGTGCGGCTGCTGCGGCGGCGTGTGCGGCTGCTGCGGCGCCGGAGACGACACCAGCTTGAACTCCTGACCGAACTTGCGTAGCTCCTGCTGTGGTGGTTTATTTATTCATAAGTATCCATTTAGAATCAATTAAGTGTGTAGTGTGAATAGAGGAATGTAAGCAGGCCGGCATAATTGTATCGAATGGCATCTGCCTGAAAGGCATTTGCGCTTACCACCAGGCGCAGTGTAGTCATTATGCCGGGACAGTGTAAAAAAAAAAACACAAATTTTTAGAGACCCTTTTTGACATTTGGCATGGTTCTACCCTGGTTGCACGACGCCGATATTTTAATCATCCGGATTCGAATATCTTATAACCAGTGAACACACATTCAAGCGTGTGTGAGCGCACACGGGAACTTCAAAATACCTATTACACAGTGTAAAAAAGCAAATCAAATCAACTTTTCTTACCTGCACTTCGTCTTGCCTCCTTGGTTCTGGCGGCGCATGGTGCCTTGGAGGCCTTGTGTGATTTTCAGCTTGTGGCTGTGGATTCTAGAAAATAATGATCACTGATAACTTTGTTTCCATTTAAAATTGGGGTATCCTTGGGGGAGGCATATGTTCAGCAGTAGATTTCCTGTGACTGGAATGATGATGATGACGATGAGGATGAATTCTTTAAATTATTGTCTTAAAACTCGATTTAGGATCTATTTGACCGACATTAAATGACTCTTGAGTTCCGCAGTTATTCTTTGTTCACATGGGCAAGTATAATGTTGCCAAGGCAATATGCAAAACTAACATCAATAGCGATTGATGATTTGTTGTTTATAGATAGTAATGTAACAAGAATATAATTACATGATGGTGGTGTTGCGGGAAGGTCTGTCGCGGATGCGGTGGTGCTCGCGGCTCGCCGTTCACTTTGCCACTGCCGCCAGTTGCGCCACTGTAAACATTAATTTTAATTTTACTGGTATGTTACAGTACTGTTTTTTGTCACCAATAAATAAAAAAAATAATAATAATAATCAACCTTGTCAAAAAACACAAATATCACAACTCAGGCTCATTGGTAAATGAATGGCTGTAGCCACTGAAATTGATTGTGGCATACGAGAGCACATCTCTGACATCGATGCACACATTTTTCTGATAATCCTTACGAAACAAACTTGTAAGGTGTTTCGATTTTTCTGATGAGAAGTTCTGGTTTTGGGTCTCATATGTGAGAGACCACCTGGGTGGGTACCACCGCAATGTATATTTCTCCCGCCCAGCAGTTTAAATGCACTGTTGTGTGATTGATGGATATTGTAGCCAGAGTACCTACTGGACTTTACATCTTATGTCTCAGGATAGCGAGCATAGCCTTGTAATTCAAGGTATTTTTTGGTTTTGCTACTGTTCATGAGCGGTCGTATTGCTTACCATCAGGCGAACAGCATGCTCGTCTCACCATTCATAGCAATAAAAAGTATACTATTTATTTAGTAGCAGTGATGGTAGGCACATGTGTGGTACTAACGGATGGTGGTGGTGTGGGAACGGCGGCACGTGGTACCCGCCGGCCGCCTGCGCCGCGTAGCTCTTGCCGCCGGTGGTGGAGCTGCTCGACGTGGAACTGCTGGATCCACTGGATCCTGCCGCTACCTGCAATGTTAATATATTTTTTAAATTCCTGTGTTTTATATTTAACCTTTTCATCTTAGCAGGCCGGCATAATTGTATCTATTGGCATGGGACTGCCGTCTGATCTGGGCGGCATTTGCGTTCACCATCAGATGCACTGTGGCCACTAGCCGGGCCAGAATAATTAAAAAAAAAATGGTAAAATGTATCGCTGTTCAGTGTCGAGTGAGGTGATAACCAACAAGGGAGGGTCTCGCGATTTGATACGATAGATAGATAGGTTTAGTGTGGATGAAGAGGGATGTAATGATAAATGAATATATTTGTTGAACATCGTATTGATAGTCTTCGTGGAGTGATTGGTCGACAGCTAAACTCGAAAGATACGACCGCCTTTTTTACTGCGATGTAATATAATTATTCATTGTTAATTCTAACTAGTGTATAATAAAGAATAAAGTATAAAAAATAAGCCATTTTCATACAAAATTACATGTTAATTTTTGTAACATCAGTGTAAGGCAAGAAACAGTATATTACCCCAGCCTCATCCTGCCTCCTTTCAGCAGGCGGCGTGAGATGCGGGCGTGTGAGTCGATGCTCCTTGTCCTTGGGCGGCTGGTGTGTCTGGTGGGGGGCGTGCGGCTGGTGGGGGGCGTGCGGCGCATGCGCGGGGTAGGGCAGCGGCGCCAGCGGGGCGGGCGCGGGGGGCGTGGCCGCGGGCGGGGGCGGCGCGCCCTTGCTAGCCGCCGCGCTGGGCGACGAGCCACCGTTGTTGTTGCTGCTGTTGCCTGTCGGCTTCACCAGCTTGCCAGTCTGGAAGGGATAGATAGCAAATTATAATTTAAGAAATAATGATAAATACACATGGATTCTAAGTTCCAGGTTGAATTATTTCGCCATCAATCTTAATAATCCAATCAATCCAATCCATCAACCAAAAGAAATCCACCGCTGAACATAGGCTTCTCCCAATCATTTCCACAGTGAGCTGTTGAAGGCAGCCTGCATCGAGCGACGTCCTGCAACCGTTACCTTGTGGGTGGACGTTCTACAGTGCACTTACTGCTATGTGGCCTCCATTCGGAAACTTTTTGGCCCCATCGGCCATCAGTTCTCCGCGCTTAATAATAATAATCTTAACAAATCTTAATCAATTGAACACTTAAAACACTTTAATTTTTTATTGTCTTCAAGAACCATCTAGTCAATAAACCCAGAATCAAGAACTGGTGCGGTTAATTTACTACACTAAAGAACTATTTTCGTTTACAATAAAAATCTCCCATCCATTTTCTAGCTCCACTACAACTTATTCTACTTTTTATATTTGTATATTCAATATTCTTTATACATAATCGTCATGCCTGTATCCCATGGGTTAGGCAGAGACTATAGACCGCCTTTTTGATCCAACTGGATTTTACTTTCACTTCATCCACTTTCATCCACCTCTTCACGCATTCTCGTCGGTTCAGGGTACTTTTGACTTTTCAACAGTCTAGATATAAAATACTCGTATGTAATACCTGTATATTTTTCCTCTTGTTGGGTATGACGTACTTGCCGGCGGAGGCCTCCTGAGGGCGCACCACGGCCGCGAACCGTTCCTCCTCGTCGCCGTTCTCGAGCTCGATGCGCGCCTTGTACGTGGCCGCGCTCTCGATCTCCGCCGCAATCTCTTCGGCCTTCGCTTCTGCGTCTCTGGAATTACAAATATAGTATTGACATGATATTTTGTATTGAATACCCTTACAAGAGTATAAAGCTATAGGAATGAAAAAAAGGAAGAAAAGAGGCTTGTCTCGTTCTATGTTTATAGCACAATATAATCTATATTTCTACTGAAATGTAGATAATTCCAGTTAATCGTACATTAATCGGCAAGTGTAGTGTACGATGCCCACCAACGAGGTGGAGTGATGATATCCGAAAGATGGCTGGTAGCGGTTGGTGACGTTGGGCTGAAGATTGAGCTCAGTGGCGTGCCATAGGAGTGGACGCGAACAGGCTGATGATGATGATGTATATTAATGTTGGAAGAGCACACCAAAAATTCCTTTATTGGCATCAAACCTTTTAAGTCACAACAATTATAAGAATATC
Organism: Hyles euphorbiae; assembly: GCA_023078785.2. Taxonomy (NCBI): domain Eukaryota; kingdom Metazoa; phylum Arthropoda; class Insecta; order Lepidoptera; family Sphingidae; genus Hyles; species Hyles euphorbiae. The sequence continues at coordinate 13,429,469 of CM041044.1, read as the reverse complement.
AAACAACCTCTGACATAGAAAGCCTTATCCACTTCGTAATCATTCCATCCCAATTAACAGCCATAGAATCTATCACAACAGAAACACTAAATCTAACCTGTAATCCTGCGTATCCTTCCTCTGCAGCGGCAACGTGTACCCTGCCAACGAGTGATCGTACGTGCTATGAACCCCATACACCTCTTCATTCTTGCGGAACATGTCGTTGGCGTCCCAGCCGTTGGCTCGGTGGTCCAGCTCCAAGTCGTCGAGCCTCGCGTCACCATTCAACGCGGGCGCGTCGCCTGCCTCGCCCTCGCAACCGTCCCAGGGCTCTAGGTGCCGCTCTTCAGCTGACCGACCGTTGCCTGGACCAAATACTGTTCCTTTAATACACAATGGGTTCTTATAAGTAAACAGGTCAGTAAACACATAAAATCATACAGTAATAAACGGTCAGAAACTAAGTGAAACTTTATGGGACAAACACTATATGGTGATACGAGAATCGAACCCGCAGATTTTTATTTCACAGCTGATATGCAATCAACTGCTCCACTAAGGTTGTCAAATATGTTAGCGACAGAAAACTGGATTCTAATAGGGAAGTGTAAGCTTTGATGCCATTTTGAAATTCAATGCAATGGAAATCAGCCCAAAATAACCCCAGTTTTGAAAACAAGCCTCCTCTCTGATTTTATAACAGGTCGCTCTACGCCTTTTCATGAACAAGAGCAATATCGCCTAGAATTATTGCTAAACACTGAAGTAACTGCCTGCGCCTGTTAACCCAATACGTAAGGTTTAAAGGTGCTCACTACTTCTACTATCCTTGCATACGACAACCCTATCGCTTAATAAAAATATTAATTACTATTATCCAACTATTACTATATAAACTAATTTATCTAATCAATAGAATAAATATAATGGACGTTTAATGAGCCAACTTGACCACTATAACAATTAACTTACAAGGGAATCCCCGTCCTATGATTTACTATTCGACCAATATGAACACCAATGGGGGAATAACCTAAACATGCAGACTGCAGTTTTGTAATACGAGATAATAACCTATCGTTGGCAAGCAAAAATAACTGTAAATAATATTAGTACCCATTATTGTAATGTGGTGATTAGTTTATTTAAGCCATCGCCACGCAAAAACAATATGGAGTTAATTTTGTCGCTTAATTACGTTTTTCTAATGATCAAAATATAAGAATAAAACTTTTTAAAATAAATACTTGGGATAATATTAGATGCAATAGGCAGACAGGAACGGAATTTTCCATAGAAAAGTTACGAAACCTTAACATGACTTGCATTTATAAAAGAGATAAATATAAATCACTACGTGGGCACAAACACTTCAGTATACTCTGATGAAGATTTTAGGACTGAAAACAGTAAGGCCCCATTCGCACGGGCGATTAAAAAACATCGTCTTTGACGGATTTTTATCGTGCGTTGAATAGCGTCTGTGCGAATGGGCCCTTAGTCTTTACAAATCCTTCTGACGGCTGAGATATACCAAAAATAGTAGAAATGTTTAAAAAAAAAACAACAGCTGTTTCTTTTTTGAATGAAATGAAAATAAATAAAATAAGGATCACAAAACTACAAAATATTGAACAGAAAGAGGTATTTACAGCCTCACCATTGAATTTGCTAGATATGGCGCTGTCGGTCTGGAACACATCGTGTGTCGCGTACTCCAGATCAGAGTCCTTCGCCCGGATGGAGACCACGTCCTGCGGCTTGAAGATCAGCTTCTCCACCACTGAGTCCACGGCCACCACGCCTTCCTGGTCAACGCGGTGCGCCACTTCTAATACCACCTGGGGACAATGGAAATATTCAGGTCAATATCGATAGATTGCACGCATCGTGATGGTATAATCAAAGATATGACGAGTAATAAAGCTATGCTATAGACAATTAATATAAAACCACAAATTCCATGGCGTAATGGTAGAAATGCCTTCCGTGAAACTATATGCTGCTTTTGCGATCTTAATCTTTTATGTGAACCGCAGTGTTTTTTTTGCACACGGCATACGACTAGTAAGCATCAATGTTTGTCCAGTGTGCTGGACTATATGGCCTAACCAGTCTCAATCGTACTCTCGATTGTAGAGGATACCCGTGCCCTGCAGTGTGACGCATATGGGCTGATACAGTATCACTGGTTGTCTATGGGACTGCTTTGTCCATCTAATTAATACGCAATACGCATAAACCTGAATGTTATTTTGAATATACCGCATTACTAGGAATATATCATATTACTTAAATATTTACACCTTCGTATTTCTCTGCTCAAGTTCCCCTTAACACTCAACACAATAAGACCTCGAGTATAATACTTGAGGAAAAAAAACACGCACAAGTATCGTAAATTTGAACGTGTTTACATTTTTAGTTTGTAAATAAAAAAGTTCTCGAGTGTCGACGTAAAACAAAGGTAGGCCGTTGACTCAAAAACTCCAGTGATATAATGTTTGTAGAACAAAAACAAGTATTTCAAATATTATTCTGGTATTTCACGTTACGAGTAGAAAGTTATGAGATGCACATAATTTCCAATCGCGATTCCTTGTTTGTTTTACCGTTAATTTATGTTAATATTCTAAAGCTATTTTAAATTCTTTTCTATTTATAGATTATTCTTTAGAAGTTTAGGTTAAATTTAAATAACTTATTAGTCATAAGACTGGATTTTTATTAAAATGATGTACTAATTACTAAAGTATATAGATTTTAATAAATCGATTATGCCGAAAGTTTGTCTCAACAGTTTTTTTATGTTGTCAATATTCCCCTTACTGACTCTTAAATTGTATGAGATTTGGTGTCATTAATTAGGTAGAACAATATTTCCATTCGCTATTCCAAGTTTGTAAGCATTAGGAATTAATAACGAACAAATTCGTATAGTAATTGACAGGATTCCTCTTTGTACCAAATTACTGAGCTGGGCGCTCCTTCAATAGGCACTTTATCGCATCAACAAATGTTAGCGAGTAGCTTCCCAATTGCCAGACAACTATTCCACGAAATTCATTATAGTTTTTTCCTGAGTATATTTTTGTAGCAATGTTAATCTGAGTGAACTTATAAAACATATTGTTTTAAAATCTAAACGGATACAGGACCTACTTCCGGAACCGGCAGAATGTCCGGGTCCGGCAGACGCAACAAATACTTTCAGACGCTAGAATTTGTTGGAAAACTTAAATAGATTTTTATATTAACATTTTGAAATAAAACTATTATTTACGGTTTTATCGCGGATTTGGTTTAATTTTTAATTTTTTTGTGTTCCCGACGTTTCGATTACTTCACAGCTTTCGTGGTCATGGGGCGGACTGAGGTATTACAATTCAACTACCCTTATTTTACAATTATTCAATTAACATTTTGAATTAGCTACGTACGGCTTATATGAAAAATATTATTAGTATGATATGTTTTACTCCTGACAATCGGACATTGTTTGCAATTTTATTAGAATCCAAAAATTTGCAAGAGAAAGTCAACTGCTGAATAGAACTGCCACAGGCGATTTCCTCTGAAAAGAGTAGGCAGAAAAAGAGACCTTTATAAAATCGTATCTCCACTTTATGCGTAACCACTGTTCACTCACGACCGTATTCAAAGACAATTTTAAAACCTATTTTAGTTATCGAATTTATCGTCGTGTTCACTCAAACTCTATTCAAAAGTCGTTCGAAAGGGACAAAACATTGGATAACTAATATACGTTTTAAAACTGTATGAATAAATCCGTCAAAGCTAGCCGATATGAGGTAATAAGTTCTCCGCGCCATATGCCTTCATCAATGCCACTTGAACTTACCAAACCGCTGGGCTATGTGAGTAACTTGTTCTCCTACCGATCTCCGATATCGGGGGAAATACCAACCATACCCTCTCCATATGTTATTGAGTGAATAAAATCAGTTCATAGCAAATCGTTGCATACACTATAAACCTATTCAATTGCAATTTTGCGCAGTGCACAGCCAATGAAGTGAGCAGTTCGCGTCAGTAAATTCAATATACGGCGAGGTTTGCAAAACCTTTTGTAATTTTGATACAAATATAAGGATATATTGACACGATAAAAGTAACTCATGAGGAAAATAGGCGCCACTTTAAGTGGTATTTATACAATTTATGTAGGAAGAAAAAGAATAAATCGATATGAAGTTTTATGTATCCAGTTTAAAATAATAAAACAAATATATGAAAACGATACCGGTATCGGTATTATTCGAAATAAAATATAAACATATTGCTAGATTAAAGTAGACACCACACGAAAATGAAATATAATTTTGTAGCATAGATCAAAACTTGTATCAGAAAAACAGAACCACTACTCGGGTTAAAAAAAAATTTCCTCCAAATATTACAATAGAACGCACAATTTTACTACTAAAACTGTACACGTGCCCAAGTTAATTGCTTCCGCGTCGATTCTGGAAGAGGAACCGGAAACGCACGCCCGCCCGTCTAATAACACTTAAAAGAGCGGCTGAGTGACAACCGCAGTCAATTACAAAAAAACGATCTATATTCGACTACACCGTGACAAAAATAGTTCACATCAATCAAGAGAGACTTCCATTAGTAGTAAGCATTGACTTGGGAATTTTACGCTCGTATTGATGGGTGGAGTTCCAATCAGAAAACAATACTGGAGAAAATGTATTTTCGTATTATTTAATAATTGAATATCGACTGCTTGGGTGGCGTAGTTGTACTACGGTACGGTTACAAAGCTGAGGTCTCGGGTTCGAATCCCGGGTCGAGCAAGTCGGCCCGGAGTCACGAATTTGTGATATGGCGATAGTATCGCCCCTATCATATCGTGGGACGGAACATAAAAGGCGAAATGTGGGTGTACTGGCACCTCTGCCTACTCCTTCTGGGATATAAAGCATAAGTTTATGTATGTATATCGAATATTTAGCACGAAATAAAGAGAGTCGATCTTATTTCTGCTTTTATACCACTTACTGTCATCTACGCAAGATGATTTTGTGAATATCGTAGAAATATTTGACTTATGACGATCCGGTTTATAACAAAACTATCGACCACTATTTATAGTTTTAAGATTCGTTATAGCTAGTAAAAATGATTCAATAGTTCACGCACTTCTTGCGTAATATTATAAACATAATTTGTGAGATTGTCTATTCTTGTAGTTATTTTAACATCTTTGATATTATTTCTCTTTCTTTCAGCCGGTATGGGAGAACCAAATAAAATCATCACAGATGCGCTAAGGATTCGGATTAATTAATATAGTTTCCCATATATTTAATATTTTTATCCCGTATATTTAAAATAGGCTGACGGTAAAAAGAACGGCTGCGAGTCGCTTTGAAACCGAGACGAATGCTCACGAAATTCTAAGATCCTGGGAGCCATGATACTCAAAAGACTCGCCTTTAAACAAATGTTTCTCGATTTTCTATACCCTTTTTTCAATGCATAACAGAACGCCGTGTGACTAATGTTCCATAAGTAATTTGTTCCTGTAACATTGAAACTAAGTTGAAAGAATGATAAACGCGCCGCGAGCTCCGCGCTGACCTTAGGGGTCCCACACGTCAGGTGCGCCTGTACTCGTGATGGCCACACAGTTTAAAAGGGCTCTTTAAACGATTACTGTATACATGTATGTGAAGAAAGTTTAAATCATCATATTAAAGGAGTAGACAATAAGGACGATGACTGGTTAACTCGTTTACTTTGTTCCCGTAAAACCGAAAGGAGTTGCTCCTTTCATAACAGCTATCATTTCGTTAAAAAAAAAACAACTAGCACCGTTAATGCTTTTTACGCAATCCAAATTCAACATAAATATTTTTGGGATGCGGAGATAAAAAACGCAACCCATCACACCAGAAAAATGAACTTCTTGCAGCTGCCCTTCAATAAGTAAGAAGCTAATTTTGTCATAAAAAAGTTGAAGAGATAAAGGCACATTGTGGCAAAAAGGCAAGTTAGCAAGATGTAAAATTTCTGGCTAGTTAACCGAATCAAATTCTAAATTCAAAAGATTTAAAAAGTACTCTTTATTTTGTCATCCCCAGACCAGACATTGTCGACCCTCAGGAACATAATCGTACCCATATGTCTCAAGTTTATTTATATCCACCCCATCGCCCGACCTGAGAAGTGATTAGGGTTAGTGCAAAACTTTTCTCTCCTGTAATAACATTCAGCTTGTTGACTCTGGGGTCCCGCGTGGCTAAGTCAAACAGACTTTTATTAATCGCTAGTTTATATCGGTTAACTTCTTAATTGATCTTTGGACGGGATTCTCTAGAGAACTATAGATTAATTTAGCACTATCTGTTAATGTATGTGACTTCCGTCTTAATTTAAGCTTCGTGTTAATATAAATGAATTACAGTCGAAACAACTTATCTTCTTGAACTTGTGCATTCCTGAGAACTAGTTTAGAGTATCAGGAGGGCTAATCCATAATCCATTTTCTTGTACAGTATTTTAAAAAAGCGCAATTTTATTGACCGTGAAAAACCATTCTTATGAATAGAAAGCAAGGATAGCTACATATTGTGAAGAGTCCACGTCATCATTATTGAATAAATAATAAAATTAATAAATAAAAAATAGTTTTTATACAGCATTTGACGGGGACTGTTGTCCAGATAGGGTACCGACCGGTGACATAATTGTCACAATTATTCCGACTGCCCCAAACCGGATGTGCATTGATTGATCCAGGAAAGCAACACGCGTGGTGCAGTATGACTCGTTTTATACTATCCGATCAAGAATATTCTAGTATCAGAACAATTTCAACAAAATAATCATTTTTTTAATATAGCTCTATTCAAGAAAATGACATGACGGCCTCCGTGGCGCTAATGATTGATAACGGCTTCAGATCAATGCCGATGGTTTCATCTTCCATCAAGATAAATGTGTGATCCAAAAAGTATTTGTTTCGGGTCCGTGTGTTTATGAGAGCTAGTTTCTCGGAGTTTCTGAGACCTGCAGCACAAAAATAGTACTTACCTTATTCTGGTATAAAGCTGCCTATCACTGTTGGATGTATTTTTTATTTCTAGCAAAAAACATTGAGATACTAATTTACCCGACATAACTTTATGCCATGTTTTCCGAACTCAATAACTTATTTTATTTTTATTATCTCCAAGGTTCGTATACAAAGTCTCTGAAATTACTTGATGACAACCGATACACGTTAAAATAATTCCGAGGTCGTTCACTGTCTGATGGTAATTATTTAATTTCCAAAATTGGTACACTGTTATTCGTTCGTCATTATTGAACAAACTGGTAAAGTACATTACAAATTATATTGTATTTTTATATTGACACGGTAAAGTGACCACAATCGATTAAAGTGATTTATGTGTGCTCCAGTGAAAATTATTTATTGCATTTTATATGGGTAATATGTTGGTATGACATATTTTCAATTACATAATAATTCCATTTTTTGTCAACTTGCCTAGAAAAATTTTAAGATCGTTCCCTATTCATATGCTACATGCATAAGGATTTTTACTTGTGTGATTTGGTAAAAATGGTGGTCAAAGCACTTATACTATATATAGATACTTCCAATTTCCAAGGAGATTTCCAGGGAAGGTCGACGTCGTCGAGCAAATGACAGGTAAAACCAATGAATTAACCAATGTCATAACGACTAAAGGTTATGTCTTAAGGGTACTTCGTTTCAGGATATTTTTAACCGAGTTCACAAAAAGGAGAAGGTTCTTAATTCGTCGGACCTATGTCTTATATTAATTTAAATTTCTACATGTTTGGTACTTGGCTACCCTCCTTCAACCCATACATTTTGATTTGCTGGTTAGTCAAGTCCATCAGCAAATTCTGTGGCCTGGTGCTAATAGGGCCAATATCAATAATCATTATTTTCAGTAATGAGCGTTATAACAATGGATCAGCATTCATAGTTATTATTTAGGTGTTATATTGTAGTATTGCAAAAATATTTTACTTTTATTTGATTTATGTTTTTATGAAGATTTATGAATGAAATTGTAATTTAAGAAAAAAAATGTAATTTGTAAAATATTAACAACTTATGCCCCTTTAGCACTGATGATAATTATTATGTTAGTTCCCAATTGTGAATAAAATTAAAAAGGCCAATGTTGTTTCCCTAAGAAATTTTATTAAGGAAAGATTACAATATATTTTTTAATTTTGTTCATCTGAATATTTCTCCTCCATTTCGGGGCCAGTCTCCAAAGACTCATAAAATGGACGGCTGGATGGTTGGAGGTACTCCAGAAATGATTGCAGGTGACTTTTGGTGCAGGAAGTTTAATAGGTCTCTGATTTAGGGGCATCAGAGGTGCTACTGTTGCAGTATCTTCTGATTGTGAACGTGTCATATTTCGGTTTCTTTTTAAACTTAACACTTTGAATTCTTCGCTATGATCAAATGAATATCTGTAATGTAGTACTCCTGCATCTTCTTTTCTAAATTGTATCCATTATACTTTTTTCCAGTTTACCTTTTCTTTCACTGAATTTATCTTTCTGTGTACATATTGTGTAGTGAGCAATTTTTGGAAGTTGTAGAACTGAGACTGTTGCATTTCTACAATTTTTTATTTTTTTAGCTTTTTCTATAGAAGCATGTATAGTGTCTGCTTCCATGTGTGTGTGGCCTGGTTCTAAAAACTTAAGGTTTATAATGCTTGGTGAGTCGACAGACTTTTCTATAAAATACATGATCATAATAGCAACATAAATATTTCGATTCTGTCCTGGGCAGCTGTCACTATACATGTTAATTTCGTCTAGGTTATTAGGCAGGGTGTTCAGATGGTGATATAAACAAGAAGCTATTTCTTGTCCTCCTCTACCAGCAATTGTCTCATCCCATAATAAACAATATGCATCAGCTGATGATTGTGATACTCTATAAATTGTTAAGTTCAGGGTCCATAATTGTCGCTTATAAAAACTGAACCATGCTGTTAAATAAGGTGTTGGAAGACACTTCTGTAAGTCAAAAGACAGTGTTATAACTTTGTCATTGACTTTAGCTTTTTCATTGTCTCTTCTTTTCTCAGCATATGAAGACTCATACAGCAAACATGTTCATATCTTTCTGCCTCAATTTCTTGTTTCTTTTCTAAGTTAGGCTCCACTTCCAACTGCAATTTAAATTTGTCACATTTTCCACAAGTGTCATTTTTCGGTTTTTTGAAAGTCAAATTAAACTCTTCCACAAAAACTTTCCTGTAGTAGTAGTAGCTCTCTTTAACAGGGGTTTGTCCATTTTCTTTACAATGTGTGACATACAAGCGATACATAAATGCAATAGAAAGATCACCATTTAAATATTTTTTTTTGGGTATGAGACCTAGAATGCTTAGTGACCTAGTAGACCTAGAGTGGCTTTCATAAGCTGGAAACATTTTAATATGCTCCTTTACTTCCATCTTAATGGCCTCGCTAATTCTTTTCTGTTTTTGGTGCCTTCCTCGCTGATCTTCAGAAAGTATTCCTACCTCTGAGTTCCTTTTTTTTTCTCAACAATTACTCTTACTTTTTTCAATGATAATGATAATGTATTAAGGAACATAGTTTGACATACTTCAGTTCTAGTTCGACTTTGATTAGTGAAGAAGTATTTTCGAGTCCATTGGCGTCTACTCGACCCATTGACATCCTTAGTCGACTTTTTTGGAAATTCTTCAATCAGGTTTGCTATATACTGAGGTTGACTTTCTGCAGTTAAATCATACAACTCGTCAAATATCTTTTGTGCAAAATGGACCCATGTATACATTGGTCCATTTTGCTTTAATATAAATAAAGCAGAAAACTAAAATTATATCACAAAAAGGGCTAATGTTAACTTTGATCGTTTTAGTTCTTACTCTATTACTAGGAAAGTGAAAAATAATAATTTATTATCGGCTTAAGTATACTGCAGCCCTTTTATCATTTATTCTTTTTTAATTAACTGTATGAAAGCGCACACCACATTGGCCTTTTTTACGTAGTAACTTTTCAATGATTGTTAATACACTAACGCCCTTTTAGGACAAAAAAATATCATACTTTTACACTAAACTGGCATTACAATCTCGTTTCGTACAAAAACGTACATTGGCCCTTTTAGCACCAGGCCACAGAATTAATCAACGTGAACAAGTACAATGAAATAAATATTCGTTTTTGCTTTGCAGTGGTATTTTTGGCTACTACTTCGTAGTAGTTTTTTGAAGTTGGTTTTGTAAGTAATCAAGGCAATATTAAATATTATTTATTAAATATAAAGGCAATATTAAATATATAGGAGCAATGTCATAAAATACTTATTCAATAATATTATTTAACAATATTACGACAGCAAAATAAAAATGCAAATGTCTACCATATTGGAACCTCATGTAAACATGCTAACATAAATCATGTCATTCATTATTAAGATCACACTTGGCCATATATTTTTGGTTAAATTACGTCACCAATGCATTGGGTGGGATTATGTAAGATGGCATTTAGCACACACTACAATGTCGTAAAGTTAAGGCTTAGACGGAAAAACTGCAAACTATATGCAAATATGAAATAACCTTATATTTTTAACATGATATAGTATAGTTTTCATGGGCTTTTTTTACGTAGTTCTGGGTATATTTTCAAGGATTGTCTCTTTTATACACAATGTTACTATTCGATGATAAATTGCAACATGTATAGGGAATTTATGATGTGCGTATTTCACATTAATTTGACAGCCTTCGAAGCGCAGTTGTGTAGGCCCCGGCGGCAAAACGTGAGGACACGGGTTCGATTCCACCACCGAGACAAATAGTTATGAGATCCACAGGTATTTGTTTCGGGTCTGTAGTGCGATTCACGTAACTTTTTGACGCGCCGATCAAGTTGCGGTGCGGTTACAATTAAGTTTACGCTTTGGTACAAAATGGTATTCTTGTAAGTATTTAGCTACGCGTGAACTGCGCGTGAGCTGCGCGTCAACTGTACGTCAGACGTATGAAATAGTGTTGAGTAGGACATACAAGAGGCAGTACATTTGTCCCGTACATGACGTCAAAATGTAAGAGCGGCTCAACTTTTTAATGTGTACTACTTCATATTTGGTGTACTACTTGGTCTGTAATGTCATTTCATTGAGGTGAGCCGTGAGGCAAAGTTATGAGCCATAAATAAGCGTCAGTACGCCTCACTTCAATTGAAGTGGGACATTGTACTGGCTCAGTACAAAAATGAGGCTACTCTTACAAACTCTTTTTCAACTCTTTTTCTACTCAACACTAGTATGAAATTTGTTTGACATTCACATATACGCGCAGCAGTAGAATACGCTAAAACGTTTGCGTGACGCGAACTTCACGCGAACGTATTTGACAGCGGTTGTCAAAATTACGAGAATACGAAAAGGGCTGTTTTGATCGAAACTTAATCGCAACTGCACTGCAGCTGAACTTATTTTATTACGTGAATCGCACTACTGGGTGTTTGCGAGATCAAAAAGTCTCTCGTATTTCCTGATACCCACGACACAAGATTCGATCTTAGTGTGGGGTCAGGACTATGTATGTGACTATTGCGTTATTTAATTATGTAAAAGTTATTGGGATGGTGCTCAAAGTAGAACGTAACCTAACACGAGATTAATTTTGTGCAAAACGAAAGGTCCCTTATATTACAGGTGTCGTGCTATCCAGTTAGAGTATCAACAGACATGAAACAAAAATCTATCAGTCAATATAACTATGCCATCCCATTCAAACTGTTAGTGTAATACTGACTGTATGACTCGCACATTTTTCATCACAGTCCTAGCAACTGTAGCGATGACATATAGCCTCGGCGATCATTTCCTGAAACGTTATCACCTCATTTGCATAATTGCACGTACTAAGTACTGACACCCGTGCAAGGTGAAAAAAACCTTGTGCTTCAGTGATAAAGTCTTTTTTTAACATTCATCCCTTAGATTTCCTAGAAACCGAACCGACAAAGCGATGACTTGTCCTTTGTAAACATCCACTTTCAAGAATCAGTACACATTAGGAGATAAAGTAAATTAACTAAATAGTAACAATCCTTTCAAAAGAAAGGGCCTTATAAGCTACTAGTGTAGTTACCAATAGTTATCAATATGCTTTCAATTATTTTCCATGGAGATCGAATGAAACCAAAAGTTACTTATTTCGATAACATGACTGCTTGGGTAATACAAACTTAAATGAGTTAGAAACTAAAGTTTCATCTGACTATGCAAAATAAATTCGAGACTTAATTATGCACAAAATATTATTTACATAAAACTCAAAACCGAGAAAGTAACAAACTTGATTGTAAAAAAATCTTATGCACCGGATATCGACCTTCGTGTACCATGCTGGAAACCAAGGCACAGTGACGCATACAAGTATGTCGCGTTTCGGCTTTACCCTCTGTACACCGGATTCCTATACAGTGTATCTCAAGACTGCTACCGAAAACGAAGCCGGGTGGTATTTTTAGTGACTACAAACACAATGCAACTAAAAATTTCGCAAAGAAACGCGACAATTATTTTTTATGATTTTTTAAATATCGTCATTTTTGGGTGGTAAATCCATAGTTTTTGCTAAAATAAGAATTTAAACTCTTTTATCCCTTAGAGTATTTATAAATAAAAGGGTATACACTATTATTTTAGGAAAAAAATGTATTTACCACTCAAATATGGCCATAGGAAAAATAAGAAAAAAAAACTGTCGCTTTTTTTTGCAACTTTTTCTGTTGCATTTTGTCTGAAGTCGCTTAAACAACCACCCGGCTTCGTTTTCGGTAGCAGTCTTGATATACCCTGTATTGTGTCGACCAACGAGTAAGGATCACCTCGACAAATAGTACTGTACTGTAGTAACTACTAACTAGTAAGGAATATAACCATTGGCGTCACCGGAACACGTTCATAAAAGTTGATATTTATCGCACAATCGAACGTTTCGGCGCAGACCGACAGAGCGGATCAAAGGTCGACAGACAACCAACCGCGGAGATTCGAGCCTTATCAACTACCGAATTTGCTTCCTAACTAGCTTGTAATTAGGCACTGTAAAAAACCCCATGTATTTTAACGCTTTGTTTTATTTTATCGACATCCATTTGAAAAATCTGTGATTGCGTTATTTTGTTTTCAATATTTTACCTCATATAGAGTGAAAAATTTATGAGCGGCACCCATTTTTCAAATAATCTGACCCTGAACCGAATTAAATGCATGGTGAGATGGATAAACATGGATGAAGAATATTGATTCAGTTCAATAAAAATGGATATCCCTAGTATACAAATGACATATCTGCCTACCCCTTTGGAAATACATGTAGTAACTTATATCGGCATTCAGCGAATCTACAAATTCTCCAAGACAACCCAACTCAAAAAAAAACAATAGCTTCTACGCGACCGCGAAAACCAGAAATTCGGAATGTCAAAAGCGTTTGCATTTCAATATTACATCAAATCAATACTAGTAGGTTTGATGAACCGAGTCAAATCTACGCAAGTGATAATGGTACATTATCTGCCATTTTGTGCTTTTGGCGTGTGGAATGGCTTGCACAGATTCTGCGGAGGTTGCGTCACCCGAGCCCCGTGTCGGTGGCATCAAAGCATTTTTACTCCCGTGTATTTGAGAAACAATGTCGCGGTATTGATATCGGATTCTCAAAGCATGCGTCGAGACTGATTGGCATTATAGAAAGTCAGCTATTTTGTATTAGTTATGTACGTACTGATTTTATCGGATTTATCAAAAGGTATAATTTTGAAAATCCATTCAGAATCAAACAAGTAAGAAACGTTTCAAATCTTGTAGTGGGAGCAAAAGAAAAGAGATGCAAAATCAAACTAGTGACGTCACCCGTTCTAATATGCATTCCAGTGTGCGCATTGGAGAGTGTAAGATGTCCCCACGAGGCTCTCTCTTAAAATATATTTGCTTCGTATTACATACTACCTTAAATAATAACAGAAATGATTTTTAATGTATATGTTAATACGCAAAATAAAAAAGAAAAAAAATCGATTAGACGAATACCCTCTTATTGTTTTTAAAGTACAGCCTGGAAAAGTAACACATTCATTATCTATATTCAAGTGATAGATCTTCGTATACACAATTTTATAAGCTAGAAAGCTCCTATGTGCGTCATCGTCCTTTGAAAGTAATGGAGTCACTGTCACAACCCATACATAACACATCAGCATAACTTTTATTTTAAATTGGTATAAACCACAGAAATCTGATTGACAAACCTATTTTATCTTGTGGCTCACATACCACTCATCATAATAAATACAGAAAAAATAATATCTCTTTCCTTTACAAAATTTTGCCAGCATTTAAAACAAAGACACTACAGTCTTAGCCAAAAATGACCGGATTCTAAATTATTTCCACCATCATTAAACGTAAATAAAAATAATACAAAAATTAAAAAAACACCATAAATATAATTCTATAACAGCGTATGAAACTGCAAAACATAATTTCCTTTGCATAATACAAATCGAAAAAGCTAGACGCTCTCAAATGAAATTAGTCTGGCAAGGTTACTGACTGCAGTTTTCTTATGAAAGTCTGGGGAACTCGAAACGATCCGTGGTCTGAATGGATATTATCTATGTCGTTGCAAATATTGATCGAATGCATCTTTAGATACATTTAAAAACTTATTGCATTACTTTGATATTTTTGTTGGAATTCTTCTACTTCTGGATATTTTGTTACTCTTTCACGCAGAAACTATCGAACGAATTTTGATTAATCTTGATAATATTAAAGCCTAAACATCTCATTAAACCTCTATAAAGGACAAAAGTTTCAAATAAAAGAAACGATCCATCTACGAATCATTAATATGACAATTGTTATAAATGTCAACAAGGTCTAAGGAATTCTAACTTCAACCTTGTCTTAAATCTAAAGAGAAAAAAAAAGAAAATAGGAGAAGCAGGACATTACTAAAATTATTTCCAAATTTAAATTTTCGAAATCACAATTTCGTACACGACTGATAAGTCTATGTAGCTATGCCTATTATCATCCCAAAAATTAACCCTACTCGCGTGCATTCTTCAATATTTCTTCCCGTTACCCCACAAACAGATCTATTAATTAAAGTGGGTGTAAAGTCGCTTCCAGGCCGGTGCAGTTCCCACCCGCCGTGACCCGCATAGCAAGGTAACCGCGACCAAACGTCTAGGACGCCACGCACGGTCACTCGCCACAGAGTATACACTACATTAATAACTCAGGCTTGTGTGAAAGGGCTTTAATGTTATGACCAAAAGAGGGGTTGATGATTGATTGAAATAAATTACTCAAGTGGAATTGCCTCTGTATTGGACTTGATATACAACAGCTTATGGTTATACACTATCTCATGAGTACGAGTCATTGTAGTGTATGGTCCAACCTATTCAAATGGATGGGTAGATTCAAATAAGTGCGTGGTGGCCTGTTGGTAAACGGACTAGACGCGACTGCCAACATGTTCACGGTGGTCGCGGGTTCGAATCCCAGGGCACACCTCTGACTTTTCGGAGTCATGTGTGTATTGATAGTCAATCACCACGCACTAAAACGGTGAAGGAAAACATCGTGAGGAAACCTGCATACCATAGCGATTCATAAGAATTTCTATGGTATGTAAGTCCGCCAACACGCACTAGGCCAGCGTGGTGGACTATATGGCCTAACCACTCTCAATCGTATTCTCGATTGTAGAGTAGGCCCGTGCCCTGCAGTGGGACGTATATGGGCTGATACAGATACATACAGATTCAAATATTGAAATTGAAAAGATATCAATTTTATATAAGAAAAATAACTTGCTCATTCGCCTAAATAATCAAACAAACCATCAAAATTTTTATTTAACTAACCGCAAAAACTTATATTAGCAAAAGTTTAAAATCATTTTTTGTAGAATTTATTTCGCAAGTGTTCATTAATATGACAAATTAATTTAGTCAATATAGTTTAAAACAATTAAACACACTGATGGTTAGCACGTGTCATAACCCTGACGGTTTAAGCCCGGCTTATCCGGGAGTAAAAGCCAGTTGCAAAACGTCAACGTGCATTATTTATGAACCTTCCCGTCGCATGTATACCTCGCCAAAATTAATCACCTAATTTTGTTTTTAAATTTCTTTGGAGCTGTCATGGAACGCTGATCGAGCTATTCTTTTTTGAAAACAAGAAGTACCACAAATTGTCATATTACATTAATTAAAGGCAACTCAATGATACCTTTTATCATTGCGTGCCGCTTTTTAATTATAATCAAATATTTTGAACATTTTTGACCTATTTCTTGGAAGCTGATTGGTTTGATTCTTAATCCTTCAATAAATTCACTTCAGCCCAAAATCGTATATATTCTTATACATAAAATGGCACATAACATGGCGAAGTCAACTTTCTGACCGTGACCTGCTCTTGAAAGCACACCGCTTCATTCAGCCATGTCGCCGGCTTATTAATCATTAACGATTTGTAAAATTACGCGGACATTTTGAACAAGAGATAATATACGGGCTTTTTATACGGCACGAAAAAAAACATGCACCTGGCGGTAAGTCCAGTGCAGCCTCTAGGGTAAATTTTCAAGTGGCCGTGGATGGCAAAATCCAAAACTATGAGAAATAGCGAAGTTACTGAAAAATTTCACGAGTCCGATTTTGGCGAATACTAAAACTGCATGCATGATTTCTGAAGATTCAATATTTTTAGCTAGGAATTGAACCCAATGATTTTCAAAAGAATGTACTTTTCTGCTGTAATCCTGAATATTCGAAAAATAGTTATCGCACACCGGTCTAAACAATTATGCCTTAACTACTGAATATATTCAGTACAACTTGAAAAACCCTTACATGGTTCCCTATGACGCAATAGGCGAGACGACAGTATCAAAAAATTAAAAATATTATGTTTTTAAGGGAAAATACATATTACAAGGATTTCAAATGATAATTCAGTTTTAATCTATACTTGGAGATTAATAAGATTTTAAATAAAATCAAAGTACAAAATATAGCAATCGGCCATTTTGACAAAAACGCTCTTCACAACGCATGATGTCACGCCTATGTAAACATGACCATAGACTAGGAAGTAAACTCATGTGTCATTCTTTGACTATCGCAGTCACAGAGTACATTCTTTTTACGGAGATAGAGTTAACCAAGAAGCTTATACCCAAATGGAGATTGTATTCCGTATATAAAAGTGAAGCACAAAAATTTGACCTTAAATGACGTCGCTGTTATCTTCTATCCTTTTCTATCGAGTGACAATGAATGAACATAATGTCAATTTCATTCATTGTCACTCTAAAGAAAAGGATAGAAGATAACAGCGACGTCATTCAAGGTCAAATTTTTGTGCTTCAGTGTTTTATACGGAATGCAATCTCCATTTGGGTATAATCTTCTTGGAGTTAACAGTCAGATTATTGGAATTAGCGCCCTCTGTCGGTACACGACGTTCGAATAGGACATAGGTCTTATCAATATTTAATTAATTTATATTATAAATATTTTCCCCAGTAATTTCCAAGCCCGAAATTTTTACTGAGTAGGCTTTTGGAAATTAGTTTAGAGAAAACATGACTAGAGTTAAGCAAAGGTTTCTAAATAAATAAAATAACAGTTTAACGGTTGTATTATTTTTTATTATGATTCTTCTTGTGATTATAATTATATACAGATACTTTTGTTTCTCTCTATTCATATTTTTTCTTAACAACAATAATTACGCGATTTTGAGAGAAGCGACATCTACTGCAAATGGAGGAACTATTTCATTCCAAAGAAAAAAAGCAATGTATGGACTGTTAAGCCACTGGACCACAGACTAAGTAGTACACAATGACATGTTTACCTAGTAGTGACATCACTGCGGACGCCATGACACCTACTAGCGTTTTTTGTGCACTATTGAAAAATTATTAGAAAAATGGCATAAAACTGTGTTAAGCCTTAGTTAATTCTTGAAATATAGATTTTTTCGTATATAATAAATGTGTGCCCATATTTTAGAATATAATTTGAAAATCATTCGTCTCGCCTATTCCCATCATCATGTACGGTCATTATCTTCCGTATAGATAAGAACATTGAACATCCTACTACTACGTAATTACTAGTTAAATACAACAGTTTAACAATACATGTCATTTTTATCTCGTTTACCGCACTGGACAAAACATGAAAAATATTTGTTGTAATTTACAAATGAACGCTTTCATATATGAGATCATATAATTAGATTAAGTTTTCAAATAGTTCCTAGTTGACTTCTAATCATATATTTACCTGGTTCCCTACTAAGCACTGCACATGAATTTAAGCATTTAATTTAAATAAACTGTATTAAACAATCATATACTAAAAACAACGAATTACATAATTACATTTAATATCTGTCACAATGATACCAATCTATTGATTTGTAAAACATGCAAATTTTTTATAAAACATACATATTCCATTAAAAACAAGATAAGATTTAAAAACAAGTAGAAATCTACATTAGGTCGTCCCTCGCATCCCATGGTGTTTGCGTCAATATAACACAATCGTGGTTATCACTTCTTGAGATAAGAACTGACAATTTGGGCACAGATTTTGTGAACGTTAATATTAGCTTGAATAGGCTATATAAAAATATTACAGTTCTTCTTAATATACAAAAGTTCAATTTGGAAGTTGACAGAAGAGAAAATAAAATTGTCTTAGTACATAATGCTGTTACAATCGATTGTCTTATCGCTTGGAGCAACCAGGCATCTGTGAAAGACAACCTTTGCATGCACAGTATTAGAATTAAAAGTTGAATCTACGATAAATAAGAAATATAATCTCAAACTACATTTAACTTGTAAAATGTACTATAAAACGCCATAAAGCACAAGAATGAAATAAAATCCACATAACCAAACGCAAATGAGGCAGAGACAAAAACAATCTAACATATTAGCAAGTCTCATAATAAAAAACTATCAAACATCTTACCACGCGCCATGATCTCTTGAGTTATCTAGTATCTAGCCACGGCTGCGTATGAAAAAGTGTCGGGCAGAAAGGAGCAGTGCGTTTATTGATTCGACCTATATACAGCATTGGGCTGGGGTCGCGCGGTGCAGATAGCCGAAACGCAACTTTCAGTGCATTGTCGAACCTTCCGTGGACGGACATGTCCGGGTCGGCCGATGTAAACTAAATAGTCTATGGACGCTTGAATATTGTGCCATACTTTTAAATAATTATTGGGTGTTGCACACGTGTTTTTAATATTGCGATAAACTGCAATTATATTTTATAAATAGCTAGGAACAATTTATTTACATATCACATTATAAAATAAATATATAAAAAAATACATGGGTTTTAAAAACCAGACACGTGTAAATTATGTTGTTTTTTATGTGTCTAGTAATATTAATAATTCCAATGACGCCATTACTTTACATACTTTGAATTGTATAATTTTTGCTGCGTATTCGAAAAATTATGATGACAATTGTTTTTTTAAATATTTCTTTTGGTTCATTCAATTTATTCCAAATTACATGACGGGCATAACTTGGCAAGCTGGATCAATATAACATAGATTGCTAAAAAATGGATTATGTTACATTTTAAACCCACTGGTAAAGTTTTCTGCATAGATTATCATAAAAATACATGAATAACTTATAATAACGACCTACAATACCGGCACTAGCACCAATGCACGATGACCACTACGAGCAAGCACCGCCGCGAAAAGTTATACCATAAACGAAAAACAATTACGAACATGTACACAATGGGTAAACAGACGTGCTACTAGGACACCCAGGTCTCGCCTATTTTTTCCAAACCATGCTGTGATAGGGGGCGAGCCTGTCACAATACCTGATACAAATACCTGACTCCGGGCTGATACTGAATAGAAAATCCAAATCACTTTGCTCCACCCGGGAATCGAACCCGAGACCTGAGCGTTGTAATCGTAGTACAACTGTGCCACCGAAGCAGTCATGTAATATTGTTAAACGGATTATCTAATTCACTGTTAGTTTGTATTTTTATGGTTATCTAATCAGTAAGTAAGCAGTTGGTTTGTTTATAAACGTTTGCAAAAAAATGTATGAACACAAGTTTTAAAATCATAAATAACAAAATCGAAGGATTTCACAACAATTTACAATTAATAAGATAGTGATTTAATATATAGGCTGAAATGTAGAATGTAACATTTCTCATGATATGAGTTGACGAAGATGGAACTAATAATTGAAAAAACTCAAGAAATATAGACAAAGCCTTATATGGTAAAATAATTCTCATCTTAAACAATGTCTATCAGTATCAGTATCAGCCCATATACGTCCCACTGCATGGCACGGGCCTACTCTACAATCGCGAATATGATTGAGAGTGGTTAGGCCATATAGTCCACCACGCTGGCCAAGTGCGGGTTGGCGGACTTACATACCATAGAAATTCTTATAAATCGCTATGGTATGCAGGTTTCCTCACGATGTTTTCCTTCACCGTTTTAGTGCGTGGTGATTGATTATCAATACACACATGACTCCGAAAAGTCAGAGGTGTGCCCTGGGAATCGAACCCGCGACCACCGTGAATATGTGGGCAGCCGCGTCTAGTCCGTTTACCAACAGGCCACCACGCACTTGTCAATGTCAATACTTTAAACAATGTCTATACTTTATTATATTCTGGAGATATCTTACCATTCCGTCAACTTTAAAATTCGCCATCCAAAGGTAACATTCTCAACGAGACCGCAAAAAAAATCACCCGAAACAAAAACGCAACACAACCGGCGCCAAATAAAACAAAATCGCGCCACTACGCTGTATTTAGTTTCAATACAATCGTGACCCGAAAAAAAGTACAATGACATCGGGCCGTATCAACGGCGTGCGGTCCCCTCTAGATTTCTACACACAGCCGCTCACGCGTTACAAATGTAGTTTTTCTCAACCATTCACAAAATGAAATATTTGTGCGTTTACGCCGATTTTTTTATCGTCTCACGGATCATTAATTCATGTACTTTTTCGTGCGCCATTGCATAAGCCGGTAACTTACGCTTTTTAAAATAACGTTCTAATTGACTTGTTACAATTAACGCAGGTTTTATACGGTACATGGAGTTAATTACATAATTAATTTAATTTTGTGTGTAATAGACAGTATTTGATTTATATTGGGGCTAAATAAAGTGCTATCTATAATTGCATCCACATGATCAATAAACAAATATGCATGTAAATCGAGTTAAAATCATAAAGAAATTATACTGTTTATTTAAACAATAAAGCAAATTAAAACATTAAAATCTACAACTTTAACTAGTATATTAAAATTCAAAATTGATTGGTCATGTGACATGCGACAAAGAGGTCAAACACTAACTGCTCTTTCAGAAGTCTACAAAACACAACAATGCATAATAAATTAAAACGGAGCAACAGGTTACAATGATGCAACCTGGAGTAAAATCAACGTAATTCAACATTATGACATAACGTAATATTGAAAAGCAACTCAGTAAGGCCAGAGTAGAAGAGTTGCAACAAATAAGTCAAAGGGAATCTGGCGGGACACGAAAAGACAAGTGGGATTAAAAAATTATAGGGCTAGGCAAAGTCAGGGCCGATAAATCATTAACTCAGCAAGTGAAATCAGTGAGAAAATATATTATAAAGTTAAAAAGCCTGAATTTAATACAGAATTGCCGATTGTTGGAAAACAACTTGGACGGCAAAAGAGCGACAGAATCCACTAACAAGTTCATACTTGTCCGTATTTTTTAGATGGCAACCTTTTATTATCCTTATGTATTGGAAATACTTGTAGATACAAAAATTCGCAAACGCATTACCATATTCACCATGCAAAGATTAAAACCGAAATACAAAGGAAGAATAAAACCTTTACTTTTTGAACAACGTGTCATTCAGAGTAACAATCGGAAGCCTAACCGCTATCCTAGATCATTCTTTGAAAACTGTCATTTCCTGATTTTGGATATTGACAACGATCAATCCTTAGTCAATATGCATAAACATGACTAATTTCAATACGTTAATTGAGTAACCAGACGGTTACACATAGAAAAAACACGTGAAAGTGAGCTAAGCGACAGGATTGCAATACTAGCTAATAGTAATTCAAGGGACATAATTACTGTTACGTATTGCTACCATCGCAATAGATTACAACAATTCAGAACCTAAGCAATCATATTCGTATACATTTTAGGTCTGCGAAATACCATTTTACTGTCAATTTATTTATTTTTTGAAATAAGTTATCAAATAATTGGTTGCTCTCCATGAGCGGTCGAATCGCTCACCTTCAGGCGAAAGACATGCTCGTCTGGCTGTCGCTTTACATAAAATATATAGGTAAAATAAAACGAAGTACGTTTACCTTATGTGATTAACGTCACAATGAAAAACAGTAATAATATATCCGTGATTTGTGGCTAATATGATAAATACACTTAACGTCATCCATAGTCCAGACCACACAATTAGCATAAGCATCGTGTCTATGACATTGGAGCTACCAGTAAATTTATGATCGCGCGCTTACAGCCGAAACTAATGTTTGTGGATTACATGGTAATTTGTCTCGGAGCGGATATCGAACCCATGGCTCTTCACAGCCTGATTTTTAAACCAATTCTGTCAAAAACGTACAAGGTACCAACTACATCAAATATATTTTGTGACAATGACGTTTATACCTATTATTTTATTTAATCAAACCTAGTTGAAGCATTTACCGGATCTATTACTTAATTCGTTAGTGAAATCTCTCACAAACCTCTCAAAATAACCGATTTCGCTTTTAGGTTAAGACCTTAAGTGGAGTATGGATGACCTCAACCGGTCCACAGTCGCAAGCATCGTCTGCTCCCATTTCCCGATTTAGTTTAAATATGCTAATTTTAACCTATCGATCCGAAAGTCTATAATAGTATGCATTCATTTATTTCGTGTGAATGACTAGTGAGACAAGTCTCTCGTAGTTTATCGTAGCCAAGCCACAAGATATATAAGCTGATTTAACCAACAGAGGTTGTGATGTCAAAACCGATACTTCACGTCGGATTTCTAAGGGAGTGATACCACAAACAATGCCATCGTAATCGAAAGATCAGTAAGACAAAAAGCTGGCATTTTTAAAAATTACTAATATGAAATGCACATAATCGGAATTCTAGTCCCATATAACAGAACACGCGGGTCCGTAGGTCGAGTAAGAAAGAATGTTCTACGTACATACCAAAACAATATTTTTTTAAAAATGCGTGCCTTCTTGCCTTTTGAATACCGCAGAATACAAAATCTGCCCAATTCTCTATCTACACCTAAATTGATATGCTTGTCAACGGGAAAAGCCAAGGTTTTCAGCGTAAGCCTTCGAGATGATTCCCATTACTCGTGAGTCATCTAGGTATGTTGATGGATCAGAGTAAACCAACAGATTGGTATCACATTACACGCTAGATAAATTACGATTAGGTTTTGATCGATTTGTCTTAATGTTTTTTATATTGTTTTTGAAATATTATCGTGTGTTTAAATAATTTCACCTGAGACAAAGCATATTACGATTGAGGATGCTAAAGACCGGGAAAAATGGCGAAAATTAAGCAGGAAATTATATCTTAGCTAACATCCTCGCATAAAGAGTCTGGTCGACAAATCTGAACTGCAGACATCCAATTGCTCTAATATATAATTACGGCGTTGCTGTCTATATAATTATTTTCAACCTTAGTGTCAAAACCAGACATACACAACAAGAAAACGAATCAAAACCTAATATTTATAGTCATAATTTTGTACAAATCAATAATAAATAATATGTGAAGTTTGTCGATGCGCGTCTGTTATACCAACATACAAAATAATAAAATAAAAAATAGACGACACTTTGGGGACCATCCCGTCACACCCATCACTGTAACTCCTGTAAGCCAGGATCAAAACTAGCACGCATTGTGACACTGGAGCTCGCCGAGTCTTAGGCAATATCGAACATGCATCTTTCTAACCCGCAACGAAATCAATCAGAAAGTTAAATTAACAGTTGTAAATAAAAAGTAAAATATATGAAGTTCCTCACCTCAAACTGAGCGCTGAAAGTCTTGAAGACACCCTCCCAGAGGCTGCCAGACTGCGTGAGCACTTGCACGATGTCGCCGACGTGCGACGTCGCGGCGTGCATGAAATGAGCGTTGTTGTAGACGCCCTCGGCCACCACGCGGCCCCGCGGCGACCTGGTGGACAACAAACATCTTCATTCTAGACAATAGTGTTGGAATAAATAGTCATAGCAATCACAAATAGCAAGTGAATTCGATAATAACATTTCACAAGTCTTTCATCCCACAGCTGGGCAAAGGTCTACCATGTCTCTCCACAATTCGCGCTCTAAGGAAATTTCAGGCCACATGGGCTCAAAAGCATCCAGGTTGTCTCTCCAGGGTTTTTTTAAATCTGCCGGGGTGTTGTCATAAGAGTCTTAAGAGCAACTAAAAATCCTTATAACGTAAGTTTGTATCAGAGACTGTCTGCATATAATATTATTATGAAATGACAACGATTTCCTACGCCATTTAGATTTTGGCAAATGTAATTAAAAGTTTTAATTTAGTTGTGTTTGTGATTCTTGAAGAAATTATAATGCATTGGAGTTCGTGTGCCTCAAATAGGATATATGATGTTCAAATTCTAGATTTCGGCGCAGTGTAGTGCACAGCATGCAAACAGAAATTACAAATACCTAGCAAAATGAAAATTAGGTGCAATCAATCCTATTTTCTATTATAAAACTTTTTGGACAGTTAACAAACAAATATTCCACTAAAATACATATATTTGTCGAATCATGGACACGGTTGTCGAAATCAATCGATGAAACGTGATAAAAGTTGTAAACTGTTGAAATTAACGAGTTCGTGTCAAGAGAGTGTAAGCGGTTATTATCCCCATGAATATGAAACAGTTGAGTCCCGTTCAAATTTATATGAGAGAAACAACTTTCCATTTTATTCAGTTTACCAGGGATATTTTTATAATAGCATGACAACCACTCCAGTGCACCTAATGCCATGTGTAGTCGAGATGGATTTTTTTCTATCGACGAGATATGCTTAGCTTTTGACTGTCGATTTTTAGCTATTAAATTGGAAAATTGAATGTAGATATTTTACAGCACAATTAAATGACGGTTAATTAACTTTAGGAGCTTTTAAAATTACGTTTCTTTTACCGCCATGGAGATCAGTCATTAAATACGAATAAAAAATATATAAGCTTATACTATTACATCCTAAAATGTGATGGCCCTACCTTAATGTTAAATGTTCTGATTATATTTCTTCATGAATATTAAACATGGATCTGGTTCGACAGCGGCGTATACTATATTTACCATAAAACTTTAACGAAATTCTCTTTACCCATTATCTTCGGATTTATTCATGAAACCGGAAATTTCTTTCAACTGTCAAATCAATTGAACCTAGAATTAAAAAAAAAACTAATTCAATCAGTTACTGGCTAAACCATCCCATGACGTGAAACATAAGATAATGAAGGAAAATTTAGTACCTTTGGAGGACGAGCAAAAACACACGTGACTTTTCAGACAGGTTTGGTTACGAGGCAAGGTCGTACTGAACCGTAAAAAAAACTAACCGTCCATTGACTCGAGCTGCAAATTAGTCGACGCAGGGAAGCCCACAACCGCAATGTTTTTTTGAAATACGCCCGCGAAATTTCCTTTTATTGAAAGTAAAGTTACAAAAATTTCGCATTTCGATCGCAAGTCACAATTATGTGTACTATCACAGAACTTGAACTACGGTATTTCTACTTTAGTAGCGGATACTATGATTTTATAATATGTATTTGATGGCCCTACATTACAGCTCGAGATTACCGGCTTTGAACACACGAATGCCCAAAAGATAGTCTGGGTTTGGGTGTTTAAACAAGAGCTATGTTTGTAAACAAAATCACGACACAGGCGTACGGCTATGTTATATAGATTAAGTAATGTGTTCTGTACACATCAATTGTAAATATATTATGTACAGTATAAATAGCAGAAAATGCTAAAAATTACACATTAATCAAACAAGATAAAAAATGAGCGCAATCGTAAAATGAAGACAATACGTGACTGATTCATTAAATACCATCGTTAAACCACAAAATAACTAAATAGTTTTAAAGGGACAAACTAAACGAGTCACAATAATGAAATAAGGTCAAATAAACTGATAGTGCACTCGGGGAAATTAAAAATTAATGGGCATCCATATACCAATATTAAACAATAACTCCAAATCGTGTTAAAACATATTGATATAAAATAAAGTGATGTGAAGTGACATCCTTTTGAAATAATGGTACATGTATGTTGGGTATTATACATATTCATGGGTATCTGTAAATGTGATTATTCAGTGAAGGTACTGCTCGAAGCTTCGGGGTCAAGGTGCAAACGTTATGATACGTCATACACGATTTACGTCATTCCGTTTAATATTTTATGTCATACTACAATTGCTAGCAACTTCGCCTGCGTGTAAAAGATTTTTCTAGGATAAAATGCACCCTCAATAAATGGACAAGCTTCCTCAGTAGACTATGCATCACTAGAACCATTTTTCAATTCTAACCAACAGTTCCTGAGATTCTGTATCTATATTAGCCCATATACATTCCACTGCAGGGCACGGGCTTAATATATAAACAAGAATATGATTTAGAGGGGTTAGCCCATATAATCCACCATGTTGGCCTGACAGACAGTGCGGGTTGGCAGACTTTTACATACTATAGAAATTATTTCGAATCGGTATGATATGCAGGTTTGCTCATCATGTTTTCCTTCACCGTTATAGTGCTTGGTGATTTTGACTATCAATATCAACAGACCACCATGCACTTATATACTTTATCATTATGTATATTAGTGTTAAATACAATGAATGGTTAATAAGAAACCTGTTGTCACGGTGGTATGATATTGCAAAAAATATTTTCTACTCAGATATAGACTAATATACAAACAGTGTAAATATCATTTACAACGACCAAAGAGAACGTATAGTGTGCCGTGATCAGCCAATCTTCATTCGATTATAAAAAAGCCGGTACAAGTGTGTAAACCAAATAAATAGTCATACAAATAGATGCTATCACATTGCCATCGATGCATAAACAAATAGAGATTGTTTTGTTAATATTTAAATTACGCGCGCTAATTACTATCTTACATTATCAACATTTTATTTCATCTAATGGCAGTTGTTTAGCCGCGATAGAATTTTAATTAGCGAAAACCTATTACTTAGCTGTTAAGTCGGTCTACTTGACTAATTACTGACGTTTTGTAATCTATTTGACCGTTGCTTTAGCCATGAAATAAGCCTTAAACATAAAGATGGAAAAAAATAATTAGACAATCCCAGTAATTAAGAAACAAACGGTCACAGAACAGTTTCCATAACCCGAAGCAGGTAAAACCTCGAGGGTTGTGTTAAATGTCGTTACGTCATTGTATTTCCGTAATTCCTATTTTTAAACAAGATCCTTAACAAGAAGGAAACAATAACGTAATCCGGGGTACCGTTTGTTCTCAATTTATATTTTTGTAAGCGATTGTTTCTTAAACTTCAAGAATAACAAAGCGACAGGCGAACAATGCTTTAACCTTAGAAACGTCTTGCAAATGTTTCCAATTAAAAATAAATAATATACATTTTACAATGATACCCTCACGACAAACTTTGCTAATTTCTCCTTAAATAGATGATAAGCCATATAAAAAGAATATAAATAAATACATCTAAGAATATTGACCACATATCAGGATCAATTAAGTCTAATATCGTGGGTATCAGAAACTACGAAAGACTTCGGTCTCACAGACACCCAGATCCGAGAAAAGTACTTTTGCCTCACAAACATTTGTCATGGTGTTTGGATCAAATCTGCAGCCTATCGTTTCACAGTCGGCGTCTAACCAACTGAGCCACGTAGGCTATCAGCATAAGATAACAAAAACCAGAAATATTATAATTATCTTCCATATATTCATTACCTAAATTAGCATCATATTCAATAGTCATTTAGCAACAACTCTAATGTGGTCACTAATTAGAAATATTTTTCCCAAATTTGGAACAAACATAATATACAGAAGAGGTTCGGTTAGGAACTGAGGTACAAACCATTGTCTGTGACTTGTCAAATCACTATGATGGATAAATGAAATGTTAACCTTTGTTTTGCTAACCACCAATATTCCAGTTGCAACATTATAACAACAATTCTAAGGTTAAAATGTCAATTATGTATGTGCATTGGAAATCATGAGAATGTACCTACTAAGTAAAATTAAAGAAAAAAATATTTTAATAAAAAATAAATTTTGCTTAGCTGAACAAATAAATGCCTAAACAGACATTAATGAGGAAATCATACATAAATTAAATAATAGATTAAAAAAACCACTAACTGGGGTGTTTACAACCTTTACTTATCCTTTACTTATCCAACCTTTACTTTATTATTTTCAAACGGGCCTAACAAATTACTTTCTGTTAAGAATATTTGTAATTGAGACATATTTTAAGTATTTCATCTTAAAAAACTCAGGGCTAAAAAATAAGTCAAGTGGTAAACTATAACATACAACATTTGCGTATGGTAATAGAAATACGTTTTTAAAATTTGAGAAATATCATTTGTGTTGACAATATGAAAAATAATACCTATTAGCAAAGTATCACATCAAAACTTTATTCCTGTCCAAAATCAGTCATAACTCTTATATCTGGTGTAGCTATAGTTTAGCCTATAATATGTCCCACTGTTGAGCAAAGGTCTCCCCATTTTTATTCCACTTGACCTTGTCTCTGCAAGCTTATTTTGGCTCCAATACATAAAATAAAAATAGCATACCAACCATACCCAACAATTGTGGAAGGTTATCGTTTGATTTGCTTATCATTTTAGATATTAAGTAGTTAGATTCATTTTTACATTTGCAGAGCTCAAAAATATCCCACTGCTAAATTGAAATATGTAGTGAGTTTGTAATAACATGAAGGCAAACATGCAAATGTCTCATTTATGTTTACCAATCAATGCCATAAAATTAATTACCAAACAATAGAAGGAAACATTAAACAAAATATGTTATCATGTATTTTTTTTTTTTTTTTTTTAATGAATATGTTTTGTATGATAAAATTAGTTTGTTTTTCATGGGAGCCATCAAAATGTCATATATATTGGATATTAATGATACTTTTAGATATACCTAAAGCAAATATTTGAAAATGAAAATGAAAATGAAAATGAAAATAATTTATTGAATCCATTAAAATGTTCAACATCATTTAGATTCAGTCATTTTTTTATCTACCACCCGGTTCGGAAAGCTGTTTTCACTAGAGAAGAACGGGCAAGAAACTCTAGTGTTGCTCTTTTCAAAACCAGTTTACAATGTAGTGAATTATTACAAAAATTTACAAGTTGGTTTAAATCAGAGCAGTTTAATAATAATATGTTGAAAATTTACAGTAAATATTTTTGATATGAATATTATTATATTTCCATTACTATGGTTGAGTGAAGTGAAGTCGCCCAGAACGAAGAATCAGTATACTCTTTTTCGCCAAAGCAGTGAATAATTGCGAGTCTTATGTAATCCATCAATCAATCCATTACAATGTAAGCAAATCGGATAGACCAGTCTACACAAGCAGCACCCGTTCACGAGTATGACGCATGTGCCAGCCATCGGCCTCCTCAACCATGTTGCAGGGAAGTGACCGACCTGGCACACGACGCCACCGCAAGCACAGACCTTTTAGCGAGCATGACATACCCAATCACTTACATAGGAAAACAATGGCAAATTTGACAAGTTACTTAATTTAAATGGTAATTTATAGAGCACACCAAGACTTACGCTCCGAGATACTACACATTCATTTAATTTTATTCTATTCCCAAGCCTTGTTATCATCTAAATATTCCGAAATTTTATAATATGCCTTATTGCATAATTTTTGCTTGATAATAGCTTTGAATTTTGTAATAGATAAGGCTTTAATATGACTGGGAACTTTGTTATAAAAGTGTATACAGTAACCCTTAAAAGATTTGCTGATCTTGTGGAGTCTTGTCTTAAGAGTAGCTAGATTATTCTTATTCCTAGTATTTTTGTTGTGGATATCGCTAATCTTAAGAAAACTTTCTTTATTTCTATGTACATAAATTAAGTTTTCAAAAATGTATTGTGATGCTACTGTCATTATATTTATCTCTTTAAACTTTTCTCTAAGAGAATATCTGGACCCAAGCGAATAAATTGACCTTATAGCTCGCTTTTGGAGAACAAAGATGGTATTAATGTCAGCAGCACCACCCCACAGTAAAATTCCATAACTCATCAGACTATGAAAGTAGGCAAAATATACCAATCGAGCTGTATCAACATCAGTCAATTGGCGAATCTTACCCACCGCAAGGACAGCGGCACTCAGCTTTTTAGCTAGAGCGATGATGTGAGAACCCCATTGAAGTTTGGGATCTAATGTAATTCCTAAAAACTTAGTTGTATCCACAAGGCTCAACTCATCCCCATTTAAATTAATGTTAGCATTAACTTTTTTGACATTAGGTGTCACAAACCTTATACATTTCGTTTTTTGGCTATTTAATAACAAATTGTTAATGCTAAACCAATGTAATATTTTTGAGAGGGTGTTGTTTACGTCGTCAATATGAGGATTACGTCGATTTACTTTAAATATTAATGAAGTATCGTCGGCAAACAACACTACCTTACAGTTGTCCCTTATAAAAAAAGGTAAGTCATTAATATAAATTAAAAAGAGAAAGGGTCCGAGAATCGAGCCCTGCGGAACTCCCATAGTAACGGCAGACCCAGGAGATCTTATTCCGTTGACATCTACACTTTGGACTCTATTACTCAAATACGATTTGCATAATTCAAGAGCAATACCATTAATTCCGTAGTGGCTCAATTTCCTGATAAGTATATCATGGTGAACACAATCAAACGCTTTGGATAGATCACAGAATACACCCAAGGCATCCTGTGAGTTCTCCCAAGCATCAAATACGTTACTTATTAGCTCCACACCAGCGTCTGTTGTGGAGCGACCCCGCGTGAAGCCAAATTGTTTACCATGAAGTATTCTATTTTTTGAAAAATAAGTTTGAAGTTGTGAGAGCATTAGTTTTTCAAAAATTTTACTAAATGAAGGTAGTACTGAAATAGGTCTATAATTAGAGGGGTCCTCTGAACTACCCGATTTTAAAAGAGGTATAACTTTACTCAACTTCATATTATCAGGAAATAGACCACTGTTTATACAAGCATTAAAAATTACAGCTAACTGGGGAGCCAAGACTGGTATTACAGAGTTTAATATTTTTGTTGAAATTCCCCAGAGGTCACAAGTGTTTTTAATATTAATGCATTTAAATATTTTTATTACATCCATACTGTCAACGCAATGGAATTCAAATGAATCTCTGCCTCCAGTCACATTTTCTTGTAGTAACTTTTCTGCTATGGCAGGGGATGAGTTTAAACTTTTTGTTATAGAAACTGGTACATCTGAGAAGAAATTCTCAAAAATCCTAGCTACTTCTACATTAGATGTAATATTCTGATTATTAATATTTAAGCTAAACTCTGTGTCCCGAGGTTTAGCCCTACCAGTTTCTTTATTAATCACACTCCAAGTCATTTTTATTTTATTTTTGGAGCTTTTTATTTTGTTACTTACATACATTGATTTCGCTTTAAGGCAAACTTGTTTAAATATTTTTGAATATTTTTTTACATATGATTTGAAATCCTGACTATGGTTATATGTTCTTTCGTGATAAAGATTATATAGTTTTTCCCTACTTCGATGTATACCGATAGTAGCCCAACTGTTAAAACATGTTTTTTTGTCACTGGAAATGGACCTGGAAGCAAAAATTGACTTGAATTCTTCACAAAATGTATTAAATACAAAGTTATATAACTTATTAGGGTCATTACCCTTTACAATTGTGGTAAATTTATTAGATATATTTTTTCTTAACTTTTCTAACCGGGTCTTAGTTACTGGAACAACAGTAAGTTTTTCATTGTACTGTGTTTGGAACTGACTGCTAAATGTGACAAGTTGTCCACAGTGATCAGAGTGTAACTTATTAATGATACAACTATTTATAGGCACTATATCAGTGAACACATTGTCTATGCAGGTAGCACTGATATTAGTTATCCTAGTTGGTTCTGAAAAAAGATTTACCAAGTCAAATGACAAAAATAGATTCTTGAACTTTACAGTCATAGAAGTATTTTCTAATAAATTAATATTAAAGTCTCCACACACCAGCAATCTCTTATTTGATTTAATTAATTTCCTCAATGCATCTTCAATTATACATTCAAAACTGTCATATGATGCCGAAGGAGGTCTGTATACACTGACAATGATAAACTGCTCCGACTCTATACATGATATTTCTACTGTTTGTTCTACAGAGAGGCTCACTATATCCTTACGTTCTTTAAATTTAATATTTTTATTAATCAATATTAGTGAGCCACCATGTATTGCACTTTCCCTACAAAAGTTGCTACCAACTATATGATTTTTAAAATTGAACATGAGTTGTTCAGTTCTTAGCCAATGTTCTGTAATGCAAAGTATATCAATTTCCTGACAACCCATGAACAATTCCATTTGCAATTCTTTGCCCAGCATGCCCTGGCTATTTTGATGTACTAGTTTTAGAATTTTATTTCCACTCATATTACAAACATTATTCCGACTAATGGGTGGGGTACTATAAACTCTCATATCATTTAAATTATTATTATTTAAAGAAATATTATTATGTTCTATATTATTATTTATTACTTGTAATGTCTGATTGCAAGAGGTGGACTCTATTGTCGTATTCTTTAATTTAAATAATTTATTGTGATGTCATTAGGAATAGATACAAGTGTATTATTCCGTGTCTTGGATGTCATCTGCTCAATAGAAGCAGTGGGAGTAGCCAAGCTTTTGGCTTTGTTTAATATATTAAAACATAGCAGTTTTGCTACATGTCGTTTAATAAAATATGAATTTAATTGTTTATACTTACTATTGTAAGTATTTATGTCAATCTTAGTAATATTATTATTATTATTATTATTGTGGGCTTCTTTTAAAATAGAATTTAGCCTAAATCTAACATTTCTTTCCACGTGTGACAAGCTCTTATCATAGGGGAATGTAAACATTACAATGTGCTTAACTTTCAAAGATGTTAATTTGTTAAGGATGTTAGAGTACTGGCATGTGTTTACATTGCCCCTATTACCAATCAAAACTATCAATGTTGAGTTTGTATTAAATTTGTAATTTAAAATTTTTTCAATAATTTGTGGGTAGGACAGTCCTGGCATACAATAGTTTATAACTGTTTGTCCTGTCTTATTATTCAATATTTTACCTAACCCTTTCCCAATATTGTCACTAAATATAACTATATTTTCATTATTTATAACAGAATTGTGTGCGGTACTGGGAGATTTTAACATATCCTTATTAGGTGTTAAGGATAGTTTAACAGAACGGTCACAGTTGCAATTATGATTATTTACTAAAGAATTAAATCTTTCAGTATTATAATGACATGTCTGTACTAGGTCATTAAGTGCTAAGACATGTTCATTGATTTCTTTTTTTGATATTTCATATTTTTTTGTAATTGATTGTAATGACTGTTCAAGGTCTATTATTTCTAGTTCTAATTTACTAATTTCACAATCATACTGCTTTTTATTAAAATTAATTTCATTATAACAAGATTGTAATTGTTTTTTCAAGTTGATTCTATGTTTGTTATGTCTCAAATTTTTTGTATGTATTTTGTCTTTGCTAATTAATTTCTGAGTCTTTTTAATAAATTTATTTATGTTAATATATTTTTTCAGTTTGTTCTTGCTGCATTTACCAATCCCCCTTGCATAATCTTCACTGTTTCCAACAGTTGAGTCAATAGTTGTTGGTGGGATGTGGTTAATATCAGCATGAACCAACTGCGGATTTGTTATCATAATCAGATAAACATTTTTCTGGATATATTTCGCCTATCAATTTCCTCTGGATGAATTTGGAGAAATTTTTCCTCCTTGATTTACTTCTACTTAATGTACTTGCGGGTTACATGATATGACATTTTAGCCTTAAGAAATGTTCTAGGATATGATACTTAAGGCTAGACTACATTTCATTGCATATGGTACAGCCTGGTGGCATTTAGTATAAGCCCACATTATACTTTATAGATGATTTTAATATAACCCTATCACAGATTTCAGAGTAAATAATGAGTAAAATTATTAATTTAATGCACAAATATAAGATATAATTAACTGGAAAACATAACAAAGGTTGTTTGTCATGATTATTATAATATTAATAACAAGTTAAAATAGATTGAAAATGACTCTTTTGTTAAGAGTTTAGGTTGCATAACATCTTTCTAATATTTACACGCTTATATCTTGCTCCAGAGGAGATAATTTTTATCATTTCCAAGGCTTATCCTGCATGTTTAGGATACATATAACAAGTTAGAATAATAAATAATTGTTATAAGCATCTTGGTTAAGGAAAAGCAATGGTGTACTAGAACTTTTTATTTCCTTAGATATGTGAAATTAGAACAAGCATCTTGAATCACAGACATTTGAAATGCTCCATTCTTATAATAAATTTAGTATGCAACCTCTATAAAGATATATTTTTGTAAAAAATCATGACCACTTAATAGTTAAACAAATATGCTATAACATTGTTTTGAACCCTCCAACCTTTGCATTTTTTGCATATGCAGTGTTGCACTGTGGATGTGATATAGTTTATATTATACTGAATGAAATATAACACAGAATTTAAAACTATATAACAAATACAAAATATATTTCACATCTGAGACTGGTCTAGCCAATGAAGTTGAAGTCAATGAACTCTGAAGGTTAGTATGAAGATATAACAACAGAATTCAAAAATATCTATATCTATTGAACAACTCCACTGTGATATTATCATACTACCACTTACATTAAAAATTACATGAAAACATTTATTTTATCAGAATGAAAGTAATTTACTACTGCAACCTGACAGTATTAAAATGTTATATCCTTAGGTAGCAAATTGTGATGTGTCATGACCAAGCTTGAGATTCATAGTCTCGGTTTATGCCTATAATTTACAGATATATATAGGATTTGAATGTAATGAAGAAAGATGTGTAAAATGACATTAAGCAAATGACTGATATGGAGCATATTGTGTGAAAGAGACGACGAATGAAAGTACTTAAAATGGAAATTCAGAGGATGATTGATTAAAATGTTTAAGTATGGAAGGACAGAATAGGAAACAATGGTATGGAAAATGATAGCAGATGGGAAACTTACAAAATAAATATGTATTTTCAGGAAAATAAAATTGAATTGAAGAAGAACTAAGCAATCTTCGTTTAATTTGACCTGAAGCAGAACTATTCCCCAATGTATGTAGAAAGTAGTATCAAATGATATGTGTATAGTGAATTGAAGAGTTAAATAAAAATCTCTATAGGCCTGGCATTATCACAATTATTCTAACATAAAATCTGTGCACTCTATTAAAGATAATAATCATTATCCCATCATATTAAGCCTTGGTTATTTAACTACTAAAGTAGTACAATAAATGTATAAATATGTTTATCAAAAGACATAAAACAGCAACAATTTAAGTACATAATGAATGCCAAACAGTAATTTGCAACACATTCATGAAGGTTTAGCATAGTGACCAACCATACAATGTAAATAGCACACATTCAACAATAAAATGAGATAACATGCCAATGTATGATCATCTGAAGAGATAAGTTGCACTGAGTGTTACTATCAATAGAGTGCAGACCCATCCCTATTTATCATCATAGTTCTAATAGCATACACAATTTAAATACTTCTCACAATAATTCAAACAATGTTAAAAACAGATTCTTTAGACAAAAAATGACACATGTTTTAGTGTCTGAAAGACTGATAAAAAAATTCTCATAACTGATAAAAAGTAACATGACAGAACAAAGACATTTGACCTTATTCAAGTTCAGTATTTTAGTGGATAAATACCTGTTATTTTAATTTTTGAGGCAGGACTAATGTGAGACCAAAAATTACATGCAGTTACTTATTGAAAATACATTACATTGCAAATTGGTTGTCCACCAGATGCTTATCTCTTGTTATTCAATACATTTATGCTTGCTTGGTCAAAACCTGATTTATATTAATTAAACTAACAATGTAAAAAAGTGAATTATAATTTCTTTCCATCGTCATGTACTATGGTCACTCTGCATACTGATACTAACATCCAACCACCAATGAAATTCAAACCAATTCGAATAGCATATATTACAAAAAAGAGAAAAAAAAAATTGTGTTATAAAAGTACATTACTGTCAAGTGTTAAATGCAGAGAATGAAAAGCAAAAACTATATTTAGAAAAATGGAATGTCCGCTTTTCCAAAAATAGTTAAAAACTCAAGAATATTTGAATAGAATGGAATTTGGCCATATACTGATTTTTAATTACAGATAACATGTTAATCACTTCTCATGAATTTGAAAAATTAATTATTGTTTTGACTAATGATAATGCATTTATAAAGAAACAATTATGCTTCATGGTAATTGTACTATAAACAATTAAGGTTATAATAGATAATTGAGTTTTAGATTGATGACATTGCAGTTTAGTTGTTTTAATATGTATATTTTGTACATATATGTATATTATTCGTTAATTGGTATTAAAATTTAGCAAACAGCTTGTAGCCAATACAGACTTTCTAATGACAAATGTTTTTTGTATTGTTTTATCGGGCACAATTCAGTTTCTTGTGTGATAAACATGTTAACTTTGTTTAATTATCTGAGGTTCATACAAGATCCAGTCAATTATTTAATAAAAAAATCAAAAAGCATCTTGCAAATAATGCCTTTATGGCTACATTACATATCAAGTATCTTCAATTAGTAAAGAATATTTTTCTACAAAATAATAAATCCAAAGTTTGTAGTGATTTATAAGCTTTGCTAATATTTCAACTTTCATAGATTACCAATATCACCGTATCTTGCAACAATCAGTAAAGTCAATAACATTTTACAATAAGCACTGCATTATCCATAAAAAAGGCAACAATCACTTTATGCAAATGAAATTACTGGCAGATACTTACCAGAGATATTTGTATAACATGTGTTTAGGTTATAAAATTCATAGACAAGATAACAAAAGCTTTTGATGCTAGTAATGCTTATTGCTACATTTTTATTCCCAAGAATAAAAGCAATTTTGATTTTCTACACTATTCAATGGTTTGTTTTATCTATATGCGAACTTACAGCGTGCAATGAATATCAGGTGATGACTATTACCTATGTTATTGCTGTAGTTATTGGAGATAAGGAACAGTGATCTTCAGTTATTGAATAGGTCATGATAAAACATAATGCAATATAAGCATGAAAACAAAGACTATCAAAAAGTTCCAATCAACACAAACATGAGTTTGAACATTACCTAGTGTTTAACAAAGACTAAAAGTGAATTAAAGAAAAATGAACACTCTAATTAAGAACTCTGGAACACTGCCAAGCATTATCATCACGCAACCTCAAGCTATGGAGTGAAAGTGACGAATGAACAACATCACTCTTACTTCCTATGTGTTAAAATGTGTTTTACTCACTTCTACACTCGACAATACGTTTTAAAAATACATTGTAGGAACTGTGTGCATCGTATGTGCACTCAGTGAGCGCACTTTGCCAGTAGTATACTGGGCCGACCAGCTGATCAGGTGGCTATATTAATCGTCACGCGTATTCGGGAAAGTAGGCCAAACTGTAGACAAGACAGCCGCGCGGCGCGACGCAGACGCCGCACGCGCCGCGCCGCCCGCCACTCGCGACTCGCGACCATCATCACATCTAATCATTTTGTTTACATAGACATCGTGCCCCACGTTTCAAATAAACCCCAAACACTGTCAACGTGACAGGGAATTCGCAATGCACTACACACTGGGCCGCAGCCCTAACAACAAAGACATGTCATGCTAAAACTTGATGGCGAGTTACCTCGGCGGTCCTTGGCGATTTTTGCGTTTGTTGTTCATGTCTTCGCCCGACTGCCCC
Source organism: Hyles euphorbiae (assembly GCA_023078785.2). NCBI lineage: Eukaryota > Metazoa > Arthropoda > Insecta > Lepidoptera > Sphingidae > Hyles > Hyles euphorbiae. The sequence continues at coordinate 13,391,017 of CM041044.1, read as the reverse complement.
GGCGGGTAGGCACCTTCTCGTCTGCGCGTAGGGACCGGAATTTTGGCTAATTATCACTTCTTTCTTTTACAACACAGTCCTTTCAACTTTCGCGGATGCACAAAACTGCAGTTAGTATTAGGAGTTAGCACTCGAAATGCGACAACAGGGATGCATCGATTCCACTAAAGTTGTAATACATTTGCCAACAAATATAAATTAAAATATATTTGAGTACAAAATCGCAGTTCGATTTATTCTCGGGAACTAATCCCGGAAAATAAACGGGTTGGCAGATTTCTCGTGCCTGCAATCAGCGCAGGAATACAACATGGCGCTGTGACGTATTCAATAAGCGAATTGCAAATTTGCAAAATCGCTTTTGTTATACTTCGAATCACAACAAATAAGTCACTAAATATGTAACACTTTTTTTTAATGGCTCAGGCAATAAATATGGTAGCACAATAAATAGAAATAACAAATAAGGTCAACGCTTGACCGACTTCCCACTTTAAAACTTTCAATATGGCGGATAGGTATTTGACTTTTCGAGTTGCCAGCATAAATATTTTCAAAACTCGTAGAAAAAAATAAATGAGCCCAACCCAATTTTGGACAATACTTTCTATCTATTTCTGACCTCGGTCACTTTACAAATGATCCAATACCACGATGAGGACTGCCGCTAATGGCTTCTATTTTGAATGCGCTATAGTTTTGTCGTTCTTCATAAAACACCATGTACCATTTCTTCGACATGATTTAATTTTAGACATTTAATATTTTCGATATTAATTCTACGAGTCATCTTATTAATAAGTATTTCCCTACGTTGCACGCAGCACGATCACATGAAATCCTTTAGTAGTCACAAGGATCTAAAGACGACAGTAAATATCGTCAATTAGTGTTCATTACCGGTTACTTTGCTATGAATTGCTCAGAAACCCACTATCTACTAAGTTTTAAGTATTCATCATAAAATAATAGTTATGGCATAGCTTCATTTAAAAAAAAACTACTTATAAGTTATATTAAAAATAATTATATTTTATATTATATTACACGCCACGTTTAAATTGTCCTATTTAAATTACATAGTCGAAACTAGTATGACTGAATTAAATGTAATTTATTATTTATTTATTAAACGATATAATTAATGTTTTTGGAAATGCGCATTTATATGTGTATATTGCTATTTAAATATATTTGGAAAATATCCCAAATATTTAGTAATTATTTTTAATAATAGTTTATTAATAAAGTTCATGTCGTAAATATCAATATCCGGTTTCCAACATAACAAAATGAATCGGGCATTCCCGCGCGCGCGCGAAATTCCATTCTCGTGTTGCGCCGCCAATTACATTATTGATCGTAGTTGCTGAATGGATATCTGAAAAAATGAGTCTTAAAAACTCACCGAAAATGTCTCAACGTGAAAAATTTGAGCTAATTAACTCGGAAGTGCGATCTTTCTACGAATACTGCAAAGAAGCCGGAATAAGTGATGATGAAATGTACATAATTTGCCGCCCATTGACAAATGCAGTAAGGAAAGCATACATCAAGAGATGGACCAGGATATTTCTAGTTTTGGTGATGGTATTCGCGATTGGTTACACCGTGAGCCAGACTGATACATTCCAATGGCACGCTTCGGCAGTTGCTAGAAGTGTTTTGATAAAGTTGTTGCCAATTTGGGACTGGACCCCGTTGTACTATAATAAGTGTTTGATCGAAAAATCGCAACCACAGAATCTGGATAATAATATTGTGTCACCTACGGATTGTATTGCCTGTGAAGCAGTCAGTAAGTATAGTTTATTTTTATTAAATTATCATAAACCATTTCAAGTACTTACTAGGACTGCTGTACGTACTCACTGCCCCAAAGTAAAAGTGCAACGTAAGCAGATATCGATGAAAACTATTATCTTCCCTCTTTACAGTAGTAATATTGAATATTTTTAGTTATCGGTCTAGTTCAGTTCAGTTTTTTATTTATGGCAAACAGTGCCGATGTCGACAATTCTGCCAATGGCAAATGTGCTATGAGTACGCATGTGTTTTGGTAGGCCACGAGTACGAAGTAAAGATTGATTTATTTCATTTGATTATCAATTGATTGTATAACCATTGGATCTTTCCTTTACCAACCGGTTGTCTGGAAGAGATCGCTTAAAGCGATAAGACCGCCAGTTATATCACCAACGTTATGTTTCTATAACTATTGTTTTCTTCTTTTTTTCTTTTTTTTTTGTCTTTTGTTTATCTTTTGTATATGGTGTTATAATAAAGAGTTTATTATTATTATTAATTATTATTATTGTAAGCAATAAGTCGACATTAAACTAAATGTAGTAAAATAACGGCAACGTGGTTAGTACATTGAGACGAAAGGACACGCAAATAAGACAGAATGAATATGAGTAAAAAATAAAGTTAATATAAAATAAAGAAAAATATAAATAATTAAAACAATTGTATAAAATAAATTGTAAAATAATTGAAATCATTGAATAAAATATTTTGTATAAATACAACTGTAGTTGAAAAAATATGATAATTCAAAATGTTAAGTAAATCATGTATTAGCCATCTACTTTGTAGGTATTATTATTTTATTTAGTATACTTATAAGCGAAATTTACCAGAATTGTTGTATGGTTTCGTTAGCATAGCCTACGACTTTATTTACCATAAACATAAATTCAGTATTTATGAAATGTACAAGAGTTAATCATTTTCGTGTTTCATGGTAATAGAAATAGACTGTATTTTTCGGCTGGTTAGATATCAAGACACGTACATAAATACACCCAACAGTCACATACATCCTGACACCACATTAAGATCGAGTATTGTGTCGTGGGTATCAGTAACTACGAGGGACTTTTCGGTCTCACAAAAACCCAGACCCGAAACAAATACCTGTGGTTCACACAAATATTTGTTTCGGGGCGGGGATCGAACCCGCGGCCTCTCGTTTCAAAGCAGGCGTCTAACCAACTGCGCCACGATGGCTGCTTTTGTACCATATATTAGTATTTATTGGGCTTAAATAAGTGCAATGCCGGCCCATTCACAGCAGCTCTGTGTATCTTTCGTAGATTTTTATTTAGCTTTTTCGTAACAGATTAAAAGGAGTTATATGAGTTTTTATGTTCCTCTATCACCTATTTACAGAAAGCATCGCCCGCGTTTCCGATACAAGTTACAATGAAGTCTTTAACCACCACCTGCTCCGCGGAGCACCAGTTATTGTAATGGACGCGTACTACGACTGGAGTCCCACCCCAAAACTAAATCTTACCAGCTTGATCAACGACGACGACCGTCTCCGCGACTCCGTGCCCTGCAGGATCCTCACCAACATCAGGATCGGCCGCCAGCCCATGGACCTAGAAGAGATAGCTTCGCGCATAACCAACAATGACATTCCTAGTTGGTTCGTCCACTTCCAAAATTGCGATATACGTGCTGTAAAATCGTTTAGAATCCTCGCCCCCAGACCCTATTTCCTATCCCCACACATCCCTCCTTCTCATTTTAACTGGCTTGTTTTATCCAAAAATTACGACACCCATCGCTACAAATACTTGGAGTTAGATGTAGGGTTGATTATCATGTCCCAACTAAAAGGGAAGAATTTTATACAGCTAAGGCCGCGATCGCCTTGCGAAGACGAATGTTATACTCTAAATTTCGAATTGATGGAAGGAGAAACCTTAGTCCTAGGTAATTCTCTGTGGGAGTTCGAATATCTGCCTGGTAAAGGGGATAATTTGGCTATGATCACCGAAACTGACTGGATCGAGTCATGAATGTGATTAGATAAATCAATGCTTACGATTAACGAACGAACTTAGATGTAAGTTGTTGGCTATTGAAATGTTGGACTGTAGAATCAGCTTTAGTTTAAGTAATTTGTTCCAGTACTTCCAGTACGGAACGAGTTTGCAAGTCTATGCTAGTACAGGCAGAGAAGTGGCTACTGCTTTTAATAGTATGCAATGACATGTCATGAGGCCGTAGTATTGTTTCATAAACGAGGCAAAACAAAATATGCAGCTTAAACGAATCTATGCTAAATACAAAGTAAAGCCATAATGCGTTTTGCCAGTCGCCGTCATCCATTCCGCGAAATAGTCATTAATACCAAGGACAGACGCTCCGACGCTTTAGAAAGCTGATTCTACATTCCGTATACAGATATATAAGATCAATATATAAATTGATTACATTATTTAAATTTTAATGTTATTGTCGAATGCAGCAGTGGCATAACAATACGTTTTCTTCAAATGGATTTCATAAGTAAATAGCTTCTCTGGTTGGAATACAAAGGAAAAAAAATGTTACTTCTTTCTATTTTAAAGTGGCATATTACCTAGTTTTCGAAGTACGGAATGATAATAGCTAGAGTAGAGTTTCTTGCCCGTTCTTCTCTGGCGAAAACAGCCTTGTTAACTGGGTGGTAGTGGAAAAAAAAAATGACTGAATCTAAATAGTGTATGACATTTTATGGATTCAATAAATATTTCATTTCATTTCAATAATTGTCAGTGTTGGTATTCTAATCATGCATAACCTTGTGCTCTTTACTTTGATAGTAACACACCGGATGATTATGCTAACTTTCCAGCCCATAAGTTGCCTTGAATCTTGTGGTATAATTGTGCTGGCTGATGAAAGATTTTCATCTCCAGCTAGAAGATGTTTTATCAATACATTTGCCATCAGGTATTTTGGCAATGACAAAAAACTGTAGTCAATTTTTTCAAAAACTCCTAATCTTCAGACTGCTCATAAAATTTTCAACTTGGGCGACTCAAAATAATCGTGCGAAATACCAAAGAGTTTAAGGCAAAGTTATTATTTGTTGTTAAGCCACCGCAAGAATTCCAAGTACAAAGAAATGATTTTCCTATATAAAAGCAGAGGTGTATAATTCAAGTGCGTTGTGACTTGTATATTCAATAGAATTGCTGAATTTCCTACACAAACAGTAGTTAACATTTAGATAGCTCCATTATTAGTTTTTTTAATTAGGCAAATGTGATTCTATAGTGACCTTTAAATTCATTGAGATATTTTAGCATGGACGACACAGTCAACAAATTGAACAAAAATAATTGGTTGCTATCGTACTGCAATTTCTATTGCTCTATAACTTCTAGAGAGTTACACAATAATTCCTTTCGCATTCCTGATTTCCCGCGTACCTGATAAACTCGCTAAGATATTTTCGCTATGTCCACTCCAAAAAACCTCAATGATTTAAAGTCTTCTCTAAATAAGGTGTTAATCCTTGGAGACTCGTACTACTGCTCAAAGTCCTATGGATTTCAAGAAACCAAAGAACAGTGTAAATATTACACGTAAGTAACATATCAACATAACACAAATGTTATTCGCGCACGTAACAGTTTAGATTGTATGTTACAATTTAAAAACACCTCTTTGTAATCCTGCACAATGATGTAGCTTAAAAATCAATTCCATTTTTCTATCCCTGCTGGTTTATCTGGACAATTTGTATTCCATGGCTTAATTACAGCAGGTGACTATCAAATCAGAACTCTGAAAATATGCACGAACAAGACTATGATTTATCAAATCGTAAGCACATTTTTTCTAGGGTTTTCTAAGAGGGAGTAATGAAAGTTTAATGCAATGGAAAATTTATTGTTGCATAAAGTTCATTACGTTGTGTTCTGTTTATCTTGTATTGTATACAAGAAAAGAGTTTTAGAGTTATTTTAGCACCTTTTCCTTTAACCAAACATTAATAAAGTTACTCGCAGAAGAAATTGGAACTTAAAAAACACGTCTTTTTTCAGAGATAGTTAAATGGAATCATAATTAAATAAATAGTGTATTATCTCATTATAAATATTATAACGTGAAGCAAAATTGATGTCGTTTTATTTCATTAAACATGAATGTGGATACATCATACATATACACCTGGCATAAGGAGAAGATAGGATATTGCGATTCTTGACCACCAAGCTGGCCACTACAAGTTGGAGAAGGTGGTATTTCTGCCTCGATAACAGTAATTTGGAAATTTCACATAGTACTAATCATGAAAATCTAAGATAGATTAGATTAGTATTCAGTGAGTTCTGTGGACTGTGATATTACTCCTTCAGAGTTCAAGCCAGCTATATTTTCAGAGAATACACCTGGAATGAGCGACAAACCTGGTCTTGTTGCAGATATTTTAGGATCTATCGGTTAAGCTATTTTGATTTCTAATAAGTTGCGGAAATGGTACAGAACTTGAATAATGTTACGTACCTTCCGGTTTCTGAGAAGTCACCCCAACGAAAACATTGGCTAAGAATGAAAAGAAACTGGATTTCAATTTGGACGGCCATAGAAACGGCTTAGCAACTGCCGTATAAATGGAGAGGCCAGATGTCTACAGTATACAAGCATTGTTATTCAAACTTTGGAATAACATCATAAAGCGATGTTGAAGTTGCACAGACAATTATGGGAAAGGATTGTTAAGCCGCTTTATTACTCTTAATTGTTTAGTTACACGGAAATATTTAAGAAGATAAAAGACGAATACTTTGAGAAAAACCGCTTCTCCATTTAACCTACATATATTCACTTGGACTTTATTTCACGCATGGAATAATGTTGTACATATCTTTTTCGAAGATTAATGCTCTAATCTACCTAGGGCACCAGAACGCTTACTTGAATCCCTTTAGTTTTTTTTTATTATTTAAAGTACCTTAGTTATAGATAAATATTTTTTTTACATAAATTATTGAGTAAATAAAATCTCGATCTCGAACTAGTTTTTGAATTTTAAAGAGGCACTGTAAAAGAAAACAGTTTATGGAACCTTAGAAGTACTTACTATAAATATAAATTAACATTATTTTGCTTTTTAATTAACAGTTCATTAATTAGTTACTATATTTGTGATACGGCAAACCCGCAATGTAAAATGCACATATTGCGGGGTTGACCGCCTGTATCAGCTGTTTTTCATTTGCATATCCTCGCGCTATTTTTAGACGTTTACTAGGTTTCAATAATTTATCTATATTGTAGATCATTTGGGTTTTATAAAAGTAATACAAAAGGTACGATTAAAATTATTTATTTGTAAAATCACTTCACTCGATTTTCTCTTTGGCGGCAGGTTTGCCTCGGAACCACAAAATTAAATTTTTCAACGACAATACCACCGGGAACATTATTGGCAGGAACAGTGGAATGTAGATTGCGTACCTGAAAAACATTTTTTAAAATATGTTTAATACACATCTGTTAAATATGTAGGGAGATATAACTATACGCATAACATATATTCTTGTCTGCACTAGTTATACGAATATAATATCAATTTTGAAAACAAAAGACACAGAAAATTAGGTGAAATAAAAAAAAAAAACTATGTGAGGAAAACATCGTAAGGAGATCTGCATGCCATAGCGATTTATAAGAATTTTTATGGCATGTGAAGTGCGCCAATCTGCCAATGGTACTTTAGATTGTAGTGTAGGCTCCCTGCATTGGGAAATATACAGGCTAATAACACAGTACTGACTTCTGATCATCCGGGAAGTACAGCAGCGCGAGTAGACTGGGCTCCGTGAAGGCGGTCTCTGCGGCGAGCAGCGCGTGCTGCGCGGCCGCGTGCGCCAGCTGCAGGTCCCGGCCGCACAGCGCGCCACACGCCTCGATGTCCTCCACAGCAGAGTTGATCGACACGCCCACCTCGTCGTTTATCACTATGTTCGAGATCTCGCCTGGAAAATGCACGGCAATTTAACCGGTTGATTGACCAAAAATATCAAGATTCTATAATAAGACTAAATTTTTGTATTAATATTCAATTATATATAATTTTTATACTTAAAAGCTGGAATTGAACCAAGGCACTATGGTGACGGATGATGAAATTACATACATTATTTGCTCTAGATCGTTGTAGATTTTTTTATTTTTATTGCCTTGAGTGGCGAAACGAGCTTGCCGTTCGCCTGATGGTAAGTGATATACGACCGCTCATGAACAGTAGCAAAAACAAACAAAAACTTAAATAACAAAGCAATGCCTGGCATTCCATTGCACTCGCCATCCTGAGACATAAGATGTTAAGTCTCAATATGTCCAGTAATAGTTTTATTTCAATATGTCCAGTAGTTACTCTGGCTACAATGTGCTTCACTCCGAAACACAACACTGCATTTACACTGCTGTTTCACGGGAGAAATAGACATTGCGGTGGTACCCACCCAGGCAGCCTCTCACTTATGAGAGACCTACCACCAGTAAAATAAGTACGTAGCAGTAAGTGTCATAAACTTTATTAATGTATTTCGTCACGGGTTCGGTTTACAGAGACAAATATTTGTGTGATCCACATGTATTTGTTTCCAGTTTGGTCGTTAACGAGACTGCAAAGTCTCTCATAGTTTTTGATACTCACAGAAGACTCAAATGAAATGAAATGAAAATATTTATTGAACCCATAAAATGTCATACACAGTTTAAATTCAGTCACTTTTTCCACTACCACCCGTTTCACAAGGGTGTTTTCACCAGAGAAGAACAGGTAAGAAACTCTAGAGTTTCTTTTTTCAAAAGGAGTATAAAATACACTAATTATACACGATTCGTAGCTTAGTTTAATTCAGGGCAGTTGAAATTATAAAGATGTTAATAATTAATAATAATAATATTCGTTTTTGTATGGCTGAGTTAGGTGAAGTCGCTGAGAACTCGGAATCGGTAGACACTGTTCTACCAAAGCAAAGAATATTAATAAAAGTTTCAGAATAATTCAGTTATTATAAGTTATCAGAGTAATAAAAAGTTATCGTTATAAGCAAATTGAGCAGACCAGTCCACACAAGCGTTCACGAGTATGACGCATGTGCCAGTCATCGGCCTCTTTAACTCGATGTTAGTTTGGGGTCAGGGGCCCTACTATATATATCCGAAGTTCGAATCTTCGTGACGTTTTTCGTTTCGAAACCTACTCTGTAACACGAAATTCGAAACTTCGCATCGAAGAATGAATGATTCGCATATATCGGCAATTCGAACATTTACATTTTTATTTACTATATTCATCCGAAACGAAGTTTGAAACTTCGGACGAACGAAGTTTGTGCCTACTCTGCAAATGTTCGTATTGCCGATATATTGGAATAATTCATTCTTCGATCCGAAGATTCGAACTTCGTGTTATAGAGTAGGTTTCGAAACGAAAAACGTCACGAAGTTTCGAACTTCGTTTCGGATTTATATAGTAGGGCCCCAGGACTATGTATGTCAGTCACTTATGGGTGTGTTTATTTAATTATTTCAGTAATATTCTTAGGGTACCGTACAAAAAGAAAAAGAGTACTTTTATGCAATCAATTTGTTATCTGTAGGAAGATAAGAGCAAATAAGTAACCTTGGTTTCACGAGTTTAACTTGTTTCATTGCACTTTTAGTTAGCCGATGCTTTATAGCGTCATCTTGTGGCAAATGTTGGAACTATAAGCATATGAAGAACAATTAATTCAACGTGTGCCGAAAATTATCCGATATTAACAAACTAATGTATTCTAAATTAAATTATCAACGTATGATTTGCGTAAGTCTATTATTAATGTAAGAGGTCCAAAAAAACCATGTAAAACAATTTTTAGTCGTCAATATTCGAAAAGCAGTAACTTAATTTTAATCCGCCAGATGGCTGAAATGACTTCTTCACTTTCTATTAAATAAACATTTAATTGAATGTTATCTCACCTAACAGCTGAGCCAGTGACTGCAAGGTTCTCTCGGCAGAAGTAAGTTGTTCCAGGGTCCTGATGCGGAGCAGGTTGTCGATCTCCCACTGTCGCGGCGTTACTGAACGCAGCGGCTCCAAGTAGGCACCCTCTATGGACTCCTGGAGACAACAGAGTAGTAAAATAAAAAATTGGCAGAATAATCATTTTTGTAATTACAATGTATAATAGTATACATGTGTATCCATCATCCATCTATCAGCCAAAGGAAGTCCACTGCTGAACATAGGCCTCCCCCAATGATTTCCACAGAGACCTGTTGGAGGCAGCCTGCATCCAGCGACGTCCCGCAACCTTTACCAGGTCGTCGGACCATCGTGTGGGTGGACGTCCTACGCTGCGCTTTCCGATACGCGGCATCCATTCGAGCACTTTCCGACCCCATCGGTCATCAGATCTCCGCGCTATGTGCCCTGCCCATTGCCACTTCAACTTGCTAATCCGGTGGGCTATGTCGGTTATTTTAGTTCTCCTACGGATCTCCTCATTTCTGATTCGATCTCGTAAGGAAACCCCGAGCATAGCCCTCTCCATAGCTCGTTGAGTGACTTTGAGCTTCCTAATAAGGCCCATAGTGAGAGGCCACGTCTCGGTGCCGTAAGTCATCACTGGCAACACACAACTATCGAAGACTTTCGATTTAAGACACTGAGGTATTTTGGACGAGAAGACGTCGTCGCGTAGTTTCCCGAACGCTGCCCAACCGAGTTGGATTCGACGATTGACCTCTCTCTCGAAGTTCGACCTGCCTAATCGGACCACTTGTCCTAAATAGACATATTCGTCAACAACTTCAAGAGTCGAGCCCCCAACACCGATGGGTGTGGGCACAACATGGACATTCGACATGATCTTTGTTTTGTCCATGTTCATTTTAAGACCCACCTGTTGGGAGACTCGATTGAGGTCTTCGAGCATAGTGCTAAGGTCTTCCAGCGATTCTGCCAAGACTACAATATCGTCGGCAAACCGAAGGTGAGTGGTATACTCGCCGTTGATGTTGATGCCGAATCCTTTCCACTGCAAGAGCTTGAAGGCATTTTCCAGCGCGGCAGTGAACAGTTTCGGAGATATGACATTTCCCTGTCTCATGCCTCTCTGTAGTGGAATAGCCTTCGTACTCTGATCTTGTACTCGGACCGACATGGTGGCGTTGTTGTATATACACTTCAACACTTCGATGTACCGATAGCCGATATGGCACCGCTGGAGGGACTGTAGCACAGCCCAAGTCTCGATCGAATCAAAGGCTTTCTCATAGTCCACTAACGTTAAACAAAGTGGCAAGTTATTTTCCTCGGTTTTTTGTATAACTTGCCGAAGCGTATGGATATGGTCTATGGTACTAAAGCCTTTTCGGAAACCGGCTTGTTCGGGAGGCTGGAAGTCATCAAACCTGCGTTCGAGACGATTTGTGATGACCCTCGAAAACAACTTATAGACATGGCTCAGAAGCGAGATGGGCCTGTAGTTCTTCAGTAAAGTGTTATCACCTTTTTTGAAGAACAAGACCACCACGCTCCTGCTCCATGCCTCCGGCGTTGAACCCTCGAGAAGGACAGAATTGAAGAGCCTCTGAAGGACCTTCAGTACCGGCGTTCCGCCCGCTTTCAGAAGCTCTGAAGTGATTCCGTCCTCGCCCGGCGCCTTGTTGTTTTTAAGTTGCTTCAGGGCCATCTCAATCTCACGCAGGCTGATGTCCGGGATATCATCGCTAAAGTGTCGGATCAACTCGGCTCTCGGGTCTTTGGCCGAGCTAACAGCAGGTTGAGCAACCGAGGTGTAAAGCTGTCCGTAGAACCTCTCGATCTCCCTTAATACTTCTGCCCTCGTCGATACCACGCGGCCGTCGTCCGTCTTCAGCCTAGACAACTGGCTTTGCCCAATAGATAAGTCTCTTGCAAACACTTTGGAGCCTCCGTTCCGCTCAATTGTCTCCTTAATGCTCACAGTATTGTGAGCACGGACATCGTGTCGCAAGGACTTCCAGATCTGTCTATTGAGCCGCCGATATGTTTCGGCGTCATCGGAAGACTGCAGCGTTAAAGATCGACGTTCGGCCATGAGGTCAAGAGTGTGGATCAAGAGTTTTTGTGGTCTATCTCTACGGCGAGGTCTAAAATACTTAGATCCCACCGTATGGACATCTTCTACGCTTCAAACCGCTGTTTAGCTCGTCCACTGCAAGGTTTTCTTCTAGACAATCAAAGCGATTTGTCAACTCGAGTTGAAAGCTCTCGGGGTTTCGGATATGGGCGCGAGTAGGTCGGAGCGTAGATTTCATCAAGCGACGCCTTTCCGATTGGACATTGATATTCAGTGTGCCCCTAACCATTCGGTGATCACTGTCGGTTTTCACCCTGTTGATCACAGAGATATCTCTGAATATCCGTCTATTCGTCGTCAAGATGAAATCTATCTCGTTTCTCGTAGAACCGTCAGGACTCAGCCAGGTCCATTTCCTGTGAGGCGGCTTCTGGAAGAAAGAGTTCATCGCAAAGAGTCCCTCTTTCTCCAGAAAGTCGGCCAGCCTCTGACCCCTGGGGTTCCGTTGCCCATGTCCAAATTGCCCCACTTTCAACTCTGCATCGCTTCTCTTGCCCAACTTTGCATGTGTATAATATGTTTATTTATATTAGGCAATCTATAAATATTCTTTTAATATTCATTTTTATACCTTAATTTTTGTTATTTGGTATTTATTTTTGCGCCTGCCTTGATTTCTCCACACTAACCCAAAGGTTGAATGGGAGAGGATGCCTCAGGCATTAAGTCCAACTGTATTCCTTGTATATAAAGCATTAATAAATAAACATTTGTTCCGTATTTTGTTTGTAAAAATAAAGTGGGTCTAACGAAAAGTAAGATTTATTTATATAAAGTAATGTATTAAAAATAATATCATAATAGTAGAACAGAAGTGTAGACTAAAACTTTTACAAAATATATTGCCAGACAAACTGGCATTTGGCACATTGTAGAGGATTGCGTAGTGGAATGCCAAGTATTGCATGAGCGGTCATATTCTTTACCATCAGGACAATGGCATGCCCCTATGTAAAAGAAATGCTCACCAGTTCAGTAATCCCGAGCAGTTTCCTGAGCTGCGACACGAATGCTCCCATGACGGTCCTGACGTCAGGCCGGTACCGCGGGGCCTGCGCCGCGCACTCCGCCGCCGCCGGGCTCGACAACACCACGCCGCCCCACTTCGGAGACATGAACGCTTGTATGGGGGTGGATAGAGGCCTATCTGTGATATACCAGAAGAAAATATATGGTCATTAAATAAATAATAAATAAATAACACCCAACAGTCACATACATACATAGTCCTGACCCCACATTAAGATCGAGTCTTGTGCCGTGGGTATCACGAACTACGAAACACTTTTCGGTCACACATATGGTCATTAAATGTTGCATTAGGTCAATTTATGAACACAATGGCCTATCGATATTTGTTTATTTATTTAAAACTTTATTGTACACCTAAAATTAACAATACAGAGAAAATACAAAAAAAAAACAAAAATGTACAAAAGGCGGTCTTATCGCTCGAGGCGATCTCTTACAGACAACCAACCATTGGATGGATAAGATGGAACAACAGTTTTGGGGTACCATGAGGTGTACGAAAGGGTAATGGACATATTATATAAAGTATATAAACCTAATAAATATATACATATGAATATATATATACATATATATATACATATAAAATACATATATATAATATATACACGCTATACTTGTAAATATTACAAGCAATATCTTCAATTTAATTGTGAAAGATAATGTTGTTTTACTAATCTTTTGAATATGGGCAGTGACTTTGCCCGCCTCACTGCGACAGGTAATGAATTCCACAGCCTAGCAGCTTGTACAGTGAAAGATTGGTCATAAAATGTAGTGGAATGCACTGGGATTTTAAGTGTTAAGTTCTCTGATGACCTCAGGGATCTTGAATGCGTATCATGAAGAAACTCGAATCGTTTATTAAGATACGGGGGAGAATGGGGATTAAAGAGTATAGAATAAAGAAGAGATAGAATATGGGTATTCCGGCGAAACCGAATGGGTAACCACTTGAGCTTGTTACGGAATTCGGAAACGTGATCATATTTGCGCAATCCAAATATAAATTTAATACAAAAGTTTTGAAGACGCTCAAGTTTATTGAGTTGTACCTCAGTGAGATCAAGATAACTGGCATCCGCATAATCAAGGATGGGGAGCAGGAGGGATTGAGCAAGCGATTTTCTCGTGGCGATTGGTAGAAAATTGCGTAACCTCCGCAGGGACCCAGCCGAGGCGAATAGCTTCCTACTCAACTCTCGAAGCTGGGGACCCCAGGAGAGAGATTTGTCAAGAATAATACCTAGATTTTTCACTGTGTCGTGAAAAGGAATAGCTATTCCATTGCAAGAAACTGACGGTATATGCGACCAGCTCAATCTAGACATCAACCTGGGGCTGCCGACAACAATGACCTGCGTTTTAACCGGGTTAATTTCAAGTCCAAATTCCTTACTCCAATTAGAAATGCGTCCAATATCTTCATGAATAGCTAAAACAGCATCTTTCACCTCATCTGGATATGCTTGGGAATATATTTGGAGATCATCTGCATAAAGGTGGTAGAAAGAACGAAGAGTATTTGTGATTAAGTTTATAAAATAGAGAAGAGCAAAGGAGATAGCACGCCGCCCTGTGGAACGCCAGCAGAAATGGTGCACCAAGAAGATAAATTATCTTCAACACATATCCTCTGCCGGCGTCCGAACAGGTAACTACGAAACCAATCAACCGCACCTGGAGATAAAAAAAAAATAAAAATAAAATAAAATAAGCCTTTATTGCTGGTATAAAACAAAGTAGAGTAATATTTAAACATAAAGCAGCAATGTAAATTATACATCGGCAATCGGTTTTTCTTCCTCAGCTTGTCTTTCGACAAAGGCCTCCTCTAGAGACTTCCATTTCCCCCTATCTCTCGCTACACGAGTCCAAAATGGACCAGCGATCTGCTTAAGATCATCTTCCCATCGTTTACACTGCCTTCCTCTGTTTCGTTTCCCATCCCTAGGATACCATTGTGTAATAACTTTTGTCCATTTTTCTTTTTCCTCTCTTATCATATGTCCCGTCCACTTCCATTTCAATGTTTTCCACACTGTAGTAACATTTTTAAATTGTGTCTTTATTTTTATGTTCTGTAATCGTATTTTATCTTTCCTTTTAATCCCAATTACGCTTCTTTCTATATTATTTTGACATATTTTTACCTTGTTAATCAATTGTTCTGTGAGAGCCCACGTCTGACATCCATAAGTTAGACATGGTAAAATGCATGTATTGTAAACTTTCCTTTTTATTGTCATCGGCATTTGTTTGTTTTTCATGATCTCACTAAGGGACCAGAATCTTTTCCAGGTATTTGAAATTCTTCTGTCAATTTCTTTCTGCATTAAATGTTTGGTAGACATTATTTGACCCAAATATATATAATCATCTACATATTCTACCACGTCGTTGTAAATTTTTATTTCATCCTTTTTAAAGGTATTTGTGAATATTTTCGTTTTGGACGTGTTCATTAATAATCCTGCTTTAGCGCTTTCTTCAGCTAATTGTTGTAACATTTTCTTTAGTATTATTGGACATTCCGAAAATAGTACCAAGTCGTCAGCGAAGCGTAGATGGGTTAAATTATCTCCATTTATGTTTATGCCATATTGAGTCCAGTCCATGTTCCGAAATATTATCTCTAATACGGCTGAAAATATTTTGGGGGATATAGGATCGCCTTGGCGCACTCCTCTTTGTATCGGAAATTCTTCTCCAGTCGTTTCCATTTTTACTTGTGCCGTACTTTTGCAGTAGATATTTTTAATTATTCTTATGTATTTTTCCTGGACTCCTTGTATCGTTAAAGCTTGCCATATGTAATGATGTTTTAAGGAATCAAACGCTTTACTGTAGTCCACAAAGGCCAGGTAATATGTTTTATTATATTCATTGTACTTCTCGAGAACTTGTCGTAGAACATGGATATGGTCTATTGTCGAGAAACTACTGCGAAATCCAGCTTGCTCTCTGGGTTGGTTCTCGTCGAGAGTTTTGCTTATTCGAAATAGAATTATTTTCGAAAAAACTTTGTATACATTGGACATTAAACTAATGGGCCTGTAGTTTCCTATTTCTCCTTTGTCACCCTTTTTGTGTAATAATATAATGGTTGATCGAGACCAGTCTCTCGGAATTATTTCGGTGGCAAGAATTTCGTTGAATAATTCAGTCAATATAGGCGCTATTACGGGTAAAGTAGTTTTGAGTATTTCGTTCGTGATTTGGTCAGGGCCTGGCGCTTTGTCAGATTTTTGCGTTGTTATGGCTCTTATAGTTTCTTCTATTAGGATTGTCGGCACAGGTTCTAGATCTGGATATGATAGTTCGTACTCATTTGGTGTTTCATTTTCTTTTTGTCCACGATACAGGTTTTTGTAATATTCTGTGGCAATATTCATTATTTCGGGTCTTTTAGTCGTTCGTTCTCCACCTTTGTTTTTCATATTCGGCATCCACGATTTCATTTCACATAATTCTTTTATTGCCTTCTTTATTCCACCAGTATTTTTAATATATTTTTCAAGTGTATGATGTCTCTTGCTTCTTCTATCTTTCCTGATTTGTTCATTTATCTTTTTACTTAATTCAGAAATTTTTCTTCTTGTAATTATATTTTTGCTTAGCTTTAATAATGCCTTTCTTTGTTGTAATAACTGTTTTGTTTCATTAGAAGTTTCTTGTTTTTCGATCTTGTTTATAAGACTCGTTTCTTTTTTAAGTATGTCGATGACATTGTTGTATTTTTCTTCTATCGATATATTATATTCAGTCCCTTCTTTCAAATTAAATGCTTCCGATAGATTGTTTAAAAGTGTTGCGTTATTGCCTACACACGTAACAGGAGTATATTTGTTTTGAAATTTCCTAGTTTTCTTTATATGCTTCCCCGTTAATGTCGCTCTAACCATTCTATGATCTGAATTGAAGTTTAAGTTACATAAAACAGAGACATTTTTGAAAAGCCTGATGTTATTGGTCATAATAAAGTCAATTTCGTTTTTAAACATTCCGTTTGGTGAAATCCATGTCCACTTTTTACTTTGTTTTCTATTAAAGAAACTATTAAGTATGCTTAATTTGTTTTGCATTGCAAAGTTTACAATCCTTGAACCATTTTTACTTCGTCTTCCAATTCCATATTTCCCTATTGTGAATTCCTCGCCTGTCTTTCTTTCTCCTATTTTTCCGTTAAAATCGCCCATGACAATAATATTTCTATTAGCGCTTTCAATAGTGGTTTGTAGTAATGTGTAAAAATTTTCGATTTTAATTATATCCTCTTTATTATCTGTTTCTGTGGGAGAATATGCTTGGATAATAGACCACATTTCATCTCTATGTCTATGTAGGGGTAATTTTATATTTAAAATAGCTATTCTTTCTGAAATTCCTTTAATTTCGTGTATTTTGTCAATAAGGTTTCTTTTGATCAGAAATCCGACTCCATATAACCCTGGAGTTTCGCCTTTGTAGTGGAGCACGTACTTTCCATAGTCTTCAATTTCTTCTCCTAATCTTCTCATCTCGCATATTCCAATGATATCCCATTTAACTTCTTCAATTGCTAATTCTAGTTCTCGTATCTTTTCGGGTGTTCTGAGTGATCTTGTATTGAAGGTAGCTACGTAAATATCTGTTGCATTTTTGGACGTTTTATTCGCTTTTATCTCTAGAGGGTCGTGGTCTTGTTCCCCCACGATGACCAGTCGGCTTGGGGGAGGGTATTCTGTTTTATTTTGTTCTATTCTTGCGCATTTTGTTTGAGTTTTCCGCTTGCCGATTCCTAATTGCTACTTCGTCGAGTTGATGCTTGATAAAGAGTTCGATCTGTTTCGCATAATATCAAATGCGTTAGCTCTATTAGAATTGGATATTTTTGACTGATATTTTTTTGTTTGAACGTTCATTTGCGGGGATGTGGATTCGGGCCTTTTTCTTTTTTTCCGAACTTCCTGCATTTTCTTTCACGATAAGTTTGTCGTATTTCAAGTATGCGATTTTTCCTTTACTTCTTTCTTCCATTAACTTCTCTTTTAAAGCCTTTCTCTTCTCCAATACTTCCTTAGTATAATCTTCGGTAACAAAAATAGTTTTAAACTGTTTCTTATTTTTTAAGATTTCATGTTTCATCCAATTGTTAACAAAAGAGATTAGTACGGGTCTAGGTTTTTCTCCATTGGAATGTCCAATGCGGAAGATTTTGTTGACATCACTCCCTTCTAACGTTATGTTCAAATCGGATTTACATCTATCGCTAAAAAATTGTATTAAGTCTGAAGTAGTGATTTCCTTTTCTAGAAGGCCAAAGACAATTATGTTATTTTCCTTCCTGTCTTTTTTCAGATACTCGACCTCTTTTTGGATATTATCTATTTTAGTTCTTAGATTTTTATTTTCTTCTATCAACGATTTTAATTTTTCGTCCATCTTCTTCATTATGTTATTAGTTATAGAGTCAGTCAACTTGGAGTTTTGGTTAGCCATCTCCAATTTCATCTGCTCAAATAAAATTTTGGAGATCTGGAGATATGTTAAGTGAAAACAATACACTGAGTAATATATCAAGATCGACCGTGTTGAAAGCGTTGCTGAAGTCAAGCAGAGCTAAAACTGTCAGCATGCCCCTGGCCATGGCCGACCTGATGTCATCAGTAATATGAATAAGCGTTGTGGTAGTACTGTGTCCAGGACGAAAACCGGATTGGAAAGGGTCGAGGAGCTTGTTATTGTAGAGGAAATCTGAGAGTTGGGAATGGATTAGGCGCTCGAGAACTTTTGAGAGGAAAGGTAGAATAGAGATAGGACGAAACTCGGAAAAGGTAGAAGGATTACTTTTTTTAGGTATAGGGATAATGTGGGCTTCTTTCTTCTTTGTTTAATCGTTATTGATATGCATATCATCATCATCATCAGCCTATCCGTGTGCACTGCTGGACATAGGCCTTTTCTTTGGCACGCTATTGGGCTCGATCATCCGTATACACAAAATGATTATGACATATTTCATTCCAAACCACATGTTCCTAACTATCCCAGGTAACATTGTACCAAGTTTGTAAATTTTTTGAAGAGCCCGTTTTGTCATCATTTTTGGAGAAAACCTCGATAGGTAGCTTATTCCATAGCCTGATTTAACCTAGGAAGACTGCAATGAGGTCACAATTGAGACAATTGGAAGGAAGCCGCTAAATGCAATTCAATCTTCGCAGCTCCCCGTGGAAATCGTTTTCAAACGCCTATTTTCAACAGTGGACTTCTTACATTTTTAGACGATATTAAGCATTACTCTGCTGTAAAAGCATGACTGATACTCACCATCAGCATCGTATATCACCAGTGGCGCCTTGTCACACGGCACCACGTACAGTGCGAGGTTAATTGTGGGCACTTCCGATACGTGGGTAGCGGCGCGTTCTTCCAATCTGGTCAGGAGTAGTGGAAGTCGGTCCTGGCGCACGGCGTAGTGGCGGCCCCACTCGCTGCTGTCTTTCATCTGTAATTTATTTCGGGTAACATTGGCCTGTTAAGGTAACTTTGTACCACTTTACGTGTTGATAATACAAGATGTATAAAATACCATAATGTATTCTGACTGCAGTATGAACGGGCCTAATCAACAAATACTATTGTTATTTGATAGTCCCAAAATGTAATTGGACATAACGCAGTGTGTTGTTATTTAGTTCTTACCTCTTTAGCTTGGAAATCGAAGTTGAGCAGATGCAGCCACTGCGACTTGAGCGTGAAGTTGTGCAGCATGCTCAGCTCGTCCACAAACGAGCCGATGTAGTCTGAAAATTTTAGGATATTATTATTAAAATCTTTTATAGTACGATTGAGGCGTCCAGTTGGGCGAGATTTTTTGAATGAATTTAACAAGATATATTTTCTTGACCATAGTAGAAAAAAATATAATTTCCCTAAAGTTTCTAATTTCAAGAAGTAAATTCCTAATCCAAGGCGAAAAGCATTGATTTCGAACCTTCTATTTAATCTTTTAACGCCATAAGAACCGACAAACGCGTTACCGTGGGATGTGCAAGGAATTAAAAGATGTAGGTGAGTATAATATACTGTTTCGATATAGGGATAGTGACAGGGATGGCATTTAACACATTTATACGCGTAATATCAACATAGAAAACATATTTCCACCAGAGCGTGGCGCTAGAATGGAAATAATCGTTTTCAATATTTTTCACGGAAATCGCACCCCTATATTTAAAATGTTCCTTACCTTCCACAGCATCAGCAGCTTCAAACTCCACGTGCAATTTATCCGGTCTCGGATGCACCACAGAAAGTACCACGTGGTATGCTTCCCCCGGCGGGAATCGAACGCGTCGCGCCGCGTCCGCGGTCTCGGAGCGCGCACCACGCAACGTGGTTGTCTGGTACACCCAGCGCTCTAGGGTTTTTAGGATTGTTGGGGTTGCTGTGGGGATACATACATACATAATCGTCACGCCTGTATCACATAGGGGTAGATACTATAGAAAGCCTCTTTGCTCGATCCAGACATAGTACTTACTGTGGGGATAAACTTTAGATTATTGAGAGGCACTGGTTGCCTGTAAAATAACACTATTGCACATTTGTATAACATTTTTGAGCTTTACCCGCACCGAAATAAATGTCTGTGTGATCCACTGGCATTTGTTTCTTGGTCTGGGTGATGGTGAGACTGAAAAGTCTGTCGTAGTTTCTGATACCCACGACACAAGAATCGATCTTAGTGTGGGGTCAGGACTATACATGTGACTGTTGGGAGTATTTATGTGGTTGGATAATATTGTCAACCTTCACTAAAATAGCGTGGTAGCATATGGCCTAACTCCCCTCAATGAAACTCTCAGTAGTAGAGGAGGCCCATGGGGCATAACTTGATTATTAATACTATTATAGCCCGTAAAGTCCGCCAACCCGCACTAGGCCAGTATGTTGGACTGTATGGCCTAGCTACTCTAAATCGTACTCTCGATTGTAAAGGAGCCCCGTGCCATGCAGTGAGAAGTATATGGGCTGATACAGATACAGATGAATAAGCTTTGAAATTAATAATTAATTCAGCAGCATAAAAATCAGGGTTGTTTTAAAAAAATAGTCCGACCACATTAGCGTCTATTTTTGGGAAGTTTCCATTGCTAGCTTTTATAAAGTAAGTTTCCATCGTACAATTATTACAGATAAAGTTCGGAGTTTGCCCTTAGGGGCGCTGTATTTACATTGACTAACCTCTCCCATCCCTGAAGAACATGACTCTCTCCCCTCCAAGCCATATGTCCTGGAACAGCGGTTTCCTCTGCACCAGGTGGAAGGTGTTGGACACGTCTAGATGCAGGAGTTTGGCCACCTCCTCCAAGGCCTCGTGCTCCTCCGCCACTGAATCCAGGGTCTGCTGCAGGTCGGCGGGAATCAGCTGCTTGGTTATCTTCAGCTTTATTATGTCTGCAATGAGTTCATTGAACATTAGTTGGTATTTATTTGTTTGTTGTTGTATTTTTTCTGTTTGTTTACAATAAAGAGATTTTGTATGGTATTGTGTAAAGTTCTTAGTGAAGGAGGTAGTTTTTTTATTACAATGACAGCAAGACGAGAATGCCATTCACCTGAATCCTGATAGATTGTTGGACAGTAGCAATACCATAAATTAAAATGCAATGCTTTCCACTGCGCTCGCCGTCCGCAGACGTACGATGTTAAGTCTCAATATGTCCATTTGTAACTCTGGTAGATGAAAGAATTGTACTGAACTGATAAGACTTAAGTTATAAAATCCACCCAAAGTTATTCAAAAATTTTTACTTGATAATTACGTCTGCATTCAAAGGACATTACAATAAAGAACTACTTACAAGTGTATGTATTCCGTTTACTCACCAGAACCTCCAAATGCCTTTTCAATTTCTTTAACTAGAGTCGCGCCCGTGGTGTCATCGTTGACTAGCACGTTCAGTTCCGTGGTGATGGAATGCTTCAGTGGTTCAAATGCACTTATTTTGTCGTACGGCAGGGCAACTCTGAAATATCATCAAGAACTTTATTATCTTCCTCAGCATGTAGTCGCTACAGACTTTTCACAACTTTTCAGAAACATTTCGAGCAGGATTTATAGATACATTTTCAATAGTATAAAGCACAGTATTACTTTCGGAAGTGGGCCTTTTAGTCTAACACATTGTCTTAATATGGTTGAATGTATGTAGATAATACATAGTATATACCTTTGAACATCTAGTGGATAGCTTATGTGTGTAACTTTAAACTTGTTAGTCCCCATTTCACGAAGAATTCGGTTATAATTATTTACATTATTTGCTACTGTTTAAAATTGATACTATAGGTGTTTGAAATGTCCATCCTTGATCCGGTCTACTGACCCTCATATCACAATACATGGTCTTTGACACCAGACGGAATCCTGGTCTATTTACCTCAATATCGACATATCAAATGATGAAATATTTATCATTATTTCTTCAGATGATTCCGTTTAATTACTTTAGCCCCATGATGACTTAATGTGAATAGCACGAAAAGAAATAAAAATATATACAAATGTATAATGTAAATAACAATAAGGTTCATTGTTTTTTCTTTATTATTGATCAAAACAACTTCATAATTATGGAATGATTAGATAGAGTAACAATAAGAGCAATATATTGTATTCTAAAAATACATGTATCGGAATCTAAAAATAAATATATTACATCCATCAATCACAAACATAATGGTGTCGACAGGTGAAAGATTATTGCTTCATGTGTAGATCGACAACCTTCATCAACGTGACCGAAGTCGCGGAGAGAACTTAGTGATATAATAATTGCTCTTGGACGATACAGAGGACGTCAAGTTTAAATAAATTTTATCTCTATTTATATAAGCGAATGCTCGACGGACACACCTATAATCTTCAAACAAGCCCTTCAAAGAAGTGGATTACGTATTTATTTTATTGGTAGTTCAAAATATTTGTAGAACAATGCAAAAATTAATTTGAAATCAGAAAACGAAGCTAAAAATAATCAGGATATAATAGACACGAAACGAAATCTAAAGCCATGTTGAAATGTGGGAGAAGTCTGTTTGCTTTAATTGTCCCAGTGGCGCAGTTGGTTAAACGCCAGCTGTGAAATATCAGATATTTGTTTTATCCACATGTATTTGTTTCGGGTTTGGGTATTTATGAAGCCGAAAAGTCTCTCGCAGCTTCTGATACCCATGACAGGATCTTAGGGCGAGGTAAGGCTATTTATATGACTGTTGGGTATATTATTTATTTAGCAACTGGATTTACGTGGATAATTAAATGTGCAGGCCTAGAATCTAAGAGAACCTATTCTCTATAGGTTCTCTCTCTCTGTTCAAGATTGGCAATAGGGTCTAACACTCTCTCTATCCCACGTTTCAGATACAGGAAGTCCAATGCTGAATTTAACCTTTGTTTTTTTTTTTAACGAGAGTAAAGCTCCTTTAGCCTTCCTTCCGACACTCGGGGGAGATCGGAAGGGGCGTGTCGGGGTCTCCGGCCTTCCAGCCTGTTATCAGGCTGGGTCCCTACCGAGATCTAAAAAGATCTTTTGCCGGCATACCGACTAAAACCTCTCGGTGGCTATCACGCGCGTTATGGGTGACAGGCGATGTGGACAGGCGAATGGCGCCCATTTAACTCGCCGTGTCACCCGGCGCACTGCCAAATATGGCTCCTCACATGTTGGGAGGGCGCAGATGCCCCCTCTTTCCCTACTTCGGACGCCCATGGTGAGATGGGCGTCCGCGACAGACACGAGGCCACACGTTCTGCCGCCCATCTCGGGGTCACTCCCGACGTGAGCACACAGCCCCCGCTGTGTGCTTAGCGACCCCGATGACCCCTTTTAGTCGCCTCTTACGACAGGCAGGGGATACCGTGGTGGAATTCTGGCGCCCTTTGACCACTGGGCGGGGCGCCGGGTCAGCCATTGTCATTCACCCGGCGCCTCCTTCTCGGTTGGCGGCGGCGGGTGGGATCGTTCCGCTCACGATCCCGCCCCGCGCTCTCCTTCTGTGAGTTGATGATCTCACAGAAGGTAAGCATGGCCTGCCATGACCTCCTACTCTCAACCATGGAAGGAATCACGGCTGAGAGTGAGAGGTCCTCTCCGATGGCTGCTCGGAGAGCTGCGCGCTCCTCTTCCCAAGCTGAACACTCCGAGAGAGTGTGCTGGGCTGTGTCTTCCGGGCAGTTGTCACAATGGTGACACACGGCGGACTCTTCCCTTCTTGCCACCCGCCACAGGTATCTGCCGAAACAGCCATGCCCCGACAAAACCTGTGTCAGGCGGAACGTCATCTCGCCGTGGCGCCTGCCCAGCCACTGGTCTAGGACAGGACGCACTGCCGCGATGGTCCAAACACCAGCACTGGGATTGTTCAGCCTGGTGCGCCACTCCTCCACTGCAGCCGTGCGGAAGGAGGCCCGAACGGCCTCGACTTCTCTAAAGGCTGGTAGCTCCCCACGACGGGACGCCTCCTCCCGCCAGTGGTAGGCTGACGAGAGGGCTCTGGCGTCAATGTCCCAGGGAAGGAAACCAGCCAGTACGCAGGCCGCCTCATGGGAAATCGTGCGATAGCCCCTGACCATTCGCTGCGCCACCGCTCGCTGCGCTGGACGCAGGAGGAAAACACAGCGCCTGTCCAGGGACTCGGCCCAAACGGGGCAACCGTAAAGTGCCATGGATCGCACGACTCCCGCGTACAATCTTCGGCAGGGGATGCCGGGACCTTCGAGGTTGGGCAGCAGGCTTGACAACGCGCCTGCCGCCCGAACCAGCTTCGGCTTTAGCTGGGTGAAGTGGGCGCGGAAGTTCCACCGGCTGTCCAGCACGACTCCCAAGTACTTCATCGTGGAGCCGATGGAAATAGCCACGCCCTCAATCGCCAATTGGGCCCCTGCCGGTGGCCCCTTCCGAGGTCTGTGGAAGCAGATGGCCTCGGACTTATGGAGGGCCACGGCCAGGCCCAGTCGCCTTATCCTCCTCACCACGTTGCTTGTTCCCAACGCGGCGAGTGAGGCAGCCTCCTCGAAGGTACCGCCACACGCGGTGACCAGCGTGTCATCGGCGTAGCAGATGACGTCGACACCCCGGATGCTGAATTTAACCTTCGCCCAAGGGTTTCCATAGAAGGCTACTGTACAACCGCTCGTGACAAATCTTGACACAAATGACAAAACAGCTAATTTTGCTGTTTTTACCTTCCAAACTTGGAAACCGTTATCACGATTTAAGCAATGTGCTCGGTGACATTGGCAGATTCAAACTCACGTTCCCGATAACCCCGTCGACCTTGGGCACTAAAATGCATCCTATCTTACTGTGTTTACGAAAAATATGAAGTTAAAATTTATCTCAGCCGCAAGAGGTTATAGAGTAATTACTTCTGGATAAATTTGTTCGATATGACTGTTGGACTGTGATGTTTACATTTTAATATCTTTAGTTTGGGTTTTATTCTTCTCTTCAGTCTAAAGTTGTATTAAGAGGAATATTAACATATGCTTACATTACTTGCAAATCAACTGCATACCTATAAGGATCAGGTATTTTTCTAATACATTCACTGTAGTTCAGTGGCGGTACTTCCATACAAGCCCAAAAGCCCGGCTTGCCTTACTTAATACGCATATACTCAATCCTAAAGACAAATCAGTACTTTAAATAAAATATATTCGTTTAATGCAAAACGTCTATCATTTTTAAATTTACTACGCCATAATGGACCCCGCGCCTGCGACGGAGCACCCGCGCCGCGCCCGGCAACTCGCCTAAGCGAGCGCCGCGGTCTAAAACTAATATAAAATTATTTCATTCAAAATCAACGCGTGACGCAATATCTTAAAAAGATGGAACACACCAAAGTATTATCTATCTTTTTCTCTCTCGTGTGCTTTTACCTGGCTTCTGGCGTATATTGCCCTCTCAGTCGCACCTCTGGGTGAAATGCTATTACCATGACACTACGTACCTATACATATAGCTACTTTTTTTATGCAATTTGTACCAAGCAAAATGCCCGGCTTCGCGGAGTGAAGTTGTGCACTTGACTATGTCATATTAAGATCCAAATTTATAGAAAAATATTTATGTTTTGTTACAAGTTATATTGGATAATATATAAAATAAATAGATATTTTTTGAGACCGTATTATGATGTTTTAAATATTTTTATTAATATATTAGAATTAGACTACTAATTTGGAATTGTCCATAATTTTGGACCTGTGGCTAGCTTCACGCTTATTATTATGTCTTTCGAGCGGACGATTAACCAGTAACAACTGAACATATACGTTTAGTTTTTGTTTCATTATAGTATTTTACGTTTATTATGTATAATAATGGGTGAAAATGTGCCTTGTGATGGTTTGAAGCGTGTGCAAGTGTTGATCGGCGAGGAAAAGGTAAATTCATTACATTTCGTAGACAAACAACTACTCGTATCTGGTCGAAAACCTACGCCTGATTTGTTGTGTATTTCTCGAAAGTAGTGAAAACTATAGAATACAATTTTATAGATCAGTGCACATAACTACATAAATTGCTGGATGTTCTCATACTAATAAGTTATACTGTCGGTGTTGTATATTTTTTTCCAACGATGTACTTCAATTTTTGGAATTGTTCCGGCTATAGTGATTTAAATAATTTAACTGATACTTTTATAGTAATTGACAAAAACATGTGAATGCATTAATATATTTTCATAATTCCGGTAAACAGCGTATAGAAACCTCTTTATGCGTCATATACATAATGTGATGAGATTTCAAAACATTATGCTCGCGTAGACAGTAATCGTAGTGTTTTTCAGATATTCCTTAGCTTCCTTTCAGAGCTCATGATGAATCAAAAAATCACATGCATACACAAAAACATAACATGATAAATATATTAACAAAAATTTGTGGCCGCGAAGTTAAACACGACGCCGTACTTGTGCTATTGTAGTGCCGTTTATTAATTTACAAAATAATTACAATATAAAGTTACGTATGCATGCCCAAAATTAATTTAACTTACACATATTTTGTTTTATTCATCTATTTAAAACTAATGATGGGCCCTTCAGTATTTTGGCAATATTAAATAGATGGCCGTGGAAATCGCGCCATCTATTAGATTTTTTCGAAACAACTTGTTGTAATAGATTTTTTCATAACGGTGATAAAGATAGTTATTATTTTATTGGTTTTTATCCTAATCTTATATAGATCGTGTGGTAGGTCTGGGACTGCCTCGATGGCGCAAAGTTGAGGTCTCGGATTCGAATCTGGGGTCTATTTTTATTTAATTACATCGCATAGGCTCGCCCTCTATCGCATGATGAACACGTTCTTCTTTCTTAATACCATTTTGCTCCTGAACAAATACATAATCTAACAAAAAAAAAAAATTGGGCTTGCCCTAGTCCACAACCCTAGGCACGCCACTGCTGTAGTTGTTTCAATATAAATTTAATTTTCATATCTCTATCAACCATCTGCATAAAAATTCTCAACTGAATAGAATAATGACTTTATAAAATGATGACGATGAACGAGGGCTTGACATAGGGAAGTCGCTGTACAAGTACTTTTGTAATTTTTATGTGCGTAAAACATAATATGTTAATGTTGATACATTTTGATGAGCAGACTTATAAATTGCGTGTATACATACCGGTAGACCTCGGTGGTCTTCCACCAGAGCGGCATGCCGATGATGATGAGCACCCCGACGAACGAGGCGCTCGCCCACATCCGACTCGATTCTGTAACAAAACGAGAGAATCTTGATTACCCGTGACCATAAGAAAGACCGAAATTAGCTGTGTTAAGTACTAGGTGAAATAACTCGTTGTTTATAATGCAGCATTTGAAAACCCTTTATTTATGGAATTAAGGTTCTCCAAGAGCATACATTATCGAAATTAATGCTTTATTACTATGCTTTATTAGTTACATTCTGATGTAGGTATATAACAATAATTATAGGAGTGCACAACTTTTGTAAACTAGTAATTTCACAAACATAATAAAAAATTAGGATAACTTAGACATAACCAGAAACAAAATCGAGGAATTGAAAGAGTTATAGATAATATTGAAAAGAATGTAAATATAAAATGAATTAAATTAAGAGTAAATCAGTGGAACAAATAACAAAAAAATAGTGTACTATATCTTTCTTAGATGGTGTTAATGTAAAATAATAGTAATTGGCTGATGTCATGGAAGATGAAAGCCAATTGTTTATACGTGAGCGAGGAAAATCATTGAGTAGGAAGGTGGCCCCAGGCCGGGATAACGCTAGAGTCCTTATTCATACACTTTTAAAGCCTATTTTAGTTAAAGAATGTTTCGCCTAGTTCGCTCAAACCGAATTCAATAGTCGTTCGAAAGGAATATAAAATTAGATATTTAATATGTATTGATAGTCTGTCGCCACGCACTAAAACGATGAAGGAAAACATCGTAAGGAAACCTGCATACCATAGCAATTTATAAGAATTTCTATGGTATGTAAGTCCGCTAACCCGCACTAGGCCACCGTGGTGGACTATATAACCACTCTCAATCGTATTCTCGATTGTAGAGTAGGCCCGTGCCCTGCAGTGGGTCCTATATGGACTGATACTGTTAAAATAGTTTTTAAAACCGTCTATGAATAAGGCGTAAGTAAGGATTGACAGCAACGCGTCTGTTAGCGAGTGCAGTGCCATTAAAATGAGGTATCCATTGATAAAATAACAATACATCTTGCCCTTCGACAAAAATGTTAACTTGAAAACTGAATTCTGAAACCATCAATCTGAGGCAA
This sequence comes from Hyles euphorbiae, assembly GCA_023078785.2. Classification (NCBI taxonomy): domain Eukaryota; kingdom Metazoa; phylum Arthropoda; class Insecta; order Lepidoptera; family Sphingidae; genus Hyles; species Hyles euphorbiae. The sequence goes on along the minus strand of CM041044.1, from coordinate 13,362,228 downwards.
GTAATATCCGATGAATCAAATATTTATCAACATCTGAAACCATATCATAACATATTTTGAGACATTACATAAACTCTCGTTTGATGAAAGCACAAAACGTGAATACGGGTTTTCGATTTTAATAACATTTGCAGAACAATGCTTTATGTTTATGAAATAAAAATCATGTCATGTCATGTCATGAGTCCACTTCATAACACACGAAACATTAATTTAAATATTATTTCGATGGACAACCTCCGTGGTCCAGTCGGTAAAAAGCCAGCTGTGAAACGATATTCCGTGACTTCAATTTCTGCACTGATGCAAAAGTTTAAGTGATACTATTGTACTGTATCAATATATATTACTAGCTGTGCCCGCGACTTCGTCCGCGTGGAGTTTAACACAAAAAAAATATAGTTTTTTTAAGTTATTTTTTTAATTAAATGGAATTTTCTAAAACAAATGTAGCCTAAGTTACTCCTTACTATATCAGCTACCTGACAAAAAAAGTCCCGTCAAAATCGGTCCAGCCATTTCAGAGATTAGCCGGAACAAACAGACAGGCAAATTTTTTTTAAAGATCATTTTCGGCACAGGTATCGTGTATATAACGATATGTAGTAGGACATTTTTTTTTATTTTCACTTTTACAAAACAGACACTTCAATTTTATTTATATGTATAGATTATAATCTGGAGTTGTATTAACAGATCTTAATGCTTTGCAAGTTTCCTCACGGTGTTTTCTTTATCGCGTAAGTGATAGACGAGTATTTATCTTAAGTCTGGGTCTTGTGAGGCAGTTTCTGATACTTACGAAACAACATTTGTATCTTGTAGCTTTATATGTGAAACATCACTTAATATAAGATCGGTTACATTTTTAGACACAAAATGTTTATTGCTGGATAAAGGCCTATTCTAATGACCAAAATACTGGCGTTGCCTATACTGGTACGCTTTGCAGGCAGATTTGCGAGCGCAGGGCGTAGTTTCAAGCACATTCAAGCACTGATGACATTTTCAAAACCGTTCTTCTCTATTGAAAAGCGCTTTCCGAAGCGGGTAATAGATCAAAAAATGTCTGAATCTAAATGATGTTGAACAGTTTAATGGAATCAATGAAAAAATCATTTCATTTATGACGTCTGCTTCTCGTCATCTGTCTGGCATTTAACAACTCCATCGACCAAATTGAAGATGCTTAACGTATACCTTTTATTGACTTGTTGATCGTCAGAAATCAATGACCTCGCCACTCCCCTAATTTATATAAATTTCCATCAATTGTGCATCACATACAGTTAAAAAGGGATTGTCAGCCACTATATCTTGGCACACATCAGCGTATATTTTAATAGGTGTGACAGCTTTATTAATTTGGGTCTCGTATCAGGACAGGTCAGGTGTTAAGTAAAGCTAATTGTGAACAATTTACGCGTCGCAGTTTAAGGTTGAGTATCGATTGCTTGTGCGCAGTGGCGTCGTGTTATCATTTACATTGGTATTAATATCGTTTAGATTAACGGCTCGTGGCTTGATGGAGGACAAATGACTTCGCAGTTCAAGATCCGGACGCAACTATGTACAATGATTAAGTAATTCCGACGTGAAATGCTGGCTAAATGGAGCGTTTCTCAATACTCCGACACTTACTCGTAGTTCGAATATTCGGACGTTGAACATCAACATAAAAGATTTCCACTTTTAAAATCAGCACTATTCTCTATTAAACTTATCATTCACTTCGAACTTAGTCTAAGATTACGACGTACGATACAGGATTCGAACATTTTGTAATGTATTTAGGCATATTCGTGCAGTTTTACGTGCGATGTTTGAACATTCGTAGTCATGTATAGATAGCGCGCGAGTTGAATGCAGTCGGGGCCTGAGGTGCGGAGCGGGAGCGTCTCCCCCCGCCGTCTGCACTCCTCACCTCGCACGCCTGCAATTTAGTGATGTGCTGTCCTAGCTAATTGTACGCTTACCCTGTTATCGCGTTAATAATCAATTTGCAATCCGTGTTATTAGTTTTATTGTTTTTAATCATTCATAATGACTGATCCGATTCCATTAAGTTCTGGAACAAAAAAAAACCGAGTTTTCGTTCATCGCCAAGCACATATGCCATATGTGTGTTGAAGAAAGGCAAAACAACAGTTTGGTATTTTCTTTAAACAATGCTTTTTTGCAATTTCTGAATCTGACAAAATTTTTTTTTATAATATGTTTTATTTTATTTTGATGTATAATATTATCACTTATTAACAATGTGTGATAATTATTACTTAGTTTTTTAAATTATGTTAATCTAGTGTGAAATTAAAGTTAAAAAAATGTTAAAATTTATCGACATACTTATTGTGGTCATAAATAATTAGGTCGCAGCACTACCGCATTCCTAAGCTCTGCATTCAACTCGCGCGCTATCTATAGACGTCGGAGTAATCCCCCTTTTCCATTCGGCGAATGATGTTGCCGAAGACTCAATTTCCTATTCTTTATTTCGTCCTTTTTCTGTTCGTTCCCTTCTAAAGTTGTGAGTGTGGCAAAGTTTCTACGATCCAAGTATGGCATGTTTATGGGCGGGGTTAATACTATCTAACCGTCAGGAGAGTCGTATCCTCGTTTGCTAGACCATAAAAGAAAACCAAACACCATAAAAAAAAAGAAACCTGTACACTATAGGGGTTTATTAAAAGTCTATGGTATGTGTAATCCGCTACCGCACACTAGGCCAGCATGGTGGAATATGGACTATACCCAAACCTTCTAATTAGAATTATCATTTACACACACAGATCACTCCCAAGTGATTGATCTTGATTGTGATTGGGAGTGATTTGTGTTTACACATGAGCCATTATGCCATCATTGAGACGTAAATAGGTTGGATTTCTTATATAATACAGGATATATAATAGTTATTTTAAAACAGCCACCCAAGAAGAACTATTGGCTTCAATAGACCATTGACATTCACCTAGGTCGCAAGTCATGACCTAGGCACAATCGATCAAGTGTTGTTTATCGGTACCTTCGCGCGTAAGTATTGTATTGTTGAAGGATAATCGTAAAATAAACAATAGTTGGTTATTGTTTTATCAAACACATACATAGGAAAATTACTCCAGAATTGGAGTAGGCTCTGGAAACTGTCAAGTTTTCGACAGTTACTGAACACGTAGAAAGTAATAAACTAGATATAACAATTACAAAATTACAGATGGTGGTCTTATCGCTCTTGGCGATTTCATAAAAACAAACTTGGGATAGATATAAGAAAAGGAAAAATAAGCTCTATCATATAAAAATATATGTATGTATATTTAATCATTTATTTTTGACATTTGCGACACAATCCTGCCCAATATCATAGACACGGAATAGTAAAAGCTTAGTAGAAATAGGTCATGTGCGAGTTGAACTAATGCACTCTACTTCTTTACCAAACAAACACCGTTTCACACCATATCACTTTAAATAATTACCAGGAAACTTATTACAACCAAGTTTTTCAAAAATAATATACTTGTACTTTTAGACCTTGCTTTTTTTATTAAATACTAGCTGTCGGGCCCGGCTTCGCCCGGGTGCAGATAGTTTTTGAGTCCAATCCACATCAAGAACATATTATTTCGCGTGTCTACTAACTATATTTCCCGCGTGCCGTCGACTATATTTCCCTTCCGTAGGAGAGGACATCCCGTGCCAACAATTTGAATTTGAAAGAGTAGAAAATATGTATATTTGGTTTCCTGACTCATCCCACGGGAACACTACATTTTTCGGGATAAAAAGTAGCCTATGTGTTAATCCAGGGTGTCAGCTATCACTATACCAAATTTCATCAAAATCTGTTGAGCCGTTTTTTCATGAAAGAGTAACAAACATCCATACATACATACAAACTTTCACCTTTATAATATTAGTAAGGATTACGTTTGTCGATTAATGGGGAATATCCTGAGGTATTTTCTTTCAGACTAAAATACAGACGGCAAAAGAAATGATCCTACAACTCCATTTTTCGTTTTTTGGTATATATGAAATTCAAAAACATAAAAAAAAAACAATTTTTATCTACCGCCGCAGACGAAGTTAAAAAAATCACATGATTACTTTATTTGCAACGAGGTACAAATTGGCGCATACGGAATTTTTCCACGTTCCAAATGTTCACGAGTAGGATTAGATGTGTTTTGTTCGAGTTTTTAGTTCTGATGACGTCAAACTGTCGCCAGTAAATCTTATAGACAAAGTCTGATGTATGAACAAATAAACAGAATTAGTTAATTTTACAAGGGGCTTGTCGTTCATTGATATAATTTATGTGAAAGCCGCCCTAGCATTTTTTTATGTTATGGGAGCAAACGAGCATACATTTTACCTAATGTAAGTGATCACCACCGCTCATGAACTTCTGCAACACCAGACACGAAAGAAATATTTGTGGGCCGCACAAACATTTCTTCCGGTGCGGGGATCGAACCCGCGGCCTCTCGTTTCACAGGCAGCGTCTAACCACCTGCGCCACGGAGGCTGTCAAATGCATGGTGGCTTGCTGGTAACAAGTAAGATGCGGCACACCTTTGACTTTCATAGTTATATGTTATATGTAATCTCGAATGAATCAAAAAAGATTCCACAATAACATACATTATTTATTAACCACTAAAAAGTTATTTAATAAATGATACATCGTATCATATTGTGATAATTACGTATGATTACATTTCGTAGACCCAAAAAAAGTAATAAACTATTTCGCCTGAGACCAAAGGTCAGAGATCCAAGTTCAAGACACACCTGTCAGTAATTTTCAAAAAAGTGTAATGCGTGTTGATTTTATCGATCAGTTTAAAACATAATGAAAATATTAAATAAATATCAGGTATATTTGAAATCCTCAGAGCAAAAATTAAACCTGTGGGATTTTCCACAAAGATCGGCCACTGCAACATTGATGTCCTGATTTGTCTGATAGTCCATAAGTAGACAGAATGATTTGCAGCAAATGTGAATGAGTCTGTTTGACAGGTCGAAGATCATCCGATAGTTTCGTAGGTATGTCAGCGAGAAGATAGCCTTTTAATGCTACTTTCCTGCTTGTTTATATAATAACAATAATTAGTATATTTTTTAAATGCAATAGCAAGTCGAGCCATTCGCCTGATGATAAGCGATACAAATGGTCAAGGGCAGTAGCAAAGTCAAACAAAACCATGAATTGCAAGGCAATTCTTGGCGTTCCACTGCACTCGCCATCCTGAGACATAAGATGTTAAGTCTTAATATGTTCAGGAGTTACTCTGGCTATAAAGTCTGCTAAACCGAAACACAACAGTGCTTTACACTGTTGTTTGGCGTCTTATTTTGGTTGAGCTTAAACATTAATGAAAAATCTGGCCTTTATAATATTCCTCTTATTGTACAATCAATGTAAGATATTCTGAGTCACGAGCGTCCTCAAGGCTTGAAAAAGTTTTATAACATAGCCTATACTGCTGTTGTACTAGAAACATCAGCCCCGCAAGTATTTTAAAAATATAAAAATCTAACTAGATTTTGCAGGTCCCTCATGACATTTTCATGTAACAACATTATTTTCTCGATTAAAATGTAGAGAAGTAATGTTCAGATCAAGAGATGCAATGTCTAATTAGAATTTCAAGCATTACTAGAAACATCAACCCCACAAATATTTCAAAAATATATGAAGTAGAACTAGAGTATGCAGCTTTCCTTACGTTTTCATTCACTGACTTTCTGTACTCGCTTAAAAAAAGTAATGTTTTGATAAAGTAATACAATGACTAATTAATGTTTCGGTGTATTTTTAAACCCATAAACGTTGCGAAATGTCTAAAAATAATCCCGAATTTGAAACATGACGAAACTCAAATGTTTGCCGCCAACGATAAAGATTAAGTCAAGGCACGAGCGATACACATGGCGACGTTGTTTGTAGAGGTTTTTGTTCGTAAATACTTTAATATACAGACAAATACAATTAGTAAATGTGGAGCGATGACTGCAGTGCAATAGCTAATAAAAATGTCATTCACACCTGTTTTACTGACTATCGATTCGATCATTGATTTGTTTGATAGATGTCCATCCATCCATCCATCAGCCAAAGGAAGTCCACTGCTGAACATAGGCCTCCCCCAATGATTTCCACAGAGACCTGTTGGAGGCAGCCTGCATCCAGCGAAGTCCCGCGACCTTTATCAGGTCGTCGGACCATCTTGTGGGTGGACGTCCTACGCTGCGCTTTCCGATACGCGGCCTCCATTCGAGCACTTTCCGACCCCATCGGTCATCAGATCTCCGCGCTATGTGCCCTGCCCATTGCCACTTCAACTTGCTAATCCGGTGGGCTATGTCGGTTATTTTAGTTCTCCTACGGATCTCCTCATTTCTGATTCGATCTCGTAGGGAAACCCCGAGCATAGCCCTCTCCATAGCTCGTTGAGTGACTTTGAGCTTCCTAATAAGGCCCATAGTGAGAGGCCACGTCTCGGTGCCGTAAGTCATCACTGGGAACACACAACTATCGAAGACTTTCGATTTAAGGCACTGAGGTATTTTGGACGAGAAGACGTCGCGTAGTTTGATAGATGTGCGTGTACCAAATCCTGTCTAAGTAAGGATCGAGATTGTCATTTGGTATCGATTAAAAATAACACAAGTACTTTGAAGTCTCCGAATGGCATATCTTTTGTAAGATCAATATCACGTCATCCTTAAGTTTATACGGTAATTACGTCATTTTTTGTCAAAAATCTCGAGTGCCTCTGTGTTTAGAAAAAGAAGAAGAAGGATCGAACCTGCCGCCTCTCACTTTACAGGCCAGTGTCTAACCAACTGCCACAGAGAAACGGTCGAATTGCCACTTTCGAAGCAACTTACAAAAATAATAAATGGGAGTATGGATATGGTAGGAGGTCACAGCATATCATTGTGTCAATTTTGCCCTGGATGCTTTCAAAATGATTACGAAACACTGGCTTGTCCGCAAATGAAATCAAACGAATCAGCAAAATTTTAGGATATTGAGAGCGACGCATAATTGGCGCAATTATTGTTACCGACACTACAACACTGAATGTTACGAAAATACATTTGTAAAAACACAACGATGTTAAACGTGGTTAATAGATATTTTAAGTCCTAAAACTATTGTTAATTTATGAGCGCATATTTTGGGAATATAATACTGAAATTGGAGTCAGTATTTTGTAACGCGTTCAGTTTAGAAAAAACGTGGTATTATAAACCTCAATATCATTTTTAAAGACCTATCGAATATATTCCCCACACGTATACGTGAAGTACGTGGGTTTGAAGAAAAAAAATAATTGAGTTTCAGTTCTTAGTAGTGGGAACCCCTAAAATTTATTGTTTTTTTTCCTATTTTTGTGTGAAAAACTTAATGCGGTTCACAGAATACATCAACACACTAAGTTTCATCACTATAGTTTTTATCGTTTCGGAAAAAAGTGGCTGTGACATACGGATGGACAGAAGACGTGACGAATCCGTAAAAGTTCCGTGTTTTGCTATTTAGCTAGGGAACCCTATAAACAAGTTTGATATTCAGCAAACATTGCATCCTGAGGACAAATAATTCAAATTTCGTGATGTACAAACGTGATTGACGCTATTTGAAATATTGGTAGAAATTATTACCAGAGTAATATATCGACGCAGTAGTTTCACGATTATTACCGAAGGACTGTAGATTTGAGTACAAATATTGTCCTCCTTGTTTTTTTTTAGTTACATAACAGGGGAAGTGAAAACTCCAGCACGAAGATTTTATGATTATGAAATGTAATAAAGTTTGATTCAGTCTTTTCCTATAATTCTTTTCAGAATACGTTTTCCGTTACGGAAGAACGGGGAAGAAACTCTAGTCAGGGTTTTTCCAAAAGCAATGCACAATTTTGGCACAATACGGTCCTAGAAACCGAAGAGTATGTATGAAGATATTACTGACAGTTGATGAAGCTAGAGCACGTTTAGACCATAGTATCTCAGCTCTTGGCGCTAGACTCTTGACCTCAACGGGACATAGGCATATCCATTATTTCTAGCAAGCTAATTATTTTTATTATTTCCTATTTTTATCATTCAAGCTTTATTCTAAAGTACACTTTAGACTGTCCTCTATTTTTCTTCTCCTATATCCCTCCTATGGTAGTCGGTAGGAGATTGCCTTGAGCGATACGACATCCATTTGTACTCTTATGTTAAATAATAGTTAAAGATTTATTTTGTGCATAAAAAGGAATTAAAAAAAATAGAATTGAAATCAAAATCGAATTCAATTCAATGCAAGGAACCAAATGCACCACGGAGGCTGTCGACCGAGTGCTATATGTCTGTGTTGTATGTTAATGGATGAAGCAGCATCGTCATACACATTTTGGTTACTTGGTAATTAGTTAGGATGACTAGCAAAATAAAATAGATTACACAATATGTTTAACTTGTTATTTGTTTATTATCACGAGTAAACCAGAATATCATAGCAAGAATTTCTATAGTACGTGAAATCCGCAGACCCGCAATAGGTCAGTGTGGTGGAGGCGGCCTAAGTCCTCTCAACTGACCTCCCGATTGTGGAAGAGTGCTGTGCTCAGAAGCTAGTTTGTTTACCATACTGTATTGAAGATTGAAGTGTATCGTGCCATAAATATCTCACTGCAGGGCACGGGCCTCCTCAGCAATCGACTGAAAAGGATTTTACCATATACATTTGTAGTTCCTTGCGCTGACCTAGTGTGGATTGGCGGACACAAGAGAAATTCGTCCAAATCGCTTTGGTATGCAGATTTCCTCACGATGTTTTCCTTAACCGTCATAGTGCGTGATGATTGACTATCAATAAATCCACGACTCCGAAAAGTCAGAAGTGCATCTGGGATTTGAACCCGCGACCACCGTGAACATATTGACAGCCGCGTATGGTCCGTTAACAAGGCTCTTCTGTCCTCGTATACTATTACACGTACTGACTTCATAATTATTGGTAAAGTCAATATACTGAACTTTTGATATAATCTTGGAAACATCTTGGTATGTTTACGTTTATACCTGTAATTTGAATTTAATTTGCTTTAAATTGATTCCGCCTTGTTAATGATAGAAATTAATTTACAATTATTGGTCAACAACATGCAAACATGTTTGAATTAAATCGGTGACGGCGCTATGGGTCCAGTATCTACAAAACGAGAGGCTATGAGTATAATCTCTCACATTTTATAAAAAAAAATTAAATCTATTCTGTCCCACTGCTGGGCAAAGGTCTCTTTCAACTCCTTCCACTTATCTAAATAAAAAAAAAATACATATTAGCTTTGAATAAATTTATCCATGTATTTTGGAGGGGTTACACCAAAATTGACGTACTTTGTGGCTTCGTAGAATCAAAAAACCATATGAAAAATTCTTAGGTTTTGTTCCGTGCCCTCTACAGCTTCATAAAAATAAGTTTTCCATTACTACAATAAAGAAGATCACCAACTATTACTAACAACACTTACGCACATGGCGCGTACTAAAACAAAATTTCATCAAAAAAATTTAAATAGTTGTAAAGATATCTGCTGACCTAGTAATAAGGAATTAATGGCCCTGATTACGGTAACTTTGTACCATTAATTAACATATCCATAATTTATACTACATTAGGTGTTGAATGTTGCGCAATATGTAATAATGTATTCTGTTTATCTGTTTCAGCCCATATACGTCCCACTGCAGGGCACGGGCCTCCTCCACAATCGACAGTACGACTGAGAGCGGTATAATAATAATGTATTATTTAACATTATTTTTATTGGTTTAGTAACTTAATTTTTCTTTCGATGAATGGCGATACAACCACAACAACACACCATTCGCCTGATTTTAACGATACGACTGCTCATCTATTTCTCCCGTGAAACAACACTGCGTAAATGCACTGTTGTGTTTCGGATTGAAGGACATTGTAGCCAGAGTAACTACTGGACATATTGAGACTTAACATCTTATGTCTCAGGATGGCGAGCGCAGTGGAATGTTGCTACTGTTTATAAGCGGTCGTATCGCTTACCATCAGGCGAACGGCATGCTCGTCTCGCCATTCCTTGCAATAAAAAAAAAAAAATTGACAGTTGCAAAACCAAAGAGTGTCATGATTTACTCATATGCTTGGCATTCCTCTGCGTTCGACATCCTGAGACATAAGATGTTAAATCTCATTATATCCAGTAGTTACTCTGGCTACAATTCCCTTCAAACCGGAACACAACTGTGCATTTAACCTGCTGTTTGACGGGTGAAATAGAGATTGCGGTGGTACCTACCCAGGCGGCCTGTCAAATATTATTAGAATCTTCAACCACAGGAAATTCTGTGCTGAACATAGGCCTTCCTGATGTCGGATTATAATAAGGAGGACCATTACAGGAAGTTGGTCGATGAGGCCATTCCACCAGGCCTAAGAGTTTGAAAAATATTTTCACAATGTAAAATAGTGCATGCGGACTTAATGCCTAATTGCATTTTCTACCAGTCGACCTTAAGGTAGTGCAGAGACGATGGCAGGTGTATAATAATTAAGTCTAGAATGTTAATTAAGTGCCAGTCAATTATAGTGCTCATCTTACTAAGGGGTCGAAAAGTGCTCGAATGGAGGCCACGTAGCGGAAAGTGCAGCGTGGGACGTCCACCCACAAGGTGGTCAGACGACCTGGTAAAGGTCGCGGGACGTCGCTGGATGCAGGCTGCCTCCAACAGGTCACTGTGGAAATCATTGGGGGAGGCCTATGTTCAGCAGTGGACTTCCTTTGGCTGATGGATGAATGGATTACTAACTAGAGTTACAGTAAAAATGGGTCGGCTTGACCGTGGAGTTTAGTTATCTCACACAAAACCTACATAAACAAAAAGCGTTTTTGTTACGTATCTGTAAGATAGGTTGCCATAGACCCAAAACCGTATTTGTACCCGCATGAATGGCGACAACATAAATAATGGTAGAGAGCCCGAAATCAATGTACACAAATACCCCGTTTCATGTATTGCTTGTGCATGTCGGAGTACACAGTATTACAAATGGCTCTGTTGCCTTCGGGTGACTCAGGTGAGGGGAAGACGATACTATTCAATTGAAATAACTTTAAATTTAATGTAAAAAGTTGACAATATCAATCAGTTAATTAGCGAAGTAATTTCAGTCGGAAGAGAATATAAATAGATCCGGTACTATGGCCATTTCCTCTAGCAAGTCACGAATTGTCTAAACACGTACAGCGAAGGACGAATATACAGTTATCAACCGGTTTGCTGTGCAGGAAATCGTTTATGTTGAATATGTTACCGATATTGATAAAGAAAAGCAAAGGATAAACATTATTTTTCGAGATGCAGTCAGAAGCTGACAACTGATTGACTACCTACGCCAAATGTAATATAGTTTGACGATAAGAAACTTTTACAACATTACTTGGATGAGATTAGGCCAAGATCGAATAAAGTAGGACAACCATGAAAGAGGTCTCTGCCAGCAGTGATTGGAAACGGACTGAAAATAATGGTAGTATGTAGTTTTGCATTAACTAAAACACATTACTTGCAGCATTCAGGCCTAACAGGTTCTAACAGGTGGCTTTTGTTATCTTTATAATTACATCACAATCATTCACAAGAATGTAGAGACACGTTTTGTTTATAAAATAATGTTCTATTAGGTACGGAAAAGGTCATGTTTAGCAGTGAATATTATGCAGTTGATGATACTTTCATTGTTTAATATGCAATAACATTATTAAACAGTACTGAAGAAAAAAACACGTTTACATATAACATATCTGTCTGTCTCTATCAGCCCATATACGTCCCACTGCAGGGCACGGGCCTACTCTACAATCGAGAATACGATTGAGAGTGGTTAGGCCATATAGTCCACCACGCTGGCTTAGTGCGGGTTGGCAGACTTACATATCATAGAAATTCTTATGAATCGCTATGGTATGCATGTTTCCTCACGATATACTTAGGGGCATTGTGAACCACTACCTTAGCCTAGACATATTAAATTGGTTTGTTTTTAAGATAAGGCAAGAAGTGTCAGTCCCGCAAAGTGGACGGGACGGATGTTCTAGTTAAAGTTACAGAAAGTCACTGGATGCAGGCCGCTTCCAACAGGTCGATGTCCTTGGGGGAGGCATATGGTCGGACTTCGGACGTCACTATACTTTCAGTGTTTGAAGAAATGTAGAAAGAGAGAGATGCTAAACTTAGATGTCTGTAATTTAAGACATATTTTTTACGAGAAACGGTGTAAAAGGAAATGTAGTGTGGGGCAACGAAAGCAGTAATAGATAAAGGAATAATGCAAAACGAGGAGAAATAAACGGGCAGGAGGAATATATTATACTTAGTAGCGTGGATTATAAGGCCCATACCAACAGCAATAGGGTAATTTTTAAAATGGGAATGCACTTGTAATGCAAATAGTGCAATAAATCCCTACATCCGCAGTTTTGAAGATGGTCAAGTTTTCATGTCGAGGCCGGTGACTGGTTTCCACGCAATTTTGCATCTTTGCACTGACGCAACAGCCGAGTAAAAGTCTCCTTTTATATAGCATTGAATAATGCAAATATAAGGTTTCGTACTTAACCCGTATGCATTGGTAATCTGTTGTCTGTACAATTCTCTAGGATACGAATCGAATAATGATAGTAAGATTGATACAAACAAAATATTGCTACCATCTAGATAGCTGGAATAAAATCTTCCATTCACAACCAACTTGTTACTTAATTAGCTGTACGGTATTTCCGAAACTATAAATACAGCTGGGTGTCACAATCACTTGGCCAAATGGTATTTATCACACGCAGACATTCTCGAACATGAACTTTTAATTGATGACATCAATGAAGATTTAAAAGCCTAGGTTCTTATCAATGCGGAAGCCATATATCGAGAGAACGGCTTTGCAGAAAGGATAAATTTGAGATAACACCAGGTAGAACGAACGTACAAGAGACTATTTAAAAGAAATCGGGCTTGACCATACCTCTGGGTATTGTTAGGTCCATGTTGATAACTACTTATCTTTATATAACTTAATAACTTTTGTAGAAATAGTATATAAACCTATGATTAATTAATATCAACGAGCCGCAATCGATGCCATAAAGGACGCAGTATAAAATCAATTCAAGACTTTTGGTCATATCCCAGGTTGTTTTCAATCTTGGACACGATCTGACGTCAATCTATTGCATTGCTATCTTGAAATTGCGTATATCGATAGAGTTATGCGCTGCACTAAGGTATTTCGACAACGGTTTCAATCAATAAGCTACTATTAGAACCGATACATCTTTAAAAACAAAAACATAAATCACAAGAAACACGTCGACTCACATTCAATAAATAAGTTTAAATTCATAAAATCCTTTCTCTTTATCATACCAGAGTATCTACATGTTAGAAAGAGACAGAAACAACCGAAACTGCACGTACAAACATTGTACATTGTATTTTCTGACGTAATAGTTTTTAGACACACCCACAGTCAAACCTACAGTTGAATGGTAAGACGTACATTTGAGGTTATTCCTCGTATTATCTGGTTAACCTTGCGAGCTTTTAGTGAACAACATTTCAAGTTCAAGTGTGGGTTTTAGAATAAACTATGGTTTTATAGCGTTAAGTGCGTGGTGGCCTGTTGGTAAACGGACTAGGGGGGTTACTATAGAATCCGTTACGAAGAACGAAACTTCGGATAACGGATGTCAGTGACGAAATAAATGTACCACAGAGTATGTGAACCATCCGAAATGTTGAAAATTCATCGTAACCATAGACTAACTTCGGACTGAATGATAATTGTCATAGATATTCTTATGGATTTTAGAAGGAGAAAAACAGCATTATCTGTGATCATTATTCTCCAACAGTGTTGCCACCTAAGTAAATTTTCCACTATTTATATGGTAATTTAGACCACGCATGTAGTGGGGAAAAATGATATTTATTGGTTAGTGGTTTTTCTAGATGATTTGCAGTGCTCGAAAATTATAGAAAAGATAACGTAGGTTAATTTTCTGACGTTTCACTTCTATCGGATGTGAATTGCAATACTTTTTTACAAATCTTTATTTAAAAATAATATTACGTGTTTTAATTTTTAATCATAGCCGTGCAGGGCTATCAAGAATAAATGATTTCTTTCTTTCTATTTGTTTTAGATAAATGATTTGTCCCACGGAACCCTAAATATTTTTTACAGCAAACTAAATCGAAGAAACATAATGAACTCAGACACTCTCTTGTCATTATAGTAGGTATTTTTAAAAATAACCGCAAAATTTAAGAGATTTTTTTTTGCGGTACTCTAATTTGTTATTCAAAACTTAAATAGCCCAAGTTACTCCCGCAAATTTAAATATAGCACGACATAAAAGAGTAGAAATTAATTAATTGGGAACTAAAAGCAAAACATTTCCTAGCAACACCAGAATGGAGTACACGAGCTGTCAGTCATTGCTATTATTCGACATGTTTCACGAGTTTTTTTAGAATAGTGTGTTAATTTCGAATCGTGAACAATAAAACTAAGTTATCATGAACAAAGTAATTCGAGGCGGTGCCCGTGAAATAATATACAAAGTTTTGATGTGGTGTATGGACGAATATAAAGCCGAGAAGTTGTTAACAAATTAAGACGATGTTTACAAACGAAGGGCTGATTGTACTGGTAAGTAATAGTTGAAAATTGTACAAAACACTAAAAAGAACGAACTAACATATGCATATAATGGATATTCTTGTGATTACCAATGAATATTGTTTATTTAACCATATTTTTGAGGTTATACAAACATAAACATAACCTGGAGTATTTATAGCAGACTGCCACATTTTGAGCATCGTCACTTATTCTTTCATTTATTAAAAAAATTATACACAAGTACAAATAATTCAATAAGACGTAAACTATTTCAAGAAACATTATTTTTTTTATTGTCCACATTAGTCTAAAATACATAGTATAACAGAAACAGGAAAAGTAAAATATATTTGGTGTTTTTTTCTAAATTATTTATTTCTTGATTGTACATCTCGGTGTAATAATATTTTTTTGTTATTGTTTTAGGTGTTTCTGAGAGTTCATTACGCACGGATAGCGTTACATGGTGCTGAAAAAGGTGGAAAGTTTTCGTCGAAAGAAAAGAAAGGGTCGTCCTGCAAAGGCAATAGACGATTTTGATACATGTGCGATTCGACAGAAAATTTATTTCTTTTATATCGTTCAAAAAGAAGTGCCTACAATTAGTTAAATATAAGCCAAATAAAGGGAATACATTGGTTATGATGAGCGATACTGCAGACTATTGCATAATAAATAAAATATTTTTAACGAAACAGTATTTTTTATTCCCTTATAACTAATTAAATATAATTATGGCGATTACATATGTTTTGTCAGGAAAAATAACCTTTATTATTTCTTATTTATACGGTCTACCGTATACTAAAAGTCCCGTCAAAATCTGTCCAGCCGTTCTCGAGATAAGCAATTACAAACAGAACGACAGACAGACAAAAACTCTTTTCAGATCATTTTTGGTATAGATATCGTGTAGGTATACGAGTATAACGATATGTAGTTGGACAAATTTGTTTAGTTTCACTTTACAAACAGACACTTATTTTTTATTTATGTGTATGCCACCGCAATGTCTATTTCTACCGTGAAACAACACTGCGTAAATGCACTGTTGTGTTTCGGATTGAAGGACATTGTAGCCAGAGTAACTTATGGACATATTGAGACTTAACATCTTATGTCTCAGGATGGCGAGCGCAGTGGAATGTGTCATATATAAGTGTATTAACTATGGTGGAAGCGGTCGTATCGCTTACCATCAGGCGAACGGCTTGCTCGTCTCGCCATTCATTGCAATAATAAAAAAAAAAATCTATAAAATAACAATGTACTCCCGACAGAAAATACAGGGATAATTCAAAATAAAACCCAAAACCGGTATAATGGAGAAAAACATTTAACAAGAACAAAACGGCAACACCTATTATCTACAGTTTAAGATAAATTGAATAAATGTTGGTGTCAATGTGAAAGAATATAGTGTAGAACATGGTGGATATTTCAAACAAACCAAAAAGATGGCAAAAAGGATACAACTATATTTTGGATGATATTTACAACGAGAAGACCCCCTAAACTTTATTTAAGAGGAAATCTTTTAAAGGTGTTTCTTCAAAGTTTATCTTATTTATACTTTTTGTACCCAAAAAATATCGCTATGAAACACTTAAATAAATTAATTGTGGATAGTAATTAACATATTTTATTAATCTTTTGATATTACTAAATAAAATTGTTTTCTTTCCACCTTATGATTATTGGTATGTTCATAGCTCAATATCAGCTACATTGTGAGGAATAGAAAAGTCAATATTACTAATAAGTACCTACAAGTAGTTACATAATAAAACAATGTGATATATAGTGCATATTTTAATTTTCTCTAATAACAAGCTTACATATGAGTTTCACACACATTCAATGTTATGGCATAGTACCTACCTATTTGTTTTGATAAACTCTGCATGATAATAATTAGACAGTCACTTATGAACAAAATATTAATTGAAATCTTTTATTACATGGATAAAAACTTCAATTGTATGTATTTTGTTTATTTAAAACTTTTTCCAAAAGTTAATTAAGAAGCATTGATTATAATCAACCATAAAGATGTCAGGAAAGGAATAGGTTTTGTTAGAATGAGTTTAGATAAATAATAAAACAAACTAATATCTACCTATCTACTTTAGAGCAAAATTAAAGTATAATTATTTCTAATTTTAATAAAATCAATATAAAATTATTATCCAATCAAACTATATTAACTTAACATAACAAGTATTTAACCTTATGTGAAGATCATCAGTTAATTTAAATAATATATTTTTTTCGATTGCTTTCTTAAATTATTTATATGAAACAGAAACTCTTTCAAATGGATGTAATATACTGTAATTGAATTGTCAAGAAATGTACATACATACTTAAAAAATGGAAAGAATTATTTGTAGTGCTTTATATACATAAATATAAGTTAGTATAACTTGTTTCACACAAATTACTGCCAGGTAACAAATAAAATACAAATAAAACATTTATTTCAACATATTCCATTTACAACAGTTTTCACTAATGATTGAAGATTTGATGTTCATTATCCCAGAAAAAAGAGGATCTCATTGTTGTGGTTGAATCATCCGCAAAGTACCAAGCGATAACTTCAAGTAGTTAAATCCTGTAACCCAAAATAGTAATCTATTAAAACATATTTACAACCTAGTGTTTCATGTTATTTATACACTACCAAATCATTCCAAACACAAGTAATTAACTAACTAAAGACTTTAATCATATACTTTGTGAATATTGATAACGTGTGTGTGACTATTAACTGTATTAAATAACCACTAGTGGAACTTCTTTCCATCCCAACAAAGTTGCATGTTTGAGCGCGACACGTATAAGTAGGTAAAATATTTGTTAGGCGCTTGAAGGAAATATAACAAGGAATATAAACCCAGTTCGATAATTGATCATTATGGCATTAAATAGATATAATAATTTAAAAATAAGAAACTTATTGTGTTAATAAAATAATTTGTACAAATACTTACTTTTGTCAACATTAAAGAATTTTAAACATTAAATTTTAATTATAATAATATCTCCATATACAATGTACTCTGTGAAATATTATTTATGTATCTACGTTTCTTGTAAATGTTTACAATTTAATTTTTTTACGTTTTGACGTTTGATAGTTGATACTTGTTGTTTTTTTACATTTAACCTATCTAAAGGCAAAAGTCCCAGCCGTACAGCCTAGTGTAATATATTGAAATTCTTCAATTTATGTTATTTTATTAGGAAGTGAGAACCATAGGCTCGCCCATGTCATGCTTTAAATAAATTAGTAAAGGTGCTTTATTGAGATTTTATATGACAGCTCCTGTGCCACAGGCTAGGCGGTTAGCTGATGATGCCATGCCGCGAAACGAAAGGCCGCGGGTTCGATCCCCGCACCGAGAGAAAGGTTTGTGAGGCCCACAAATATTTTTGTGGGCCTCTTTGTGGGGGGTCAGGATTATGTATGTAACGATGGGGATGTTATTTATTTATATGAAACTAGCTGTGCCCGCGACTTCGTCCGCGTGGATTATAACAAAAACATTATTTTTCTAAAATAAAATATTTTTTCTAAAATAAATGTAGCCTAGTTACTCCTTATTATATCAGCTACCTGACAAAAAAAGCCCCGTCAAAATCGGTCCAGCCATTTCAGACATTAGCCGGAACAAACAGACAGACAGACAAAAAAAATAAAGTTTTTGTTAAATTCCACGCGGACGAAGTTGCGGGCATATAAATAAAATTGAAGTGTCTGTTTGTAAAGTGAAAATAATAAAAAATGTCCAACTACATATCGTTGTATACACGATACCTATAACGAAAATGACCTTAGAATTTTTTTTGTCTGTCTGTCTGTTTGTTCCGGCTAATCTCTGAAATGGCTGGACCGATTTGACGGGACTTTTTTTGTCAGGTAGCTGAGATAATAAGGAGTAACTTAGGCTACATTTATTTTAGAAAAAATCTTTTATTTTAGAAAAATAAAGTTTTTGTTAAATTCCACGCGGACGAAGTCGCGGGCACAGCTAGTTTCATATAAATAAATAACATCCCCATAGTTACATACATAATCCTGACGCCCCACAAAGAGGCCCACAAACCTTTCTCTCGGTGCGGGATCGAACCCGCGGCCTTTCGTTTCGCAGGCGGCATGGCATCATCAGCTAACCGCCTAGCCTGTGGCACAGGAGCTGTCATATACCAATATAACAATCTAATTAAGTTATTTTTATATTACATAAAATCTCAATAAAGCACCTAAATTACTAATTTATTTAACGCATGACATGGGCGAGCTTATGGTTCTTACTTCGTATGTAATAAAAGAACTTAAATTGAAGAATTTCAATATATTACACTAGGCTGTACGGCTGGGACTTTTGCCTTTAGATAGGTTAAATGTAAAAAAACAACAAGTAGCAACTAACAAACGTCAAAACGTATAAAAATTTAAATTGTGAACATTTACAAAAAACTTAATTATTAAATAATACATTGTATATGGAGATATTATTATAATTAAAATTCAATGTTTAAAATTCTTTAATGTTGACAAAAGTAAGTATTTGTACAAAATATTTTATTAAAACGGTAAGTTTCTTATTTTTAAATTATTATATCTATTTAATGCCATAATGATCAATTATCAAACTGGGTTGATATTCCTTGTTATATTTCCTTCAAGTGCCTAACAAATATTTTACCTACTTATACGTGTCGCGCTCCAACATGCAACTTTGTTGGGATGGAAAGAAGTTCCACTAGTGGTTATTTAATACAGTTAATAGTCACACACACGTTATAAATATTCACAAAGTATATGATTAAAGTCTTTAGTTAGTTAATAACTTGTGTTTGGAATGATTTGGTAGTGTACATTGACTTATAATAACATGTCACACTAGGTTGTAAATATGTTTTAATAGATTACTATTTTGGGTTACAGGATTTAACTACTTGAAGTTATCGCTTGGTACTTTGCGGATGATTCAACCACAACAATGAGATCCTCTTTTTTCTGGGATAATGAACATCAAATCTTCAATCATTAGTGAAAACTGTTGTAAATGGAATATGTTGAAATAAATGTTTTATTTGTATTTTATTTGTTACCTGGCAGTAATTTGTGTGAAACAAGTTATACTAACTTATATTTATGTATATAAAGCACTACAAATAATTCTTTCCATTTTTAAGTATGTATGTACATTTCTTGATGTTTCAATTACAGTATATTACATCCATTTGAAAGAGTTTCTGTTTCATATAAATAATTTAAGAAAGCAATTGAAAAAAATATATTATTTAAATTAACTGATGATCTTCACATTAGGTTAAATACTTATTATGTGAAAATAATAAGATATCAGATAGTACAAATAATTATTTCCATTCAATTTTAAGTATGTGTATATTTCTTGATGATTCAGTTACAGTATATAACATTCATTTCAGAGCCTACTTTCTGTTTCATAGAAATAATTAAAGGAAGCACTTGAAAAAGATATTTTGTCAAAATTAACCGGTGATCTTCAAATTAGGTTAAATTATTATTATGTGACGATATTAAGATACCACATATTACAAATAATTATTTCCATTCAATTTTGAGTAGGTATGCGTCTATATTTCTTGATGATTCAATTACAGTACATTACATCTATTTGAAAGAGTTTCTGTTTCATATAAATAATTAAAGGAAGCATTTGAAAAATATATATTGTCAAAATTAACCGGTGATCTTCACATTAGGTTAAATACTTATTATGTGAAATTAATATAGTTTGATTGGATAATAATATTATATTGATTTTATTAAAATTAGAAATTACTTTGATTTTGCTCTAAAGTAGATAGATATTAGTTTGTTTTGTTATTTATCTCAACTCATTCTAACAAAACCTTTTCCTTTCCTGACATCTTTATGGTTGGTTATAATTAATGCTTCTTAATTAACTTTTCGAAAAAGTTTTAAATAAACAAGATACAATACAAACAATTGAAGTTTTTATGCATGTAATAAAAGATTTCAATTAATATTTTGTTCAAAAGTGACTGTCTAATTTTTATCATACAGAGTTTATCAAAACAAATAGGTAGGTACTATGCCATAACATTGAATGTGTTTGAAACTCATATGTAAGCTTGTTATTAGAGAAAATTAAAATATGCACTATATATCACATTGTTTTATTATGTAACTACTTGTAAGATACTTATTAGTAATATTGACCTTTCTATTCCTCACAATGTAGCTGATATTGAGCTATGAACATACCAATAATCATAAGGTGGAAAGAAAACAATTTTATTTAGTAATATCAAAAGTTTAATAAAATATGTTAATTACTATCTACAATTAATTTATTTAAGTGTTTTATAGCAATATTTTTTGGGTACAAAAAGTATAAATAAGATAAACTTTGAAGAAACACCTTTAAAAGATTTCCTCTTAAATAAAGTTTAGGGGGTCTTCTCGTTGTAAATATCAGCCAAAATATAGTTGTATCCTTTTTGCCATCTTTTTGGTTTGTTTGAAATATCCACCATGTTCTACACTATATTCTTTCACATTGACACCAATATTTATTCAATTATCAATTTATCATAAACTGTAGGTAATAGGTATTGCCGTTTTGTTCTTGTTAAATGTTTTTCTCCATTATACCGGTTTTGGGTTTTATTTTGAATTATCCCTGTATTTTCTGTCGGGAGTACATTGTTATTTTACGCCACAATCAAAAACAAATCTTGAAATAATAATATCGAGTCTCATTGTGATTGTGAACGTCCTATCGCGTCGTATAAACTTATTTACTCGTCTGTGATGTAAACGGTACGCTTCATCTCGTACTTTTAATTCCTGGTGGTGTGCATCCTCTTCCCCACTATAATTTCCAAGATATTCACAGGCATTTCTAATATCCAGGGCAAACAATCTTCATTTTTTGTTGAGCTGCGTTATTGTTGTTCGAACTTTTATTACTAGTTTTTCTTCGAATCACCGCTGTTACATGCCATTTTAATTAAGCCTTTTAGTTAAGATTTTGCACTTGATATATGGTCTAAAGTCACTCCACAAACAAAATTAAAAATTTTATCGAGACTTTGGGAAATATGCAATGAAATATGACATTGTCGTCCATGTTGATTTAAAATTTTCGTCTCTGACAGTTATTTCGGACGACGAAGTATTGACGAAAAATTCAAATCATTCGTTCTTTTTACGGATTTCGTGTAACGAAGTAACATCCGTCCGAAAAATGTCACGAAACTTCGAGTTACGGATTCTATAGTAACCCCCTAGACGCGGCTGCCCACATGTTCACGGTGGTCGCGGGTTCGAATCCCAGGGCACACCTCTGACTTTTCGGAGTAATGTGTGTATTGGTAATCAATCACCACGCACTAAAACGGTGAAGGAAAACATCGTGAGGAAACCTGCATACCATAGTGATTCATAAGAATTTCTATGGTATGTAAGTCCGCCAACCCGCACTAGGCCAGCGTGGTGGACTATATGGCCTAACCACTCTCAATCGTATTCTCGATTGTAGAGGAGGCCCGTGCCCTGCAGTGGGACGTATATGGGCTGATACTACTACTACTTATAGCGTTAGATATAAAAATAAATAATTAAATATTCTCTTTTATTTTTCGACTGATTATTTAGTCAATAGAACCGCACAGTATCATAACTTTTGAAGTTCAGAAATTTAGAAAAAGAAACAGTTTTTTTGTATTTTTAGATACTAAATTGGAAACAGTCATATTTTGTAAAAACTCATCGAAAAGAGAGTCAAATATCTTTACCCTCTTAATATCAATTGTTGCTATTAACTAGGTACGAAATAAATAATCTCATACTCTCGTACGAATAACAAATTGCGTCGAAGTCCGTAAGGGATAACCAGATAGGAGGAAAATATGAGTCAATGGTGCAAATTACATTTTATACCAATATACATTAGTGTTAAATGTTAAAAATTCTGCGCAACTGATCGATTAAGATCTAGGATCTAATCTAATTCTGCCAATTGATATGAATGGTGACACATTTGTAGTAAACAAGTATATTATTTCTTAGTCTCAGTCTACATAACTACGTCATTGTTACAATGCTGAAAATATAGATAAGCGATGATGTAGTAGGCAAGTCTCTGTAATAGTCTCCATTTAGACAGCCTCCTTGGAGCAGTGGCTGTCAAAAAAAAGCCATGGGTCTAATATCCACACCAAGAAGACCATTTAAGCCAAAGTATTTCTTTTGGGTCCAGGGGTGTTTCTGACACTGAAAAATCTTTCGTGATTTCTGAAACCCATGATGACGAGTTACTGATTTTAATATGTTCTCAAGACATTATGAAAGCTGTTGGGTGTATATTTATATAATGTGTAATAAATAGATTTGCGTCCACTCGTATATCAAATACTTGCTTGCCATGTTCTAAAGGTCGAAATATTCTTATTACAATCAAAATTTGTCCACCGAGGTCGTTTTGTTTGACCATTTGAATGTACTTCCGAAAATTACTTCCTAGATCAGCGGGCACTAGTATTTTTTTGCATTTAATTATATTTATTTATTATTTTAGTATTTAAACTATTTATTGTACATCTCAAATTACATAGTGAGTAAATATAACAAGTAAAAAATGAAATGAAAGAAAGAAAGAAAGAAAGAAAGAAAGAAAGTTTATTGTTGGTACAAAATATACAAAAGCAAAATATACAAAAATAATAATAATAATAACAACATTCCAACTCGAGAACATAGAAAATATTAGGTATTACAAAAAATATACATTATTTAACTATATCATGAACTAGCGGCCCGGCCCAGCTTCGCCTGGGTGGAGATATTCTTTCACTCCACTCAACACCTGAAATTTCTAGTATTACATCTATACCAATAGTGCATTATCCCGATGTCTCAGTAAAATACCAAATTTGAATTTCTTAACTTTGTTACGATGGTAATGGTGCAATTCGGTGCAAAAAAAACAGGAAGTTGTGATCGATATGGCGATAGGCTTCCTATCACAAACTGGGACGAATACATGACAAAACGTGGATCCTGGTTGCACCTCTGCCTACCCAAAAAAAGCGTGAAGTGAAGTCATGCATGCTCGTTTAGCTACTCATTGCAATAAAAAAAAAACAATCCGATCAATAACTAAATACTTTAAAATGGCTGCCAAAATTTTCCGATTCCAACTGTGAATTCAGATTATTTAAACGAAGGGTTCCTGAGATAAAAATTTTGGAACCAATCCGATCAATAGCAAAAAAGTTCAAACCACAAAATTTCGATTCTGACTCCAAATTTAGGTTATTCGAACAAAAGGTGTCTCAGATATTGATTTCGAGACCAATCGGATCAATACCAAAAAAAGTTCAAAATGGCGGCCACAAATTTTGGTTCTGACTCCCCTCCGTCTATAGATTATTAACATAAAGAGTAAATAATTCAAAGCTATAGGTACGTACCGATACGTACCTATACGTCCCATCCTTTCTCTTCATTATCCATACCGTCTTATAGCGTGCATTTACATTTCTTCCTATCAAATCTGTCAGCTATCTCAGTCCTCTCCCGTGCCTCTCACTCTATTATATCCCATTTATCCATATCCAAGTAGTATGCCTTATAAATCTTTTACTTTATTCCTTTACATTTAACACTTTAGCAGTTTTGATTATCCATACAATATTCCATCCCTTATTTCACCCCTACTATGCTGTTTTTCCAAAAATAGTACGCCTTTACTTTTTACTCACACACACGCACGCACACGCACACAAAACATACACTATTAGCACATTTTTACACACACACACACATGATTAATCATTCATGTAGTAACAATTCTATTTACGGGAAGACACAGGCAACGCCTAATTTGAAAACTCATGCAATATTCTCCATAATTATGAAAAATTGTTATTTTAATAATGATTTTTCATTTTCAAGTGACATTCTATCTTGAAAAGAAGTAAAACTTCTTGCGTGTGAATATTATTAATTTTATTGTCCTATATTTATGTAGCTTTATAATACATTCTCTTTAGTTTACACAAAATAAATTTCTGAACGCATGCATTAATATTTGACAACCAATTAAAATGTCAATCGCTTTTCATTACTGTCATTAATTTACATCTTTATAATCTAAAATACGCCATTAATAGAATATTGTGGATATATGTTGTCGATTCGAAACCTTTATTTAAATACGTTTTTTAATTTGAGGGAAGAGTTTACCGTATCGACGGGATGAACATTAAATCTTTGACAGTTACAAACCCATGAACATTTTGTATGAGAAAATGTTAATAAGCTAATAGAAACTCGGGAAACCGGGAACATGATAAAAAGTATCCTATGTCCTTTTCCTGGTTCTAAGCTACCTCCCTACCAATTTTCAGCCAAATCAGTTCACCCATTCTTGAGTTATAAGTAGTGTAACTAACACGACTTTCTTTTATATATATAAGATAACAGAAAGACTATAACATTCTGTTACTATTTGTGCCAACAACAGGAACCCTCATTCAGCTTATTACTGCAGCACAGCATAAGCAGTACCACAGCCATTGACGTAAAATATATGGACGGGGCGGAGAGTACGAAAAGTGTTGTCACGAAAGTGGTCTGCAGACCAGTGCAGCGGTTGTGACGTCACAGCGCACCGGTCTGTAAGTCGTCGACAAATGCCTAATTGTATCGTCGTGGTTGCAATAAAGATGACCGAAAGTTCACAAAAAAAAAGATAACATTTCTTATCATCGCTAAGTAAATTATATTACTTTAAGTCAGTATAACATTTATTTTAGCATTGTTAAAAAACGATTTCATGGCCGCCATTGACGTAAAATCCAACAGATGGCGCGATTTTTACGGGCATCTTTTTGACGTACCCAATGTACTGAAGGGCCTATCCTTAGTTTTTAAATCAATGACCACAGCACTGATTTTCAATGAGGGACCTTAGTGACATCCGGGCACTATGTCGGTGTTAAGATTAAAATCAATATAGGTACTTCTACATATATTTAGAAAAGACTGATAATTTATACAAAATAAATAGTAAACATAAAACATCCAGACACAAAAAAAAAAAAAAATATAACGATGATAACCAATTCATATTATAGTAATTAGGTAATCGGCAAACAAAGTCGCAGGCGCCGACAGAGGGCGAACCAAACCAAGTATCTGCAAATGCACAATAAATCCAAAGCCGATAAAGTAATAACAATTAAATTATTACAGCAAAAAATCTCGAAAATCTCGAAATAGTGCTATGGGTGACCATATCGCATTGAGCGGTTTCCTCCTGGCAACCTTCATTTATATTTAGATAAAAAACTATTTATATTTGAATTATTTTGCCTAGCAGAAGTAGGTACGTTTGAATAATCTTATTTAAAGATTGTTCCATGTTAGGAAAACTATATCATTTGCTTAATTTTGCATAATTATTTTAAAATCTGTTTACGTCAGTTGGGTAGCGTTTAGATGAATATAATTTAGATTGTGCAAAACGCAAAGCAACAACATTTTTTATCTTCAGGCATAAGATAAACACGGCTGAATATCCATGGAATGGATATCCATAACGATCTATTGAGAGCAACCCACATTCGGTGATTTTTAGCCATGCCACTAGGGGACCTGACCTAATTTCGGATAAGGATGTAAGCAAATTTAATTAAGAAAATATATGTTTAAATAATGTTATTTTGCTAATAAGTAGAAATGATTGTATTCTAAAGTTTAAAGTAACAAACTATCTTGGCAATCCAATAATATTAGGAAGTGATATGAAAAGAATTCTATGCGTTGGAAATTCCTACACTGTGTTTCTTTTTATCTTGAATAGGAAGTAAGTTTAGATCTTGTTATTATACATTTGCTCACAGATGTAACTCATGGTCACTTAGAGCAATTAAATTTATTTTAGAATTGTTTGAATGAAATTCCTTAAGTGTATGGCGGCCATTGTCATTGTCAAGTGTGTTTTTATACTACCTGCTCTATATCTTACTAATTTTAAACTACCGTCGATTAGAAAACATTAAGTAAAGAACCAATCTTATAATTTTAATACAGTAAACAAATAGCTCAACTATATCAGACGTTACAACCTATAAATCTGTCTGCAGTCATTATCTTAAAAATCGAAACCAATCTTTCCCTTCCATAAACCATCTTTTCATTATTTATATGGATTTGTTCACCGATAAAATCGGATTTATTGTTAGGAGGCAACTTTATTCCAAATACAACTTATAGACCAGTACATAAATTATGTTATCTGTCAAAATTCCCTCGGGACAGTTTGGTGATTGTGTGGTTATTTCAACACATCCATACATGCCAGCCACGCTGTAAATTAAGGTAATGATGCTAAATTTTCCTACTATAATCTACGTATGTTTCTATTAAATGTTATGGTTATACTATGAAACTTGGTACTTATTATTTTTTTGTAATCATTTTTAAATTGTGTACGTAGTTGGTAGTAGAGAACAAAAGGAGCTGCCAATGCAGTAGAGACAGTAATCATAATATGTTGGATCTATTTGTCAGCTATAGTCTAAATTGTCTATAAGTGGAGTTCAATAACAAGATAGAAAGAAGAAGAAAGAGGGCTCCATGATCCAAGATCCATTTCCTCTCTTTATAAGACATTGGGAAAAGTGGTTGGTACTGATTATTTTGAATGTATTCTGCAATTCCATGACAATAAAAATTAGTTTACAGATTACGCAATTGATCCCTTGCATAACACTGCGTAGTTAATTAAAATAATGATCGCACTGCAAACGGCAAACATACATGAATACAGATGGATAGCGTGTGCTTGTCTATGCGCTTGCGCTGGAGGTGTGTCCGCTGACGTCACATCGTGCCATTGAAACCACCGCTACATAGCGCTGACATTGCTAAATTTGATAAAAGTCGTGCATATTTTAGCGGCGTTTCAGTGGTGTTCCGTGTCGCAATTAAATCCACTTGTTAGGTAGCTTACACAATAGTGAATAGACTGACAAATATCATTTTTAGAAAGAAATTAAAATAGCTGGGGGTAAACGTCCGTTAATTATTTATCCATAATTTTCTGCCAATTTTTCTGCAGGCATTTGAAATTTGAATATCAAATTCAAATTTAGAAGAATTTACGAATGTTAGGACCGCGTAATAAATCTTTAATAATTCACACATTATAATTGTCCGTAAACGAAGGAAAAAGTGGTAAGGCCATTATTAAAACTACCACATCATTTCAAAACAGTGTTAATAACGATAAATTAGATTAAAATGCGGTGGGTGTGTAACCACAGTTGACATACGACCGCCAATTGTTATCGCCAACCAATTAACGTTAAAACTATAAGTACCACAAGGAAAACGAAAAACAATGGCTTACCTTAAATATTTTAATACCCATACATATATATTATAATTCTGGCGTCACGGAGTGTTGAGCGTTGTTACATAAACCGTTAGAATTAAAATCGTGTTGTAACAATACGATGGAGAAAAGAGCGAATCGACCAACACTGGTTCCGCTACAGGTTACAATGTTGTTAATAATAATTAGTGATACAAATGCAGCGAATATGTATTCAGTAAATCAGTAACCGCATTTTTTTAAAATTTTGGCAAAATAATTTATCTGTGCAAGTTTTGCAGGTAACTAGCAAGTTTTCTTCAAAATGTATTTACTTAAAGAAGACTTTAATTGTGTCTTGGATATTTCCTGTCAAGCTTTTGAAGATGTGCAGATTGAATTCTTCTATTTTATTACACGGCAGACGCTTCAAATGGAGTAAAATTATCAGTAGGCTTTTCTAGGTTGTCAGTAAGCAGGTGAAGTAGGACAGAATGCACATACATTCATACCTATTGAATTTAAAGTGGATAAACAAGTGGCTCCATAAGTCCGAACATAACAATTTATAACCTCAAAATAACAAAACAATATATAAGTACGAATACTTCATACGGTAATTAACAACAACACTGCCATTTGCGTATCAGACAAAGCCAGCCACTAACCTGAGTGCATCCGGACGGCACACGCCTTCAAACCAATAAATGTGAAGAATAATTAGGCCGTACGACACGTTCTCCGTGCCCGCGACCTGGAGCCACTGTTTAGAAAAAAAACCAGTGGCCGGCCGCCAGCGCGCTCAGTGCAGGCCCGTCCAACTCAGAATAAAAAAAGTTGCACGTTAAGCTATGCTAGCTATCTCACTATTTTAATATGGATGGCGTTCATCTTACTCATATTTATATTAGTGTGTGTGTGACGTAGTATCTTATGTCACTAGTATTAAAATGTCTGTCGAACGTATCTCGTTTGCCGCCATTTTCTATTGTGCTTATACAACGAATCTTATAATTGGAATGCAATAACTTTCTAATCACGGATTCTGGTGCGAGTTTGCAATCAAAGGCGGTTTTTTCCTTTTTATTATTTGTGTGTACTTATGTTTTCGTAAAAGATAAAATAGCGTTAAGTGACCTTAGTGTTTACCGGCTCAAACGAGTAATTATAGTTTATTATTGAATTTGTGTTAAAATACTTATTATTTTTGTAAGAACTATGGTAAATAAGTGCATTGTTCTCGGGTGTAAGACTCGGGAACCAAATAATATTTTTTTTTGTGTTCCCTTCACAAACCAAGCAAGGTGGGTAAGAGGTTAGGTAAGTGAGGTAAGTGAGTTAGAGGTTTGTCCATATTTACAAAACATACCTTTTATTATACGTAGCCGTATTCGTTTTTGTCATAAACATTTTCATGCCGAACATATTAATGAAAAATTAAAATTAAAACCTTGTGCAATTCGTGTTTAAACCATGAATATAAATTTATTTCTTTAGGTTATTCATTTCAATCTAAATGTACCGAACCTAGTAGTATCTCATGTTGACCCTTACATACCACCTAATAGAAAACAGCTAGAAATATGTGTTACCCCATCCACAACAACTACCCTTGCTGTGTCTAATGTTAAAAAACGAAACTGTAGTAGTCAAGTAAAATGTCAGTTAATTAAGCATATTAGACTAGATCCAAATAAATCTACCCCTCGTAAGCAGATTTTACGTGCATCGATTAACAGATTAAGAAATAAGTTACGTCTTGTACAATTACAAAAAACAAGGCTAAAGACGAAAGTAACCCTTTATGCTCCTAAAACGAAGTTATTTTTAAAGAAATATAACATATTAAGTAAATTTGGGAAGTTATTAGTAGATTCACAGTTACGTTTGACTGGTACTTCATTTACATGTCGGGGCTATACTAATGATGAAAAAGTATTTGCTTTGTGTTGGTTGTTAATATCAGATTCCAATGCTGAACTTTTACGAAGTAATAATTGCACGAATGACATCTGCGACAAAATTGGCCCCAACCAATTATACCGGGTATCTCAAGACTGCTACCGAAAACGAAGCCGGGTGGTAGTTTTAGTGGCTACAAACACAATGCAACCAAAAATTTTGCATAGAAACGCGACAATAATTTTTTATGATTTTTTTAAAATCGCCATTTTTGGGTGGTAAATCCATAGTTTTTGCTAAAATGATAATTTAAACTCTTTTATACCTTAGATTATTTATAAATAAAAGGGTATATACTATTATTTTAGAAAAAAATGTATTTACCACTCAAATATGGCCACAGGAAAAAAATAGCAAAAAAAAAATTGTCGCTTTTTTTTCCAACTTTTTCTGTTGCATTGTGTCTGAAGTCGCTTAAACTACCACCCGGCTTTGTTTTCGGTAGCAGTCTTGATATACCCTGTATTATATCTATGATGTACCTCATTTGTTAAAATGTTTTTGTAATAATTTTCAGAAAAAGCATTTCCTTATTGGTTATCGAAGAGCGAAGAGGGAATGTATAGAAAGTCTATACAAATGGGATGGCTTTGGTGGCCGAGCAAGAAGCATAAAACTTACAAAGAAACATAAATCCAACTTCATATGACAAAATGAAGGTAAATTAAAGTATACAATTTCTATCAAGATTCTGTTTTGAAGTGGTCACTAATCACAAAAAGTGATCAATATGCCAAAAGCTATATATTAGTATAGATTTTATATTGTTTATTGCTAAACAATAATTAAATGCTCATACATTACAGGTTAAACTTGCAGCCCAAGTTTTTAGTCGGCAAGTGGCTACATCACTACTAGTTTATATGAAGAGTATCCAACATCTCCAAGAACATGATTATTCTACTTTTAATCTTAATTTTGATAATATTTTCTTCACAGCAGAAATAATAAGTTACAAAAGCATTGAGTTATATGTAGATCAGTAAGGAAGCGTAGTACATAATAATACCTAATTATAGTCATGATCATCCTCAGCTCACAGCAGTCCCAACTGTATTCTGTCAAACTCAATCCTTAGCTTTTTGTTATATAGAATAAATTTGTTAATTGATTTAAATATTTTCTTAAATTTAAAATACTTAGATTAAATTTGAGTGTTGTCGCTCAAGTCTACTTTCAGGGTGTAAAATCATTTTAGTTTCAATTCAAGGTTTTCTTTAAAATGGACCTATGTTGCCAAACATTTTCTTACACCTTAATATGAACCTGCCTGATCATTGTCAAAATATTTATATATATTAAACTGAATGTCAATTATTTTATATGATTGAAATGTAGAATCCTGAAATAGAAATTTGTTTGTTTCTTAATCATATTGCATCCAGTATTTTCATAATCATTATATATATAAATGCGCCTTTATATGGTATTACCAATTATATTATTATGCATGGAATGCTTCACATGTTGCAATATTTGTAATAACTTTTGTTAATTGATTTAAATATTGTATTAAATTTAAAATTATTTGATAAAATTTGATTGTTGATGCTCAAGTATCCTTTCAGGGTGTACAATAATTTTAGTTTCAATTCAAGGTTTTGTGGAAAATAGACCTATGTTGTCAAACATTTTCTTACACCTTAATATGAACCTGCCTGATCATTGTCAAAATATTTATATATATTAAACTGAATGTCAATTATTTTATATGATTGAAATGTAGAATCCAGAAATAGAAATTTGTTTGTTTCTTAATCATATTGCATCCAGTATTTTCATAATCATTATATATATAAATGCGCCTTTATATGGTATTACCAATTATATTATTATGCATGGAATGCTTCACATGTTGCAATATTTGTAATAACTTTTGTTAATTGATTTAAATATTTTCTTAAATTTAAAATACTTAGATTAAATTTGAGTGTTGTCGCTCAAGTCTACTTTCAGGGTGTAAAATCATTTTAGTTTCAATTCAAGGTTTTCTTTAAAATGGACCTATGTTGCCAAACATTTTCTTACACCTTAATATGAACCTGCCTGATCATTGTCAAAATATTTATATATATTAAACTGAATGTCAATTATTTTATATGATTGAAATGTAGAATCCTGAAATAGAAATTTGTTTGTTTCTTAATCATATTGCATCCAGTATTTTCATAATCATTATATATGTAAATGCGCCTTTATATGGTATTACCAATCATATTATTATGCATGGAATGCTTCACATGTTGCAATATTTGTAATAACTTTTGTTAATTGATTTAAATATTGTATTAAATTTAAAATTATTTGATAAAATTTGATTGTTGATGCTCAAGTCTCCTTTGAGGGTGTAAAATCATTTTAGTTTTAATACAAGGTTTTCTGGAAAATAGACCTATGTTGTCAAACATTCTCTTACACCTTCATAGGAATTTTTATATTCATTTTGCTTGTAAATGTGCCTTTATATGATATTACCAATTATATTATGCATGGAATGTCTCACATGTTGCAATATTTGTAAACTTATTTTGCAGTTTTATTTATATTGTATACAAAGGTATTGTTTAATTGTATTTTATATTAACCAATTTGAAATGTATTATTTTGGTACATTAGAATGAAAGTCTGCAATGATGTATTAAATTTCATAATGACTTGTTTTTAATTAATACAAATAGTATATTTGTAAGTAGACATTTTTCGCAATACTCTTCATTGTAATCATGTCCATAGCAATACTTTGCCGGAAAATGTAATTAATTTAATTTTATGCTTTGAAATATTGCATAGTAGAATCATATAATAGTTTGACTATTGTATCTCTACTCTCCTTACATGGTTTAAAAACAAAGTAATCTTCAATATGTTTATCATTATGCTAATTGAAAAGCATACTATGTTGTTTTAAACTGTTTATATGAATCATGCTTTTGCACCTTTCATATATTTTTATTGATTTGCAATGTAATGGAAGAGCAATTTCGATCATATCTTTAAATGATGATCTAGTGGACCATGACCTATCTCAATCTCAATCGTTTATTGAGGAGGCCCACGTATAGGAGTGTATGGATAAATATAAATTATTGAATTTCCTCAAATTATTGAATCCAACATTTTCGTTTTTTTATGCAGAATTTTTAAGAAACTATCTTCGTGATTAAAAAAATGTTATGTTTAATCTATATACATATATGGTTTCAAGATACTAACATTATATTGTATTCAGACTTGTATTTAACTTATTTTGTATTCGATTTAATAATACATTTGTAATGTTACACATGGAATGGCTTCCATGGTGTAATAATGTGTAAATTTACACTATTAAGTTTTTAGCACGCTATTCCTTTAATGTATCTAAAGTTAACCATAATGAAAACATTTCATTAATTTACTAGAAGCCTGAACTAATTTGGGTAAATTTATATCGCCAACTACTATGATCCAACACCTTAATGTTTCTACGGTAGTTTCATTGCATTTTCTATGAATGCCAACCCTGTAGTTACTAACATAAAGAAACTGTAACTGTAGTTACTAACATAACTTAACATTCATAAGGCTTAAGATATAAAAAAAAAGATTTATTTATTTATTTATTAATACTTTATTGTACACCACACAACTTAAAAAACATTTTAAAACAAAGCGCTAATATATGTGTAACAAGCGGCGGTCTTATCGCTATCAGCGATTTCTTCCAGACAACCTTAAGATGGACTGGAATGAATGGAAGCACGGAAGAAATGGGTGGTCACGGTATAGGGAAAAAGAGTACAAAGAAACAAAACAGATATTAATATTATGCTTATATCTTATAGAGCGTTGGGCGTTAATTGTAAAATTTCTAGTTACGAGGGGTCTTAGAAGTAAAATATGTGATAATAAGATTTATAAGTAACATATGTAATTTTTTTCTTTTCAGAAACAGGTAAATGTGATAAATAATTTGTTGTGCTTCTTACTTTCACATTATTTACTTCCATACAACCTTACATCTCTTGATTGAGGAGAGAAATATTCTAAATTATCATGAATCGCTATCAAACGCAGATTTTTTCTTATCTTAGTGGTAGTTTCCTAAGATTATCCCGATTTAACAAACAAAAACCTCGTAACGAATTTTAAAATATGTATGTTAGGGTCAATCAGAAGGTAAAATGAACGAAACCTAATGTATTTATAATATCATAACTTTTAATTACTTTGAAACTACTATTGCCATTGCCAATCATTGCTTTACCGGAACAGTGTAGACCAATTGTGCGTTCTGGTTGACTTCACGTATCACAGCTGTATAAAATGACCTGTAATATTGTGATCAATTGATTTTTATACATGAATTGTGAACTTTTCTGAATTTAACTAATGCATAATCACTGTATTGTAAATATATTATAAAAGAGCAACGCTAGAGTTTCTTGCCCGTTCTTCTCTAGCGAAGATAGCCTTGCGAACCGGGTGGTAGAGAAAAAAAGTGACAATCTAAATAAGGATTGTTTATGGTATTTTCAGAATAACAAATTAATTTAATTTTCATTGTTTATAAATAAAGTTATTTATTTTTGAAGTTTATTTTATTTATTTCTTTAAAACCAATATATGAATATACAACTACCTAAATCGGTAAAAAAAACCGGTAAGTTTGAGGCACAGATGTCAACCGGAAAATAAAGCCATCCCTAATTAAATTAAAGATCGGTATCTCGATAAAGTACCGATTGTCACAGCACTGCTACACATGTATATAACCACCGAACGAAAAGTAAAGAAGAACACTCTGTCAAAATATGTACTGGATAGAAAGAGATGGACGATTAATTATGAATGAATTGTATAACATAATATAGACATAAAGTACATGTTTGGGCTTTCACTGTGTGAGTTCCCTTATCATGTTAAAAATTTTGTATGGACTCGGCTGTCTGTCTTGTTTATTAGTCTGTGGCTCAGTGTGCACCCGCGTCGCGAGCAGGACGCTTGTGCGACCGTTCCAATTTCCCGCCAAACACATTTCACGAAGTGTGTTCGAATTTTAAAGTTCTCTATATAGTGTGTTATTTCTGTCTGCATCGCAATTTGATTGTATCTGTATTCGTGAGGATACCAAGGATATTAACCCAGATAGGTAAGTGTTTTTGTACAATATTATTGTTTTAATGACTTCAAAATGTTGTATAGCCTTGGTTATGGTAAAGATCTAGGATGTAGACGTGTGACATAATATGAATATTCAATTAAACAAGTGGGCTGGTCAATAAAACTTTTTGTGTGGTTTTGTCTTTGGCAATAAAACTACGCAAAACGCATATCAAACAAGTTTGAGTTAAATAAATTTAAATGCCAGTGCAATAAAATATTGTACGAAATTGTGACAACTTTTGTGTGTGAAGAAAAATAATGCATAATGAATTTTCTATTGGTATATCACTTTGCATACAATAATGTGTGACTTTTATTTTTCACGATTCACAATCAGTTGTTAGTTAATATTCAACGCAAGGGTCAAACTTACGATAGCTGTCTAATTAGAATTTTAAAGTAGCAATTTAGTTCCAAATACAAAATAATTTTGGTTATGCATGAATACGTAGTTCGCTGGACGCAATGCAAAATGTCGGCCAAAACAGGAAATTGGTATTGAGAAGGATATAACTAATCATTATACCAGAAAATGAAGATAGAAAATATAGTTGTATAGTGTTTCCATGGGCCCTACTATATTCATCGAACGAACGAACGAACGAACGAAGGACCCTACTATATTCAACGAAACGAAGTTCGAAACTTCGGACAAACGAAGTTTTTTATACGATACGAATGTATATATATAACGTACACCGTAACTATAAGTCTATGGTTACGACCATAAATCAATAACGACCATAAGTTTTATGTAGGTACATTCGTATCGTATATAAACTTTGATCATCCGAAGTTTCGAACTTCGTTTCGTTGAATATAGTAGGGTCCTTCGTTCGTTCGTTCGTTCGTTCGATGAATATAGTAGGGCCCCTAATTACTAGCGCCACACTGCGACATAATCAAACAATATGCTTAAAAAATATAAAAGTTAATCATTAATACGCCATGAAATATTTTGTAACCGTTCTCATCTTACGAGCAACCCGGATAAAACAAGGAAAACTCCCGCAAAACATTCAGAGTATTTGCAAACGTTCAATTTCTGGAACCGGATAATTTTCGTCTCATCTCATTCAAATGCACAAAGCGCATTGTTCAAAAACGTTTCAATTCAATTGTACAGCTGTGCAATGGCCAATATTCAGATGCATTGCAAATTTGCAGCATACACTAAAGTACAATACGTGCCACGAAAGATGAGACTTGAAACATGTTAGTAGTGGGGGACCTGCGCAGGTACAGTCGTGTACCAAACTGTTACCCAGAATGTATTTGTATACTTGATTTTTCGACGACATGTAAGTGTAAGTGTACACGGAAGTGTAAGTAAGTAGAAGATGTAAGTATGCAAGCCTGGGTAGGTACCACCGCAATGTCTATTTCTCCCGCCAGACAGCAGTGTATATGCACTGTTGTGATCCGGTTTGAAGGACATTGTAGCCAGAGTAATTACTGGATATATTGAGATGTCAAGCATTGCCAATAAAAGCTCAAATTCTTTAACAATATTTATTACTATATAATAAAGTTAAAAATAAAAATAACAGATTATCCCATTCACTGTCACTATCAATAAAGATACACCAGCAGCAAGATCATCGTTTACCTCGAGGCATAATGCAGTTCTACAAAATTGCACTCGTATAAAACGCAACAACGAAAGTTATAAAAAACGGCTGCACTTGGGCCCTACTATATTCATCGAACGAACGAACGAACGAACGAAGGACCCTACTATGTTCAACGAAACGAAGTTCGAAACTTCGGATGATCAAAGTTTATATACGATACGAATGTACCTACATAAAACTTATGGTCGTTATTGATTTATGGTCGTAACCATAGACTTATAGTTACGGTGTACGTTATATATATACATTCGTATCGTATAAAAAACTTCGTTTGTCCGAAGTTTCGAACTTCGTTTCGTTGAATATAGTAGGGTCCTTCGTTCGTTCGTTCGTTCGTTCGATGAATATAGTAGGGCCCCTTGTCTGTACTCTGGAGTTAAGCGGCGCGTACGCGGGGTGAGGAGATCGGGATGCGAGTAACGCGCATGCGCAACGCCGTACTGCGCCTCCCGCGCTCGCTCCGCCGCCCCGATGACGCCCTATCCCTTCCCGCATCGCACTTCATACCGCTAAAGAGACCCATAAATCGTCTTCTGCGCAAGTCAAACCACGTGGTGTGTCAAGTCTCATCTTTCGTGGCACGTATTATAACTGCTTTACAAAAGAGCTTCAAAAATATTGTTATCCGTAAAATGCATCGTATAAACCACGAAGTTAATTTTGATGCGCAAAAAGAATACATTTACTCTATAAAAATTGTACCACTTTATTGCACGTCGATATCTGTCCGAAATCTTCAAGACATTGTGCAGAAACTTCGTACAAAAGTTTCAACTCAATCGTACGAATTATGTTTTTACGTAAAATATGGTAGACAAACATGGATATTTTAAATGTGCGGTTCACATAATATAACCACAGTCATAAATTTGGTGTGATTAAAAACCAGTTTACACTAGATGGGTGGCTGCATAAAATATTATTAAGATCAGGAGAAGATGTTATCTTCAATTGCTCTTGTAACCGTAAAACATACTTTAAATAATATTCACATAACTGCCAATTAGTCTGTAAAATTAGACGGTAATGGAGAGTGATTACACTATTTGGCAACTTCTCTTATTCCTTAATTAAGTTCTCGATTTTATGACTGAATGTTTTTATGACTGGGTTAATACGCGTTAGACTGGCCACTGGGGTAGAAACCTCTTCGAAAACCTATTAAGGTCGCTTAATGATTTAGCTTACTGTTAACTATTAACCCAGGCCTATGCTCCTTCACCTGCTAAATTGGGAGAACTGCGAAACACAACCCAAATATTGTAATTTTTATAGGCGGCGCGGCGGTAATCACTAATCATTTACAATTTTATGAGCCGTTTGCTTTGCTGGGCCCGTCAGAAAAACTCAAGACTCAAATCTAAAGAGCAAACAATTAGTCTAGTGTGTTCGAAGGAATCGTATTGCGTGAACTCGTGGCAAGGGCGACTGCAACTCGACACCACAATCAATAAGTGGCTTGCGTAGTAACAGACGACCGAATGACGAAGGGTAAATATTGTCTCGGATTTCATGCGCATGAGATTCAAGAATGGCTAATTGCTTTTAGTCTTAATTTAAATATATTTGCTGTGAGGAAGAATAATATAATAGTTTATAATACAGCCTTAAATGAATTAGCCACCGCAATGCATGTTGGCCACTTTAAACTAATGAGAATTTCGGTGAGTGGAATAATTAATGGAAGCGGAATTACATAAAACAGGTTGTAGAATTTACTCGAACAGTTTAGATCATAAAATGTAACAAAATAAGTAAATCGTGAGTAAATTTAACAAAATAATAATTTACACACGTTTCCGTGATAATTACAGAACAAAACCTACTGTACATATGTCATAAATAAATCAAATATACTACAATGTAGTATGTACAGGGAAAAAAATCATCAGGATTTTTATATATTTGGTAGCAAATTAGATCAAATATTGATATCATAGTACATTAGACTTGCCGATAGTTAAGTTTGGAATGATTCCTTACATTCTTTTATCGAAATTATCACTTTCAGCCAAATAATGTGTATAGATGGCCGTAAGACACACAAGGATATGGTGAAGTATGAATCCAGCTATTTTTATACATGTTTAAACTTTTGGAAATATACATATAACTTGTAGAATGATCAATTGATCACCAATATCTTCAATATTAACGAGTATATTTATCGTCGACTATAATTGTTTTTATAGTCAATCTATTGGGCCGTTATTCACGCGCTTGTGAAGCGTGGAATTGATTTAATAGAAATGTACAATATAATATGTAGTATTCTTAAAAGTAAACCGTTTTTAGATGAACTTATAAAACGCCCTAATATGGCTGTAAAATTACATGTTGACTCAAAGAAAAGTAAAAAAGGTACTCGAGTTCTCAGTTATGAATTATTTTACTATACAAATAAATATCAGTGAATGCATGCATATTAATGAAACGTAATCACTACATTGTATAAAACAAAGTCGCTTTCTCTGTCCCTATGTCCTATTGTATGCTTAAATCTTTAAAACTACGCAACGTATTTTGATGCGGTTTTTTTAATAGATAGAGTGATTCCAGAGGAAGGTTTATATGTATAAAACGTACATATTATTTTACAGAAATATATTTGTACCCGGGCGAACCTGGGCCGGGCCGCTAGTAAACTAGTAAATAGAAGTCATCAACATTAAAATACTTAAATTGACTTAACCAATGCAAGAATTCCCGTTGCTAGACAGAATGATGATGTACTAGGCATTACCACTGAAATACTTATCGAGAACATAGACAAATGATGATGACAAAACTAGAAAGATTATATCTTAGCTAACTGTGAAAATAATGTTTTCGCATAAAAATACGTTGAACACTGGCTTAAAACTGTCGATAAAAATTTAGTTATGGTTAAATTTGAATATTGTATTTAACGCTGGTGGTTATCAGTCAGTTATGCCCGTATAGTAAAGTACATCTGTTTTTTTATTGACATAAATACAATTTCAAATACGTCAACTCGAAAAATATGAGTACTTTTGTACAATATTGTATCACAGTTTTTTTACGCTGGCACGGCATAATTACTGAATTGCACCTGTTGGTAAGCGCAAATGCAGTCAGGTAGAGTATCGTATTTCATCAGATGACAGTCCCATGCCATTCGACACAACTATGCCGGCCTAAGATACTTTTTCACACTACAGACCCAGGATTATAAGAAGATAAGAGAGTTTTGCGTACTTTTAAACACTCCGAACTTAGTCTATGGTTACGACGTAGAATATGAGGATTTTGTGGAGTGCCTATCACATTCTTACTTCGTACGACGTTCGAAAATTATTACTTTGCTTTGGATCATAGTGTAGCCACCATACATAACTTTGTCAGCTTGCTCAAAATCAGATACAGATAAGCTAAATCCAACACCAAACATACTTGCATTGGTCACAATGTCGGATTTTCCATAACCTACTTTGATAGCCATTATTTAGGTGTAGGTATATGAATATCCTAATAAAAGTGCGTGGTGGCCTGTTGGTAAACGGACTAGACGCGACTGCCAACATGTTCACGGTAGTCGCGGGTTCGAATCCCAGGGCACACCTCTGACTTTTCGGAGTCATGTGTGTATTGATAGTCAATCACCACGCACTAAAACGGTGAAGGAAAACATCTTGAGGAAACCTGCATATCA
Organism: Hyles euphorbiae; assembly: GCA_023078785.2. NCBI lineage: Eukaryota > Metazoa > Arthropoda > Insecta > Lepidoptera > Sphingidae > Hyles > Hyles euphorbiae. Next base: position 13,321,665 of record CM041044.1, on the reverse strand, counting down.
TAGCGATTTATAAGAATTTCTATGGTATGTAAGTCCGCCAACCCGCACTAGGCCAGCGTGGTGGACTATATGGCCTAACCACTCTCAATCGTACTGGCGATTGTAGGGTAGGCCCGTGCCCTGCAGTGGGACGTATATGGGCTGATACAGATACAGATATGAATATCCTACTGGTTTTATCCACACTCAAACCCTATCATGTTTCTCAAATAAATCGAGTTTCGTATCGTAAGATATTGACAGTTGTAATATTTGTCGAGTCCATGAGAGTTTATTCCTCGCCTCTTAGCGTTTGATAAGGCGATAATGCGGTTTAAATATATGTATCTTCAACTATTAGTAGATTAGGAAAAGAGCAGGTCACAACGATAACCTCTCACACATCTTCGATTGGGTTTATATGGGGATAATAGCCAGCAAATTGAAATAAGCGGTATTACTTTTAATAAACCGTGCGTAGTTAAGTATAAATTAATTTTATTAATAACTCTTTATTGCACACAATACATATACAAGGGAATAACACAAACACGGGACTTAAAGCTAAATATCAGTGCAAACGGCTCCCAGCAATCTCTTCCAGACAACCTTTGAATGGACTGGAATAAACAGGAGAAGGAAAACGAAAGTAATAATACAAAGGAATGAATATATCCATGTATGTGTATCTACATCACTACATAGTATAAAACAAAGTCGCTTTCTCTGTCCCTATGTCCCTTTGTATGCTTAAATCTTTAAAACTACGCAACGGATTTTGATGCGGTTTTTTTAATAGATGGAGTGATTCAAGAGGAAGGTTTATGTGTATAATAGTGCATATTATTGTAGAGAAATCTATATGTACCCGGGCGAAGCTGGGCCGGGCCGCTAGTTTTTTAATAAATAAAGCTTATCGTATAGTGCACTTAATAAATTGGCCAGACGCTATAGATCACACATGTCACACATCTGTCCTTGTATATTGTCTTGAGACATAATGAGTCTTGAACTTACTCATGCATGACTAAAATGATGCATCACAAAATGCATTTATGATAACAAATCCATATAGATGAGCAGAGGATTTCTCGAAACTTTACATTTTCCTGACACAAGGAAAAGAGTACTTGGATAGTATTTTATGAGCTACTAACACATGTCAACAAGTTGCATAATTTCTGGAAAACAGAAACTACAAAGTACCGGATATCTGTGATTAACAAAACGTAAACAAGGAAAATTTGTTTCGAAGAAATTAATATCTGACCTTCATTAAAGCTTTCACTTATTGCATACTAAAATAATTCACGTTGCATTTTACGCATTGTTTCCAAACGCGAAAAATGGACAAGAAACTTCTTCAAGGGTCATCATCCGGCCAACTGTTAGTTCATTTCCTTCTAGTTCTTCTCTACTAGGGCGGTTGAAAGATCTCAGCTTTTAATTTTTTGTCTTTCAGGTTATCCATGTTCCCATTGACGATACATTATACAGCTTACTTCAAATACCCAGAATTTTTTACTATGAGATCGTACTTGCAATTTTCATTTGCCTTATACGGTGAATTCTGTCGCTCCATATTACTCAGTTGCAATAAAAGTTAGAGCTCCTTAATCCCAATCGTTTTTATCATCAATATAATCAGTAATTTTGTAATTCTCACAAGCATTGAGATAGTCGTGGTCTGCAAACAGACAGAATAATACAATAGTTTACTGCGCGAGCAATAAAACAGTGCTATGTTGACCGAACCACTCGTATTACAACCTTACGAAACACATGAACAAACAGACGAGGCTGACACTGATAAAATATGCGATTAATGAAAGAATATATTGCATTAAATTCGTTTTAAAAAAGTTCAAAATAATAAATTATTCAAAAACCGCATGCTCTTAAAGGTTTAGGGGCAGTAAATATTAGAAGAATTCAAACAGGATCGAGTAAAATAAAAGTTTATAATCTTTGTCTTCCCTATGTCACTACGTAACTCCATATAAAGGCAAGATTTAAATTTATAAATAAACTAATTTTTTCATATCACAAGTCAACGACATCATACAGAATAAAGATCACCTATTTAGAATCTAAAACATCATTGTCACCACATTTTCTTTGTTTGAACAAATTCAATTCGGTAAGTCGTAAATTGTGAATGCTACGCGAAGAAAGGTCAACGGGATACGTTGCTCTCGATTCTACCACGTTCGCGATGTGTGGAATCGATTCAGTTAAAATGTCTTTTTAATTTAATATACTGGTATATTTGAAGTCTGGGGAAATATGACTAAAAGTTTTTGAGTGATTTATCGAAGAGATACCAAACAATTTTCATATGAATCCTTGATGGTCATCATAATAAACTACGCTTTAAAACGGTTCTTTCTTTTCCACCCATGCACCTTAAAAGCGTTTCATAATTCATTAGGATAATTTCATTGACGAAATTTAAATTTACATCAGCATATTGTTACACGACATACAGCATGTTTCAGGAAATATGAAGCGCGTAGCGAATTCTGACTCAATAATTTTGTTCATAGTTTAAAAATATCTGATGACAATCTCGCGTATGGCACCACGAAATTAATTTTATGAATGAGTCCATATGATGCCAAGTTCTAACAACAAATTGAAGGCAAATGGGCCCTCTGTAAGAGAAAGTGCACCGTGCTTTGTAGTTCATAGACCCTTCGAGTTTCTCGTCGGGCATCGTCGACATAAATAAATACGTCGAACAGCCACATACATATCCCACAATATGATCGAATATTGTGTCGTGTATCAAAAACTACGAGAGACTTTTCAGTCTCACGAACACCCATACCCGTCACAAATACACACATAGATGACACAAATATTTGTTTAGGTTCGGTAGTAGAACCCGCGGCCTCTGGTTTCACAGCCGGTGTCATACTGCGCTATGAGGCACGGAGGATGTCAACATAGTTCATAAGACACGATGTGACCCAGCAAAGCGAGAAATAAGATAGTGAGAAAGCATAGGAGTGACAGGGACAAAGCAAAAATTTCGAGGCGGTACCGGTCTGATTTGAGTGTCTCCTACAGTTTTATATCTATGTTCACTATCGTTGTTAATGATGCGAACGGGAAAGAACCTCATCCACGTGGAATAGACAAATAGATCAAGGTTTCTAGAAAGATCTAATCTGCATGCTCAGGCTGTGCGCGGAATATTCTATTGTACTTCGAGAATATTGGTTTAAAGTGTTTACAAACGGTATCGTGTTTAGTATTTGTGCAGGGTCAAGTTTAAACAAGGCGACCACAGCATATGTAACTGCATATCATATTATCTTGAAATTTAAAACCACGAACTTAATCTGGCCGTATTAGTAATTGTACGTATTTATTTGTCATTAGACAACACCTCAAAAAGTAAAACTCATAAGTAAGTTGACAATACAGCGAAGCATAGTCTTTAATTCAACTTTAAAATGTATTAATATTACATTTGATTGTTTTACGATCCTGGGTTCTCCAGTAAAATCATCATCATCACCATGTCAGCTACAGGAAACCCACTGCTGAACATATACCTCAAAAATAATAAAATATATCTAAAATAAAATAAAATAAAATATGTGTTGCAAAACTATTTCACATCCCACAACGTGTGACTATGAATCTTCGCCGAGTCCCAAGCCAGGTGCAATTATTTAACTCTGAGAACTGAAATAAGATAAAAAATAAGACAGGCTACTGACCGACTCGGGTGCAGCGTACCTTGGTGTATTTCATGGCAGAAGTACCATCAATCAACAGTGCATCTTTGGAATTGATGTTCCGTGACAGTTGAATGAAGTGAAATGCCATGGATAGTGACTATATGGGTTCTACTTAAAGTACTACCACATATTCTGTGGTACTACCTATTAAATTATTGTTTTGTAGACAGATAATTTTACTAATTTATGTCACTTGGTGTTATCGACGAAAGGTGTACTGTAACTGATACAAGTGCAATATTACCGATCGATACAATTATGTCGCCTTGCTTAAAACCGGATGTGCCTTGAACGTGACACAGTTGTTGCTTCACTATGGCAGGTTATAGCCATTGTTTTGCGAGTTGTCACCATCAATAATAATTCTATACCACCAGTAGGCACATAGTAGACATTTTTGATAGTATCAAGTCCGGATTTTTTTTACATACATTATTCTTTGAAATGACAAATTACGAACTGTCAATTTTCCCGCTAATTTATCTGTCATCACTGCCAAAGACAATAAACATTTTTTGAATATTCAAAAATGGAACATATTGAAATAGAAATATCTGATGAGTATAAATAATTAAAAAACTAAATAAATGTGTAATTGCGTCGGGAGTAATCCGTATGATTCATCAAGGGACAAAGACCTGGCCCGAACGCCGGCTCTTGGCACTTGGCATAAAGGAATCTCCCGCCATGTCCGACGCACATACGTAATTATAATTCACGTAGAAAACATGTAATATGCAGTATATCGATGGTTTAGAAGAGTTATCTCCTTAGGTAATTTTATCGATTAAAAATGATGCCTGTAAATGATAGTTTAAAAATAACATTTTTAAAAATCGGATTCTACACAGTTAGTAAATACATGCAATATACATACGTAATCACTATATTGTATGTAAATAGTGATTACGTAAATGCAAACTTATGTACATACCATACATATACATACACCGTTTTGAAATTCAAATAGATGCATACGTATCACTGGATCCAAAGTTTAAACGTTGGTCCAGTTGTAGCCAATTGGGTCACGCAATCTATAACAGGAACTTTTGTCTTTGTTTTATACTTTAATGTTATCTAACAAATTGTTTATTATTTATTTGTTTTTTTGCATAGTATTGTGCTAGAGCAAGCGGCTTTCATGACTTTCATTGATCATTGCCGTTTAATAAATTAGCTTAGAATGATAGATTGTCTTGGACATGTTAGTACCATAGATTTAGGTAAAAAGGATAAGAGGTCAAAAAGAAAGGGTTAAAGGTTAGTTCAAGTCGGGTTTCTGTAAAACAGAAGTATCAATATCAAGATTCACAAAACAAAATATGCAGTTGCGATTTTTCTGTTGAATAAAGTAATTTAAACCGAGACGTTACGTATCGTACCAATTTAAAGTAAATAAAAATAAATTTGTAGGCCGCTGGATTTTGTACTAAGTAATAAAATATCGCTAGAACTAATTTACTCGTGCCAACTTGTACAAATGGAGTGAAACTACATAAAAAAGGTGTTGTAACATGCGTGATAAACGATAACACGACGAGCATAACTATATTCATCTAGATTTTGATGTGTTGGAAAGTCTTGGAACGATATCAAGCTGGCAACTCAAAAGGAAAAGTAGATGTAGATTCACTGTGGATGCTCAACCGTCCAGGGTACATAGGACCTGAATGATGAGTACTTTTTCAGGTAGGCCTATGTTCAGCAGACTTTCTGTGGTTGAAGAGCGAGAGATTGCTTGCGGCTTTTCACTCGTGATTTTTGTCCGTGATAAAAATCCCGCAATTTATTTTTTAAGTAACATAGAGCGTTCCTTTATAAATGGACTAGCCAACATTTAAGTAATTTTCCAATTCAAAACAGTATTTCCCGAGATTGGCGTGTTCAAACAAACTCTTCAGCATAAATTAGCATAGAATGATGAGATCAATTCATTCATTGAATGAATGGCGTGGTACAAATACTCAGTAATTATGTATTCTCACGTAATTAGTAATATCAATCGCATGAGCGGCGACCTAAAGTCATTGGCAAAGACATTCACAGTATCAGTTACGAGTCGATAAGACGTTCGCGCGTGCTTGGTTTCGCCTGATTACATAATTGCCTGACATTGTGACCCTGTTAAGGAGTAGATTGGATTTATTAATTATATGAATTTGTACGGGAAAATTGTAGTGTCAAAGCTGTTATAATAATGAATGATCACATAATAAACTCGACTTTGGAATAAGTTGGATTTGGCAGAAATATACGAAGAATTCTACCCTGCAATTCAAAATATAAGAGGCACTTGTACCACAAAATTCATATCCAAAACAAATATTTGGTAATCATACATATGTGTTTGAATCCTAAACAAATAATCGTTTCGTTTCATATCTGGTTTCTCCGTTACAACTTCACCGATATTGCCAAATGTTTCAAAGACTGAAGGATAAATGGATGCAATATATTTGATTTAAAGATGATAAACTAGAATGTTCAGGTCATACATATGTACATAAATTCACGCTTTTTCCTAGAAAGGGTAGGCAGAGTTGCAACCATGGCAACCACATTTCGCCTTGTATGTTCCTTTCCCTGATGTGATAAGGGGCGAGACTATCACCATATCGGGCACATATTCCAAAATCCGGGTTGATAATAAATAGAAAAATCCAGTAAGACTGCTCGACCCGGGATACGAATCCGAGACCACATATTTACAATACCGTAGTACAGCTGCGTCACCGAAGCAGTCGGCATGTGCGGGTCTCCACCTATCTAGATAAAAGCTTTATCTTCACACCTTCGATCAAATATACACTAGATACACAGTTCCCTGTAAAAGTTCTGTTAAAAAGTGGCACCGATGCATAACATGAAAAAAAGTAAACAAAAAGTTCACATATTCCAAATATATTAAGACAAATTCCACCTTATTCCTGGAGCTTAAAGTAGCTTTTCACATAATATTGTCTAAAGTTCTGCGACGTTTTAGAAGCAACGGTCGGTGCGTGACTGAAGGAGAAAGAGTGCTTAAAGCACTCTTTTTTGGTGCCATTTTCTAAGCGCCCATGTTGTATCTAGTGTATATTTGATCGAAGCTTTACACCTAAGACACTATTCTTAAATTGACTTCAATCTTACATATCGTTCCCAAACATACCATTCCCACGTACAAAAGCCAATTAGTAATTAGCTATCTACCAAATGTCCCACGCCATAACATGAAACAACTGATAAACCCATGACCCTTCGTATCAAGTCAGTCGTGGGCAGTTGTCTCGCGTGGTACACCGTGATGATAGGTCAAATGTTATCAAGCTCAGGTGATACATATCATTAATGCAACAGTTGTGCAACATTGATACATTGAATAGCGAAAGAGCGTGAGTTTGCCTGAAGGTAAGCGATATGACCGCTCATGAACAGTAGCAAACTCAAACACCTTGAATTACAAAGAAATGCTTGGCATTTCACTGCGGTCGCCTGAGACATAATATGTAGTCTCAAAATATCCAGTAGTTACTCTGGCTACAATGCCCTTCAATCCGAAACACAATAGTGCATTTAAACTGCCGTTTGGCGGGAGAAATTGACATTGTGGTGGTACCGACCCAGGCGGCTTCTCACATATGAGAGACCTACCACCAGTTAAGAGTCTCCTTATTAAAGTAAAGTGTTAAGATTGATAGGATGAAGTGGTATACGTCTTCCATTCGTTTATTTTATTTTTGACAGTTCACGCCTATAAAGTACGACATTACAGTAGAACAATATTTTGAAATAAAAGTAGATACTTTCTTGACGGGTAACGCCCACTTAGAGTTGTGCCATTCGTAACGAATGACCACAGATAACAAAAACGATTTTGAATAGAATCAATCAATCGGAATCATTTGAAATAAAATTACATTAAAATGCTAATGAAAACAGTTAAACGTAATATAGTACCCAATATTAGGATCGAATGTATTTGCTGCAAATTAATTAATATGAATAAAGGTATACGTATTGAAGTGACTTTTAATAAGAGTTTAATTTAAAATAATTACAATGATTACAACGAAAATAAATGTTTAGTACCTACTTGTAATAAACAGTTAAACCATGTTGGAATTCATAGTACTTTAAGGATTAAATAATTAAAACAACTAAAAGGTAATTTGTTAATATTTTTATTTATAAACAATCGTCTGTTTCGTCGGAATCGGCGTCGTCGTCACTCGTATCCCCAGTAACACTAATTATTAATGAGTGCATGGGTAAGTTGTCAAATGCGACATCGCGATCCCAATCAGACATTATTTCTTTCTTCGTCTTATCTACGACACTCGCCCAGTTATGAGGCGTCACATTTTCACACGCATTTTTAAGCAACTCCAGCATTTTGTTTGCGGTGAAAGGAGGAGTTGTATTTATTCTCGCAGCATATCCTTTCACTTGCGCCCATATTAGCTCTATGGCATTATACTGGCAATGATATGGAGGAATTCTAAGGACGGTGTGCCCATGTTCTGCAGCCATTTCATCTATAACGTATCGTTTAGGCTGCTTCCTCATTTTTAATATTTTAAGTAACTCTACTTTTAATAGGGACTCGTCCACCTCCTCGCCATTGTTACGGAGCCAGTTTATTATTTCATTTTTTTTACTGGCTTGCGTTGGCATTTTGTTAATTTGCCGAGAGTGATAGGACGCATTATCTATAAATATTGTTGATGGCTGTTCGAGTGACAATAACATTTTCCGAAACCATTTTTCATATACTTCGGAATTCATTTATTCGTGGTAATCCCCTGTTTTCTTTGATTTAAAAGCTAACATAGCATCTTGCACAAATCCTTTTGCGTTTCCTGCATGACAAATTATAATTCTTTCACCTTTTCCCATTGGCACTGCGGTCGAGGAGCTAGCAGTGTTGTCAGTCCAAGTTTTTGATACCGTGTGATTCGCATTGAGCCAAGTTTCATCGGTGAAAACAACATTCGACCAGTCTTCTATTTTTTTAGCTTGTCTTAAAAATTCGCATCGATACAAAGCAACATCATTGCGTTCCATCAATATTTTTCTTTTGTCACATTTTTTGTATTGGAATCCAATCCTATTCAATACCTTCGCCAAAGAAGACTTTTGACCACGGAACAAGCCACTAGTTTTCAGAGATTGTACTAGGTTATGTAAAGTAGGAATCTCTTTTCTTTGGTAATAATCGTATATATGACGACGAATAGCATCACCATCAAAACTGTCAATTGCTGTCACTTTAAAGGGCTGACGTTTTTTCTTAGGTGTAGATGGCTTGTTTTGTTCCATGCCACTACTGCCGTAGCCTTCTTTAATTATTTTTGAAACTGTTGGAGCAGTAATACCTAATGCTGCTGAAACACGGTCTCTGATTTGAGTCACTGGTATAAGAGGTCCACCATTACGGCTTTCCCTTTCAAAGTACTCATGAAGTCGCAACACAAACTCCCTTGTTTGTCCTTTAAGCACCTTTCCTTTAGGCATTTTGAAAGTGATGAAGGCAGGTACGATGTTCTCAATTCAACCAAATGTAGGAATTCACGGGTAAAACAATACGGAGGAATATAAATACTCAACTCGACGTATGAAAAATGTGAATTAAAATTCAGCGAACGGAAAACACTAGCACGGGCGTGGGCGTCTCGTTGTGAGTGACCACAAAATGGCGGCGCGCGTCACCTGTCTGCCCAGTGTTGCCGTTTCACAATTTGTTTTTAACAACATTACTATTGCCGACGGAAGTGATAAGAATATTAACTTAACATGAGTAAATGGTTTATTTTAATATAATTATTAAATCAAGTAACTTAAATATCCCTGAAGTTTTATAAAACAATGCATGGAGCAAAAAATAAAATATGTATTAAATCGATTAAGACTTGTTCAAAAATAAAATCGTTTGTTATAAAAAATTGATTCGATAACGCATCAGGCCATCACTATTTGATTCAGTACTCGATGTGTCAAAAATAAAATAAACGAATGGAAGACGTATAGTAGATTTTTTTCATGAGAACTTGTCTTTTATTCCGGAGACTGCGATTTAGAAAGTAGGGCACGCACCATAGGTTTTTCAATATATTTGTTGTCTTAAAAATAATAGGTTTTCAGAAATTTAGGAGGTATGTGAGTTCTAACAAGCCGCATTAAGCAAACGAAATTGGATTATAGGCTCTATTCTCGAATAGGTTGATTTCGCTTCTTACTAAGAGTAGGGTTAAAAGAAGATGTTCAGAATCGTAGAGTCTGCAGCAGTATTACTGATAAATAATATCGACAGCTGTACTAATTTGGTTTTTTATTTGCAGGTACGTGTCTTTTTTGCACTGCAAGCAAGGTAAAAACACACACCGAAATACTGTACATATGTATTTAGGTATTAGTAAGTAAGGTATTTTTATAAAATTCCAGCAAATATTGTTTAACTGGTTGATCTTTCCCATTCGGTCTTTAGCGTCGAATTTACACTACCTTTTTGCCTTATTTACTCAATAGTAATTTTAATGACAAAAACGTTGAATATAAAGGATGTATTAAGCCTAACCAAAAACAAAAAAATATATTCCACACTTCTTGTAGATAGTAATAACAACACATGGTATTGATGCATGTTTTCTAAAGATTATAATGTTACAAAAATATTGTCTGTCCGACATTCAACCGGGAGATAATTAAACACCCAGACTTATACATTTCTTAGAATGGCATTAAACGTCTAATTGTACGTGACCTAGGAATCAAACCCGCAACCTAACAATCACAACTAATATTAACCCTACAACCAAGAAGGCAACAGTCACAAGCCACACACACCAATCTATCGTAATCACTTTCACATCAATACAAGCGGATGTCTTTTGACATATAATTCCGAGCTTGATCGGTGGCATTGCACCCATGAGCTGCACTAACTTGCACCACAAGAATATGCCTACGTGATCCCCAACGCATACACTGTGCACGTAAAAAAATACCAAAAATAATTCACTGTACAAGTTTGGTTTGAATGACATGGTTTTATTAGTCACTGCAGTCTGGTTTCGTTTGAATAATTCGATGGTACCTACGTAAAGTATCGAAGCTGAAAAATCGTCTTTTGTGTTTTATTGCGCTAATTGCAAATACAGACAGAGATTTATAGTTATTTTAATTAAAGATATAGGTACAAACTTAATATATTTTTTTTTTTTATAAATAAAATTTAAAGTGCATACAATGAAATTAATAAAAGATCGAATTTGTCAGTTTACAGTTTCGATGGTTTCCGTAGGAACATCGCATTCATTTTTCTTACTTAGTTACCTTGGATGGAGCTAGGGCCTGCATTTCTGTTCAATCTTTGCGATTTCGCTTGATCTGTGGTGTCCTCAACTATAAGACTAATGACGTAATTAAATTTATCCCATATAACACTATTAAACTGATTTTGGAATTATGTGAGAGAGGTTAATAAGTTTTTTATCAATTTCCACAGAAATTCGTTTATATACTTAAGTATATTAAACATAAGACCAAGTTGTCTTTCTTGTCCAGCCTGTATTACGCAACGGAGGCTACACATTTATGAGTAACCTTCGCGGGAGTATGCACAGCTGTGCTAAATGTCAATTCCATGAGAAAAACGATGGCCGCAGAAATAAATGCAAACATAATTTTATAAAAATTACTGTACCTATTGCAATTTAGCGAAGGAATGTAGTTGAGTTATGACATTTTTATCAAAATGTCAAGTCCCTGCATTTAAAAACTCAGAACACAAAAGGCTGACTGGGTTTGGCAAGTGGCAACTTATTATATTTTTTAAGTCATAAACACAATTTTGTTTTAACGCTATCTGGCATTGAAACTGGCTTCAGTCCATATCTAAAATACTGACTGAGCGAAATCTCCTAGTTCCCAAACATGCTGTAATTCCAAATTTAATTTAAATAAATTACCAACTCTTGTATCACAAAATCCTTTTTAATTAAGCTACCAGCATCTTTATTTAGGCCATAGTTGCTTAACGATTTGTAAACATAATCAGTGCTAGCCTTGATGCCGCAAGACAATGGACGTAATTACGAAGCCCCGTACCGAAGCGTCACGAACGCACTAAAACGACACTAGTGTGGGAGTGCCTTTGTTTTGATAAGTGGACACTGGAGATGAGTAATGCTAGATAGTATATCCTGCTGAATCATGAACGCATCCTGAAATGCGTAGTATGCCAGGACATACGCTGCTTAGAAGTGAAAATATACACTAGGTAGGCTGATTAAAGTTCCCATAGCTACCCGCTACAGGAGTCTATGAAGCTACCTTAAGTATAGATAGACCAGAAAGACTGCGTGATTGTTTAATATTAACTGATGTAATGTAAGCCTTTTGTCTTGCAAATAACAAAACATCCCTCTGTATCACCAAACATAGAGATAGATGCATCATATACTTTCATTAGGAATCTTATCTAATGAAGCGGAACAAATTTTAATCATGCAAAACTAATCATATTACTTGGATGAATGGGAAAATAAAAATTAATTGCCGTAGGAATCTTAAAATCACTCTTTAGACTTTGCTTATACACATACAATTTGACTGTAAAACGAAAGGAAGTTAGTCCATTATGCCTTATATCAAATCGTTCATACTCAATCAAAGCTAAATTACCACAAATCAGCAGACTATTGTACTTGTAATGCACTCAAGTGCGGTTAATTCCATAATGGCTTGGCTATTTGGGTCCTTAGCTGTCGTCGTCGCTGTCGTAATATTAATAAAGTTTACGATCTTAAAAAATCAATCAGGTTCTTATATTATTTCAAAATACAATTTAGGTCAACGTATTTTGTGTGCATTATAGATAAGAATAGAACACAACGAAATTCCGTATGCCCCCAAAATACCAATAATAATCGTTTAGGTATTGAAATATTTGTCTACATTATTTTGCGATTCACTATCAATAACTCAGCAGACAAACAAAGCATTTTGTACATTGATAACAATCAAGATTCTAAGATAGCCGATTTCGCTTATGACACAAAGACTGATATGCATCTTCGCTTTCGAAGGTTATGACGAATTAAATTTCTAGATATAATATCAAAATTCACAACATTGCAACAATACAAAAGCTTTTAACAAATACAATATTGCTCGTTTCGCCGTTCATTGAAATACATAAAAACAATAATAATGCCTACTTCACTCTACAATTTTGAAGTAAATAAAGACGGGTATATTACAACTATGAATCAAGACGACGAAGTACAACATTCTAGCCAAAATACATACTATAGTCAGAATGATAAAGTTATCTCTCATTACACCAAGGCCCATCATTTTTACCCAGACGCATCTAAACATTAATGAATTTTACTATCTGCTGTCTTTTGTTGCTCTACCTTATGGCATAAATAATAGTAGTTTAGAGTGCAAAGACTTGCAAACATGGATACATGAGAAGGTATTATCGTTTATTTCTTGAGTCCTTTCTAGAATCCGATTGACTGGATTGACCATTGCTACACATTGAATAATTTGTCCACTTTTAAATTTAAAGCTCAGATAGCTTTTTATTTATTCCTGCTGTTGTTATTATCCATCTTTTGAGGTTAATTTGGTAGTAATTTATTCGTCGCATAGAAATGTCTACTAAAACCAAATAATAGCACTAAACAGTCAACGCGGAAAGGAATAGCAATCAAATGTCGCGCAAGGACATTACTGCAAAACCAGTTGTGGATTGTAGAATGTCAAACAATTGCAACCGCGTGAATTCAAGGAACCGAGTCTTTGTTGAAAGCTAATTAAGGTTCGTTCGTTGCCCTTGTTAATGGTGACAATTGGTTCATAAAATTGGAAGACACTCTTGAAGAAGATATATGTATGTACACATTTATGATTCCTTGGTAAAATGATTGTATATAATATAACCGTTTACAAGATATAACGCTTTTAAAAGTGCCTCTAACCGATGCAAATTCAAGGCACTCCATAGTCGTAAAAACTTACTAGGCAGTGTCAGCATCTTAAAATAAAACTAAAAATAAAGCAAGTTAATTAGCATTCAGAACACCAACTCACGAATAGGAATATTTATTAAAACATAAACCTAAAATATATTTCAATTTAATGTAATCAAATCTGCTGTGTGTTGAATTTGTAATTCCAAGATTTCGCACGAATCAATCAATGTTAGATAAAAACAATGTTGGAAATAACAGCACAATGTAGGCAATTGATCTAATAGTTTATAATATACATTCTACTAGCGGCCCGGCCCGGCTTCACCTGGGTGCAAATACAGATTCCAGTCGATATTTTATTTAAAATCAGCATAACAGCCGTTGTCTAAACTGCTTATCCAATTCCAATCTCATCCTGTACTTATTCTTCTGTCCCATTTTATCCACCTTATATTCTATTCTATCCCATCTCTCCAGATTTAAATCATTATTTTGCTACGGAGATATTATAACACTGTTACTACTCCGACGACATTCATTGAAATCAATTAATAGATATAATAGCTGACCCGGCCACGTTTCGCTATTGCTTAGTTATTATATTATATGATTAATATTATATTCAATTATTTAGCATAGCAAAATAGCACGACCCACCTTTGCCTGGATGCAGATATTTTTTTATTTTACTCACAGCAAGTCTATGTTATTTTTCGTATAAGCCCTTGTATACCTTTTTTTTTTTTTTTTTTTTTTTATTGCAGTGAATGGCGAGACGAGCAAGCCGTTCGCCTGATGGTAAGCGATACGACCGCTCATAAACAGTAGAAACATTCCACTGCGCTCGCCATCCTGAGACATAAGATGTTAAGTCTCAATATGTCCAGTAGTTGCTCTGGCTACAATGTCCTTCAATCCAAAACACAACAGTGCATTTAAGCAGTGTTGTTTCACGGGAGAAAAACCTAACCTAACCTAAACATGAATTAGTTATCTCTGGATCTGGATCAGCCCATATACGTCCCACTGCAGGGCACGGGCCTACTCTACAATCGAGAGTACGATTGAGAGTGGTTAGGCCGTATAGTCCACCACGCTGGCCTAGTGCGGGTTGGCGGACTTACATACCATATAAATTCTTATGAATCGCTATGGTATGCAGGTTTCCTCACGATGTTTTCCTTCACCGTTTTAGTGCGTGGTGATTGACTATCAATACACACATGACTCCGAAAAGTCAGAGGTGTGCCCTGGGATTTGAACCCGCGACCACCGTGAACATGTTGGCAGCCGCGTCTGGTCCGTTTACCAACAGGCCACCACGCACTTCGAATTAGTTATCCTACTGTCCTTTTCTTAAATTCCGTGCCATCTCGTCTGTTCAGTCACTTCCCGATACGTCCCGTCCTTTCTTTTCATTAACCATCCCGCCTTACATCGTGCATTTACATTTCGTTCTATCAAATCTGTCAGCTATCCCAGTCCTCTCCCCTACCTCCCACTCTATTATATCCCGTTTCTCCATATCCAAATAGTGTGCCTTATACATTTTTGACATTAAACACTTTAGCGATTTTGATTATCCATGCAATATTCCATCCCTTATTTCACCCCCACTATGCTGGTTTTCCAAAAATATTACGCCATTACTTTTTGTTTGTTACGTGTGAATATTATTTAATATACTCTTTAGTTTATAAAAATTAAATTTCTGAACGTATGCATAAATATTTGACAACCAATTTAAATGTCAACCACTTTTTATTACTGTCATTAATTTACAACTTTAAAATCTAAAATACGCCATTAATCGAATATTGTGGATATATGTTGTCGATTCGAAACCTTTATTTAAATACGTTATTTAATTTGAGGGAAGAGTTTACCGTATCGACGGTATGAACATTAAATGTTTGACAGTTACAAACCCATGAACATTTTGTATGGCAAAATGTTTTTTCCTTTATTTTATACTTTCGTCAATTTAATCGAGATAAAAACTATCTCACCCTGTAAGTTGGAACAAATAACACATATCTACAAAATTTCATTATAATCAGTTGAGTGGTTTAGGAGCCCATCGCGTACAAACAACGTGACACGTGAATTATATATATTAAGATAAATAACTAAATGGGTGAAAACCACGATCGTGATAATCATACGATGAATGATGAGTGAATGATGGATATCTTGTAGCGTTTGATATCTGAGGTTGCAACCTCTTCTATTTTACCATTGTGAATTTTGAGAATCTTTTATAGGATTTACGATACAATTGATTTTAAATCTACATAGGTGCATAAATACTTGGAGCTGATAAACTAATCGACTTGGCTAAGGTTGCAGGAAGTCGGTGGATGCAGGCCGCTATCAACGGTGATTCGATGTTCGATATGGTGATCTTTGGGGGAGGCCTATATTTCTGTAGCTTCTGATAATGATGATAAACTAATGTTTTTACACCATATATAATGATAGATTGAAGCCACTAGTCTATTGCGCTCTGGCTATCATTCAAATGGGAAGTAAAAGCATGTTTTTTTTAATCAATACCTCAGGATTCTCTTTTCTTCCTAGATTCTTAGTAGACAACTTAGATATCACTTATGACTGCCGTATTAAAGCTGGCTTTTAAGAGAATAGATTGTTTATTTACATTCAAATGTTGTTTACTACATGATAATACCACATACAAATGAGTTATAATTTACTCTCTAGCTATATACCTATAGCTACTGCAATGTTTTTATCTGGCCATTGCTATTAATATTTATGAAAGCCGTCTAGGTAAATTCTTTCAAATGTCACACCTGTCACCTGACATAGCTTCACCAGATGAAACGGTCCAAACCCATTTGCGGTAACAGAATTAATTTGTACCCGTATACCTGCTGTAATACTTGCAAATGATTGCGAATCAGGATGAAACATTTACGCTAGGTCAAGGCTGATCGGCGACATTTGTAAATACTTTCACTCGTCCGTCTTCAAGAACAAATCTCTTTATTTTTTGATCTACTGCATCTTAAAAAGCTTCATTCCATAATTATTTCTCTATTTTGATATACGCATACAAGAGCAGTCAAAAACCCAACACGTGATAAGTTTCTAAATGCCTACAAATAAACCTTGAGCGATCACCATCATTCAAAACAGATTTTCCTGACACATAGCAAATATTTTAAATCAAATGATATGTTAATCTGACTCAAAGAAAACAGTCATAAAACACAGTGACATCAGCTAACATTGGACGATGTCCTCAGGGTTATTTGCCCCATGGCAGTTGACACTTATCTCACAAAAACAAACTCGACCCGAGAGATATGAGTCTCGCCCTATGTAGGTCTGGCCAGTTCAATAAATTATACATATGTGATCGCACAATATTATCCCATTTCAAAATTACAGAAAAGGAGAGAGACAACAAATTAATAACGATTAAAGGTAGCATAACCATATGTCAATCGATTTAGGAGTTAGGAATCAAAGAAAATATAAACGTAGTGGACGTTATAAGAAATTAGTAAAAAATATTAGCAAAACTACTTTGAATTATGAAGGTACATTTGTAAGTTAGCAAACTTACGTCATTAGCGTCACTCAACAAATTTACTAAAATTCAACCTTCTGCCTAGTGGCAATAAGCCTATGTAGAGAAATAGAGATCTAACCCTAAACCAGCCAAATATAGTTCTTAATGAAAACTTCCAATTATGCATCAACCAAATATGTTTATAAATATTTTGAAGATAATTTCGTCAGATTTTTTTGCTTTGATTAAATTGATTAATTTTTTTGCCAGTAACGCAATGGCTTTGTAAATGTGGATTTTATCTACGATGACGCGTGGAGGTGTGAGTGCTACGTCAGTTAAGGCGACGCCAGATAATTTTATGCTTCATATACGCATTTCCATATCAGATAAGATTAAATAAAGCTGATGGAAGGGTAAAAATAAATAATGACCTACTATCGACTGATAGCAGAATATTAGTGACACACTTACGCCTCAAGGGATCTATTTGTAATAAATTCACATAAAGCATTTTCAAACGGAGAACAAGGGTTACCGACCGGTCGCTGGGGCCGAAAGGTTCAAGAGTGAAGGCCATATATCGGTAAGCAAAATATCGGATAACCGCCTACAAGGTGGAAGCACGACTTGGCTAAGGTTACAGGAAGTTGCTGGATGCAGGCCGCTTCCGACAGGTCGATTTGGAGATCCTTGGGGGAGGCCTATGGTCAGCAGTTGACTTTCTGTGGCTAAAATGACGATGAAAGCATTTTCGTGATATGTAAATTGTTTGATGAGATGGTTAAATTCAAAATTCTGACATGATATCTCGATTAAGTATATCCATGTATATTTGTGCATTTTGCGAACGATTCTCTTAATACAAATCATGATGATCTTTGAAATTATGATTAAGTATGAATAACTATTTAGTTAGTCATGTCAGGCATTATTCAGCGTGAATGTTGTAATAAGATTAATTTTAAATTATCTGTATCTGTATCAACCCATAGTCGTCCCACTTCAGGACAGGGGCCTCCTCTACTATCGAGGATACTATCGAGAGGGGGTAGGTCATATAGTCCACTACGCTGGCCTAGTACAGGGTGGCGGACTTTACATATCGTAGATTCATTCATTACATTTTTTTATTAATTCTAACAAATCGCCAATGTATATGCAGGTTTCCTCGCGACGTTTCCTTCGTCGTGATATTGCGTGGTGATTGACTTTCAGTACACATGTCTGTATGACTGCGAAAACCCCAGGTGATCCTGAGATTTGAACCCACGATGTTACCATCGTCATCTGATCTATTACCAACAAGTCACCTCGTACATTATTTTAATTTAACTTATTTAAATTTTAAAACTTTCGCGTAAATCTATGAACAATGTAGCATTGCGTAAATCTAAGAAACCAGTAATACCTAATGTTTTAAACTGTGTTGTATGGGCATGACATCATGTTTTTATGAAGTGTCAATATTTTCGCACCATTATACAACATAGACCTTCTGTAAATAATTCTAAAACAAATCAGGGCACAGCGAATTCAGCTAATGGTAAGGTTAACAACATACTTAAACTTTTTATTGACAATGCTTCGTTTATTCCAATTGAAGAGCACTAGAAACGTGCTCCTGCTTAATTCACAGAAACTGTTCCATATTGTGTAACAGGTCTATTTGCAGACGCAAACGCAATATTTCTATGGGTTTCATTGACGGAAGTTACAGTCGGCCTTGATACAATGCGTAGTCAAATCGACGATCAAAACAATTTTTATTTTTGTGCTAGTTATATTCGGCCTTTGCGGTAGTAATATTTCTATCTGGTTCGAAGAAAGTGCGTAATATTTTAAATGTTTAGTCATGCGATGTTATTGCAGATCGTGACAAAAGTGTGATATATAAAATACGAAATCTCTTTACGAAAACAAGAGACGTGGTTGAAATGAAATTAATAAAGAATTACATATTTTAATGAAGAAAAATATTTATTATGTCAGAAAAAGTCAACAAGCTATCACCCAAATTTTAAATGTAGGATATATCAGTTTTTAATGCATATTAATTAGACAATCTTTCATCTCGGAGCATCGAAAAATATAATAAACAAAAGCGTGGTTATTTTAGTTCTTGTAGCGATTAAGACGCGGCCACAAAATATATCAAAGTGAATTTACGTCCGGGCTCAAAGACGCATTAATGCATGATAAAATACAGAGTACAAATCAATGAAACTAGATTTGATAAAACATCACTCTTGAAAGCTGCAACGTCCCTTTGACTTGTGATAATAATGACCTGGAGCACTTCACAGGAGCACCTTGCGACACTTATTGAAGTCCAACACATCATTTATACATATTTACACACTAATTTCGTGCAAAGGTTATCTCATACACTAACAAGTTTATTTTTATATAGCCGGTAATTAGCTGTTCTACTGAAACTGGATCGATCTGGGTATTATTAGACCGTTCAACCGTATAGTGATAAAAATTAAAAGCTAATTTCTAGGATGTGCCCGGTATGGCGATAGGGATAGCCCCTATCACAACGTGGGACGAAACACAAAAGGCGAAATGTGGGGTGTCCTGGTGTCGCTGCCTACCCATTCTGGGAAAAAGGCGTGAGTTTATGTATGTTCAGTATGATTTCCGATGGAATTATTACAGATGAATACTTTATAAGGAAGCAGGGTGTAATAGAGATTATCAAAACAAATAATAAAAAAAAAAACAGAGAACCCCGAGATTATTTCATTGACATGGTGAATTGTGGAGGCCTTTATAAATAAAACTCATCATAAAATTAATTAAGTGTGTGCCCGACACGGCTGCCGACACGCTCACGGCGGTCTCGGGTTGGAATCGCAGGGCACTCCTCTGACTTTTTGGAGTCATGAGTATATTGATAGTCAATCACCATGCACTTTACGAGGAAAACATTGTGAGGAAACCTGCATACCATAACGATTTTTTAGAATTTCTATGGTATGTGAAGGCCAGCGTGATGGAATATAATATGTCCTAACCACTTTCCACCGTACTCTCGATTGTAGAAGAGACCCGTGCCCTGAAGTGAGACGTATTGAGCTGATACAGTATAAAATAAATTCAAAACGACATAGGGGGCCAGTAAATATGTAACCATATTAAGATTTAATCAAGGCATTAGAAAACGAAATAAACAATTAACAAATGTTTTCAATACATTCTTAATGACGATTATTGTTATTATTTGCAGTGAAAACAATCAGTTTCAATGTCAGCGGGTTAATACTTGCAAGTGTGTAGTCATCGAAGATCATTCGCTTGAGGGCCAGGTGTTTGTACCTGATTAGTTAGAGGTCGTTACAAACTTTGTAAAAATCACAATCTGCTTCTATTGAATGTTGTATTTTATATACACATACATACATAAACTCATACCTTTTATCCCAGTCCCTACCCAAGGCAGAGGTACTAGAATGGCTCACATTTCGACGGTTCATTTTCGGTTGCATTTTTAGAATCATTTTAAGTGCATCAAAGACAAAAAAATATACATAAATTATTTATCTAACTGTATCTGTATTTATATAAGCCCATATCGTACTGCAGGGCAAAGGCCTCCTCTACAATCGAAAATAGGATTGAGAGTGGTTGGGCCTTATAATCCACCACGCTAGCCTAGTGTGGGTTGGAATTAAACTGATTCATATATCGAACACTTTCGACAAAATATGTTTTTGATACATTCAATCTATTGCTAGGTTTATTGTAACGGGCTTATTAGTAGACAATTTTTATAAATATTCGATTACCATAACAGACTTATGACATGTTGTCCTTATCCAACAACTTTTGAATTCAGTATAAGCGAAGAAGACAATATTCAATAGCTAAAACAGGATTTCAAACTGTATATGAATGAGTTCTTTGTTGTTCTAGTGTAGTAGTTAAACAACCAAGGCTTCCATAAAACAGTGGTACAATGATTTTATCTTTAATATAGTGCCCAGATCTTATGTTAGACAGAGTAATTGTGACAATTCAAGGTCTTCTCCTTCAGTGTTCTTAATAAAAACTCGTAAGAGTGTCTTGTAATAACCAAAGACTATGGGTCAAAGTCTCCAACATAAATACCGCCTGATACTTAAATGTAAGAGTTTGAGTGGCTCTCTAAAAGGTGTAAATATATCCATAGTCATAAGAAGAAATGCGTCTATATTGAACTCATGTGTTGCAACAATAACAAGTATTTTATTATTTATTTGCGATAAAAGTGTTGATAGCTTAGGCTTTGACTATATTGAGGTTATAATAATACTGACTGTATTCCATGTACTTAAACTACTAACTTACTTTCTTCTTCATCAGTGCCCTAAATGTTTTGTTGATTGATGACCAATCCTGCTGTGTTCCAAGTTCAAGAACATCGTAGCCAAATTAACTACTGGACAGGATCAGGATGGCGAACGCAGTGAAATGCCAAGCATTGCTTCACTGTCAGGATAATAGCATGCTCATCTCGCCATTTTTCACAATAAAAAAACGAATGTCTTGTGACAATTTAAAGTCAGTATCAGTATCATTCATTACATTTGTATAAACATAATTCGTGAGCAATTTCAAATATATTTAGTTCTAATTGAGATGCTAGTAGCAATTTTCCTTTTTGACAGTACAAATAAAGAAGATATCAAACTAAAGATCAACTTAAAAATAGTTTTTCTCTAACTTTCGGTAACAGCATTGAAAAGCTTCCTTGATTCTATTACAACCTCGTGTTAAAAGATATGAAGCAGATATTTTCTCTTGTCGTTGTTATATTCCTGTCCGGTTGCCAAGCGTAAGAGCATCGCCCCAATCACATTGTAAAGGTCACCGGGTTATCAATTGACAAAAAGAAAAGAAAACTATCTAATTTTGATATCAGTCCGTAAGGGTCTCATAACAAACCACACATGCCTTTTTTAGGATTGAATGCATTTTTAGATTCAGACACACTAGACAAAGGTTTCAAATTTTAGTGAAGATCTCAGAGGTATCCAGATCTCCTCCTAAAATTATCCTTAAAGTGAGATGAGCGATAATTAACTAAAATTACCGATATAATGATGCAAAATTGAAAAGTATCGAGACGTAACGGAAATGCTGTGATTCTCACGTAGGGTTAAATATAAGGCGGAACCTTGATTTAACCAGTTATTTCGGGAACAGTAGCGCCAACAGATACACCGGCGTTTGCCAATTGTGTTAATATAAGATTGCTGTAATAATTTGATACATTCTTTACGAGGATACCTGTTGGGTCAAAACCACTTGTAATGTATTTTTAAGTATACCTTGAGATTAATAATGACGTACATGGAAATGAATGTATACGATACGACCGCTCATGGAGAGTAGAAAAACCAAACAAAACCGTGAATTACAATGCTTGGCATTCCACTGCGCTCGCCATCTTGAGACGTATGATGTTAAGCCTCATTATGCAAAGTAATTGCTCTTGCTATAATGTCAAAATTTTCTAAAGTAATGGCTGCACAAATTTTGATAATATTTCATCAGAAGCCAAAGAACGGGGTTAAGAATTAGATATACCGATGACTAAGACTTGATCAAGCGTAAAACAATGCATCTGAGATAATGGATGGCACAAATGTAATGAAGTCTTTAGATAATATTGTTTAAGGCTATTGTCAAGTATATTAAACAACAGAGAACTAAGTGGGGTTAATAAACCTTTTCCAAACGAGAATGAAGTTGTTAAAAGCCTGCCCATAATTAATTCTGACTCTGCAGATATTTTAAGCTTTTAGTGCACGACGACACATTCACGCATATAATCAGCCTTGAAATAGTCTTTTGACATTATCCATAGTGACTCCAGAGATCAATTTTATGTTTTCCGATCATGCATTTAAATTTCCATAATTCCGGTAGAAATATCAAGAAACAGCGTACTACCGACAGTGTTTAGAGCTTTGTCGAGAATAGGTTACACAATAATTATAGTTTAATTGCAATTACAGTAGACATGAGCGCAGCTAGATCGTCTGTTGCATCACACCGTGCTCTCTCCAATTCACAGCGGCGGGATCGAAATAAACCAGTCCAAATATGAAAATACACACGCCTGATCATGTACAATTTATTTCTGTTCCAGAGATCTGTTCGCTCCCGCTAACTTTTACTTTGTACTTCAAATGGTTCCTTTCCACGTGGTGACTGAAGTATTTCAGTACTACTGATTTACAAAGTTGTAGCTGTTGAACTTTAATCAGTTCTCTAAATTTTAATAAATCTATTTAAAGATTCCTACTTTTGATTCTCACATTTACACTTTCCAATACTTTCTTTGCATTCTCTGTTTTCTGAGGAGTAGTTTTAAAGTAATAGTGTTTTAGTACTTGTAATACTATCATGATATAAGGGCATTT
Organism: Hyles euphorbiae; assembly: GCA_023078785.2. NCBI lineage: Eukaryota > Metazoa > Arthropoda > Insecta > Lepidoptera > Sphingidae > Hyles > Hyles euphorbiae. Next base: position 13,298,012 of record CM041044.1, on the reverse strand, counting down.
ATCCTTATTAGAGATTTTTGAGAAATATACTTCTTTCCCTCCCTCAAAATTTTGATAACTAGGCTAGAAAGCACATCTTAGGAGGTAAATTGTGTAAGAGCTGAATTATCACAACCATGAGGCTAAGTGAGTTGATTATATGCGTAACTCTTTATAAACAAGTTAACAGTTATAAAACTACTACAAAATGTAAAATACATACGTAAAGTAAAATTCCCCAATTTATATGGCATCGTTTTATCAGAATGTGTTCGGTTATCGGCACATAGTACGCAGTTGCCTTTCCTGTTCTGATAAAAACTAGTCGGGTTGCATTTTTGTTTTAGTTTTTAACATAATTTAGAATTTAGAATGTTTGGATTTTTCGAGTGGTGATAAAAATTCTTCACACCAAATCTTGTGTGACGAGACGAAATCTCTGTGTAGATAGATAGCATCGGCCCATTTAGGTACTTCAAATATACGAATAAAACTTTAAAATCTATCAGATCTTATCTTGAATACCGTGGGATCTGCACAATGTAATTTTTCATGCACGTATGCAGAATTATTTGAATTTGCAGAATTATTATAACTTGGGATTTGCTGATTGTCCTATTCAAACCTTTCAGTAAAATGCCTTCTTTTGAGCAAGTCATGTTTAGAAAATAAACAGTAAATTTAAAAATATACATGAATAAACCACTTGACCACACCTTACTTCCCTAATAATCCTTACATCACAAGTATTAGTCAATATCAAGGTTTTAATTAATTCACCAATGGCTTTTTTTTTCACTGCACATTTAATTTATATTCAGCCACGCGCAAAGCAATCTTTTCACATCAATTTCATGCAAATATGTAACCATTCTAATCCTTACACACATAGTAAATATTATTTCGTTGACAAACTGATACCGGTATTTGCTTTAATGAAATTCACGAATCTTGCATCTACGTCATTGGTTAATTTCGTTGTTTCCTTATTATGTGCGTGTAGAATCGCATTAAAGGACCTGGACAGTTTCTGCCTAGTTACTTTTTATCATGTACAAAAACAAGGCAATAATTGAATGAATATAAAAAATCAACTATTAATTTAAGAATATGTCATATTTCTGTAGAAGTTTAGGGAGTAAAATAAAGTTTAATAAGATTTTGCATTGATACCTACCCATTTCCGCCATTGTTCGCCCCGCATAAACGTTTCGTTCGCAGTAAAGCAGGTGTAGGAAAAAGATAATAACTTTTTCTAAAATATTCCTAAAAATAATCTATAAGTAGGTAATAAGTCATAATAATTAACAATATTAAATATATATATAAAGCAATGTTTGCCATATATACTTACACATATATTCTTCCCATTTTTACACATTTTCATTGCAGCAACTAAACGCTGAAGTAAAATACTTGACTAGTACTACTTGGTCTGTGTACTTGACACTTGACAGTTGCTCGACAGGAACCATGCTTTGTTTATATTATGATACAATTAAAATACGCCTCCGTGTATATTTTGTGCTTAAAAAAATACACACGGAGTGTGTGGAACTCATGAATAAAAACAATTAATTATATACGTCCCACTGCAGGGCACGGGCGTGTTTTTTATGTATTTTATTGTATTATTTAACTTGTAAAATAATAGTTTCTTTAAATTCCAAATTATTTATATATAGATAAATTATTTATGTGAACGTATTTTTATTCGATTCAATAAATTGACAGATAACCTACAAAACCTAACCTAAAAATAAGACGTGTTTTTGTAAATATCTAAAAACTCTGAACTTCCTAGGCTTTGTAACTTTTGTGTAATAATCTTGGAACAAACCTTACCCCAACAATGCAAAACTCATTGATGTAGACGAGATTCGAAGTACTAGGCACAGCGCCATACAAAAACTGGCCATGTCCTTTTAACGGCGTGGTATTTCGCGGCCGCCCTATCAGATTATTTGCAATGAAAAGGTTTGTGGTAATGACGACGCAAGATTTTGATTAGAATTTAAAAAAAATACAATGTATCGGAAAATACCTTAAATTTTTTACATGATTGCAGACACGTAATCCAAAGCAATATTTGTATGACTCATAAATTCATTTACGTTTTATTAATAGCATACACACAATTGGATTCTACGTTTTCCTTTTTCGTATATCTGTATCAGCCCATATGTCTTACTGCAGGGCACGGGCCTCCTCTACAATTGACAGTACGATTGAGAGTGGTTGGGCCATACAGTCCACCACGCTGATCTAGTGCGGAATGGCGGACTTACATACCATAGAATTTTTTATAAATTGCTATGGTATGCAGGTATCCTCACGATGTTTTCGTATATGACAAAGCATTAAAAAAATCGAACATATGTAGTAACAGCGTCCACGTGTACATTCATAAAGGCTAACGTATAGGTGTTACATCTACAAGATAATCTTAGTCATCATTAATTGTTTAAGCAATTCACATCTTTTATGTAACCTCACGTGCCTATGTCGACTATGGACGGACGAAATATAAGATATTAGCATCTAAAAAGGAACAGTTTTGATTGGTGGTTCGGAATAATTCATTTTATGTGATAGAGCCATAATTCATTGTCTTTAATCTAGATCATGAAGATATGACTTAATCGAAAAATTGAATTTGCGGGCTTTTCTCAAGTAGAAAACAATGGTTCAGCCAAACTGGATGATTTCCAAATGGACATCAGTCAGGTGGTCATAAAAGTAACAGTAAATCATTTTTGAATATGCGTTATGGTCATGTTTCGCTGATTCTATTTAAATATGGATACGAGTATACAGTTATAGCAATGCTAATATGTTTCTTTGGTTTGTTTCAGGTGAGAAAAGCAACATCAATAATTGGAAAGATACAGAATCAAGGTAGTAAAATGGTTGTACTGCAGAAAGCGGTTCAGAAAAATAAAGTTTGTGACAGTTGACCCTTTCTAGTGCATCAGCAAATGAGCTAGTGACTGAAAATTAGATGATTGCTGCGAATCCGGAATGTTTCTTGCATATCCTTGATAATACTTAAAGCCGCATAGTATTTTATGGGTTTGTTTAAAAAAAACCAAACTAAGTAAGATATTTTAAGCTGGAAGTATTATTTCAATTTGGTATATTTTAATACCCAATATTTTCCGGAGTAAAATAGGGTAGAGTAAAACTAACTTCAGTAATTTACGAAAATATTTCTTAACGAAATGCGCCATTTATGAGTGCAAGATTCCCAGTATTAGATGTATCATTGTTTGTAGTACACGCTTATTATCATTGTTTGATTGCATTGTTTATTTCCTGTACATTGATAATTGAATGCATACAATTACGTGCTAACATTTAAACAATACAATTATTCAATGCACCTTCTTTGTTTTCAATCACAGAATGCATTCAACGTATCTGTATCTGTATCTGTGTCAGCCCATATACGTCCCACTACAGGGCACGGGCCTCCTCTACAATCGACAGTGGTTAGGCCATATAGTCCACCACGCTGGCCTAGTGCGGGTTGGCGGACTTACATACCATAGAAATTATTATAAATCGCTATGGTATGCAGGTTTCCTCACGATGTTTTCCTTCACCGTTTTAGTGCGTGGTGATTGACTATCAATACACACATGACTCGAAAAAGTCAGAGGTGTGCTCTGGGATTCGAATCCGCGCCCACTGTGAACATGTTGGCAGACTAGTCCGTTTACCAACAGGTCACCACAATCACCATCACAAGCTGACAGTAGTTACAGCATCTAGCACAATATGTTGGTATATTAAATTGGAATGTTTGAATTATCTATATGTATCATGATAAAACAAATTACTTATTCTAACCCAACATGGTGAGACTAAAATGGAACCAATGAGGACCTGGTTGCACTTTTGCCTACGTCTTCTAAGAAAAAGTCGTGAAGTTTATGTATCTAAAATTGCTTATAACTAAAACTTTAAATAAAGAATCAATTTAGCACCCATGAATGTCCATGAAAACATTTAACACTAAACAATATTTAGTAAACATCCTTATAAATTAACACCTTCTTCGCAAATGAGGAAGAAAAACAAAGAATATCTTGAACTGACATTTTTGGTGAGCATTCATAAGAAATATGGGCAGCCCTGCGGTTAAGGAAAAATACTTTATTGACATGTTAACAAGTACTGAGAACCGCAGGTGTCCTGACTATTCATGCATATCAAAGCCCTAAATTACGGAACGCATAAAATTTCCAAGAAAGGATAGGTATCATTCAAAAATAGTCATATTATAATATGATACAAACGAAATGAAACGTAGTAGATCATTATGAATTGCAATAGGAAATGTTATATCTAACAATGTATTACTATACGTTATGCTATACGTTGATAATGAAGATAGTGATAATGGTCTTACACTACCACCATTTATACAGATTATATTTTTAAACAAAACGAATTAGAAAGTAATTGTTTTGATAGAAAGCTTTTTCAACAAAACCTACGAAACAAGGAATTATAGGTCCGCTACCCATATTTGTCACTGGAATTTAGGAGGAAGGAGGGGAGCAAAGATAAGTGTAAATGTATCTAAGGCAGTCATAAAATTTGATAACATTTAAGCTGTATTTAACAGGGTATTTATTTAGAATCTTATGGACATGCGAAAACACGACGTTACCTAATTTACGGAGTACATGATACAACAAAATTTTCCATGATGACGGATATTAAGGCCCGCATTTAATAATAATTATGTGTCATGGTGAAGTGAAAACAACTTCGCATCAAATAAGAGAAGTGCTATAAAAAAAGCCAAGAATAATTCATTCAATGACTTTTACTATTAATAGACATGCCACAATCGAGAGAATATCCAAGTTCTCTATCAAAGCTATTTCCCTCTATTTTTTTAAATAATAGACTGAAAAATATGTGTGCGACCTTCCCGTCAAACGAAGTATATCGATTAATAGTTTGTTTTCATTTTAACTGGCCTATTTCTATACGCAAATCGCGTGTTTTGCAAGGAGCTATCATTAGGTATAATGTGTTTGTTTACGTAAGAGAACTGTCACATGTATTTACATAAAAAAAGTTCGCGGAAACATATAAAATTAAATTATTGGCTAGCTCTATAGACGTAGTTAGTCGTTTCTGCTCATGTGATCAAATATATTTACAAATATTTTTTTGACGCATCGTCTTACGTAATTGGTTATTTCATTATTATTGGCGACGTACCTGATGATACTTCGCCTACCGCATTTCATCGACTTAAACATAAATATGGAAATAATACCTTGATAGTTAATCAGGCGTTTAAAAATAAAATACTAAAATTTTTAATGGTTTCAAAACTATGATTGAATTGAAAAGAAATAACAACTTAACAAGGGATTTTAGAAACCATAATGTAAAACTAAAACCAGACAAGTTAACTGACATTAACAGAGCAAGTAACCACAGGAAACATTCAACATCTCAAGGATGCCACAATTATTCTGTTTTGACATCTGGAATTATAAACGGAAAGCGACCATGGTACAATTGGTAGACCATTTGCGTATCAAGTTCAGTGACGCTCGCACAAATTACGATAATCGCGTATCGCAATTGATCGGTAAACAAGGCAATATGCATCGTTTAGACGCGTATCGATTGTGGTGACTTGTTTGACGTTACTGTTTGATGAATGTAAGTGATTTGTTTGATGAATTGTTTTAAGTTGATACAAATCTCATCATAGATTGAGGAATCGGCAATTTAGACGCAAAACAATCTGAGGAACATTGATTCAGCTATAGTAACAGAAAATGGAATGTTTCATGTTGATAATAATCTCATCGTTGATTGAGGAATCGGCAATTTGGACGCAAAACAATCTGGGGACAATTGATCTAGTTAGCTATAGTAACAGAAAATGGAATGTACAGCAAAACAGTAACTATTAACATAATTTTTGATTATAGTCTAGGAGAAATGTGCGGGTTTAAATGTAGCACTTTTTCGCCATAAATTTAATCTCATTTTAGTAGAGTAACGCGATTAACCACCAAACACTAAACAAACTAAAGTTAATTCAAGTGTTTTTAGTTCCACTTTAATACTTCCTATTGTTTAAATTGGTAAAAATTTTGCTTTTCAGTTATATTATTTTTAAATCCATTATTGCATAATATTAATTTGTAGTTTCATTTCCAATTTTCAGTTCCACAGACGTAAGATTAAAACAAAAGAATATAGAAAACTATAACTTTCTTATTCCTTTGTAGAATTATAATAGGCATAACAATTCAATATACATTGAAATTGAAAAACTATTGGCAGTATGCAATCTATTTGCAAAGTAAATATCGGAAGCCGTACACAGACTTTACCCTCAGCGACACTGGTTATGCAAATGTATTCAATGCGAATCAGAGGTTGGACATACATAATACAGTAATTTTTCGATATTTTTAAAATAGTTTAGAGACGTATAACTAACACTTAAGAATTTAAGGAGGTTTCCACTTCGTACGCTATTATCTTGAGTACAATATTAATCGACTTTGTACTAACTATCTGTTATGTATTTTAGTAAATTAATATTTATTGATCAGAGAGTAAAATTTAAAGGGCTTTTCAGTTTTATTTACAGCCTTTGTGTAATTTTTCGAATTCCATTTTGCCAATTTCTGCTGCAATAAAATTCAGTATACATATAACTAATACTTTTGTATCTATATACGTTAATATTGATTGCCTCGAAAAGAACTACGTTCAAAGAACGGATAATATTAAATAATTAATTAATGGTAACAAATATACCTTTGATGTATTTTCTACACTAATCGACTTATTAATAACAAAACACATAATATGTACTCTGCAACTTACTTAAGTATATTTGTTTCATAGAAAAACATATTTTTGCATAATAATGTAAATTACGAGTTTGTTTTTCAATCCTTGCGTATATTACGTGTGTTTTCCAGGCGATAATGTGTTAAAGCAAAATACTTGAATAAAGTAAAATTCTTCAGTGTTTACGCAATACATAGCAATAACTGAATTTTACAGCACGTGGATTGACTTTATCATTAGATACTATTACCCTTGTACATTTGGGAGAAGTTCTGTATCTTACGATTGGATGAGCTTATAGTAGATAAATATTGACACGACTTCTGGGATCTTCAGATGAAATTGTTTTATGATGGCGTCTATTTTTTGGTGGTGTAGTGTCCCTGATCAGCGTTGTGGTATCATTGTTTTCTAAATTCTACACTAGGAAATCCACAGTACTGTGTTGGTTGTATTAAAATAGATAATAACATTAGTAGCAAGGTCATGTACCTCTATATTCGCAGTTTCTTTCATTTCTTCATTTTATTTATAAACGTCATCGTTGTTTTTATTGTCTCTTTACCCTTTAATATTACTGTTTTAATATTTTTCACTATCTTTCCCTCCTGTTCTTTCAAATATTTCAATTTATATATCAGTTGGCACATTTTGACTTATGATATATTAAAATATTATTCGATTAGCGAAATAAATTTCAAAATAGACTGAGAGCTGTATTCCGGGTGCCTTGCACGTAAGCAGCCATGTGATTTTGTGACGTGGGTTCCAGAACCAATAATAACCAGGGTTATATGAAGGATTTCAGTTTAGATTTCAGTTTTATTTAGAGAGTTTGTTGTTGTGGAATTTTATTGCTTTCAGATCTGTCTGCGGTTGAGTATGTAAGAAAACTTCTGTGATGTGCTCATATTTCCTGTTGATGATAGAACAAAGGTTTTAGTCACAAATATAAATTAGTCAATGGGAACCAATGATTTTGAGACTTAAGTTATTTTGGGAATTTAACAAAGCGCTCTTACGCATTAGCGGCTAACATCGTCTAAAAACAACAATAGAATGAACATTTTCTCTGGTTTGACTAGTACTATTTACGATAAACGCAGTTTTATTAAGAAAAACGCCAGACACTGTTACTGAAACGAAGCGTCGCGAAATGCAAAAACATTTAGGTCAAACACACTCGAATGACATTACAGAATTCAAAACACACAATACTACGTATAATACGCAACAATTGAATGTCTCACGAAGGAAGTTTCAGGAATTCAGCGCGAGAAAGCAGAGGTATAAAGGAATATTCCATTCAAAAGGAACGTGAAAATTTCGCGTTACTAAGTAATAAAGCGCATATTTCTGTGTTTGCGAACTTGACCTTCGTACTGACGTCAGCAAGGCGCGCCCCCAAACACAAAAAAAGTGGAGTGTGACGTCAGAGCTGCGTCGGATGTTAGGCGTTTACAGTCTACGCCGTGGACTTTGGAATTCTTCAGGCGCCGGCAATAATTGATGAGATTCGATTTAAAATAGACGCGAGTTCTCCACGTGTATTGACGAGAGGATGCTGGCTTCGGTTATAAGGTTTATTGGCGTTTTCGTCTATTCATAATCAATCATCAACCGTGATGGGTTCCATTTCAGTAGGAAAGTTTTTTGGCTGTTTTTGATTTTGCTTCGCTTATATTTGAATTCGTTATGATCTTTCGACAAATTCTCTCACATGAGGAAATGCAAGCATTTTCGAAATTTACACCTGATATGCTTTGTAGCTCTTTAGGATAGTTAGGCATCATAACATGCATCATAGTCATACAACATAGGATATCGTTGGATGTGGATGTTTACAAAGCTTTCCACAACATGGTTGGTCGTGGCCTACATCATACCAATATGAGCATGAAAATTGTCCTGGATTATGAATGATGCATGAGTTTCGTCACAGCTGTTAATTAATGTAATATGGTGTAAATTTGTGCAATAAGGCACATGACCAGTACGTAAGCTTCAGCTAGTTACGTGACGTTTTGCATGTATCACACGGTTCTATGATAGAAAGGTGGTTAAACTTTCACCATTTCTTAGGAGTTATTCGTTGGATGCAGGCCGCATCCAACAAGCTCGCAGTGGAAATTATGGAGACCTATGGTTATCCGTGAACTTCCTAGAACTAAAGAAGAAATCTCAATGCATACCACTAGCCTACATGACTAACTGTACATACTGTACGTTTAAAATCTTTATAAAAAATCAGGAAAGCAAGTTTACGAAATCAATATTTTGTGACTTTTTCAACCGTTAAAGTGTTTGATAACTACGATATAGTTATTCAGATACTTACATACATACATAAACTCACATCTTTTTCCCAGACGGGGTAAGTAGGCAGAGGTGTTACCAGGACATCCAAATATCACCTTGTATGTTCAATCCCACGATGTGATAGAGGGCGAGCCTATCGCCATATCGGGCAAAAATTCCTGACTCCGGGCGGACAGTGAATAGAAGAACCCAATATCACTTGGTTCAACCCGAGTTATTCAGATATGACGCATAATTTCACCAATTTTCGCAAGGAAAGGGAAAATGCTACGCAGATACCGAACACTAATAATATTACGTAAGGATCTACTACGTACAAACTTTAAGTGGTGTTTCAATGTGTCATTTTGTTCAATGGAGCAAATCATTGCTGTAATATGTAGTAAACAGATCGAGATAAATGGCGCATATTGAGAGACGCTTATGTTCCGTAATAAACGAATATGGGTGATGTTGACGATAGTGACATTTAAATATTTTAAGTATTATCGTAGCTAAAGAACTTTATTGCATTGTAAAAGAACCAAACGATCACATGACGGAAATAAAGAAAACCCTGAAAAAGACAGCAAACGAATAAATTATAGAGAACGTAGCCTATAAAAAAAGCAATAAATTTCCGAAGTCAAGTCCAACTTTTTGTTATGGATAGCGATTAAAAAGGGTTAGTCCGAACTTGAAACCGAAATGATTGATATTCCAAGTATTATATTAATTTGATTAAGCAATTTAAAAACAAACAATTCCAGCATATTTATATTCAATTAATTCCGATGATAATATCTAATCACCTATGAGAACACAAAAACCGTCATAACGGAATGTAATCACATCGTGTCGTATTACCCAACATCTGTAGCCGGTTGGAATCACTTAAACTGTATTTATTGGATACATAGCTCGTATATTATGCGTGCGTTCATTCATACATGCATAAACTAACGCCTATTTCCCAGAAGGGGTAGGCAGAAGTACAACCATGACACTCATGTTCGGCGTGTATTTACCGTCCCATGATGAGATAGCAGGCGACCTATCGCCATATTCGGAGAAAAATTCCAGACACCAGGCTGATAATGAATAGAAAAAATCCATTATTACTTTGCCCGACCCGGGATTTGAACCCGAGATCACATTTTTGCTTTATTGTACAACTGCGCCACCGAGGCAGTCTAGATGCAAGAGGCAATGTGTGTTAATATACAGACTGTCTCATAGTACCCTTACATTATAAGAAATAATCACTAATTTCGGGTCTGGGCTTTATAGAACAAAACACCCCATTTGTACTTTCGACATGATATTATGCATATCTTACTGTGAGACAGTGTATAATAATTTCAAAATATTTTAATACATTTTTGTGTTTTAACTGGAATATTCTACGTATTATTTTTCTATGGATAAAGGGAAGACATAAATAGAATTGATGCGCACCGTACATAAAAAAAGAAACATAAAAAATAACGTAAAATAAAAGGAAAGCTTACAATGACAGGATTATAAAAATCACCTGACATAACAGAGATCCGAATGGAACTCACAAAGCCAAAGCACCACCTGTTAAAATCTCAAACACGAACCACTCGTGATGTACATATTAACATATTTTAACACCAACTTATTTTTAAGTCACGAAAATATACTTTGTAGTGTTAATTTTTATCGTATACTGGCGATATACTAAATGTCCGTGTCCGCCTGGGTGTAGACAAAAATGCAAATGTAATAGGATTCCAATGGTTCTGGAATCCTACTCAATTTTGAGGAGTTCTCCTCTTCAGGTTCGAAGATATTCATCAGATATTCACCATATTTTTATGGGACCGAATGACAAGCACCAACTTTCAATCAAAGAAATAATGATCAAAATCACCCAGTACAGAGATTTTAGGTAACAAACATAAAAAAATATATACATTCGAATTGAGAAGCTCTTCTTTTTTTTAAGTCGGTTAAAAACGAATAAAATGTCCTCGAATCTGCGATATTTTTAACTACTGCTTCCCTAATATAGGTCATAGCGTGATGTTATATACCTATAGCATTCCTCAATAAATGACTTATCCAACACAAACATATTTTTTCAAATCGAACGAGTAGTTAGTAGTTCCTGCGATTATAGGTAACAAACACACAAATTCGTCAGCTTTATATATAGTATAGGTTTACCGTTTATGTGAATAATATCACGTACATATTTAGTTTAGTTTTGGCGATCCGGTTCGGTATACGTAACTGGCTGCATCTGGTTTACCCACCTTGGCAGAAATAATAATAGTAAATATTATCTTTTGGCATTCAAATCATGTTATATAAGTATTTTTACTTTATACGTAAAAGTCTCGTGGTCAGTTCGAGGTTACGAAGTGGGGATAGTGTCGCCAGATGGTAATCATTAAAATATCTTCTCAAATAAGGTTTAATGTTGAATTCCGTGAGATCTACCGACATTAATTCTATAACTCTTGAAGATTTCTATAACTATCGGAACAGAGGGTCTGAATTTATGGTTTCTTATTAGCTGTACTATATCCTAAAGTGTGTGGTGGTCTGTTGGTAAACGGACCAAACGCGGCTTCCAACATGTTCATGGTGGTCGACGGTTTAAACCCCAGGGCACACCTCTGACTTTTCCGAGTTAAGTGTGTATTGATGTATAAGCTTTTGTAATAATCCAAATCAGAAACACGATATTGTCTGAGACAATCTTTTACACATTAATTGATTTCTAATTTTATTTTATTTTATTTGGGTGACTCACAGTTATCAATAGCAAACAAACATATTACAAATTGCATACAAAAGACAGCCAATTACGAGCTACCATAGCTACCGTTAATCGTCGATTTCTATATGTATTATGACTAATTTATAGACATAAAATAAACAATTTCAGTAAAACAATACGCACTGAAAGTAATCAACTGTGACACTACAAAATGTTGTTTACGCGACAATGTTATGGTCATTCATTATTCCAACGTTTAGTATAGTCATAAACGTCGGCAATAACGATATTCTATGTATTATATTTTTATTGAAGTCCGGCAAACGAGTGACATCTCTATACATACACAGTTTTAAAAGTTTCCAGTACTTACTCTGGTTATAATATCCTTGAAACCGAAACACAACAGCGCATTTACACTGCTGTTTGGCGGGAGAAATAGACATTGCGGTGGTACCTAGCCAGGCGGCCTTTCACATATGAGAGACCTACCACTGGTAAATAATTAATTTACTTGTCTCCTTCACTCAAACTGAATTCTAAAGTCGTTCGGGAAGGACAAACATAATTTAATTAAAACAGGTTTTAAAACTGTCTATGAATAAGGCCGTAGTTAAATTTCAAAGTTATACGTTACGTAGGTTTGTTTTTAAGTGAGGCAGAGACACGTTATTATTGATAGCCTCCGTGGCGCAGTTGGTTAGACGCCGGCTGTGAAACGTGAGGTTAGATTCCCGTATCACGATAAATATTTGTGTGATCCAAAGGTATTTTTTCGGGTCTGGATGTTTGTGAGACCGAAATTACATAAGACTCGATCTTAGTGTGGGGTCAGTACTATGTATGTGACTGTTGGGTGTAAATTATTTATTGCTGTTAAAATTCTGCAGTGCTCTGTGCATTTCGAGGTTTAATATAATACGATAAGCTCTCGTAGGCGCATCCGCCGATATGCGCTTAGCGTTCAAAATCAATGACCGAAGCCAGTCGCTACATTAGGATTGATTTCAAAAATAACCCGATCGACATAAGTCAAATGGGGGTGTGTCGATAAATCATTGTTCCGATTGGTCAATTATCGGAATCGATCCTTAAACAGCGACCAAAATCATCTATTAATATCGTCCGTTAGCCACCATTCTTCAAGCCTACCATCCATAAATACATTGGCATTGAAGATCATTGCTTGCGTCAAACGAAATTGTTATATATGAAATCTACCGTATACAGTTTGAGAGTCAAATCAGTTTTAACCGTTAAAGACAATGAGCTTCCTGGTGACGTCACTGACCCATGAGGTCAAGGTCGAAACCGCGCGATCGATGGTATGATGTGACGTAGTTAGTTGTTACCAAACATGTGCCGATAACGATAATATTGTATAAGATACTTTCCTATTACGAAACATGGTAATGAGAAAAGAATCATCAAACCCGAGTACAGGATGAGACTGATAATATATAGATATATTATTCTTTTACCTGTAGATTTTATACTGATAAGGTAAATTATAACTGGACCCTAATGTATCCAAAGACGCCATCTTAAAGTTATCAAATATTGGCATCTCAAAATTTTACTTCCTATATTCCGCCTTTCATTCAAGAAAATTTTATTGGTTTACGACATTATTTTGTATTTGATGCACATTATTCTATATTATCTATTATGCAATTCTAATATTAAACATATTAATCATTATAAATTCCAGTCACAATGTTAGTAATTGTCATAACAATTCAATGCAACAAGTTGTTCCAAAGGTTTGCACATGGAAATGATGATAAAACAATGTACTATACTATACATTACACTACTTTGCTGGATGTAGGAATGGCATTCCATTCAACGTAATATGCTAAGCAAATATTTTATTCTTCATTAATTAATTGCTGCTTTATCTTTCCATACATTTTCAGCGAAGACAAAATGTATTAAGCCCACATTAAATTGTGGTATGGCATTCAAGAGACACCGGCCAACAAAAAACGGCCCTCTGTTAATCATTTTCTAAAATTCAACCCATGGTTGTCTATTTGCAACTTTTAACACATTGCCTTTGAGTGAACCTCAATTGTACTTTCCATGTGTTTTATGTTCCATTCATACTCTTCTATTTGGACTAAATGGCCTAACCACTCTCAAGCGTGGAGAAGGCCCGGGCCCTGCAGTTGACTTTGGATGTGCAATAAAGTGAATATTAAGAAATAAGTAATAAGGACCATAGTTCTACAATAACCTATATTTAAGACCAAAAAGCTGTGACAGTCCCCTATTGACATTGATATCAGCGATCATTAAAGCTCTCGCAAGAGAAAATATTAACACAACAACAATCCAGAACTGTCTGGATCTCTGGAGGACGATTGGGAGAGCCAACCCCAAATAGAAATGGGAAAATTGCCAGAAGATGATGATGAATAGTCTGAATGGGCTTCGGTTGTTTGATGGCTATGGCAACATGATTACTGTACTATATTAGCCCATATATGTCCACTGCAGGGCACGGGCCTCCTCTACAAATGATACTATGGTTGAGAGTAGATAGGCCATTAAGTGCACCACCCACCACTAGTTCATATTGATATCCACAGCATATTTAGTTCTATATTCAGTGCATTGTAAACCAATGTTTCCGTAACCCACAGACCTTGGATAAAGCTAGAAACTACGATATGTAACACACCATTCAAGTTTATTATTATTACAATGTAATATGTTAAGTTATAGATAACATTTACAAATCTGCAAATCAGTGACGTTAATCGTGTTTATATACAAATGAGAATGCACATATACATAAGTAATACAAACCTTAAATAGAGATAGAAAAGCCTAATTTGAATTTTAACCACATTGATCTATTGTTCGCACAGAAAAAAGTATTTATTTCAAATCTTGTTGGTTATACAGGTGCAATAAATTGACTACAATGAACCTAATCATAAAATCAGTGAAATGTGAATTATTATTGGCAGACAATTTTATTAATTAATCTTGTGGTGGCAACATAATTATAACAGCGTCATAAATAAAATTGTTGAATAGAATAATATAAATTATTGACAAAATTAATTAACAAATGTATGTATTTATAACATATTTAAACATTTGGATTAAGTAAGTATCCATCTAAATATAAAACTAGAAAATGGATTGTCTTTAATGACATTGATGTTTGTAAACACACATTGAACAGCTTAGGAATCAAACCAGTTGTGATTTCGAAGTGAAATAACATGGTTTCAGTCACATGCGAGCTGGCATGACGTGCGCACGTATATAAATGTGCGTAACTGTGGTGTTTATACTAGAAATGTGAAAATTATGGTGGTCAATTGTGCTGTATATGTTTGTACAACCTTTTTAAAGTTTTGTGATTTGATTATTTAATTATTTTTAAATTGATTAATATTTATAATATATATTTATGAAAGGTGTTTCATATATTTTAATATTTTGTAATAAAAGTGATGTTAAGTTAAAACTTTTACATGTAATGGATATGTGAGTATTATAAAATGTTTTAATTAATTTAATTTTACAACTATTACAAAGTAGTTTATACATTATATACAAACGATTTAATATTACTGTGCGTACGTAATAAAAATAATGCTATTCTAGTCATTATCAGTAAGTGGAGAGGTTATCATAACTTAGAAATAAAAATGTGAGCTTATGTTTTAAAAATAGCTTAGATCATAAAAAATAGCAATAATAAGTTATATTCGATTCAGATAGGTAAATATTGCGCATATATCAAGACTTCTTGGAGTAATTGTTAACATTCTAACCTATAAAACTGATCAATTGTCACGAGTTTATTTCAAGCGATTTCTCGTTAATCTCCCGATTTATATCGCAAGATTATCTGAAATAGGTGTTTGGAATTATTTTTACAAATATAAGTAATGCTTGGTTTGTAAATACGTGTTAAAATACTCATTGGTAAAACTCACCTTCGACGTCATTTTTGAACTCTTGTTTCGACATTTTTACAGAAACACTAACATAATATCACATCCACTGACACAGAAATGCTTATTCACACATAAAAATTACAAATAAGGACATAAAAACAGAAAACTGTAATTCACTATCAGCTGTTTTTGTAAACAATTCTATTACTTTGACAATATATTTCGTATGGTTGGCAAACATGCACCTTGACGTAGAAACCCATAGACAATATCGCAAATTAAATTCTATGTTTCTTTTTTAAATTACGAATTTAATTTTTTGGGTCTACTGATTAGCTTTTAATATGAAAATTTAAATTTTTACCTCGTTTATAAATGAACTGAGTATCTAAGCTTCGATCTAATCGGTTTAGTATGTATATAAAGCTGTTGAAAACGCGTTCTGCTATAAGCGCGAGTCGCGTTTCTACACGCCGCGACGCAGCGACCATAGACATAAATTATCTGAATGTTGGCTGAAATGATGTCGCGCGTCGGCATTCTACGAAAGCTGGATTTGATTGATCGTGCTAGATCGTGCCAATTGTCACAATTTTACGTTTTGTTTGAATAAACGTGGTAATTTTAAAACTAATCAAGTTTGTGATGGTATTACGCGAAGCAAAATACTTAATTGTGCATATTTTTCCAGATGCTGACGAGAATGTGAGCTTATCGACGAAGGAAAAGGAAGAATATTTTTTGAAGAAGTTTACAGTAATAAAATATATTCACGATGTCTGCGGCTGTTGTTGAAAACGGTCAAAACATAAATGATGAAACGCGGTGAGTTAATTATTTTGTTTGAAATACGTAATAATTCGAGTATAACTCGTAGATAGGTTGTTTTATTTATTGTTTTTGTACGTCGTACACGCATCGACATATTTCTCAAGTGCGGGTAGTTCTCTAAACATTGTTTAATATTTACATTAGTTATCTTAAATTATTTTACCGTAAAAAGGTTATGAACTAATGGAATATCTTCATGCGCATGCATGCAAGCGTGTTAAAAAGTAGTCCCGGTTCCCGGCCAATCGCCTTAGCCGAAATCTCCCCTCCTATCGTTTACAGGGGGCCATCTTGTTTATTATGCGTGTAATGCATTAAGAGCGTATACACCTTGCGCGCAAAGTCAACTATAGGTATTTCTTCGTTAATTTCACGCACACATTAGCGACCAAAGCTGTGTGCGTAGAGCTGCCGCGTCGGCTATACAATCGGCTCAAACAACTTTGATCCGTGCGCTTCAAATATTCAATTGAAATGTAACTGTAATATAATATCATAAAAATATTTTATTTGCATTATAAGTAGACAAATATTAAAGAGCAAGTGTAGTGTAGTGCAAGCAAAGAATAATACAAATTTTGGATACTAATCATATTTTCGTTATTATTACATTGTTAAGTTGCATTCAAATCAGTGTTCAATCAGTAGACACTACGGACGTTTTATTAATCATTTCGCGTTCGAACACATAAATAGTGTTAGGGGCCTTACAACCCCTTACAATTACGAAATATATTTAATTTTATATTACAATACATAAAATAATTTAGCCTCGGAATTACATCCCATTATATTACCTGAAACATAATTTATACTCACTACAAAATCATTGTAGGTAATAAAAATAATTAAATATTTTACTACCAAAGTACTAAGATGTGGTAATCGCATTCCGCGCGTGGCTATTTTTACTACGCGCGGCATAATCGACTGCAGCCAGGCCGGAGCGACGAGCGATACGTCCTCCCTCTAGAAGGCCTTGCGGCGGTCTGATTTGATCCACGTCGGACAGCGTGTTTTATAGTGGTTTTTAAAATATTTGTAGAAAACATGAAAACTAATTTTGTTGAAATATAAAAATGGTAATTTATTGATAAGATGTTCTTCTATTGTAATATGCAATTGCTATAAAAAATTATGTACGATAAGTTGATGAAAAAAAATATATTCTTGACGAGAGTTTCTGAATAATTTCGCATTGTTTAAATTTTTATTTTTCAGGAACTAAACACAAAAAGATTATTTTTCTCAGCAAAATCCCTCCATAAGGGTCTTATTAGTCTGATAATATTTTTATTTTCATCTTATATTTAGTGGTTTCGGATATCTTAAGCTTCTAAATTGCCATTTAAAGCCTAAATAATGAAACTTGTGTTCAGTAATCCGTATAGTACTCACAAATTATCCATCAATCTATAATGTTTTCCACCAAAATCCCTAGATGACAACCTTTTCTAAAATTAGTAATAATTATTTTTCCTTTAAATTGTTTATTGGTGGCTATTAACTCATTTGAAAAGTCCTATTTTTAAGCCAAAAAGCGCGTGCAGGGTATAAACGCTCTTAACCATTTATTATTATTGTATATTATGGGTTATATGTGTTCCATGAAATATAAAAATCTGCCTCATTTTTCAATTTGGCAACAAACTAATGGCTGCTGCAGAACAACGAATTTTTCGTTGCGGCAGTTCTTCTTAAGGGAATGTTTCTAATAATTGTAATACCCTTTTTAGATATGCAATTTTACAATTTATTGAAATCAATAGAGTGCGTGGAGGCTTGTTGGTAAACGGACCGGACGTGGCCACCAACATGCTCACGGTGGTCGCGGGTTCAATTCCCAGGGTACACTTCTTTGAGAAATCATGTATACATTGATAGCCAATTAATCAGTTTACTGTGTATAATATTTATTGGCGTAGTTGTTTAGGCGCCGACATATGACATACTATAAATCAAGAGGCCGGGGTTCGATCGGGTGTGATTAAAAAATAAAAAGTCTCGTAGTATTTTACACCCACGAAAAAACTAGTTCTTACCTTAATCTATCATAACATTTTGTATGTGAAATTATGTGTATTTATTTATTATTTAATGCTTGTTTCAGAGGTCAAACGTACTACTTCCCTCGCAGCGGATCGTCCGCCACGCCATGGCAGAGGTTAAGCCTGTTTATGTCCATCTATTGGAAGTCCATCATAGTGGTCCTCACTCCGCTTGTGTTCCTGCCTATACCCATACTGAACGATGGACCGGTAAGCATTTATATTTATATTTTGTCGACTGAAACAAATGAAAAAAAAAACAAAAAAAATGTACCAAATCCGGCATAAAGTCCGTAAATATTAGTTTTCCTTCAATGTTGAACATTCGCGTAAAAAGAAACCATTACTTTTGATAATAATTTGTTGAATTGAAGTTTAAAAGCAATTTACGAATTGGTTTCTTGTTATAATGTGGATGTCTTGGTAGCACTTTTGCCTACCCCTTCTGGGAAAAGGGCGTGATTATATGTATGGGGTAACACCGTAATACAAGGATGGAAGGCGTAAGATCGTAAGCTTATATGTATATGTATTTTATGAGTGTACGGTGTACGGTGTAGTGTAGTTAAGTGCGTGGTGGCCTGTTGGTAAACGGACTAGACGCGACTGCCAACATGTTCACGGTGGTCGCGGGTACGAATCCCAGGGCACACGTCTGACTTGTCGGAGTCATGTGTGAATTAATAGTCAATCACCACGCACTAAAACGGTGAAGGAAAACATCGTGAGGAAACCAGCATACCATAGCGATTTATAAACATCTATGATACGTATGTATGTAAGTCCGCCAACCCGCACTAGGCCAGTGTGGTGGACTATATGGCCTAACCACTCTCAATCGTACTGTCGGTTGTAGAGGAGGCCCGTGCCCTGTAGTGGGACGTATATGGGCTGATACAGAACGATCTTAAGGTTACCGCTTATTAGACCCACCCGGCATCGCCTCGTCCCAGATGAAACACGGGTGGACTTCGCGTGGGCCACTCGGTGGCAACGCGTGGTCGATCAGAGCTTGTGAATTGTCAATGCACAACAACGCAACACAAGCATACAAACAACTAGTTATCACCGAGTGGTCCACGCGTGGACGGCGGGTATTCGGTGACGTTACGTAGTTGATTTTGTGAGCGTAAATCCATACAATTTGACAAAAAGTATATTAACCGCGCGAGGTGGTGCCGGGTGGGTCTTATGAGTACCTTTAGGGGGCGTCCATTAATTACGTGAGGTGCTAGGGTTCTATGTATGTATTAGTGATGTAACGAATGTTAGTTTTCTCACATTCGCGAATGCGAATGCGGATGCGAATATTCATATCTAACATTCGCGAATACGAATGCGAATGCGAATATTGTTTTTCAAATTTGGCGCGCAACATTTCGGGCCAACCATGTTTAATACGAACATTTATAGTCGAGCATGTCGAGCCGGCCCGTGCTTTCACAGGTTGAATGAACAAAGTCGTTAGAAATTATTTGTTTATTTTGTTTGAAGTTAATTTAGTATTTCTGTGTTAGTCTTTTATAATGGCAATGGCAATGGCTTTTATATGGCAATTATTTAGATAAATCTGTATCGTTAAGAGAAACTATGAAAATGATGTTGGATTCCAGCGAAAGCGAAGAAGAAACAGAAATTGATCCAATTCCAAACCCTATAGAAGTTTTAATAAAAAAATATATTGATGAATATGTGATGGACAAGCGCATTGAAAATGAAGAAGATCCTCTTCTATGGTGGAAGATTAATATAAAAAAATATGGTGTTCTCTCTCCGTTAGTCAGAGAATATTTAGCAACTCCACCCACAAGTGTGCCCAGTTAAAGAGTTTTCAGTGGAGCTGGATTACTTTATACACCACAACGAAACTAGCTGCATGGTGAAAGAGCCCCAAAATTATTATTTTTGAAATTTAACATTCCTTTACTTGAAGCCAAAAATAGTCAACTGTGTTAATAACATATTATCATTTAATTATCTTTAAAGTTTAAATCATAGAAACATAAAATAAATATAAGTATAGTAGAAAAAATATAATGAGTACAGTCAAAAGACTTACGAGACGTAGATATTATCAATATTATCATCATATTATCATCATCATCATATCAGCCACAGGAAGTCCACTGCTGAACATAGGCCTCCCCCAAGGATCTCCAAAATGACCTGTTGGAAGCGGCCTGCATCCAGCGACTTCCTGCTACCTTAGTCAGATCGTCCGTCCACCTTGTAGGCGGGTGTCCAATACTTCGCTTGCCTGTACGTGGCCTCCACTCGAGAACCTTTCGGCCCCAACGGCCATCGGTTCTACGAGCTATGTGCCCGGCCCACTGCCACTTCAACTTGCCAATCCTATGGGCTATGTCGGTAACCTTGGTTCTCCTACAGATCTCCTCATTTCTGATGCGATCTCGTAGGGAAACTCCGAGCATAGCCCGCTCCATGGCTCGTTGAGTGACTTTGAGCCTTTTAATGAGGCCCACAGTGAGAGGTCACGTCTCGGTGCCGTATGTCATCACTGGTAACACACAACTATCGAAGATTTTCGTTTTTAGGCACTGAGGTATATTGGACGAGAAGAGTTCGCGAAGTTTCCCGAACGCTGCCCAACCGAGTTGGATTCGACGATTGACCTCTCTCTTGAAGTTGGACCTGCCTAACCGGACCACTTGTCCTAAATATACATATTCGTCTACAACTTCGAGAGTCGAGCCCCCAACTCCAATGGGGGGGGCACAACATGGATATTCGACATGATCTTCGTTTTATCCATGTTCATTTTAAGACCCACCTGTTGGGAGACTCGATTAAGGTTTTCGAGCACTATGCTAAAGTTTTCCAGCGATTCTGCCAAGACTACAATATCGTCGGCAAATCGAAGGTGAGTAATATACTCGCCGTTGATGTTGATGCCGAATCCTTTCCACTGCAAGAGCTTGAAGGCGTTTTCCAGCGCGGCAGTGAACAGTTTCGGAGATATGACATCTCCCTATCTCACGCCTCTCTGTTCTAGGCTATTCCACTAGCCTTCGTGCTCTGATCTTGTACTCGGACCGACACGGTGGCGTTGTTGTATATACACCTCAACACTTCGATGTACCGATAGTCTATATGGCACCGCTGAAGAGACTGTAGCACAGCCCAGGTCTCGATCGAATCAAAGGCTTTCTCATAGTCCACAAACGCTAAACAAAGCGGCAAGTTATATTCCTCGGTTTTTTGTATAACCTCAATCAATAAAAATCAATATTATAAATAATTAAAAAATACGCTTATTATAATAGTTGTATTATTTATCCAGTACCATCAAAATTTGTATAAATTTCCTTTTTGTTTGTCAAAAACATTCGCCTAACATTCGCTTCGTTTCTTGCGAATACGAATGCGAATGCGAATGCCAAAAAATATGCGAATATTCGCGATTCGCGAATGCGAATGCGAACATTCGTTACATCACTAGTATGTATGTAATGAAACACAAGATATAATTCAAACTGATACTATATACTATTTTTTCATTATTTTCAGGCTTACAGATGCATGTATGTGGTCCTAATAATGGCTATATACTGGGTGTTGGAACTCCTGCCTCTGCCAGTTACCTCGATGTTGCCCATAGTCTTGTTCCCAACGATGGGTATCTTGGACTCGGACAAGACCTGTGCAGCTTACATGAAGGAGACTAACATGATGTTCATGGGAGGGTTGATGATTGCAGCCGGAGTCCAGCATTCGAAACTGCCTAAAAGGGTAGCGTTGTGGACTGTGCAGGTCGTTGGATGCTCGCATAGGAGGTGAGAAATTGTTTTATTATACTGGTTTTAAATGGAGTTGATGGTAAGCTCAGGGACTGATAAAGTATTCATAGTACGTATAGTGAATGAATGTGTTGTATGGTGAAGCGAAATATGTTTAGCAATCTGGTGTAGGCTACTATCTTCGACCAAAGCACAATTTTTTTAAAACTGTTAAAAAGACATAATTAAAGTTAAAGCCATTGATTTAAAAACTAAGGGTAGGCGATTCGAGTTTCAAAAAAACGTCCGTGAAAATCACACTTAAATAAATATTAAATTAATTTAATAGATTTCGTAAATGGTAAAAAAAAAATATCATCTTCATGTTTATTAAACTTCATGTCATAATACAAGCAAGAATTTTCAAAATCTTTACGAGGAACGGCTAATTTCAGTAACGCTCCACTAGAGATGACACCTTATGTCGGAACATTTTACGTGGTCTTCGCCCTGTACATCAGTGGCGTGCCTAGGGTTCTGGACTAGGGCAAGCCCAATATTTTTTTTAGATATTTTAATATGTATTGATTTAGAAGCAAATGGTATTAAGTCGGCAGACATAACATCTATACATACACATGTTGGAAGAGGTGCTACCAGGACACTCATGTTTCGCCTTGCATATTCCGCGCCATCATGTGATAGGAGGCGGGCCTATGCGATAATAATGAATCTTAAAAAAAACGACCCGGGATTCGAATCCGACACCTCAGGCACCGAGAAAATCCTACCGTTCAATCTCCGAATAGGATAAAAACCATTAAAATAACAGCTTTGTTTATCACTGATATGAAATCACCTATAACAATAAGTTGTTCCGTAAAAATCTAATAGATGGCGCGATTTGCACAGCCATCTAAATATTCCTAATATGCTGAAGGCATTACTTATTATTCGTTTTTAAATCAATTAATTAAATAAATATGTAACTTAAATCACTTTTGGAAATGCATCTGTAACTTTAAATTGCATTTTAATTGCAAAAGCATAGCTACAGCTACGTTGCCATATATAACTTCGCCGGCAGAAATTATTATTAATACATTCATGTTATGTTTCTTGTAATACAATTGATATAATTTCTATTGAAGGGATGAACTAATTTATTTTAAATATAAATCATTAAACTCCAAATAATGTAACACAAATCTTGGCGTTTGATAAACTATATGAAACACGATTGTTTAATAACCTATTTGAAGGGGAGAGCATGTTAAAATTAAAGAACGCACATAGTATATTAAAGCGAGTCGATAAAATGTATCTTGTGATATACCACGACTTTCACAATCCCAGCGTATTTTTCGCGCCAGTTTATTTACAATACACTTGAATAAATTTACCTTTCTAACGGCAATGAGTAGTTTCACCGTCACACTCGCACCATCATAGCAAAACAATACCACTCATTTTAGTATCAAAAAGTCTAAATATCAAAAACTAAACATTATCACTAAAAACAACTAATTTTTGAGAAATACTAACAATCACAGCTAACAATTGCAAAATGTCAAAATACATATGAAGTTAGTCGCAATTCGTACAGTATTGTCCATAAACGTAACATAAATATTACGACATACAATTATATTTTATTAAAAAGTACCTTCTTATTTGTAATAAAACTATAAAACCATATTAATAAAAATAAAAATAAATTTTAATAAATCATAATATTAAATAACAACGCGCCGACCATGAAACGTACGATGTTCATTCTAAAAAGCCGGGCATTTGGTGTAGTACAAATTGCTATACAAAATGTCTATACCTATACATTTGTAGTGCACTTCACTCGTGAGATCCCCATACAAATATCGAGTTTGCCAAAAGCCTCGTAAAAGCACACGAGAGAGAAAAGGATAGATATATTTTGCAATGTTGCTACTACGGGAGCGTGTGGAGCCAGCGGACTTCTTATTTTAATGTTATTAATATTTGAATGAATTTCGCGTGGCGCTTCGGCGCGACGCACCGTCGCAGGCGCTTTTAATAATAATAGTTTGGATTTTAGGCGCGCGACAGGACGACGACCTTTGCGCTCTCGACAGGACGCGGTAAATTCAAAATTTGTAAATGTTTTCTAATAAAATATGATTGTATTGTACGGAATAAAATGGTTTGTGTTTAGTATCGAGTATGTACGTATTAAGTAGGGCAAGCCGGGCTTTTGGGCTTCTATGGAAGTACCGCCACTGCTGTACATATATTTATTTCAATGGTTATAGGGATAAATTAAACGTGAATCACACAGTCAACAGTCAAGTCCTTAAAGGCAATTAAATTTTCAAGACGAGGACACATCACGGCAACATTTCTCAGTATTACATGATTCGCTCAAAACGAAATGGCTTTGAACTCGTTTTATTGTGACTGATGTTAATTGGTTTTCGCTGAAACCGGTTTTCGTGTTGTTTGTTTTTATATTACATTATATATAATAATAATAACACCCAACAGTCACATACATAGTCCTGACCCCACATTAAGATCGAGTCTTGTGTCGTGGGTATCGGGAACTACGAGAGACTTTTCGGTCTCACAAACACCCCGCACCGAGAGAAATATTTGTGGGCCGCACAAACATTTCTCTCGGTGCGGGGATCGAACCCGCGGCCTCTCGTTTCACAGGCGGCGTCTAACCAACTGCGCCACGGAGGCTGTCGATATATGTAATCGTTAATTAAACTCAAACTACAATGTCAATTCCATTGATATAGTGCCATTCTGTGAGCAATTAATAATTAAAATAGCGTGATTTTTCATATATTTCATATATTTCGTATATACTTTTTATGTACATACTACATACATACACCCAACAGTCACACCCTACAACAAGATCGAGACTTATGGCGTGGGTATCAAAAATTACGAGAGACGTTTCAGTCTCACAACTGGGTGTTTGTGAGACTGATAAGTCTCTCGTAGGTTCTGATACTCACGACACAAGACTCGATCTTAGTATGGGGTTAGGACTATGTATGTGACTGTTTGGTGTATCTATTTATTTTTCTATAAATATTTATCTAATTGTGTTTATTTTCAGGTTAAACTTCGGTCTGACTTTCGTGACGATGTTTATATCTATGTGGGTGTCGAACGCCGCTGCCACCACCATGATGGTACCCATCGTCGAGGCCATTCTTGAAGTTTTAGAACAGGTATGTAACAAACAACTTAAAAATACTCAAAATAATGACTTACTTCGACATAGGAATCACGGGTTTAAACCTAGGTCATGATGTATTTTTTCTGAACCACATCGTTTGAATCTACTAGATCTATATTGGAAATAAACGAAGAAATAAATAAAAATAATAAGTATTTAAACATTTTCCGTCAGTATATCGGGTTGCCATAAATATAAAGTCGATCTTAGCGCTCTCATTAACAACAGTTTTTATTTGCCAAACTATACTTGATCATACAGACAAAGAAGGAAGGAAAGACCAGGCCAAATTCTGAATATGGAGCAGAAAATAAATTCTTAATGACCGGGATATCGTTAGACAGAAAAAAAGAGTAGGATTTATCGATATTTAATATATGTATAATTTGCCTTGCAGCAAGGTCTCGGTGATGTCTTCACCAACAAAAAGAAGAACCCGTTACCGGAGAATGGAAAGGAAGTTAAACCAGCCAATGCGCCCAAGAACGTAGATGAAGAGTGAGTAATCTACTTTATATAAGAGCCTCCGTGGCGCAGTTGGTTAGACGCCGACTGTGAAATGAGAGGCCGAGCCCACGGCCTCCCCGCACCGAAAGAAATGTTTGTGCGGTCCACAAATATTTCTTTCGGCTTTGGGTTTATGTGAGGCCGAAAGGTATTTCTTAGTTCCTGATTAATTATTTATTTATATAAACATTTTCTGTAGGGTATTTCTAAAACATATTAAGATGCTTCGAACAGTATTCATAGATTTGCTAGGATTCGACAAGTAGGGCCATATTTGATTTAATTGCAAAATAAATTGATCTTGGTAAGTCTTTAGGCAGGTTTTGCCTTTTTTGCCCCATAAATTATGTTCTAACATAAATATCACTGCGGAAGATGTTTTTTATTTTATTT
The DNA here is from genome assembly GCA_023078785.2 of Hyles euphorbiae. NCBI lineage: Eukaryota > Metazoa > Arthropoda > Insecta > Lepidoptera > Sphingidae > Hyles > Hyles euphorbiae. The sequence continues at coordinate 13,271,466 of CM041044.1, read as the reverse complement.
AAATGAACGGCGAGACTACCGTTCGCCTGCTGGTAAGCGATACGGTCACTCATGAACAGTATCAAAACTAAAGAACACCTTGAATTACAAAGCGATGCGTGGCATTCCACTGCGCTCGCCATATTAGACACAAGATGTTAAGTTTCAATATGTCCAGTAGTTACTTTGTTCAGTTCTTATAGTTCTCATGGAAATATTCCTTATTTCAGGAGTCCAATGCCGAGCGACATCACGATCTGTTATTACCTGAGTATAGCGTACGCCTCGACTATCGGAGGCTGTGGTACACTCGTCGGAACAGCTACCAACTCTGCTTTCAAGGGCATCTTCGATTCGTGAGTATTGCATTTAATATTTACTTTATTTATTCAGGACAGCCAGTGTTTGTTTATAACATAGACTAATAAAGATATACATAAATAACTTAAGAGTAACAACACCCATTGAAGGTGGTCACAACTTGCACCGTATGTGATAAAACAATATCTATCTATATCAGCCCATATGCGTCCCACTGCAGGGCACGGGCCTCCTCTACAATCGACAGTACGATTGAGAGTGGTTAGGCCATATAGTCCACCACGCTGGCCTAGTGCGGGTTGGCGGACTTACATACCATAACATTTTTAATAAATTGCTATGGTATGCAGGTTTCCTCCCGATGTTTTCCTTCACCGTTTTAGTGCGTGGTGATTGATTATCAATACACACATGACTCCGAATAGTCAGAGGTGTGCCCTGGGATTCGAACCCGCGACCACCGTGAACATGTTGGCAGTTGCGTCTAGTCCGTGTAAAGAATATAAACAAAAAATAAAATAATGCTAATGATAATGTGTTTGTGTTGCAGCGAGTTCCCGGAGTACTCGAGTTCAGTGAATTTCTTCTGGTTCATGGCGTACAGCACGCCGCCCATGCTGCTCATGCAACTGCTCATCTGGGTCGCGCTGCAGGTCACGTTCATGGGCATGTTCAGGTATACTACCAACAATACCGCGTATATCAAGACTGCTACCGAAAACGAAGCCGAGTGGTAGCTTTAGTGACTACAAACATAATGCAACTAAAAATTTCACAAAGAAATGCGACATTTTTTTTTATCATGTTTTAAATATCATCATTTTTGGGTGGTAAATCCATAGATTTTGCTAAAATAATAATTTAAACTCTTTTATACCTTAGATTATTTATAAATAAAAGGGTATACACTATTATTTTAGGTAAAAAAATGTATTTACCGCCCAAATACGACCATATGAAAAAGAAACAAAAAAAAAACGTCGCTTTTTTTTCAATATGTTTTGTTGCATTGTGTTTGAAATCGCTTAAACTACCACCCGGCTTCGTTTTCGGTAGCAGTCTTGATATACCCTGTATTTATTTCACTATGTTATAGATGAACAAGAGGTAAGAAATATCTAGGGAAGTGGAAAGGAAACAGCAAAACTTTCACTTTATGTCGATCTTCTTTGAGACAATGGTACCCCGGAGGAGTCTGCCCATTCATGCTGAGTCATGATTGACAACAGTGTGACTCTATCACATCTAATATAAAAGCATGCTAGCAGTGGTAGCATAATTCTAGTATTAAATAATGTGTAATTACTTATACAATAAATAGTAAAACTTCCCAACATAACCAAAAAAAAAGTGGTATATTATTGTTAATATCTGCAAATGCAAATAGAACACTGCAAATGTACTAAGAGACTCGACTTGTCGTCAAATTTTTAGTTCTACATAGTCATTACATTACTGCATGTTATAAGATCGTTATGTTATATTAATATTTGAAGAGCTTCCATTCCTCTCAAATATTAATTCAAGTAAATAATGCATATGTATGTATAATTTTTTTAAATATGTGTTTATATATTTATAGACCAAACAGCGAGGCAGCCAAGAAAGTGAACCTGGCGTCCTCCGGCTCAGCGACTACAATGAAAGTGATCAAGGAACGATACAGGAACCTGGGACCCGCCACTTTCCACGAATGGGTTGGTTAAGTTTTTATTGAAATTTTAACCATGATTAATTTTATGATTGTTTGTGTCAATTTTTATATTTTAGCCTTAGTTTTGTGTAAAAATTATAATTAGTGTAAAATTGTTTAATTTAACATCATGTAAACGTTTTGGCATTCATCAAGCTGTTGATTGGTTTTACTACTGTTAGGTCGTATTGTAGCATGCTCGTCTCGTCATCAATAGCAATAAAAAATATTAAATTGATGTATTTTGTTTCAGTCTTCCGGTCTGCTGTTCATTTTCGCTGTGTTCCTGTACACCTTCAGAAGGCCCGGTTTCATGCCCGGTTGGGCGGACGTGCTTACCACCATGTTAGTATGAGAACCTATTACGTACATGCAACAGCTAGGGAATATTTAAATCAGCTTTGATAGCAAACACTTTAGAATTAGTTGAGGATAAAAATAATAACAGAATTAGCGTTTGTGGATCTAGTTTTAAGTATGCCAACATATTTGCAACAATTTGTTGTCAGATAACAATCCATATACTCCGCCAACCCGCACTAGGCCAGCGTGGTGGACTATATGGCCTAACCACTCTCAATCGTACTCTCGATTGTAGAGTAGGCCCGTGCCCTGCAGTGGGACGTATATGGGCTGATACAGATACGTCCCACTACAATCTACTGTCATCCTTTACAATCGAGAGTACGATTAAGAGGGTTAGGCCATATAGGCCATGTAGGACTCTACACTGGCCTAGTGCGGGTTGGTGGACTTTACATACGATAAAAATCATACAAATTCTCTATGGTATGCTGGTTTCCTCACTATGTTTTCCTTCACCGTTATAGTGCGTGATTCACTATCAATACATACATAAATCGGAAAAGTCAGAGGTGTGCCCTGGAATTTGAACCCGCGACCATCGTAACATGTTGTCCATTTACCAACAGGCCACCAAGCACTGCGATACTAATGATTTTTTGATTTGATTTGCAGGAAAGTGAAGGATGGTGTGACGTCAATGTTTATCGTGGTTTTGATGTTCATTCTTCCCATGTCTGTGGACTTTCTCAAGTTCTTCTCATCAAATTCCTCTTGTAAGTGACAAATTAAATACACTATATACACTATCGAATATCATAATGCCACAAACTAACGAGCATTGCAAGTTTACTGTATAAAATATAAAAAATATTGTGACAAAATTAGGCATTTCAAATAGTGACTACAATATGTAAAATTAATCTCTATATAACTTGGCCAAAAAGAGAGAGTTTTTAATGAGGGCGCTAAGATCGAATTAAATTTTATATGGCAACCCGATATACTGCGACAGAAAATGTTTAAATACTTGTTTTTTTTTATTTATTGTTGTTAACAGGGTCTTTGTTTATTTTACATCACGAAACAAACAAAGACCGTACGAAAATGCATAGAAATACTTATGTATAAAATTAATTAACGAACACAATGTCATTTTTAATAGTATTGCCATAAAAGATTTTCTTGCCAATGGGGTATTCCACCCTTTTTTGAAAAGTATTTTAATTTGTTCCTAAGGTAATAACAAACTATTAAAAAAAATATCAATTTTTTATTCGATCGGCAAGTCCCATAAAAATCGAATTGAAATTTAAATTTTAAATTTATGCGCGCAAATATATGAAAACGCTAGTCGCCATGTTCATACGTCACTCCACAAGTAAACATTTGTGTACCAACAACACTGCACTTAGTAAAGAGCGAATTATTTGCAATAAACATGAGTTACTCTAATTATCATTGGTGTATTGTTCCTGGATGTCGAAATACTAGTATAAAAACACCAAATAAGTTATGGATACAAATACCAACTGATGCTGAAAGAAGAAAAACGTGGTTAACACTTGCGAGAAGGGATCCAAACAAAATGTCTGAGAAATCTCTTCTGTATTTTTGTGACGATCACTTTGATGTAAGTATTTCGTCCGTTATTTACGGTATTTCCAAATATATTAGTTATTTACAAATTCAAAACTGCCATAGATATTTATTTACATGTAAAATATTTTCGGTATCTACTTAAATGTTTAGGTTGTTTAACAAAGTTGTTAATTTAGATTTTATGTTTCAGTTGGAAAACGATATGGAAAATTATGTACAATATAAAATAATGGGTTCAGTTAAAAGAATTCGAATGAAACCGCATTGCGTGCCATCCAGATTCGATTGCCAGTCAGATGGAAAACGCCCGTCGACCTCTGATGAACTAGGTTCTGCTGTTAAAAGACAAAGAATGTCTATAATTAGAGAGACTGAAAAGAGCTTTTTAGACGAAGATAACATCAAGAAATTGATATCTTGTACTGAAGGTAACTTTATTTAATTAAACAAATAAGTAATAATGGTCACAAAAGTTAAGTGTAAGATTTCAAGATCTAGCCTCTTTGTCCACAGTCGGCTTCTCAACTACCTAAACACAGCCTTTCAATATTCATTACACATATTCATGATATAGGTATTATATATTATACTCTCACTGTATTCCTAAAGAAAGGGACAGAAGTCCCAAGATTGTTTCTGCCCCAAGGCTAAATATCTTTATATTATTAACAGTTTATTATTCAGTTACAGATATACAAACAGAAATGGATGTTTCTCATCAAGGAAATAAACATCATAAAGCTGTTCAAACATTTCAACAACTGGAACATAAAGCAATGCAAGTAGCTCCAGTCCAGGAACACAAAGTAACTCAAGTTTGCCTGAAAGCAAAATACAGAAGTAGACAAGTGCAGGCTGGTGTAAAAAGTAAAGATAGTATAACATCACCTTTCAAGTTTACTATATCAACTGCAACTTCACCCTTAAAAATATCAGTGGAAAGTGCTTATAAATTACAACCTTCACCAACAGCTGTGCAAAGAAAATTACAATTCTTTGAGGAAAAATATGACAGTAATACATCATCCATCAATACACCATCAATAGCAGGATCTACAGTTGACTATAAACCCTCTCCACATACGCTATCTAGTCAATCCAAATCAACTTCAGAGGATAGCACACAAGAAAATTATAAAAAGGTTGATAAGATAAATCTGCGTAGTACATTAAACAACATAAAAAATAAACCCAAAGTATATATTGGACTTCAAAAACAACTGTATTTTCTTATTAATTTAATTAAGAAACATACCAATATTTCTGAGGAAAATATTTTACTTTGTTTAATGAAAATAAAATTAAATAAGACATTTACACAACTGGCTGATGATTTTGAATTATCAGTCTCTCAAGTTAGCAACATATTTTTTAACAAGATGCCTATGATTGTGAAAGTCCTTGCACCATTTATTAGGCAATTTTCTACTGAAACAATAAAACTAAATCTGCCTATAGCTTTTCGACATAGGTATAGCCATGTAACACACATCATTGATTGCTTGGAGATTGAAATACAAAAGCCTTCAAAGGCTATTTATCAGGCTTTAACCTGGTCTGAATATAAAAAAACTAATACAATTAAATATTTAATATCATGTACACCAGATGGTCTTGTTAATTTTGTATCTGCTGGCTATGCAGGAAGAATAAGTGATATTAATTTGCTTGAAGACTGTAAATTTTTAGAAAGTTTGCATCCAGGTGCAACTATTTTAGCTGACAGGGGATTTAAACACCTTGAATCTTATATGGCACAGAAAGGGTTTGTATTGATAAGACCTCCAAGTGTACCTGCTGGAAAGAAGCTGACCAAATTTGAAGTTCAACAGACAAAGCAAATAGCCAGTCTACGAATTCATGTTGAGAGAGTAATTCGAAGGCTCAGAGAATTTTCCATATTAAAAATGCATTCAGCAATAAACTCTAATTTAATTGGCATGTTAGATTATTGTATGATAGTAGCATGTGCCCTAATTAATTTACAGGATTCCCTTATAAAATAAATATATATTAATACATTGAAATATTGTTTTATTATATTACACTTCACCTATCTTCCCCCATAAACTATAATGATGAAGTTATCCAATGGTTGCATAAAACTGGCTTGATTTTAAAGTGTATAGATAGTATACAAATATAAGTAAAAAAACCTTTCACATCTGATTCTAGACTGCTTGGTAGGTTGTGTTCTATTTCCTTGTTTGCATGGCAAGGATAATAAAATTTGCATGTTATTGTAATAGTTCCTTTATAACTGTATCTGTGTATACAACAGGTATTAGAATTAAAAGCCTTTATGACAAAATACAGGTTTTATTTATAAATCAAGCTGTAACACTATTGTAAATACTAGGGTAAATATTTGTTTTCCAAAAAGAAACAACATTGTTTAATAATTGATTAATGTAGTGCTCATCATAATTAACCTTAATAATATTAACTTGAGCATTATTTTCAAAATCACTACTGGCAATGCAGAAGTAACTTTTATCTGCCATAGCACAATACATTTGTAACTGTATTTGTGCAAAATATCTTTTGGTAATTTTGCCTTCTTTATTTATATATGATTCAGCAGCTTTTTCAGTGGTTGGACACTTAATTTCAAATACAGTTTTACCATGAATTCCATCTGGTGAAGCAGCTACCATTGGAAATTTCTTGCTTATATATAATCCACAATTTTTTATAATAATTCCCAACTTTTGTTCAACAACTTTTTTTACTTGATTTTCTAATTTTCGGCCTCTAATCATTGCTGGTGTCTCTGGTGTTCTTGCCCCAAGGATAACTGCAACTAATGTGCCATCACCTGTTTGACAACGACTGACTTCGTAACATTTCGAAGCAGTTATTCGGCCATACCTAAGCTCATGCCATAAGCCACTTTTATATTGGTTCCGGGTTTCCCTTTCTGTATTTCTAATGGTATTATGATCAAAAATGTGTGAAATATTTTCTAAAAATTTGTCACAGTTATCAGCTTTATATTTGTAGATAAGGTTACGTAATGATAAATTTATTTTATCCTTAAATTCGGGCTCATGATTTAAATATTGACAAGTATTTATTTTTCTCCTTTTGCATTCTAAAACAAATTCATGCATTAATTCATTCTCTGGAACAACAGTCTCTGGCTTCCTTTTTGCCATATTTAATGCACGTAATATTTTAATTGAAGTCCCAACTTTGGCGAGATTGGACTTTCTCCAATAACACTCCACTGACGTACATGATGGCTCTTCAGTGCGGCGGTGCAACCACATTAGAAATGCCACTCCATGCTTACAGCCACCTTCGCTTGCAGGACAATCATGGCATCGAACGCTTGTTACCAATTCTTCTTCTTCATCCACAACAATTGTTGCTTCATAGGGCTTAGTTCGCACTTTGTGTTCGGGACACACTGTACATTTGATTGTACAAATGTCCCGTTCTCTTTTGAGTTGAACGAACCCTATTGCATCGTCTCCATAAGATTCCCTTCCAGATCTGTAAACAAACAACAAATTTGTAACCACTTTTATACCGACACTTAATGGATAATATAAAAAAATAGGACAATACTTACATCGACGTTTTAACATTCCGTAATTCGGCAGAACAAAAGTCTGGATTCAATACAAAGAATCTTGCTATCATTAACGTATTTATCCTGGGTAGGTTCCTACTGTCTGCTTTAACGAAACCGTCGTTCATTTTTATTTGTATAAATAACGTAACTAAGAATACTGTCACAACTTCTGTGTTTACTAATAGGTTAAAATGTTTACAATTGTTGCCTGGGTATTTACTAGTGAAATGACGTAGCGTAATGGCGGCTAGGCTTGGGCAAAAAATATCGATATATCAAAATATCGATATTTTTTCAGAAAAATATCGATATAAATTAGCGATATTTTTTCCCGCGATATATCAATTTTCGATATTTATTTTCAGATATCAAAATCGATATATTTTTAAGCTCTGCTGTCTGCTCATGCGTCACATCATGTTTTTGACCAATCCGATGTCTTAAATTTAGAAAATATGGGTGGGTCCTCCATCTGGTCCAGACATGAGAAATTATTAAATCTGAGCATAGGTTCCAAGCAGTAGCTCTGTGTCCCCAATGAACTGAAGCAGTATCACTTTTAGAAAGAAAATCTGATCCAATATAGCTGGGTAAATTGTCAACATTACACCCCGGTTCCCTCGGATATCGCTCAAAAATATTTGATTTGTCAAGCATCTTCAGTGTAATCTGAAAGAGTAACTTCAGTGGTAAATTTGGCTGTGCCAAATGATAGGAGCAGGTTAACAGGGGAACCCATCAAACAAAGAGTGCTCCTGATGTCAATATCAGACAAATGCTGGTTTGGATAATGTTTTTTTTTATTTTGTTTCTTTTTTATGTCGAGCAATTCGATTTTTTTTAAATAATAAAACTTATGTTGAAACAGGCCAGATGTGTATTTGCTTTAAAATTCCGATAATTTTGGCATTTTTTATAAATAATTGCAAATTGGGCGCAAAATATCGATATATCGAAATATCGATATTTTTTGGGTGATATATATCGATATATTTGAAAAATATCGATACGATAAATATCGATATATTTTTTCCATTTGCCCATCCCTAATGGCGGCTGCCGTTTCGCATCTTTTGGGACAGATACAAAAATTGAAATTTTCAAAACGGATTATAAAATTTATTCTTTAGAGTTATAAACTGAAATTAACTTAAACTCATTGCTTATTGCTCTACTACATAGATTTATTGTTTTTAGATTTTTTCTCTCTTATAGTAAAATACCCCATTGTCAACGCATCATACTCGTTTTTGCCAAGTTATAGTTCTTGCTTAAATGTCTGTATAATTTTGCCAGAACCACTGTAATATTTATAACAGAATGTAAAGATATAAATATATGTTTACAGATGAAGAATTAGCTGCTTCTAAACCATCCCCAAGCATTGTTACTTGGAATATCCTTAAGGAGAAAATACCATGGGGTCTACTCTTCTTGCTGGGTGAGTACACATACAATCTCCAATAACTCCAAAAGAACCTGACAGTATTAGACTGAAATCAGGGCCGTCTTGAACCTATCTCGTATCGTGGGCATATCACTAAAATTAAGCCGCAAAGTATTTTATTTATATGAGTAAATAAAAAAAAACACCATTCTAAAAATTGGAATTTCCTTTGGCACAGTGTAGGGAAACATGTTGAAACTGAAATGCTAGATTTTTGAGCCAGACTAGAGACTTATATACCCTGTATATATGTATATATGGATTTAGGATATAGCTTCGACTGTTAGGCCCCATTAACACGGGCGCTATTTAAAAATTAAATGAACGTTGAAATGAAACAAATGTTTGTTCACACGAATACGATTTTAAAACGCGACGCTTTTTTGTCGAGTGCTGTCGGATATTCGACGTTGAACGTTGGAAGTTAAATTTTCATTTCATTTGTACATCATTATTAGAAACTGTATAAAACTGTCAAAGTCGACGCCTTTTAAGCGCCCGTGCGAATGGGACCTTAGGGTGTTATATTTTTTGTAAATAAATATATAAATGTCGGACACCGGTATATTTATACTATTTATGTAATAATTATAATGATGTATTTATCCCACAGGCGGTGGCTTTGCCCTAGCGGAAGGCAGTAAGGCTACAGGACTGTCCGCGATGATCGGCAACTCGCTCCAAGGACTCAACGGCCTCAACAATGCCGTGGTGTTACTAGTAGTGGTCCTCGTCACACAGTTCATCACTGAGTTCACCTCCAACGTGGCCATTGCTAACCTTATACTGCCCGTGCTGGCTAATATGGTATGTATATTGTATATACGTCATTTATTATTTTAGTTTATGACGTAAATAAATATACACAACGGTCATATGCATAGTCCTGATCCCACACTACGATCGAACCTTCCTTGTCTCAAATTAAGATCGAGTGTTTCTTACAATATCACTTTGCCCGACCTGGTATTCGAACCACTGACCTCAGGATTACAATCTAGTATATAAGCGCAACCGAGGCAATCGGTAAATACGTAAAATATAAGTAGAAATTCGTTGCATACAAAGTAAAAGATTACTTATTATGATAAGTGAATGAAGAATAAATTCATGTTTTTTATGAGTGATACTTTTTAGGAACTATTACATACCGTTCAAAATTAAATCTTGGACTCCCTCCTATTTTGTAAAATATCCGTTTTATGCTCAAACTCAAACAGTACACCCAAGTGTCGCTAGATGTCGCTATACCAGATTGTCACATAAGACGTCGTGAAACATTGTCCCATTCCCCCAGGCTCGCGTGCTACACATCGACCCCCGCTACCTGATGATCCCGGCGTCGCTGGCGTGCTCCATGGCGTTCCACATGCCGGTGGGCACGCCGCCCAACGCCATCGTCGCGGGCGTCGCGCACATACCCACATCCAAGATGGTGAATATATATAATTTTTAGTGTAGTCAAAATTAAAAAAAAAACGAAGTCGTTCAGGTTAAATAGAGACTGGCTCGAAGATCTAATTAGTATATGACTAATATATAATAATTATGACAAAGTTGAGTAATACAAATGAAAATGAAAAATTGTGTTCAGATGTTTTGAGATTTTCTAATAATGCACTGTAAAAGCTAGACACTATGCCATCAAATGATTTTTATTCTACACTGCTTCTTTCTTCTTCTAAATCCATCCCTTGGTTGTTTGTAAGACATTGCTTTAAGAGCGTATACACCTTGCGCGCAAAGTCAACTATAGGTATTTCTTCGTTAATTTCACGCACACATAAGCGACCAAAGCTGTGTGCGTAGAGCTGCCGCGTCGGCTCGCTATACAATCGGCTCAAACAACTTTGATCCGTGCGCTTCAAATATTCAATTGAAATGTAACTGTAATATAATATCATAAAAATATTTTATTTGTATTATAGGTAGACAAATATTACTGTGCAAGCAAAGAATAATACAAATTTAGACAGTAATCATACTTTCGTTATTATTACATTGTTAAGTTGCATTCAAATCAGTATTCAATCAGTAGACACTACGGACGTTTTATTAATCATTTCGTGTTCGAACACATAAATAGTGTTAGGGGCCTTACAACCCCTTACAATTACAAAATATATTTAATTTTATATTACAATACATAACATAATTTAGCCTCGGAATTACATCCCATTATATTACCTGAAACATAATTTATACTCACTACAAAATCATTGTAGGTAATAAAAATAATTAAATATTTTACTACCAAAGTACTAAGATGTGGTAATCGCAGTCCGCGCGTGGCTATTTTTACTACGTACGGCAAAAATCGACTGCAGCTAGGCCGGAGCGACGAGCGATACGTCCTCCCTCTAGAAGGCCTTGCGGCGGTCTGATTTGATCCACGTCGGACAGCGTGTTTTATAGTGGTTTTTAAAATATTTGTAGAAAACATGAAAACTAATTTTGTTGAAAAATAAAAATGGTAATTTATTGATTAGATGTTCTTCTATTATAATATGCAATTGCTATAAAAAATTATGTACGATAAGTTGGTGAAAAAAAAAATATGTTCTTGACGAGAGTTTCTGAATAATTTCGCATTGTTTAAATTTTTATTTTTGAGGTACTAAACACAAAACGATTATTTTTCTCAGCAAAATCCCTCCATAAGGGTCTTATTAGTCTGATAATATTTTTATTTTCATCTTATATTTAGTGGTTTCGGATATCTTAAGCTTCTAAATTGCCATTTGAAGCCTAAATAACGAAACTTGTGTTCAGTAATCCTTATAGTACTCACAAATTATCCATCAATCTATAATGTTTTCCACCAAAATCCCTAGATGACAACCTTTTCTAAAATTAGTAATAATTATTTTTCCTTTAAATTGTTTATTGGTGGCTATTAACTCATTTGAAAAGTCCTGTTTTTAAGCCATTAAGCGCGTGCAGGGTATAAACGCTCTTAAGCGATAAGACCGCTATTCGTATTAATTATTTATTATTTCTTTCTGTTTCTTTTTAAAGTGCATAATAAAATAAATATATACTAAATAAATTATAGAAGAAGACAAACTAATCAATATATTAAATGAAAAAATAATTAAACGATAAGTTTTTATTACATTTATAATTATAAATCCACAGGCTGTCGGCGGTATCGGGCCGAAAATCATCACCACTCTCATCGTATGGGGTGCCTATCCCACCTGGGGATCCATAATCTTCCCAGCCATGGACAATCTGAACGTGATTGCCAACGCTACATCAGCGATTCCCACAGGCAACGTGACCCTAGGGTGTGGCGTAGCCTACAGCGCCCTGCAACACGTAGACAAATTCAACTGCACACTACCCGGCCTCGCGGAGGTGGGCAAAGGATTGTACACGTGCTTTAAGAGTTAAGTGGGATTCGTAACTTCCTGTGGGATTGACGTGGGATTGAGTTATGTGGGATTTAAATTTATTTGAGTATTTATAAAGTTATGGCGTATCCAATCTCAATTTTCTCGATTGTAGTGGAGGCCGTGCCCTGCAGTGGTACGTATATGAGCAGATTAATGTTAAATATGTCTGAAATTAAGGAGTCAAATAATTGGTGAATGTAGTATCCAGAATATTTATTTTTATATAAAAAAAAATAGGCAAAATCATGTGTATGCTTTATATAAAAAAATTATATAAAAAATATACGTGATTTATTGCCAAATTATATTATTGTAACATGATTGCCAACATGATACAATATTTTAACAATTATTAAAAAATCTTTAACTTTAGTCCCATGGCTATAACCCATCCAGGACTTAGTATAAATGGTATTCTCTAATTTATTTAAAATGTAACATTCTGTGTTACCAGTATAATGATATATTAATCTGCCATAATATATTAAGCATTTCCCGTGGAATTATAAAGCGTTTAAGCATTTATGTGGTCACCCCACCGAGTGCATTGCTAGATTTTTGTGAACCGTTTCTCGTAGTTGGAGTCTCAATAGGACAAGTTCGATTCTTACATATATAAAAGTATATACTTTCCAAAATTGTATAGTGGTATTTAAAAGAAATTGGAATTCAAGATTTGAAATAATTTTTAAAAAGTAAATATGTTGCCAATGATAAATAATATAATGTATTTTTCTTAAAAATATTACTGTATTGGATGGGAAAAATAAAAATGTAAAACATAACATATTAGTACATAAAGTTTCTTACAGTGACGACTCTAACTACGCACTGCATTTGTAAAATATTCAATAATTGTGCCAAATTAACTATGCATATTAAACAAAAAATTCATAGCAATGTAAATACGCAATTTTGCAATAAAGTAGTTAAATTCCTTTGAGTACCTTAATGGCGTATTTTACAAATGTATAGTTAAATTCATATAAATAATTACTACAATGTTTTGTATTAACTGTTTAGCTAATGGGTGTTATTATATGTCCAAATTAAATTAGACAAAAGTAGCCTGATATTACTTATATCCAAAAGTAAGCAAGTTTGGAAGTCCAGCAATACCAGACATACCCTTTGAACTACCCCTGAATTATCTGAAAGGGAACTTTATACCTTTCTTATGGTATAAAAGGTATGTTTTGCCTTTCAAATTGTTTTAGCTAAAATTCTTACTCTGATTTGTATGAATTTCTAAGCAAGCGTGGTGGTCCATATGGCCTAACCCCTCTCAATCGTAGTCTCGATAGTAGAGGAGGCCCGTGCCCTGCCGTGGTACGTATATGGGCTGATATTGATCTTACTCTATATGGATATTATAACATCCAAATAAAATTTAATTCAATATTTCAATATATACAATACATATTTTTATAAAGGTATTTTAAACATAATAGCGGATAATGCGGGTGAGGACTTATTTTATATCGATATTTATGTATAATGTATAGTTCAAATCCATGCAAGGATGTTCCTAGTTTTAATTATATGATCTGATATTTTCGTGTGGTGTGTGTGTGTGAAAATGTGTGGACGTATTGCCGGGTGTTGTAAATGATATACAGTATATATAAATAATATAAAATACAGAGTGTTAAGGTATCTAGAATTGACATTGTAGGGTTAAAAGATATCTCAACATGCTGTATATGGTACTAAATTCAACTGAAGTAGTCCACAACGGAAAAAATATTCTAAACTAGTGCAGATATAAAGGAGTGGTTTATGACGTAAGAAGTACTATTTTTACGCTCATACACCTTTTATAAATGTTCAGTGCTTGAGTGAAAATACTTTTATTACTCATTATTAACTTTATAAATTGATTGTTAATTTATGGTGGTCAAACATACACAAATAGATTGTCAAATTGGCTCAAAGGACACACAGCCTAAATGTAAAATCAATGAGGTATTTTATTCTCAAGCTAATGAATATTAATTTAATGTACCATTTCCAAAAGGCAATAAATTGACGTCCATTTTGCATGTAAAGCGATTTCGTAGCTCGAAGTCGCTCGCTTGATGTTCAAAGTAGTGTAATAAATATGTTCCATTAATTAAGGCGTGACTTTCGCTAATTAAGCATTGAAATGTAATATTTATGTGCTTTAAACGTAAACGAATTAACTTGATTGTAGTACAAAGCAGAGTTAATTAATACGAAGTAATGTGCCTAAATAATTTAATATACTCAAAAGTCATATACATGGTCCTGACCTCACATTATGATAATTAGTATCAGGAAATACGAGAGGCTTTTCGGTCTCACAAACATCTAGACCCAAAACAAATATCTGTAGATCACACAAATATTTTTCTCGGTTCGGGGATCGAACCCACGGAGGCTGTCAAATACTGGTAAAATTTTCACAATTTACAACTCATTTTAAGTGTATAATTATTTATGCTTTAGATTATCAGAAAAACAATGACAAATTATTGTGAGATATTAATATTGGGCCAAATAAATTGTATTAATAAATATAAATTTAATTCGAGTGATTAACTGCTAAAAATAATAAATCAAAAGGACGGATAGTGACTGAAAAACACTTATTTAATAATTTAAAATCATGTTCAGACATTTTAAGTTTGTGTAAGGACAGGCAGTAACTTCTGACTTCATTGTAGTCAAATTGAAGTGAAGTTGTCTATGATACGATCTAGCTTTGTACTAAAATCGACGCCACCGCTCATTTCCATTGAGCTGTATTTAACAAAATATATGAATTTATTGAACAAAATGAATATTTTAAATAAAGCATTTTATCGTGTGTGTGAGTGAAAGTGCAAATTAGTTTTTAGATATTTTGAGGCGGTTCTACACTAAATAAAAGGCATGTAGAATACTATGTATTACAATGCTATTGAAAATGTAATGTGTTAAAAAAATAAAGTATATGCTGACTGAAAATAGTTAGTATTTTTGCTAGAAAGCCCTTATTTTGTAAGATCTATTCTCGAAACGGTTGAAAATAAATTCAGCAACATAAATTTAAAAAGTACCACAAAAGTATGTATTATAAAATACTTTTAAATCATTAAATCAGCTTTTATTCTCTTAATTTTATTCGTTTCGAATTTCGAATTCGCATGAGTCACGCGATTTACTCGCGCGCGATTCGCTTCATCTGGATAAAACCTACCGCTAAATAAAATGCCTTATATTTCGTGTACAATCGCCGATAATGCAATAAGATGTAACCGTGGTCCACATTAGGTTCTCGATTATATATCGGTGTATGTGTATTATTAGATAAGTATTTAATTTGGGACAAGAAATAATGCACATTTACATACGCACATTAAATTTTTGTGCTGTCGTGATCTTCCTAAGTTATTCAACAGAGCTATTGTACTGACAAATAGTTCAGAAAAGCCGCAGTGTGAAAAAGATGACATGAATTTGTGGTCACTCTTATACATTCTTATCTCTGTATTGACAGGACAAGTTGTCTATTAAATATTTGCTAATTTGGTAATTGCTCTATGCTCTGAATATGGTGTTTTATTTTACTGATATTTGTTTTATTATAATTTTTCTTTTTAATAGTTTGATTGTAATTTTTACCTGACCTTTATTATATGTTAAAAGGCATCTGAGCTTGAATTAAGACCTATAGCCCCTTTTTAACTACTATCTTGATTATTTATCTAAATGGTGGATATTGTAATAGCAAAGGATCGATCAATAAAGGTTGTGATTGTTATTTTTTGTCACAAATAAAGCGGATTTGTATTGCCCCTTGCCGGGGTCCGCGAAAGTATGCTCATGTATATAGAGTGATGGATCGAATTGTTAGTTGTTACATAAACACGTTGGAAATATAACTTGCTGTTTTATTTTATTACCTCCCCTTTTAATGTTTGTTATTATTATTTTTTAGAAAAATGATTCTTATAAGCGTGTAGGTGTACTGTCTAAATTCTAAGCGGATTTGCCAAGACACTTTTAGAAAAGGTTTAATTCCTATTAATTTCAGACAACCAAGCAAAGAAAGCTTTATACTTTGGAAAATGCCTTTTTAATTAGTGGATATTAATTTACAATTGACTATCAATACACACATGACTCCGAAGTCAGAGGTGTGTCCTGGGATTCGAACCCGCGACCACCGTGAGCGTAAAATTCTTTAAACACGTTTGCAATAAATATAAAATGAACACGAACTTGATACATATTTATTAGTGATCTATGATACTACGCGTTGTACGCTATACAAATTGACCTTGGACCACGTCGGGTCCAGGTTGATATCGCTCCAAGCGGCAGTAGACCAGATTGTGATGGTGAACCAGACAACCAGAATGCTGATTATGGACGGCCCGATGCCTGCGCTCATCTGTAAATATAGACATTAGTATTGTTTGGAATGTCTGCTTCCTATCTTTATCTCAATCATCATCATATCAGTCCACTTATCCACTGCTGGAAATAGGCCTATTGCCCCTCTAGGCCACCATTTTGTAACTGATATTTTAATTGTAATGATCATTATCAATTAAGAAATCACAGTGGAACAGTACCAAATATAGTAATAATACTGCCTCCTTAAACTTCACTACATCTGATGGTAAGAGTAGGTTAAAGACTCATAATGACTATTCCTCTACTTGTCATAATTATGCCAACCCTTCATAGACATTTTCTGATTCCCTTCATTCGTCGTGATCTCTGAATTGCTTACAGCCGCTGCCAATAAACAATCCCAATCCAAAATTTGCCGTTTGAGATTGACAGCTCAATCTTTTTTCTGATACTATATTGCCAATAATCAATCTCACTAGTGAAAAATCTATGGCAACGTAGTAAATGACAAATCGAAAAGTAGAAAACAATACAGATTTACTTCAATCTAATTTTTTCGATTGATTATTGGCATCGGCCGTTAGACTACTTATTTCTCACAATATTTCATTTCACACATTTTACACTTTGCATTAATAAATTCAACAACTAATAACAAAAGACAAGCGGGAAACGCGCAGTTCGCGCCGCGCCGCGCCGTAGTGATTAAAATTGTTTTTCAGGCAAGACGGTCGATTGAAATGAGCAGCGTGTATCGTAATCGACAATGAATACTAGGAGTGCATAAACTTGAAGGAACAATACAATCGACGTAGACAGAGAGAGCGTGGTTTCTTTCTATATCAATCGATTATATCTCATTGGTCGCCTCAACCGGATGTCCTGCCTCCAATACGCCCCGCCACCAATCAACCAATCACGTATTCTAATAAAATAAGAGGGAAGGAGATAATAAATGTAAAATCCATTGTGGTATTTTATGTCTCTTTTGGAGGGTCAAAATATAATGGACGGTGGCTGTTTTGTATGAACTCATCGATTGGTTCCAAGTTTAGGTGAGCTCTCTGATCGCGGACCGAGCAACCTTCCAATACATTATGATTTCCTGGTACATCCATTGCAAATACTCGAGTATATCACGTAAACTGTCGGACGAACCCACAGACGAACCGTATTCCGGTTCGTCAAAGAAACGTCAAAGATGCCGCGAACTGTGAAGAACCGTAAAGCTGAAAACACATTGTAGGTTTTCGTCTTACGCATAGAGTAAAGAAGCGGTCATAAATACTAGAGCAACGCGTCTTAGAGCGATCTGTAGTGCGATTCACGTAACTTTTTGACGCGCCGATCAAGTTGCGGTGCGGTTACAATTAAGTTTACGCTTTGGTACCAAATGGTATTCTTGTAAGTTTTTAGCTGCGCGTGAACTGCGCGTGAGCTGCGCGTCAACTGTACGTCAGATGTATGAAATTTGTTTGACATTGACATATACGCGCAGCTTGCGCTCAGCAGTAGAATTAAGAATATGCTAAAACGTTTGCGTGACGCGAACTTGACGCGAGCGTATTTCGAGAATACGAAAAGGGCTGTTTTGATCGAAACTTAACCGCAACTGCACTACAGCTGAACTTATTTTATTACGTGAATCGCACTACTGAACAATTGATTATTTTGTGGTGTGCACATTATAGGTCATACGCTTAAGACGTGACCACAGACTACATAGAAAGAACCTTGTACGTTCCATTGTTCTGATTGGTCAGTTGGGCCCGTATTTACCGTTCTTTACTCGATGCGTAAGACGAAAACCTATAATGTGTTTTCAGCTTTATACGGTTTTTGTTTATAAATATAACCCTATTACACTAAAATAAACCCTATTTCAATTACTGCAGGTTGCTTTTTGCTTGAAGCCGAGGAGGCTTTACGACAGTTGACGGTCATGACCAAGAAGCTTATACCCAAATGGAGATTGCATTCCGTATATAAAAGTGAAGCACAAAAATTTTACCTTGAATGCAGTCGCTGCTATCCTTTTCTTTAGAGTGACAATGAATGAACATGATTTTTAGTTCATTCATTTCAATTTTTTGTGCTTCACTTTTATATACGTAATGCAATCTCCATTTGGGTATAAGCTTCTTGGGACCATCCAATATTTGTGAATGACACAAACTTTTCTCGTGATGCGGGCATCATAGCCATGGCTTCACGTTTTACATACGGTTTTCTTGGTTATGTATTAATCTGATTACTTTATTATTCACCGGAACAAATACTTTTAGTATTGGCATAGTTTGTGCAACACAGCCTCAGTATTTTTGTTACTAACCATTTTCCAATGCGGTATGTGCATGTAAGCTCCCACTATGGCATTGACGGGAGATCCTGTGACGAGGTGGAACGGAAGAGCACAAGACAGCGCGCTGGCCATCATCAAGTTATGAGGGTTTACATGGCTCAGAACACCCTGAAGGACATAATCGATTGTAAAATTGGTGATTTTAGTTTGTTGTCAGGAGTCTATGGAGATTCTTTTTCGAAATTTCAGAAGTGTAAATGTACTTTATGTTGTAACTTGAAGGATATTGCAAATAGAGTAACTGGAAATAGTGAGAATTATCATCTTATGTATCAGGATGGCGAGTACAGTTTGGAATTCCAAGCATAGATTTGTAATTCGTGATGCTGTTTGGTTTTGCCTGTCCATAAGTGGCTGTATCACTTACCATCAAACGAATACCATGCTATAAAAAACGCTTTTGTATAAGCGACAGCCTATGCAGGCTCAGCAGTCTGTCGCCGTTCACTGCTGGATGAACGCCTCCCCTAGTAAGCGCCAAAAATTCTGCTCTTGAGCAGTCTTCATCCATCCGCTACGCGCCATGTCAAATCAGTCCATCGCGTAGTAGAACGTCTATCACGACGTTTAACGAATTTATTCTGTGTTGTGTATTGATGTATTAATGCTGTATTAAATAGTAACGTAATTAGACAGTCGTGGTGCATTGGTTAGACCCCGGCTGTAAGAATAGAGCGCGCCGCGCCGGTTCGATACCCGCGCCGAAACAAATATTTGTGTGGTCTACACACCATAAGTATTTGCTTCAGGTCTGGGTGTTTGTGGGATCGAAAAGTCTCTCGTAGTTTCTGATGCAAACGACATAAGACTTGATCACCCTAATGATGTGAAATGACTTATCATTTTACTCAACTATTGTTGCTTCAAACAAAGCCTTTCTACGAAAATTTTCATACTAAAGACTACGAAAGTCATCAAAGAACTTACTAGTTTAGCAATGCCAGGCAAAATACAATGCGCTACGCAGCAATTAGAGGCAAATTCAGTGAGGATCTTGGTGTATAGGATGACCACGAGGACTAGTACCCATGGCGACCAACCCTTGAAGAGTAGCAGAAACCTCTCCATTTCCACTGTCATCTTTGTATCTCTCAATGACTCGAATAGAGTTCCACTGCCGCCTGTGTGATATTATCATATTATGTAGGTAGGTAAAATTAACTATGTAGGTATATGTATTTCACTGGTGGTAGGTCTCTCATATATGAGAGGCTGCCTGGGTGGGTACCACCGCCTATGTCTATTTCCCCCATCAAACAGCAGTTCAAATGCACTGTTGTGATTACACTGTAGCCAGAGTAACTACTGGACATATTGAGTTTTAAAATCTTATGTCTCAGGGTGGCGAGCGCAGTGAAATGCCTAGCTGTTTGGTTTTGCTTTTGTTCATGAGCGGTGGCATCGCTTATCATCAGACGAACGGCATGCTCGTCACGCCATTCATTGAAATAAAAAAATGAATCTTTTTGTCGATTGCATTGGTCGGGCAATGTATGTAAAGTATTCCAAAGTAATGTAAAGTAAAATACATGTAAAGTATTCCAAAGTGATAACAGATTCGACCACCAAAATAATTTTTAAAACTATTTATGACAATAAGGGTTATAATTTATCGCTGTCGCTAAGCCACAGGTGGTCCACTGCAGAACAAAGCGCTGCTATAATGATCCGGATTTTCCTACAGCATCAATATTTCGGCAAGATCATTATTACCAAGCCACTTAGCAAACCTCGTGTTTAAAATGTTAAAGAAAATCGATACAAATAGTCAGGATGATGTGTGGTTATGACGATGGATACTCAGATCTTATACCCACATACGGGAAACAATTACTGTTGTAGATTACTTTTTTTTTCTACAAAGATGATAGTTCGATAGTGTAACCCGAGAGTGACATGAACTTATTATTAGATGGTACCTGGATAAATTAAAAATTACCGATAATGAAAAGAACTTCCCAATGTAAGTTATTCTTTATGATTTCCCAATTCAAACAAGCTTTGGTTGGACTGTTGGGTAAAACATTTCTCCTGGATCCTGAAAATATACTTGGATCATATTATTTGCAGAAATTTTTAATCTTTTATTGAATTAGGCGGTATAATTAACAGATTGGAATTTGGTCAATGGGTAAAACTAAAGAATTTATACATGATTCATAATGAAAAATCAACGATAAAATCATGCATATAACTTACCAGATTTTTTGAAGAACGTCAAAAAGTTCGAATTTATTGGGAAAACAAATAACGCCAAGACACACAGCAAGCAGGGTGATGACGCTCTGAAATAGCTGTAATAAGGACAATAAGCAATAGATTGGCTGGGTATTTGGGTTGTAACTATTCTTTTCTTGCAATACATCAACATTAAGTATACCTGTGTAGTTGCAAATATTCTTTGGTGTCCATATACGCGACACTAACGGTTGCTTGTAATATACCTGTCACCACAATAAGTACGATGACCACCTGAAATTAACCTGATTTAACATAATAGGTAGTAATGTCTTTAAGCTGAACGGATACCTAAATCATACAGACTTAAAAGACTTTTATTGGTAGTAGGTCTCCGATATGAGAGAGGCCGCCTGGGAAGGTACCACCACAATGTCTATTTCTCCCACCAAACATCAATGTTAATGCACTGTTGTGTTTCAGATTTAAGTAAATTGTAGTCAGCGTTCATATTTGAAATCGAGACTTAACATCTTATTTTTTTAGTATGGCGAGTGCTGTAGAATGTCAAGCATACAAGGCATGTAATTTAAGGCGTTGATTGGTGTTGTTACTATTCATGATCGGTCGTATAACTTACCATCAGGCGAAAGGAATGCCATTCGTTACAATAAAATAAATAGTGGTGGACGGATGCCCTTGTTACGGTTGCAGAAGAGTGGAAGTAGAAGAAGGTATAAAAGCATTATCATCGAAATCTGTTAATAAACTTACAACTTCGTGAAATTTTAGTTTTCCCAACTGCTGGTACTGCGTTGTAAGTAAGGCATTTACAAACTGGGTTTCCTCTTCAGTTAGAGATATCTCTAAATCTACGCTGTTTTGGGACCTAGGAGAAATTTTATGCAAATTAATAGGTCGTAGCGTCTATTTCATTATGTTGAGTTGCTAGATTGTAAATAGCTGCCATTGAAATTAACAAATTAATCAGCGCCGGATCTAGGTTTTTTTCGAGGCGGGGCAAAAACTGAAAAATGCCGCCCCCCCCTTGCCTATATTTTTATCTTAATCATCATCATCATTTTTAGCAACCAGACGCCCACTCAACACAGGACATCGGGAAAGAACGTCTTTTTTTTTACCACCATGTTAAGCATTTTTACACGCTTTATATTAGCGTCACTTTTGAGGGTTAACGTCACACACGTCTGTAAGCTTTGACTCTAGTTTTCCTACACGTAACCCCTGGGTAGTGCCAAATGAGTGACACAGTTCTTGGTGGTAGGACTTAAGTGTCCGTCTGGGTAGCGATCACCGTCCACGGAGCGTAAAGACCGTAATAGTGATCTGATAGTGATTTTGTACGTATTTTTGGTCGCTCTCAAAGGGAGGAGTGTTGACCCGCCGGCCAAAGAGACAGTACAGTACAAGAGCCCAATCGTGGCTAACCACCACGAGGGGCTGCCTCACCATGTCGCACATAATCTTGGGCGGGTACGTCGTGCCAGTTGGTGACCGGATGTGGCCGACATTTAGCGACATGCCGACCCTTTCATGCCGGTGCCCATTCGGCCTACTTAATGCCCGGACTTTGGCTTCTGGATGCCTCTTCATCAAACCTATCCTTTCAACTTCATGACAGCGCAATTCAACAAAGCAGGTCTTTCAGCGGTGCATAACCCCACCATCGCGTTCACTATGGAGTTCACTAACATCCGCGAACTCCAAACGACCTTAATGCCGTCCACCACCATTTCGAGACGGCCTAGTCTGCTTTGCTCTTCTTGATGGAGACGCGGATTCGTTGTCCGGCCGAATATTCCTACCTGCTGTACCCCGGTTATTCGCTTGAAGAAAGCTTCAAGCCTAAAGTCGGGGTATGGTTGTATGTATATTCGGTTGGACATCTACTGTCACCGTTTAAGCTGCATGGAGGGTCCTTCTCCGCTTTGTGTTTGCACGTGAATCTTGGTTGCCTGAGCCGCATCG
Source organism: Hyles euphorbiae (assembly GCA_023078785.2). Lineage (NCBI taxonomy): Eukaryota > Metazoa > Arthropoda > Insecta > Lepidoptera > Sphingidae > Hyles > Hyles euphorbiae. Next base: position 13,248,249 of record CM041044.1, on the reverse strand, counting down.
ACGTGTGCCTTTACAGGTCTCACAACGGGGAAGATGAGACGACGCGGCTGTTTAGGTATTTCAGCCATGTGGCTGATGACGGGCGGACGCAGTTCCCGTCGGCTGAAATGGTCTTGGGGGATTTCAATACACATCACAAACTGTCGCTGGGCTCCTCCAAGACTGGTTCAGTTGTACATTTATCCTGGGCTGTTTAAAAATAACAATGGTGGTTGTATCATTGAGATAAAACGATGTATGGCGATGGCTAGAGGGGCAATGGAGAAACTCAGGAAAATATGGAGGAATCGTACTACTACAAAAGCTACTAAAGATCAGGCTTGTCCGAGCACTTTCTCGTATTTCTGTATGCCGCTGAAACATGGACGTTACGGGAGAAGAAAAATGTAGATTCCCTAGAGATGAGGTGTTGGAATGCTTGGAATATCAGGTCCGAATTCTACACAAACGTTTCAAGAACTCGGTATCAAGTAGCGTCTTTCCGAGATAGTACGGCCCCATATACTTCGAATATTCGGTAATTTCTCACGACGAATTAACGACTCCATAGAACGTCTTTTGGTTAATAGGGCAGAGTAGACTGAAATAGACCTCGTGGTAGGACATCATACACATACATTTATATACATTATACATACGTACAGCGGCACAGATATTATGACGGATATTATAAGGATAGCCTTGTCAGGCCTCAAAACTTCCAGGTCTGATTCAAACTCAATTTCCTAAAAACTCACTCCGAATACAATACCTTTTTTTTAATCGATATCTACGGGGAGATCATAAGGTGCATGTCGAGGTCTCCAGCCTTCCAATCTGACGCACGGGGACAATTATTGTCCGTACCGCAAAGATTTTGCAGCCAGGTTGGATTTATTACGGACAATAGGCGATACGGATGAGCGAGTAACACCTAGTTGACTCGCCGTGCCACCCGACGCACTTCCTAATATGGCTCCTCACAACTTAGGTAGGCGTAGATTTTCTCTGCAACGGACGCCCTAACCGTGGGCGTCTGCTATGAAGCCACGAGTTCTGCCGCACATCTTAGAGTGTGCCAGCGACCCCAATGACCCCTACTAATCGCCTCTTACGCCAGGCAAAGGAAACCGTGAAGGAATTTTGCCACCCCTTGATCACGGGGTGCGTGTAAACAATAAATAACCAGTTTGAAAAAAAACTATATTTTTAGCAAGGAAGTCTAAAGACTATAATCAATGTTAATAGCTGTTTTTTCACATTTAAGCAAGATTTTTTTATAAAGTATCACTATTGGAATATTTTTATAATATCCCAGTATAGATATTTACTTGGGAGTGTCCTACCCCCAATTGCCCCCGAACCAAGGTCTTGTTGCACGTGTTGCACCTGAAGAAGTTCTCTATAGTCTTCGTCGCATGAAAAACCTTAAAGCGGTAGGGCCTGACTATATTCCGATAGAGGCGTGGAAGTCGTTGGGGCTTCACGGTGTGGAGCTTCTTGCTGCGTTATTTAACAGCATCCTAAATACCAAAAACATGCCTGACTCATGGCGGTTGAGTGTGATAACTCCCGTGTACAAGGGTAAAAGCTGTGTTCAGGAATCCGGTAATTATCGTGGCATTAAGGTCATGAGTCATACCATGAAGCTTTTCGAACGCGTCATCGAGTCCAGGCTCCGCTAAGAGTGTACTATCTCTGAGTGTCAATACGGCTTCCGTCCTGGCAGTGGTACTACCGACCCGATATTTGCACTCAGGATGCTTGGCGAGGCATACAGAGCGAAGAAGACGCCACTGCACATGGCTTTCTTGGACCTGCTGAAGGCCTTCAACTGTGTGCCGCGACAGGCAATCTGGTGGGCGATGAGGATGAAAGGGATACCGGAAGCCTATGTGGACATTATCAGAGACATGTACCTCCGATCCGAGTCCTTCGTTCGGACCGCCGTTGGCGATACGAATCCTTTCCCGATTGATGTCGGTGTGCACCATGGCTCGGCGCTGAGTCCATTCCTCTTCAGTGTTGTGCTCGATGCCATTACGTCTCACATCCAGGACCCTGCGCCCTTGTTGTTGGATGTATGCCGATGACATTGCACTGGTGGAGGAGGACCGACGACTTTTGGAGCGCAAGGTCAACCGGTGGAAGGAACGCTTGAGAGCGGTGGTCTGAAGTTAAATGTGGCGAAGACCGAGTACATGGCTTGCGGGAGTACGGAACCCCAAAGCATCGTGATGGGGAACGAACTGGCCGTGAAGACGGACAAGTTCAAGTACCTTGGGTCCGTACTGCATGAGTTCGGTGACATCGCCCTTGACGTCAAAGCCCGTATAAGGGCTGCTTGGGCTAAGTGGAGGGAGATCTCGGGCATACTCTGCGACCGCAGGATGCCGATGAGGCTCAAGGGTCTCACCTATAAAAGCATCGTGCGGCCGGTGCTCCTGTATGGGTCTGAGACGTGGCCTGCCCTCAAGCGGCACGTCCAGGAGGTCCACGTCGCGGAGATGAAGATGCTGTGGTGGATGTGCAACGTTACGCGTTTGGACAAAATCCGTAACGAGCACATCCGTGGAAGTCTTGGTGTCCGCGATGTGGCTGATAAACTCCAGGAATCCCGCTTGAGATGGTATGGTCACGTCCTAAGGAAACCGCAGGAGTGCGTCGGTAATGTGTGCCTGAGCCTCAATTCCCGGACCTCAACCGCGGGGTAGACCAAAGAAGCGCTGGCTCGATGTCATCAAGGAAGATATGAGGGTCAATGGCCTTACTATTGAGGATGCCGAAGATCGGGCGAAATGGAGGAGAATTTGCCGGAAGGCGGACCCTGGCACCGGCCGGGATAACGTCAGGTAGAAGAAGAAGATCCAAGTATAGATATTTAATAAAGTGTTTATTATTAAATTGTCAACGAGGAAACGTGGGAACATATTACTGAAATATTTTAACTATTCTTAATTTTCAAACCCCATTTTTTCAGTGTGTAAAATATTGCCGTTTATTATTTCAGTAAATCAAAACAAAAAAAATTGGCCCAGATTTGCCGCCCCTTTAAATTTGCCGCCCTAGGCTCCAGCCTACTCAGCTTACTAGTAAATTCGCCACTGCCTGTACCACATAAAAGACGTTCGATGGTTAATCAACTAAAACCAACTACTAAACACAAATTGGATATTAGAAACTAAACGTAATTGTTGAGATGGATAAATTATTATACATTCCAAGTATTAAGTTTTCATCTCTTTTTCACGCGCCTCTATCGCATAATCACTAATTCGTGCACGGCGAAAAAAAAAGTGTAAGTGGTGTTACGTTATTGATGAGTTTTGTAGTTGTCTCCGAAGATTAAATATGCCGCCCCCTGATCGTGCCGCCCGGGGCACGCACCCCGACTTGCCCCCCCCTAGATCCGGGCCTGAAATTAATTGATGGGTACCCAGGTACTTGGTTTCACCGACCCAGCAGAATATAACAATATTACTAGTTTATCAGTGTTTTGTAAAATACTGCTGCAACTCTCGTTGTGGCGGCACACTATATGTATATTCATACAGGGTATATCAAGACTGCTACCGAAAACGAAGCTGGGTAGTAGTTTTAATGACTTCAGACACAATGCAACTAAATTTTGTGCAAAAAATTGTTTTGTTATTTTTTTTCTATCGTCGTATTCGGGTGGTAAATACATAGTTTTTTTTAAATAATAGTGTGCATCCTTTTATTTTTAAAGATGCTATTGTACACAAAGCTATAAACAATATTTTAGTAAAAACTATCGATTTACCACCCAAATTCAACGATATTTAAAAAACAATAAAAAAAAATTGTCGCCTTTCTGTGCGAAATTTTTAATTATATTGTGTTTGTAGTCACTAAAGCTACTTACTACCCAGCTTCGTTTTCGGTAGCACTCTTGATATACCCGGTATAACATAGGTACATAAATACAACAGTGACACAAAGTTCTTATCCCAATCATATTTATGTATATTGTTAGGTACTATTAGGTCTCATAAACAACTGGATGCGACAAAAATTCCTGCCGATCCATTAACGTAAATACTTGACATTTTGAAATCAATGTGCTGATCACACTTTGTTTTGTGCGGGAATCGAACTAGTGGTATTTCGTTTCATCGGCGACGTCTTACCAAAGCACCATGTCTATTAGAGTAGTATTATAAGATTATTATATGATTTATCCACATTTATTTCTTACCTGAACATACCAAGGAAATAGAAATTCATCCAGAGATACAGAAGTACCTCCATAACTAACACGCCTGGTAAGTTTAGCAGCATAAAATGGGGGAACTCTATCTTGGGTGACGCAGGGAATATCCTAAAAACAAATATGATTTTATATATATATTTTTTCATTGTGTCTGTACCTGTTGCAACCAAAACTACCACCTGCCTTCATTTTACTTGTTTTTTTTTTACTTTTATTTTTAAGTTTAATAACAATTAAAGATGTTTTATATTTACTGTTCGCAATATATCTTGAATATTTGGTTAGTCTGGCTTCCCGTGATTGTCGCCATTCCGCCTGAAAACAATCAGTTTTGTAAGTGTTAAGTTCATAGGATCAAATACAATAAAGTACGTTCTTTGCTAGCTATAATCACATCTTATAGCCTAGCGGTGCTGTCAGGTATACTTGCAATTGCCGATGCAGTTCGTATACCCAAATAAGTGCAACAACTTAATTTAATATGTCTTGTAAGTAATAAACACTCTAACTAACCTAACTCACTACCTAACTAAACTAACTAACGACCTTACTCCTTCGTTTGTTTCAATGGCTCAAATGATATACATAGATGCACTGTTATTTAATCTTTTACAGTATCCCGGCCCAGTAGGTCAGTAGGTAAATCAATGGCAGCGTCTGTTGCCTCGATGTTCCTACCTGTGCAGATGGTAGGGCACAGTGGTCACATCAGCAAGTGCTACATATTTTGTTCTTGGCGCCAAAGTCACATTTGGATTTTGCTTGATAGTATTTACCGTGTAAGTGCGTGGTGGCCTGTTGGTAAACGGACTAGACGCGACTGCCAACATGTTCACAGTGGTCGCGGGTTCGAATCCCAGGCCACACCTCTGATTTTTCGTAGTCATGTGTGTATTGATAGTCAATCACCACGCACTAAAACGGTGAAGGAAGACATCGTGAGGAAACCTGCATACCATAGCGATTTATAAAGCTTCTATGGCATGTAATTCCACCAACCCACACTAGGCCAGCGTGGTGGACTATATGGCCTAACCACTCTCAATCTTACTGTCGGTTGTAGAGGGGGCCCGTGCCCTGCAGTGGGACGTATATGGGCTGATACAGAATACAGAATATAGTATTTATCGCCATATCTTATGAAAATTCACGGGTCAAAACGAGTAGGAGTAGGGAATGTTATAGAAATGAAAACACAACTAGAAATAAATCTTACGGCCCACTGATCTAGGTTGACACTTGACCAGAGAGAACGCCTTAATAATTATTGCGTAGGTATCATAAAATATTACCAATTGAAGAAGAGTAGGCGATCCCGAGGAAATAAAACACTGTGAAATCCGTAGGCCTTGGAACACTGTAAAAAATATTCATTAGTTGAGAGTGTTATGTTTTGGTAGAAAGTATAGAGTTTTAGTTCGAAGTGATCAGCTGGTAAGATATTCCTATCTTGAATAGCATCCGTACATGATAGTGAAAGACCGAGACAACATTGAAAAACAAGATCTCTTTACCAGTATTAAAAATAAATGAAAATAAATATTTGGTATTGCATTGGACCGGAATACGAGCAAAAAGGTCACCTGATGGTAAGTGACCACTGCCTCCATGGACATCCACAACGTTCGTACCATAGATACGTTGCCAGCCCATGAAATCAAGAGAGGAGTGGGAAGGAAAAAGGGTCAATCTTATCCATCGAATGAAACGCGCCAGATAAGCTGTCGCTTCACGACGTTGACGTGAGACAGTGGTACCGTCCCGGAGGTGCCTGCCCATTTATGTTTAGTCATGACTGACAAAAGCCTGGCTCTACACTAAAAAAATACAACTTTCATAACCAAGATGATACTATAATGTTTAGTCGTATGTAAACTAACTTCTGTTCGTGGGTACTCGACTGGTGCCTGGTTTTTCCAATGACTTGATATATTTCTAATATTCCCATCTGAAACAAAAAGTATTATTTACATGATGACTGGCAGAGTTTCTGTTTTGATTGTAGCACCCAAAAGTTATTCATCGTTTCTGATATTCCCAGCATATTTTCAACTATGTGATCGAGATAATTAAGACGGTTTGGAGTATTTAATTTAACATCAACTTTATTGATATCGCGCTGTTTTTGCCTCACACTAAAATGTTTTTGCAACTCTCTTACAGGTCTTAAAACGACCCTTTTAAAACTTGACATCACTTCCGCGTCAAGAAGCTTAAAATATAAAAACAAATACAATTTCTGATCAAGGTTTTACATCGTGTTTTCCTTATATTACTTGATTGCGACAAAATTACTGGATTTTCAACTAGGAACTACGCACGGCCAGATATTTTGCGTTTTTTATTTAGTGTAGGCAGGAAATATGTTTTAAATGATTATTCCCACTACGCGGTGCGAAAACTTTAAAATTTTAGATGGTGAAGAGAATTAAAGGCATTTCTTACCAGTCAAACCTAATGGGACGCAGAGACGAAAACATTTATTTAGTTATTTAAATTTACTGGGAGGAAAACGCAAAAATCATAATTACTAGGTGATTAACAGTAAAATAAAGGTACTTACACAAAGTTTCGTTGCAACGTAATAGCAAAGGTAACATGTTGTGAAATGTAAAAGTTCAATTTATTAATGAGTTTCCTTTAATATTCGTTTAGTCTTTAGATATCAATTATTTCTGAATTGGCTAGTTGATTTATTAACATGGACTTGGAAATTAAGGAGTATTTTTTCCTAAGGTTGAACTTTCAGGTCAGGATTATGTAACTGCCTATTGGATATACATATTTATTGTCCGACACAGCCAGCGAACACAGGCATGAGGTCTCGGGTTCGAATCCCAGGTCGGGCAATGTAATATTAAATTTTTCTGTTCATTATCAGCCCGGAGTTTGCTCCCGATATGGCGACAGGCTCGCCTTCTATAACGTCGTGGGACGGAATACACAAGGCCATACGTGAGTCATGGGTGTCCTGGCAGCTTTCTGCTTAGCCCTTCTGGGAATTACGCGTGAGATTATTATATATTATATAGATGACAAATTACCTTTTCAAGTTCAAGCAGTATTGCTTTAACAACGGGCATCATGAGACCGCAGGCTATCACGTTAGTTATCCACATCGACATAAACATGCTTATGAAGAATAATATAAAACTTAATCTGCAACAAATATGTACCTTAGAACCTTTTCTCTCACCACGTATTGCCTCGAAGAGTCTACTGCTGGGTATAGGCCTCCCCAAATTTGGGATCCCCAGATTCCAGAGAGTTTATTACGCTGCCCAACATCAATTAATCGTTGGCCAATGCAGAGCCTCGTTTCTTGCGCCATTAGGGTCTACAAATTGAAATTTTCATGGCAGGGCTATGTGCAGTTCAGTCTTCCTGTGGCTAAAGAATAATTAAAATTACCTGTAATGCGAACAGCCGAATAAAAGAAGCATTTTCAAAGCAATTCTTCTATGTACCTGACTATATTCTATCGCTATAATCAACATCATTACTCCGACACAGTCTAATAACTCATTACGTATATACATCTGGAAATAATTAACATTGGATAATATAAAGAAGCTTAAACATTTTAAGTAAATGTTGTTTTTGGTTTTAATAAACATACTTCATTAATAAATCCGCATCCAAAAAAAGCCATTACTGAAGAAGCAGCTATAGGGATCATTGCAATAACACCTGGATGCATCACATCAGTCGCCCAATACACACATGTTACTACAAAGAAATATAAACTTATGTAGGCCTGCAAAATAAATATTTATTAAAGATAGTTTAATATTAGATCAAGGAATTTGTTCAAATTTAAAACAAAAAATAATATGAAGTTAACTTACGTTGTTTTCGCCTACAAGAACTATAGGTACTGGTAGAAAAATTAATGGAGTTATAAACATCACAATGGTCCGCCAATATAACTTAAAGAATATTTTAAAGCGATCTCTGCTTGTCAATATTAAAATATTAGATTCCCTGTAATATTTAAATAACGGGTTATTATTATTTATGATATGTTTAACATATTGTAACTATATATCATATTGATCGTATTTTAACTTACGACGCATCAGAATCCATTTTTTTTTAAATGCTAGATCACAAAAAATAACAGTTTATTATCATTTAACTCGAATGCCGGAAAAGATATGCATAATCTCGATGGTTTCAAATTATTTTATGGGATTTATTCACAACCAATTCACAACATTTGGTAGTTTTTGTATTTCACGAGTGGCAACACCGACACAAGCTGTCATTACATTGATATTTTTTTCATTAGTTGTCAAATTATAGCCTTAGAGGTTGGATGTACGTCCAATCGCAAAACAAGTCGTGTTTATTTACGTAAATTCATAAATAAAAATGCCTGTTGAATTAGAGTTCGATTATGTGGAGGCTACGGCGTCAATGGATAAATTTTCGCAAGACGATATTAATGAACTCAGAGCGTGGTCGGAGAAATTAGACAAATCGAAATGTGTTCCTAAAGATTTGACGGACAAACAATTGTTGTTGTTTTACAACGCATGTTACGGAGACATGGATAAAACTAAAACGTGTATGGAGAAGTATTATTCGTGTAGGAAGAACGCGCCAGAATTCTTCGACAACCGCAGCTTAAATACTCCAGAAATGAAATCTGCTCAAGACGTTCTGTGAGTACCATATTTAAATATGTAGTGACAACGCCCGATTCTTGCTATTAAAATATTTTATGAAACTATTAGAATGAAAAATGTATAAGTATTCACATTAGATATTTTACACCTTTAATTATAAAGGTGGTTTATAATGTATATATACACAGATATTAATCTGTGTATATACATTTTAATTATTGTATTATTTACTTTAAATAATATTTTAAACATGTCTTCAGTAAATTAAATTGAGCAGGTATTATAATTAGGTCTAGAGACGATTAAAGTCATGCCCATAATGATCAATCAATCTGCATTTAAAACCCATATCTTAGATTGCGATATACAAGAATCAACATCTATGTATTAGTAATAATTTGTAAAGCATTAAAATTGATATTCTGATTAGTCTCATGAAGAAATTAATTCATTAATTTAAATTAAACTTAACAATGACCTTAGCAAAAATAAGGAACAAGTCATTTGTATATTTTATTCACTAGTTTATTAATTGTTTTTATCTAATAATTTACGAAATAAAGAATCGATAGTTAGAAAAAATAATACTGTCCCAATGTTTCAAATACGATTTTGTTCTTAGAATCCGCCGATTTGCGATTTAAATATCAGCCCCAATAATTGAATCTTCGGACCATTATAATGATCATTCTCATATCATCTAAGTATCAACAGGGCCATACAGATATTTAATAGTGTTATAAAATAAAATATCACGATAGGTCATCCAAAATGTGTATATGTATGTTATGTTTTGCAAATATCTCGCGTCTATAACTCCCGCCAAACACCAGTGTAAATGCACTATATGTTCCGGCTTGACTACCATAGTAGCCAGAGTAACTACTGGACTAATGAGACTTAAAATCATGTCTCAGGATGGCGAGCGCAGTGGAATATGAAACACAAATTCCAGACATACATACAAAAACTCACGCCATTTTCCTAAAAGGGGTAGGCAAAGGTACAACTAGGGTTCCCGCGTGTCGCCTTGCATTTTCCGTCGCACGATGTGGTAGGGTGCTAACCTATCGTCATATCGGGCACATATTCCTGACTCCGGGCTGATAATTAAAAGAAAAGTCAATCAGACAGTCTAAAATCACTGCCCGGCACGGGACTTGATCATGAGACCTCAGATTTGTAATCATACAGTCCACATTCCAGTCTCGTGCAATAACATTTTTAGTTAACCCGAAAAGACATTATAAAATGGCGTTCCTATTCGAACCAAGGATCTCACGGTTCATATCCTATACGGTGGCAGTAGATCGATAGGCGTCATACAATATCGTAGAATAGAATTTCAATTTACGTCATGGAGGATAACTATGATTCCGCGAATAATTATTAATTGATTACAAGTTGAATACGAATGTAAACAATTTTATTACATTGTACATAATTTGAATTCAAAAGAATAATAAAATACGGTGCATCATTGACTAGGATAAAAATGTATACAGTATCACAATAAAACTCCGTTCGATCGAAATTTATCTAAATCTCAATTTATGTATAAAAAATCACGAATTAAAGATATAATAAAGGATAACATGATTGTCGTAAATTTTAATACAGCTTTTAGTATCAATATTACCGTAAAATGTATCATAGTTTTAAATTCTGAAACCAACATATTATATTTTTTATTTGTTTAAATGTTGTATCTAAACAAACGAAAAATATATGTGTAATTAAAGAGCGTCATAATAGTTATTTTTGTTACGATAGTTGTCTGTCTACGTCACGGTCGACGAACTGTGATGGCGCGTTCACACAATCGTCGATGTTCGCCGATGATAGGCGATGACACGTTTGCGCATCATTGCCACAAATTTTGCGCACCTCGCCACGTATTCGAGCGAGTTGTCAATAGATAAGTCGTCAAAAATGGACGTCGATCGACGTCGATGCATTAGCGGTTGCCACGACATTTATTTAAAAAGCGCGTATAGATACGAGTTTTATGAATATATATAAAAACCAAATAATACCGAGTAAACAGATAAGTAGAAGATGGTGGATGTTAAGAATTTACCGCAACATAACTAGGTATTTGTAATCGTAAAAACAACGTTTTTTCTAGGGATATATTTTACACTACATAAGAAAACAATATGTTCTTATTATCGCCCTTGAGTTGTTGTTGTTTTGAATCATCATTAACATTTCTGATTCCTTCCCGTTACATCCCGTCTTATCAAGTTTCATTCGATGCCATACCTCAATCCTGTCCTATTTTATTCGCCTCATACTTTCTAGCATACCATCCACTTACATGCAAATAGAGCGTCGTAGATAGCCAGAACAACCCTTAAAGTAACTTATTATTTGTATTACGATTAATATCATGGTTATAAACACAAAATAGAAAATAATACATTATTTAAATAATTATTGAAACGATTATATTGAATAACAAGAAGATAGACTTATATAAATTACGACGGATATATTTTTTGAAATTTATTAGGATTAAAAATTTTGCCTTATAAACGTAATAGATAACGTAACTTTACCCGTTTACACAGCTCTCACAAGGCAATTGGTTCAGTGGTGTAGGCGTAAAAGTTTAACAGGTACTAGACTGTCAAACAAACAGAAGTGTTAGAGCCACGCTGTTGTCAGTTATTGCTCAGCATGAATGATCAACGTGAAGTAACATTTTTTCCATTGCATTCGGTAAGTGAGATTGCTGGATGCCCAATGCTCCTTTCTTCTTCCCATCCTTTCTCCTTTCCACTCCTCTGCCATTTCATGGACACGCAATACATCTTTGATCCGAACGTTATGGATGTTCATGGGCGGTAGTGATTACTTACCATCAGGTGATTTGTTTTCTCATTTTCCATTAATAAAAACAGACAGACGACAGACAAAGAGTTTCGTTTGAATTTATAATATTAAGTAGACATAATAAGATGAACAGAATCAGAGCAGCACGAGCAGAGACATAGAATTAATTGGATTGATAGAATTGGCTGGTCGTAAAATTATAAACCAAATAACTCTGGTGGATGAACCCTTATTCATCACATAGCTCTGAATTATAACAAGTACCACTAATACCTGGTTCAAATCAATGGGTGAATTGGCTATGGTAGAATGCTGGTTTTGAGATGAGATGTCATAAATATAATGAAAATAATAAATAACACCCAACAGTCACGTACAAAGTCCTGACCCCACACTAAGATCGAATCTTGTGTCGTGGGTCTTTTCAGTCTCACAATACCCAGACCCGAAAGGAGTATTTGTGGGTAGAACAAACATTTCTAGCGGGGCGGGGATCGAACCCGCGACCTCTCAGTTCACAGCCGACGTCTAACCAACTTCGCCACGTAGGCTGGCATATGATTCAACGACATTTATTTTTCATTTTGGAAGTCAATCATTTAACTAATCGCAAAGCTCGCAATGCCTAGTGTTTTTTAAAGCAGGTACTCATAAAACTCGTAGTAGAATTTCATAAAAAAACGAAGTTATTAATAATAATATTAATTGGATTAAAAACTTGAATTGGTAATGGACGATGAAGGTTTTTGGTCGTATATATCCACAGACGTCCACAGATGTCAATTGTGTCATCTTTGTCAAAAATATACGAAAATTATGATTATTTTATTTAGTATGGGGTGTAATTAAATAATAATGTACAAACAGTTTATTTAGAATTATTTCAATTAGTAATTGTGCTTTTTACGTACACTATATTGCATGTAGTGAGAATTGAACAATGGTGTGGAATTTTATAATAAGAAAATGAAACCGAAGAAGTTGCAGCAGGCAACTAGGTGCAGATACAGCTGAAACGCACGCGTCCTATAATTCGACTTATTTATTTTAAAGTCTTTTTTGTATATTCTTGTTTGAAATAAACATTTTCTGTACATCTATAATTTTATTTATTTTCTTTTAGTATATATTGTAGAAATATCAACCCGCAATAGCAAGCTAACGTGGAAGTAGGCGGACCTTATAACAATAAATGAACAAATATTTTGAGAAGACCGGGTTTCTGTAAACGCAATGCACGTCATCGGCATAAGCGGAGTGATATTCATACAGATATAAATCATAATATTCAAATATATAGTTTAAATCATGTACAAACACTTATAAACTATGATACTTATTTGTGAATAGATTTCGTATTGTGATCAAACTGAACCAATTATTATACGGAAGTAACTGATAGCTCCGGAAAATGCTAGCTGTTGTTACTGAAACTTGTATTTCGATATTTTTTTAATGAAAAATTAAATTTCTATAGCAATACACTGTCACAAACCCGCGGGGCATGTGGCTAGAAATCCATAACTAGCGGATCGTCGACGATGACAGGCAAACATGGGTATTCTCACTTTACTCTCACTCTGATTACCGACAGTTGGCGAAAAACCCCGAACACGAATGTTGTAAAATTTTACCAGGGTTATAAGCTTTGGAACAAATCCCTAAATTGTGGGTGTATATCTTAATAATTTAATTGGTTCATTTTATGATAACGAGTTAAATTATCAGAGTCATTACACTGTAATGTGAGTTATTTAGTATTATAATAATATAAGATTAACAATAAAAATGCATTACAAAAAAAAAACACTACACGAGTCAAAATTATAAATAATTTGTTACTTATTTTAACATAAGCATAATTTTATTTACTATACTTCGCGGAACCGCTACATTCTCCAGATTTGGGAATGAAAAATATTTCGTTAGCAACACTGCTTGATGTACACGAATATCGGCAATGAAAGGCAATAAGCCGTACACATTACCGTCATCGCCTATAGTTGCCGATGTTGGGCGATTATGTAAACGGGGCATGATAAACGCTTTGCATGGAAATATACCAATGTTTTTTGAATTGTTTTTTTTTTCATTTATTATGTGTTAGTTCATACGTCATTTTTGCAAATCTAAAAAAAGAACACCTTAATTAAATTTAAATCGATCTACCTATTTAGATTTTATTTAGTGACTTTCCGTTTTCCCGTGATATTAATGTAACAAAATGTATTTATTAAAAATGTAAGTATTATTTTCTGTTAACGGAAACATAAACAAATTTGAATTATTCATATTTTAATTTGAATTTTAATTTGAAGTGCGTGGTGGCCTATTGGTAAACGGACTAGACGCGACTGCCAATATGTTCACGGTGGTCGCGGGTTCGAATCCCAGGGCACACCTCTGACTTTTCGGAGTCATGTGTGTATCACTAAAACCACCACCACGCACCACCACGCATAGTCAATCACCACGCACTAAAACGGTGAAGGAAAACATCGTGAGGAAACCTGCATACCATAGCAATTTATAAAATTTCTATGGTATGTAAGTCCGCCAACCCGCACTAGGCCAGCGTGGTGGACTATATGGCCTAACCACTCTCAATCGCACTCTCGATTGTAGAGTAGGCCCGTGCCCTGCAGTGGGACGTATATGGGCTGATACAGATACAGATATTTTAATTTGAATTAAGAACAGGATTATTGTTTTAATTTTGTTTCGTAATATTTGATGTTTTTTAACTTCCTTAATATTTTGCATACCATAAACTGGTTTTAAAATTCGGACACTGTGACTACCAGTTCTATAAAGTTCAATAGTCATTAATCATTTTTGGGTGAAAAATTCTACTTTTAACTAGTGGTAGAATATTCTAGTTGTAGAATATTGTATGCAATATCCACTCAGATAGCGACTTTGATGCAAAAACCGTCACAATGACCCACAAAAATGTCGCGTTTTGGGTTCTTTCTACGAATATTTTACCAGGCGGGCCGAATTTTAACAACCAGTATGTATGTTCATGGGTGTCAGTGATCAGTTAGGTACCTTCAGGTGACCTGATTATGGTTTGCCGGACCTAAGCAATAAAAAAATGCACTAACCATAAAAAACTTTGTAGTAATTCTATCTTTTACAACAGCATATTGATTAATTTTGGAAACTCAACGAAAAATACTGACGTGTTCCTGATTAGTGCTCATTAATTAAATGATAATGCATCTAATTTGGTATGGTTAATGGTCTATGACGCAAGGCATCGTATATAATAAACTTCGATCGTCCTAACTTTCGAACTTCGTTTCGGATGAATATAGTAGGGCCCTAGATTTTGAATGAAATTCTAAGTTTGCAAAGTTTTATGTAGATCGTCTACGGTGTTTTGGCGCGTGAATATTGTCAAAATATTACGAATAATTTATCTCTTTTCACATTTTTTTTTTTTTTATTGCAATGAATGGCGAGACGAGCAAGCCGTTCGCCTGATGGTAAGCGATACGACCGCTCATAAACAGTAGCAACATTCCACTGCGCTCGCCATCCTGAGACATATGATGTTAAGTCTCAATATGTCCAGTAGTTGCTCTGGCTACAATGTCCTTCAATCCGAAACACAACAGTGCATTTAAGCAGTGTTGTTTCACGGGAGAAATAGACATTGCGGTGGTACCTACCCAGATGGCCTCGCACATATGAGAGACCTACCACCAGTAACTATATTTACATATATATTTACACTATATTTGTTATATAATATTAATACTATTAGATTCCATAAATGCCTGTTGTTTATATTATAGAAACATATTTTGACAATGTGGTTAATAGAGAAAAAGTTTTAGTATATCTCTGATATGTGTGAAATTTCATAATTATCTGGTGGGTAATGCCAGACAGCGTAACAAACAAACTCATATTTTACCATATATATATATATATAATTTTCGCATATTTTATCATATGAGTAAGGATTTCACAAATAGAAATATATTTATTTCGCATGCATAAATTTCAACTTCTCATAAATCGTATTTGCATTGACCTACAAACATAATATATCTATTTATAACTATTGAAAGTTATAAGACTTCGGGTCATCGACCTCGGAATTAGTGAATATTTTTTTTAGATGTGTCTCAGAGTCTATAGCAATTAGCAATACTTTATATAGCATGTTCTTATAGCAATGAATGGCGGATACGACTATGTTATTCGGCTCTTGGTAAGCGATACGACCGCTCATGGACAGTAGGAAAAACAAACAACGCCATGAATTACGGCCGTTCTCTATATCCTATCAATCTTTAACAAGAGGTTAAAATGGATATAGTTACTATGTCGATACTCGATACCACTGTATACTTCAATATACAAAGATAGACATACAATATTATCTTGCCTAGATATGTATAAACATATACACCTTATCTAAATATCTCTGTCTTTCTTTACTGAAGCAAAAATTCATCGAAATTTCGAGAGAAATCTCTTGTTAAAGATAGATAGATTATAGAAACCGGCCGTTAGAAAACAATGCTTGGCATTCCACTGCTCTCGCCATCCTGAGACAAGATGTTAAGTCTCATTCTATCCAGTAGTTGCTCTGGCTACATTGTCCTTTAAACCGGAACATAACAGTGCCTTTACACTGCTGTTTGGCGGGATAAATAGAAAACCTACTCAGCGTCTCACATTTAAGAGTCACCATTCGTAAATGGTGTTAATTTATCAGTTTTTCAAATAATTACTTCAATGCATTAAGCCTATAACCAAACTTAACTGTATTATTAAAAGCCTATGATCGGCACATAGCCAGTAGTTCGATTGATAAGGCTTAGGCCATAATCCACGTTGGTCTAGTGCGGGCTGACAGAATTCTAGCCAAGACGTTGCGTTTAATCTATTATTTCCTACTTAAATACACGAAAAAACAAATTCCCACGTTAAGATTCCATAACATTAATTAACTTTATTTTAATTTTTCCGGCATCATAATTTGAAATGATAAAATCACTGTAAATATAAAATCGCGCCAATGAGTTATTTGGAGGTCGTAAGATTCTTAGAATGCATTTTAAAGTTTAAATATAATAGTAAAAAAGTTCTGATGTTCAAAGTCTTGCATAATGTTTGTAATTTTAATTTGATAAATAAAGTTGAAGATGACTAATAGACGTTTTTTATAATCTTAAACAAGAGTTTTCATCAGATAATTTGGATGCATTTTATGTTACCAAGGATATAGATATGTTGCATATATTTATAGATGAGTTGAGGGAAGTGAACAATAATTTATTTCCAACTCCTATTAATTTAACTTTCTGATTAATTTCGTTGCGGGTTAAAGACAAGTTAGACATTCCCGGAGACTCGCCGAGCTTCAATGCTCGATGTCATTACTTTGCGTGCCACTGTTGATCCTGGCTCACAGGAGTTGCAGTGGCGGGCGTGAACTGTGAGGGCGGGACACTCTCCATATATTAATAAACGGCTAGGTAAGAATTTATATGTCTAGCTTTGTATCGTAGAATTTTGAATTTCGAAGTGTAGAATTGTACCGATGTCTACCAATGGTACATATTTTAACATATTGTTTTACATTTGCCTGTCTCCAATGATCGCAAGGTGGTTTCTCCTTTATTCCTATTTATAACGACGAATTAGATCAATTCAGCTGACACAATAAATCGCCGCAGTCCATTTTGTAACAACCTACAATGTAATAACTTCTGAAGGAACAGATATACGTCCTTTAAAGGCATATGGTACAAGGAGTCTTGCTTGTATGACGTGGTTTAATATGGAAATTGTTTGAAACTGCATCTTGTTTGTAAATCTTAGAAATTATCGTCAATGCATGAGATTTCGCGATGTATTGCGTACAATTATCACCGTGGTATAACCCACAGAATACCTACAATCGATTTAAATGTCGTATGAAAATATTCTTTAATGATGAATGTAAGGTTTAAAGTATTATATTAATTACGTCTAATGTTTTTTACTTGTAATAATCGATACTATTCTCTATGATACTTATCCTTTATTCCGAACTTAGTCTATGGTTACGACGTACGATAGAGGATTCGAATATTTTATGGAGTATCTGTATCTGTATCAGCCCATATACGTCCCACTGCAGGGCACGGGCCTACTCTACAATCGAGAATATGATTGAGAGTGGTTAGGCCATATAGTCCACCACGCTGGCCTAGTGCGGGTTGGCGGACTTACATACCATAGAAATTCTTATGAATCGCTATGGTATGCAGGTTTCCTCACGATGTTTTCCTTCACCGTTTTTTATTTTATGGAGTACCTAGGCAAATTTTATTTTTACGTACGTTGTTCGAACTTTCGAACTTCTTTCGGATAATGGTAACCCCCCTGTCTTTAACTCACACTGAAATGAATCAGAAAGAAAAAAACGAATAGGGTGAGTTGGAAAAAATTTAGAGTTTACATATTAAATAAATTACCTATTTTTATTTTATTATTCATATATTTTAATTAGTATTATGCAAGTTTCCCATAGAGCAAGGTTATGCCTTGTTGAAAAAGTAACAAATTGTGAAAAGTTTCTTTCAATGTTAAAAATAATGTGACTATATTTATGTCAATGATTGGTACATTGAGTTGTGAAAATTATTTGTGGTCTACGGATGTGGTTTCTTTGTTTAACCTTGTATGCACATTGCACGTATGTTATTGCAGTTTGTAAATGAATAATTAATTAATTTATTTATATAGAGTATTATTGCTTTCATACTAGTTGTATGTTCTAAAACAGATATATGTGTCTATTTATTATGAAACGTTTAACTCTCTTATTTGTTACATACATCTTTATATAAATTGACTCGGTATTGTAGTTGTACTAAATAACGGTTACAAAACTGAGGTGATATGGCTATAGGCTCGCCCGCTATCACATCTTGGGACGGAACATACAGAGCGAAATGCGGGTGTCCTGGCACCCCTGCCTACCCCTTCTGGTAAAAAGGCGTGAGTTTATGTACGTATGTATTTACATAAAATAAATAATTAAACGTCCATATCTACATGAAGGTAAATAAGTCTCATTCATAACATATATAAATTGCCGGAAACGTTTCCGTTCCAAGATAATTATGATCGGGGTCGCGCCTATCGTCATCTGTATCAGCTCATACATGTCCCACTGCAGGGCACGAGCCTCCTCTACAATCGGGAGTACGATTGAGATTGGTTAGACCGTATCTACGTCACTGTCGTTATGCCTGGTACAAATTCCAGTATTTTGCAACTCATTCTAAATATTCCAGACCGAAAAACTTTTAAGTCGATGCTATAATAAATACGGTCAATATTATATCTCACATGGGTATTTAAAGGGAAAATAAATATTAAACATATATTTACCATAAAACTTAAAAAAAAACGCTACCGCCCGTAACTTGAACACAAGCTGGGTGCGATATCTAATGCTTGCGTCACTTCTGCGAACAATATGCAGTAAACTACGATAGTTTGCGGTGACTATACGCAACACTTCTTATTAAGACGTACCATGATTGTAGAACGTATAACTAGGATGATGAAGTGACGTGACTTTGAATATTATACCTTTGAATATTAAGTCTTCTCTTCCCATCATTTTCCCTACGCGCTCCTCTTCTGATTTTATGGGCCGGAAACACATCCATGATCCAAGCGTTGTGATATTCATTGGTGGCAGTGATGACTTACCATCAGGTGACCTGTTTGTTCAATTATAAATAATAAATATAATAAATACCCGGATACACCGTAGACAATTTTTTAAAGCAAATTAAAATATATTGAGATTCATGATCAAAATCGGCTTTTGTAGGTAGGTAAAACTAGTTAAGAGAAGGTTCGTATAATTTAATTGTGCAATCAGGTATATCGCAGTCACTATGAATATGCAAAATACATGTCGATTGTCGATTGGACACCAACGATAGGTTACTATCGCGGTCGAAACATGTTTTAAACAAAAAAATACAAAATGTGCAATCATTTTAAACGAGTTTATAGATTTAAAGTCCACGGTGGCTATAATTAAATCTGTCTTTAACCGATTTCAAAAAAAGTAGGAGGTTCTTAAGTAATTTGTCGGAATCTTTTTTTTTATTTATTTTCAACGATTACTCAAAAACGCAAGAACCGTTTTGGAAAATTCTCTCTTTTTTTTGAAGGGTACCTATACTTAACAAGTCGTCACATAAAATTTATCAATATATGCCCTGATGAATATCTTCGGACCTAGAAAGTAGAACTCATGAAAATTAAGTAGGATTCCAATGGTTCTTTTTGCAATAGGTTTAGTATTAATGTTGAACTATAGTGAGACAGAGAAGAAGGGGTGAGGGTGAAGAGGGGTGGACAAAATTAATATACTTGTTTTAGTGATTTCTTTATCATCGAAATAATTGTTATACATAATATTGCTTTTCTTGTGTGACCATCTTTCTGTCATTTAAAAGCCGATCAACACTAATATGATACAAATAACTTATTTTTTTAAGTAATAAAATACCATCTTCAAAACGAAAAAAAACTACAAACAAAAAATAAAAAGACCACTGCAAAGCAAGTATAATAAAAAAAAAATTGTAAGGTTCTTTTTTTTTCGAGTCGGTTTTTATTTTATGATCAAGAAAATGCACTTGTAATTTACGTAGACATATGAAACATAGCTAGGAAGAAAGCATGGTTGACGTATATTCCATTTTTTTTAGAATTCTCCTCTGACTTTCTACCCTTCCACTGGCAGTCTCTATGACCTTACTTTGAGATTCTTAATAAAGGCATAAAATTGTATTGAATACATTTAAAAAATAGGTAGAGAAGCACTGATTTTTTAACTAGTCGGAAAAAAACCAGAATGTGGATAATAATGGAAATTCCGTTGTTGGCAATTATGATTGAGCAAACAGCAATTTTTGTCCCATTTGTGACAAAAATTACTTCCGCAATATTATTTAGTCGGTACATACATTCGTACATAAACCTTGTACGCGACAAATATTAGGAAAGTAAACAAACTTTGCATATTGGACAAACAGCGTGCTTATTATTTACTGTAGTAATACTTTCCTATAATAACCATATGAGTAAAACATATTTTCTATACAGCCTAGAGGGTGCCCCAGAACTAAACGATAAACTTGTAACAGGAGATACAATTATGCCGGCTTTATTATATTTGTGTACTGTGGCCCGAGCACGAATTACTATCGAAAAATTATTCGTATCGAAATCGAGTAATTTTGTATGAGATTTGTACAGCGCCTCTATCGTGCGTAAAAGGAACTAATTTTGCGAGCACGAAGCATTTTAACTTACTTTCGTATCGAAATCGAGACGTAATGTAAACAAAACTCGAGTTAAATAAACAATTTTGCGAGCACGAACGTTGATTTGACATACGGTATCGTAAGTTTCGAAGGCTGGCTATCGAGAATTGTCGAAAGTTTTCTCACTTAAATTTTTTCGGTGAGAAAGGTTTCGAAACTTATTAGAATAATGTTTTAATCGTGATTATAGTTTTGTTTCAGCTGATTTTTGTGTAGAAAAGTGTTCTAATACTATACTTAAGTTATTAAAACAGTCAAGTGCTTAAAATCATTAATCACCTATAATGCAAAGATTGTCCCTAAATGAACGTAGTACTTTATAATGCATTTCTTGCTGCAAGTTCAATTGAAAATGAATATAAATCAAGCGAAACTGAGTTTGAGAAATTAAATCATGGTTTATTTATTTATTTACTAAGTTCAAAAATGAATTAAAAAATATATACACTTTATAATTTTTTATTGCAGTGAAAAAGAAATACAAAATACCCTATGGATATAAATAATATCAACTTTCGAAACATACAAAATTAATTTCATGCTTTTATAGTAAACTCCTTCCATTTTGCTAGACTGTTATTGCGACCTCTCGGGGCGCTAGAAGATTTAGAGTTTAGACAAATCTCCATTTCTGGAATAGAAATTGCTAAATTGAAATACCTACTTTATTTAAAGTTATTTATTATTTATATTTTACTCACATTAATTAATTATCTTGCACTCTCAAGTAGACGTTCAAACTAATTAGAACTTTTCACTCACGCATTCATGAATTCCACCATCATTTAGTATTGCAAAATATATGATACATATTAAATATTTTAATTATTTAATGAAAGAAACAAACAAGAACATTTTCGCTGTTAACTTATCGAAACATAAACAAACTCAACCTTGGTTTGGCGTCTCGTCGATGTCAAGTGGAGTCGTTCGGAACACGTACCATATTTTTTTGTTATCTAAAAATCTTATTTATTTCTTCAACGATAATGTCACTTTTTAATTTCCAATAGCTCACTTTTAATGATTTATTCACTGTAAATGCATATTCTAAATTAAATGTCCTATAAGTAAACGTTGGAGTCAAGTTTTTAAGATTATTTTAAATTTGATATGGTATTCGAACGCATCATTCATTCAGCGAGTCGCTCATTATGCTCTTAAAGCAACATCACTGCTTACATTAGGATGACGTCACTAACGTATTCGTATCGAGTTCTCGATAGTCGACAGAAAGTGCTTCGTGCTACGTACTATCGACATACTCTGGTAAACGTATCGAGTAGCAATGTGCAATTCGTTCAATTTTTAGGACCCGGATCAATACTGATCCATCTTTAAAATGAACCGGTTCAAATGACTCGATCAATCAAACGATTGGTTCCGTTCAATTCTTTGATATAAATGAATAGGCCCTTAGTAGAATTATAGGTATGTAAACACATTTTAAAGTTCACATTACCTTTTCAAATTTACACAAAAATGACACTTTTACAACTGAAACACGCGAAAAACAATTTTACAACAAACGTAATAGACAAAATCTTAGGACAACGAGATACTGATTACGAAATACGAACAAATACGTGTTATTACTTAATGACAATATTAACTCGCAAGTAATCATAAATCAAGACGTAACTAACTTCAACTCACTCAAAAAGTCAAAACCATAAAATTGTAACGTAAAACAAACTTTAAAGCCTACCAATCAAAGCATATATTAACCTTGTCATTTACAGTCGAACTATTTAGTGTCTGTATTCGTCTCTAAAACCGATGATATCCGAACGTTTTTTTGGCTTGATTCGGCTCGACTCGGGTCAGGCGCACTTCCGGCTCGCGAACCGTTGTTCGCGGGTTATGGTTCTCGGCTCTCGGTTCTCGGTTCTCGGCTCTCGGCTCTCGGCTCTCGGCTCTCGGCTCTCGGCTCTCGGCTCTCGGCTCTCGGCTCTCAGTTCTCGGTTCGCTTGAACCGACGCAATTCTCCAATCGTGATCGATCGAATGAACGAATTTTATTGTACGTAAAGATCGAATCGATCGCGTGGTTCTTGCGAGCCGGTTTATTTGACCCGTTCAATCGCGAACGACCCATATTTAGTATCGAGAACTCGATACGTTTACGTTACGAATTCGATAGTTTTTCGTGCTCGGCCTACTGTATACATATATCTGTACGTAGCACGAAGCACTTTCTGTCGACTATCGAGAGCTCGATACGAATACGTTAGTGACGTCATCCTAATGTAAGCAGTGATGTTGCTTTAAGAGCATAATGAGCGACTTGTTGAATGAATGATGCGTTCGAATACCATATCAAATTTAAAATAATCTTAAAAACTTGACTCCACTGTTTACTTATAGGACATTTTATTTAGAATATGCATTTACAGTGAATAAATCATTAAAAGCGAGCTATTGGACATTAAAATGTGACATTATCGTTGAAGAAATAAATAAGATTTTTAGATAACAAAAAAATATGGTACGTGTTCCGAACGACTCCACTTGACATCGACGAGACGCCAAACCAAGGTTGAGTTTGTTTTTGTTTCTATAAGTTAACAGCGAAAATGTTCTTGTTGGTTCCTTTCATTAAATAATTAAAATATTTAATATGTACCAAATATTTTGCAATACTAAATGATGGTGGAATTCATGAATGCGTGAGTGAAAAGTTCTAATTAGTTTGAACGTTTACTTGAGTGTGCAAGATAATTAATTAATGTGAGTAAAATGTAAATAATAAATAATTTTAAATAAAGTAGGTATTTCAATTTAGCAATTTCTATTCCAGAAATGGAGATTTGTCTAAACTCTAAATCTTCTAGCGCCCCGAGAGGTCGCAATAACATTCTAGCAAAATGGAAGGAGTAGTAGTATTGATTCACAGGATCCAGCTCAAGATTTCTTTAAGATTTGTTCGAGATTTCGCCAAGATTTGTTCAAGCAAGTCAAAACTGAATGACACGAAACTAAAAAAAAAAAAAAAAAAAAAAAAAAAAAAAAAGTTTGGTGTCAAATTGGGGGTTTTCGGGGTCGTCCGATCCATCTGTGCTATCCATTTTCTTCTAACTGTAACCGTTGCCTTTTTAGCTATTTTATTTCACCAGGTCCACTACCCCTAATTAATTAGCTAATGTTTTTAAGGTGATTACCTTAAATATCTCCTCGACTGCGCTCTTAATGACGGTCACTTAATGAATCATCACTCGATGCTAATCACCCTATTCCTCATCAATAACAACACGTTGTTTCAATAGTTCATGTTTTATTCATTCAAAAAATTGATTTAAACATCATATGCAATATCATATCATTTTTAAACGTATCCATATTAAAATTATTTAAAAAATCACTTAATGACTTCCCGTTAAACTTATACAATATGTACAATATACAGTACTCTCCACAGACTGAAGTCCAATCATTTTGTATTCTGCTACTACTACATTTCCATTGTTTTGAATTCCTATTCAAGAACATTCTGTGATAACCAGTAGGAGAACGTCCATAAGAATCAAAATATTCTCCAACACCGCAACTATCTATGTGTATACCTATCCAGTGAGATCCTGGCTTTGTGTCCGGGTCCAAATTGCTTATAACATACATAGGAACTTGAAC
The DNA here is from genome assembly GCA_023078785.2 of Hyles euphorbiae. Lineage (NCBI taxonomy): Eukaryota > Metazoa > Arthropoda > Insecta > Lepidoptera > Sphingidae > Hyles > Hyles euphorbiae. Next base: position 13,223,573 of record CM041044.1, on the reverse strand, counting down.
ATTCATTGGTAATTTGTTTGCAGCGTATACATTATACTGTAGACTTGGATGAATTTTTCCTAAACATTGTTGAATTTCATTGGTATTCATTGTTGCATTTAAGTTCCATATGACTGAATACTTCGTAGGATTACAGGTGAGTGAAAAGATCAAGATATGATACATATATTTAAGAGTGAAATAAGGTGCAAATAAAACGGTGAGTATATTGTTACAGTAAGTTTTATTTTGATCATAAACTTAGTACTAAGTAATACAGAATTCATTATTCTAGTCTTAGCTGCTATAGTCAACAGTAACATTACGATTTTTATCTATTTCGATAACGTTATCAAACTCAGCATATACAACACAGTTTATTGTTTGAGTAAGAGTGGATTCAAAACGAACTTCTAATCTTACGCTACCATGCTTTATAAGATTCCAATGACTCGATGAATTGGCTGATAAATCAGGAGTAAGATCAAAAGCTAACAGACAATAACCATTGGAATATTTATCACGAGATATCCCATTACCTTCATTTAGAAAATGTATTCCCGTTCCTGAGAATAAGGTATGATATGTTGTAGTAAACATTTTATTCTCAAACGATGGTTGCAAAGCTTTTGAGGGTATTTGATGACCATCTATGTACAAACAAAATGAATTCATATCATAGTTTTCAAAGTTAAGTGGATTTTTAGTGAGACTACCATTGAACGCTGCATTATTAACAAACCCAACTATACATCTTTTAGGTACTTGTCCTAGAAAAATATTATCAAGCGTTTTTCCTTGAACTCCTGATGGTATTGTTAAAACTTTAACTTCAGCTCGAGTTATGGGATATTTTGCAGTGGTAGATGCTAGAACTTTTTGATGTGCAAGCAAAACACTTGGATTAATTTTTGCTCTTCTTACAACAAGAGTTGCATCTGTTATGCTAACTTTAAATTTCATATCATCTGTAGAAGCCATAAGGTTGAACGATTCACGAGATCTGACTAACTTTACACTCATTTCAACGCCGTTGATTAAAAACTTTTCTTGATTAAATATATCACCGTGAAGATGACCAATCATTTCTACTTCCTTACTCTCGGTTACTAATTCTTGTCTTTTAGTAAAACCAATATTTGTTCCATCAGTTGAGTTCATTTTTCCTTCTGTATCTTCATACCAAAGACTACATGTTAAATGTGATTCTTTTGCAGCAGGAGCATAGTTTAAGAGAGTTTCTATATAGGCGCGATATGGGTATGTATTGTTAGGAGGTGAAACTAATTTTTGGTTCAAGTAAACATCTAGTTGACTAAAAAGTGAGTGCAACCAATTATTAACAGGGGCAACAATGGTTGATGCATTTAGTCTTGTTGAGTCTTGACTTAATATCTTTGCTCTTATATGAATAAGAGTATGTGACAAATCTATATAATCATCCCCAGTTCCAGGCACCTGAAATTCTATAGGACCATCATCAGCTAGAGATGATATAGGTTTGTAATGTATCCACAATCCACTTTCTATACTTGTTTGTGTTGATGGCAGAGCAAATAAATCTAATTCTGATTTGATACATTCACAAGAATGACTATGTAAAAATGACATTTTATTTTATGAAAAAATATCTTTGTACTTTCGTGGAGTCTTTGTTTTTATTGCTTTCACCTTAGCAGTTGGTGGTGTAATGAATGCAGATAGTCGTTTTCTTTTTGTTATATATCCTGAACCTGACATTATTTTATCTATTTTATCATCAGCTTTTCTTTTTAAATTTGAACTAGCTTCTTTAAGTCTCGTCTTGATTGACTCTTCCATTGGCCGTGCACTGACCATATCTGATAAAAGCCCTACACCTGTATTTAATGCTTCTTTTCCTATAGTCCGTGCTCCACTTGATATTAATGGTAAAACTGAACGAAACAGTCCTCCTAAAAAGCTACCAATTCCATGACCACGTTGATAAGGTGCTCCCTTGTAAATTACTCCTATTCCTGAACCAGCTTGGTGAGTATAGTAATGTTCATATGGGCAGGTTATGTGATCTCGAGGATACATTATAATTTTCTAAAATGTAGTTTAACACACACCGTCCCAAATTGGAATGGTATATTACGACCCGTGCTTGTTCTTATATCTATCTCAATCGTATCAAATTCTCTGCGCATAACAGGTATATAGTGAGGAGGTGAAAAAACATGCATTTTATTAGCACCATATATATATTTGGCTGGATCTAAAGGAATTATTCTTAATAGTGGAGTAATCACGTCTCCTACAATTTGAGGTTCTACTATATCACAATAAACAAATAGTTGAGATGGTAATCCTAAATGTAAATTTGCTGGACATTTACCGAACCCTTTTTCTACAAGATTTCTATTGGGTTCGTATCCTAATTGGATTGCCAATTTAGGTGATAACTTCAGTGATACGATTGAGTCATCCATAACTGACACAGAAACAAATTTAGATATTTCATCATAGCGAAACTTTACCTTTTCTTTAATATTATTTAAGGCTGATAGAATATGATTTATATTATCATAGTTTGTGGCTGGAATGTGAGTTTTATAGTAAACCAAGGATGCTGTTTCTTCATTTGGCATTAACATTCTTTTAGTTATATATATTACATTTTCATGCTCTTGAACAGTGAACATAGTGCATGGATATTGAAATTCAACCACACCAACAATCCATTCTCCCTCTAACTTCATGGGTTTTGGTAGTTTAGTAGAAAACATAGTTGTCTTATTTTCAGGAAAATATTCCATAGAGCTGTTGCTTGGTAATGTTAAATAAAAATTATGTTTTATCATATTGTTTGCAATTCCGATGCTAGTATCCAACTGTTAAATTTATCAGGATAACCTTTCCACTTAACTAGCAATTGCTTTTTGACACCTGAATAACGAGATCTGAGAATTTTATCAATTTTATAACTGGAGGTGGGGTTATAATTTACTTTTTGTAGTTCTTTTTCATAAAACGTACCTTCAATTACTTCATCTTTTAAATCTTTCAAAGTGTAGACAACCCAGGGTGATCTGTCAATGATTGAAGATATCACAAAAATTTCATCACTCCAGTTAGACTCATACCCCTTTTGAAATACATGTTTATATTTTGTTATCCGTACATGATCACCGATATGAAACTTAGGTAATGGGATATCTTTCGTGGTTCTTACTGTTTCTTTATCATACAAATTATTCCAAACAGTAATTATATTGTTAGAATTTACATCACAAGGAGCCATTTTAATACTCGAATGATAACTATGGTTATAGGCATACAATAAATCTTGTAAAATATCAATGTATTTATAAGTATTTTTATGAGTAAAATACCGCCACATTTTTGTTTTGAGTGTCCTTTGAAATCTTTCAACGACACTAGCTTTAATATCAGGATTATTTGTAGTATAATAATTAATATTTCTTGTTTTAAAATAATTTTTAACATCTTTGGATGCGAACTCGGTACCTTTGTCAGATTGTATGTGAGTCGGTGTATTACAAGATTCACTGAATATGCTTTCAAAACATTGTTTTATTGTAGATGAATTTTTGGTTTTTATAGCTCTAACATATGCATACTTACTAAAAACATCAATAACACACAATATATAATTGTAACCATCATTATATTTACTGTAAGTTCTCATATCACTCAAATCTGTTTGCCAAAGTACATTTAAATTTGATAAAATATATTTGTTTCGAGGGAATTTCTTATATATCGGCTTATGAAGAGTGTACGTTTCTTGTGATTGCAACCATTCTTTAACTTCCTTTTTAGTCATTTTACCTTTCATAGCTCCGGCAAGTTTATCAATACTACTATAACCAGCAGGGTGTGATGCATCATAATAAATATTGTGAATTTCTAATAAGGGGTCCATTTTTCCCAATCTATTTTTTTCTTTACTTTTCTAATGTACTTTTCAGTAGACATAGGAGTAGTAAATTCCTCAGCAGATGGTTCCTCAAGATCTTTTAGTTGTAGTTGATTAATATATTTACTTCTCTTCGGATTACCAACGTAACTAAGAGGTACTTTAAGGTCTTTTAATACCTTTGCAAATTTTTCCCATCCAATGGGATCATTTCGTTTTAGTGGTCTTAATGTATCATTTATTAAGTCTATAATATTGCTTCCAATTACCTCGTTGTTATCAATAAGAACTGTACCTTCACCATTCCAATGGATTTTTGTTTTGTTTGATGACAACAAATTTAGTAAGAGCTCACCTTTTTTGGAATACGTCTTTGGTATCAAACTTAAAATTTGTTTTACTGAGTAAACAGGTTCTGTCTGAACAGTGTTGCTCTCTTGGTGAGTATCTTCTTCGTTTGATATCTGATCAACAACTGATCCTTGAATATTTGTTTCAATATTTTTATCGTCACGTTCTTTTTTAATAATTGTTTCAGACGAATTAGGTGAAGTTATTATTGGCAGTTCATAAGGTTGGCGATCTTCCCCAGTAAAGTGTAAATATCGCTGTAAAACTTGTAAGTACAAAATACACTTCTTTCTATCATCTTCTTTGCTTTTTAAAATATTTTGCATTTCGACATCTAGTCTTGATTTTGGATTATCCAAAGAATCTCTTTGATTAAGTTTATCTATCAAACTCGGTTCAACAAGTATCATTCTCTTAGCATGTTCCATTTTAAACAATACCGCTTATTAATCCACTCAGTATAGAACCCAATATAATAGGTAGAAAGGCTCCACCTTTTTGAATTATTATATTTTTTCTCACTTTATTTGTAGTTTTATGTACGAGTTTACGAAGCAAAGTTCTATACTTTTTCAGATTTTTTTTTTCCTTTTCCTTTAATGGAACTTTACCTTGTAAAATATTATGAACACACTCACAAATACAATTTATTTCATCCTCATCACACGATTTTAATAAGGCTTTTTGATATTTTGGTTTTAAAGTATGTAATGCAGAGAGTAAATCTTTATGTGTCTTCAAGCTTCCCTGCATTATTGGTAAATGACGGACATTTTTTGATTCTTGTCGTATTTAAACCCCTTCTTTGGTATGTATATATAACAAAATCCATCATTAGGAAATACCCTTGTTTTAATACGACACTGATCATTAGTATTTTGTTTAAGATCTACCATCAAATATCCATGAGCATCCTTAGTAGAATCTCTGTACGCTTCTTCGATGAATTTAGTATTTTCTGGTGAAACTTGACGTGCTAAATATCGAATTTGTGTTTTATCCCGAGGATTTTTAAAATAAATAATATAACTTGAATTTAAAGAAATATCCCTCTGTCCTTTTCCTTGATGAAATAAATTTTGGGTTATGTAGAAAACGCTTAAATTTCTATGATGACTACCTTTTGTAAATATGTCAACAATGCGTCCATCGGATTCCCTCATGAGATCATCTATTATGATTAGATTGGGCTCTTTACCATCAAACATGTTTAGATCTGGTAATCCTTGAAAGTAGTTTACATTATTTAAGTTATATAGAGGTTGCATTTCATCGAAACACCAAGTTATTTGAGCAAAATCTATATTGCATACTTCACTCTTGTATTTAATAAAATTTGTTACAAACTGAGATTTTCCACATCCACTAGGTCCTGCAATTATTGCAGTAAAAGGGTGGATAAAATGATACATGTTGTCAACGTGTGACATATGCGAAGTTCAACAATAAAATAAACAGCATTCATATTAACCACAACTTTATTTGTTTCTCTTCAATCAGGACATATAATCAAATATAACTTATTCTTAAATTTAACTTACAAACTAAATAACACGAAATTTGTATGTACAATTATTTTTTTAATTTAGTATTAATAGTTCAGTGAATTATTATTAACTAAATTGAATTATAGTAACCAACGGATAATGAAGATATTATAATTAATTCTTAAATTTAACTTACAAACTAAATAACACAATATGTATGTACAATTTTATTTTCTTAAATTTAGGTTTTTATTTACAACACTACATTTAATACAAAATATGAAGATTATTGGAGATACTCTAAACATAATAGTAAAAAAAAAAAAAAAAAAAAAAAAAAAAAAATACACATTACAATTGATATTTTATCTTAGTTTATAGTGACCCCATGCTAAAGTATCTACAAGATTTGGTAAAATGTGACGCTTAGTATCATTATAAGACAAAGAAGTTTTGTTAATTTGTTGAGTAAATATTGTATGTTTGATAGATTTAAATCTATACATACTATGATATTGAACATTTTTATTAAAAAGACATGATTTATAATTATCTAAATTTAATCGTTTCGTTACACTTTTATTTACTCCCTTAGCTTTTGTTACTATTTTGTTGCCTACCTTGAATGCATACATTTTTGATCGAAGACCAACAAATTCTTCTAAAATTTGTCCATTATTTTCATCTTTGAAAAATCCTAACTTTTTTTTATTTATTCTAGGAAAACTGAAAATATTATCAGGTGGGTAATCGGAAGTATCAAACCGTGCACCTAAATCAGGTTTGATGTTTTCATAAAAATTATTTGTGAATATTTGATAAATGAAACTATCAGTATCAGTGTACAATAGTTTAGTTTTATCACTAAATTTTTTTAGCATGTAATCATAATGAAATTCATACATTAAAGTCTTAGAAATATCTAAAATGCAAAATCCCAGATAGATAGGCTTATTGTATAAAATTTTTGTTTTCCGTAATTGAATTGCAACTAAATTTTCAGAAAATATTGAAAGGCTATGAAATTCTGGTTTCGCGATCAAATCTTGTGCTCCCAGAGATTTACCTCGATTTTCCCAATGCGTTCGCAGTTTTACATTAACCCTTTTTTCTATATTTTCCATGGTTTTACCAAATACTGAATTATTCATCAGTTTATAGAAATCTTTTTCAAAATCTGATACCGCTTTTGTTCTCATATTTGTATTTAAATCGATATACTTTTGAAGCCAGGGACTTTGTTTAAATTTTAATATCCTATGTATCTTTATCAACTTCATACCTAGTTTGAGACATTGTTTTAAATTTCTGTAATGAATTTTATATTTGTATTTATTATTAAGATTAGAAATTAATTTTGAATCTTTACAATTATTGATACAAATGTTTTCTGGACAAAGAGGTAAATCTGAATGTATGTCATGAAGTTCATCAGGATACTCTAAATCTACTTCTAAGATAAAACCATTTTCTGATGTATCAGATACATCAAAACTACTTGTAGGATCTATCCATTCAAATCCTCCTTCGGGAAGGTATTGGGACATAGCCCATCCGTATAAATTATTAGCATCAAAATAAACAAGATATGATTTAGCTGTGTTGACATCATAATTGTTTAAATATTCATTATTGGCTTTGGCATAACGATTACTACATTGAGATACACCACCACGAATACCAGCCCTTATGAAAGCAATTTTATCAAAATCTGTCAATAATTCTAATTTTATTTTGGTGTACTTTAACATAGCATCCCAACTTAAGCCTGGGGCAGTATAATAGTGGGCGGGATCAAGATTATAAGTAGCAATACAAAGATCTCTAAAATTTTCAAATATATCTGTTAATAGCAAGACATCGGTTTTTAAATATAAATTGGAATAATCAAGCATATTTGAACATTTAAAGTGATTCCAAACATCCTTTGCATGATTGTAATCGTCATCAGATACATTTGAATTTGTTAATGTGTTGTAAAATTGTTGTTGGTTGGGTAAAGATGTTACTTTTAAACTATCAAAAGAGGTCATAAACTCATAGGGAAAAACACCTTTTTTTCTGAGACGCATAAAGTCTTCATTGATAGGAAATTTGTGTTTTAGAGTATGAAATTGATCATCTTTTAGATTTTTAGCTAATTGATCAAGACTACATGGTAAAAATTTTAATGAATCTATAAACCTTAAATTTATTCTTTGATTATTTACATACAAAGTTTTTGAAAACGAAATATACCTTTCTTTGTTTTGAGGAATTATATCTACTTGACCATCAACAAAATTGAGTGCATGAACAATAAAATGTGAATCATAATGACTTAAATTATGAAGAATTACTGGTATAAAATTTGGTGCTCTAAACTTTTTTGCACATATTTCATGTGCAACACCTCTAAAATTACCTGTGTACCAGTCAAAGTCTAAACATTTTCCTTCTTTCAAATCAGTCTCACAAATATGACAACATTTACAATTGCTTACAATTTGTTGATCTTCTACAGTCAATGGTTTGGGAGGGCTTTGAAAATTATTTTTGCTACAAATAGATTTCAAGTCATTGTAAATTCTATTCATAAACACTTGTGCACATTCGGACCCACAATAAGACTCAAACTTTGACAAATTGTCATTATATGAACACTTTATGTAATACCCAAAACTATACGGTTCGTGTTTTTGAACGTTATTTGTATATGATTTGAATGGATTATTGGAACATGAATTAACAGGACTTAAAAATGCTTCAAAATCTGCATATATAACAAAAGGTACTTTTAATTTTCGTTCAAAATGATCGAACATTACCTTATCATTAGATGTTGACTGACCAAACCAATTTTTAAATGTTTTATCACTAGTTGGTAATTCAGTAGTAACATGAGAGCAGTCATATTGTTGGTGGTTTGACAATCTTTCAATAGTTGGAAAATACAATAGACATCCATCACAAATATGAACGGCATGATTTTGGTTTGAGAGTTGCTTGCTAACTAAACGAGATAAATTTTTGATAAAGCAATAATGACTATTTGTACCATTACTCAAATGCAACAAGTTTATATGACTACTCCTACGGCTTTTAGTAAAATAAATAGGCCCAATAATACTGTGCTTTTTAGTATTTTTATTCCATTCTAAACCAAATACATTTATACTAATTTTGTTTAATTTTTCCACTTTTGGAATGTCAGTTAATTTAACAGGGAATGATACACCATTGAAATTCAATTTATCAGAATGCATAGTGTATGAAGATACGCGACCAGCATTTTTACTAACTGGATAAAGAGCGGAGAGTAAAGCCCATTTGAAACATAAATAATCTGTGTTTTGAACATTAATAACGGCTTTTTTTGCACTAATATCTCTGGGTAAATCAATATATGAAGTACCACGAAGAGGATTAAATTTATTCACATTCAAATCTATGCTTTTTATGTGTTTTAGACTCCATCCACTATCTTTTTTCTCAAAGCTACTTATTTTATTTACCAAAGTATCACATAAAGACGTAAAAAATATATTTAAATCATCCCCACGACATATGATAAAATTGCTAGTTTGAAAATCAAATGAATTCACTGTATCATCTTTACTTTGTTGAATGAATTCAGCATGTAATATGAAATTAACTTTAAAAATACTATATTTTTCAATTGACTCTTCAACTAAAAATAATATGTCATTTTTAATTGAATTCAAAAATGATTCCGGAGTTTGAAATAATGGTTTAAAAGTTTCGTTCGCTTTACTACAAATTTTATATGTTATAATTCTTTGTCCAAAAGCGGTTTCAATAATCGATACGTTTTCAAAAGTTTTGTGTAATTTCAGAGCGTTATTTTTATGGATATTACTTTTTAAATGGTTGGTAAAATATCGTTTACTAACTGTAATTTTACAAGCGTCACAATTTACTTGGTTTAAATGATCACCTGCGTGGGGTCCTTCTGTCACACCAGATGAAGTTGACACCATTTCTTCAGTTCTTGGACGTTTCACATTATGAATGAAAGGTTTTGGATCATCGCGAACTATTGTGCGTTTGAGTGATCCTCCTTGTTTTGGTTGACTATAACAAAATAAAATATTATTGTAACTGTTAAAACATTTTTTTTTATTAAGCTTGATATAAAACTCGGTACTTACTTCGTGTGGTTTTCATTCGACACACATGTAAATTCATCATCAAAACATGATTTCAATGATTCACATATCTCCACTTCTTCACAAATCTTAACCATTTCATTTTCATCGAGAATTTCGTCAACTTCCGAACTAAAAAAGGCGCTTTCAACTGTATTGGAGAAGTCCATTTTGTAGTTTAATTTGGAAAGTGAATTAAAGTTACACCACAAACATCAACATACAACTGAATATAAGTCAAAAAAAATTTGAGAACTTATATGAAATATGCAGGTAAAGAAATTAGGTAATGATGAATCCATAATTAACAAAGTATGTAATTGCCTAATGGTTTCTTAGTACGTTTTGGCATCGTCTGAATTGCGTGTGATTAATGTTGTGCCACCATCATGAGTTCGAGACACAGAGCTTGATGTCTTTCTTCTTAATCTTCGGGAATTTGATCATCACTTTCTTGTTTTTCACTTTTTTTCTCTTTTGATTGTTTGTGGTGGTGGTGGTGGCAAATTATATACTTAGTTCTTATTTGGAAAAGAAATATTTTTTACAAGTTTCACTTGTAGTAATATCCTTTGTAAGGTGATACATTAATTTTTGAATATTGTCATATTTTTTTGTTTTGTTTGTTGTATAAAACTTGATTCTAATTTCACTATTTTTCCAGTGCTCTTTCACGGGAATTTTTGATATTTTTTGCAAATCATACAACTCGATCTTAATAAGATGTGTTGCATTTGCTGAATCATCTGAATTGCTAGTGATAAACGTTGTACCACCATCTTGAGTTCGAGACACAGAACTCGATGTCTTTTTCTTTTTATTCTTCGGTGATATTTCGAACAGATCATCAATTGTTTGATTTTCATTCGATTTTCTTTTAATGGGCTGTGGTGGTGGTGATGTAATTATTTCTAATTCATTTTCAGAATCCGGGGGTGTGTTATAATAATATCCTTTATATGTATTATCTTCCATCATAGAACTGAATGAGTTCTGTAACAATACAACATAATTTACACAATGAGTCTCTCTGAGTAAATCCAATAATAACCTAAGAGTAAATCTAGTAGTAATGAAAAGTTTATAAATTGATAAAACAAAAAAAAGTACCTTACCTCCATTTTCCTTTGGTCACTATAATTCACTTTAGTTAACAATACTTCGCCGAACTACGACTGCTAGTTAAATTAACATACCAATAATATTGTGGACTTATATATAAACGTAAAGCACTTAGCAATCTTGTTTCAACACATCATTAACTATCTAGTTTTAATAGATTATTACATTAACACAATCTTGTTTCAACAAATCATTAAGTATCTTATCTAATTAGTTTGTAATTACATTTGCGCATTCTTATATTAAGAAACCATTAACTATCAATTTTATATAGATTATTAGATTTGTGTTCTTACTATTCCACAGCAACAGAAAAATATAACTCGAGCTGAAGTTAAAGTTTTAACAATACCATCAGGAGTTCAAGGAAAAACGCTTGATAATATTTTTCTAGGACAAGTACCTAAAAGATGTATAGTTGGGTTTGTTAATAATGCAGCGTTCAATGGTAGTCTCACTAAAAATCCACTTAACTTTGAAAACTATGATATGAATTCATTTTGTTTGTACATAGATGGTCATCAAATACCCTCAAAAGCTTTGCAACCATCGTTTGAGAATAAAATGTTTACTACAACATATCATACCTTATTCTCAGGAACGGGAATACATTTTCTAAATGAAGGTAATGGGATATCTCGTGATAAATATTCCAATGGTTATTGTCTGTTAGCTTTTGATCTTACTCCTGATTTATCAGCCAATTCATCGAGTCATTGGAATCTTATAAAGCATGGTAGCGTAAGATTAGAAGTTCGTTTTGAATCCACTCTTACTCAAACAATAAACTGTGTTGTATATGCTGAGTTTGATAACGTTATCGAAATAGATAAAAATCGTAATGTTACTGTTGACTATAGCAGCTAAGACTAGAATAATGAATTCTGTATTACTTAGTACTAAGTTTATGATCAAAATAAAACTTACTGTAACAATATACTCACCGTTTTATTTGCACCTTATTTCACTCTTAAATATATGTATCATATCTTGATCTTTTCACTCACCTGTAATCCTACGAAGTATTCAGTCATATGGAACTTAAATGCAACAATGAATACCAATGAAATTCAACAATGTTTAGGAAAAATTCATCCAAGTCTACAGTATAATGTATACGCTGCAAACAAATTACCAATGAATGTTCAAGTTCCTATGTATGTTATAAGCAATTTGGACCCGGACACAAAGCCAGGATCTCACTGGATAGGTATACACATAGATAGTTGCGGTGTTGGAGAATATTTTGATTCTTATGGACGTTCTCCTACTGGTTATCACAGAATGTTCTTGAATAGGAATTCAAAACAATGGAAATGTAGTAGTAGCAGAATACAAAATGATTGGACTTCAGTCTGTGGAGAGTACTGTATATTGTACATATTGTATAAGTTTAACGGGAAGTCATTAAGTGATTTTTTAAATAATTTTAATATGGATACGTTTAAAAATGATATGATATTGCATATGATGTTTAAATCAATTTTTTGAATGAATAAAACATGAACTATTGAAACAACGTGTTGTTATTGATGAGGAATAGGGTGATTAGCATCGAGTGATGATTCATTAAGTGACCGTCATTAAGAGCGCAGTCGAGGAGATATTTAAGGTAATCACCTTAAAAACATTAGCTAATTAATTAGGGGTAGTGGACCTGGTGAAATAAAATAGCTAAAAAGGCAACGGTTACAGTTAGAAGAAAATGGATAGCACAGATGGATCGGACGACCCCGAAAACCCCCAATTTGACACCAAACTTTTTTTTTTTTTTTTTTTTTTTTTTTTTTAGTTTCGTGTCATTCAGTTTTGACTTGCTTGAACAAATCTTGGCGAAATCTCGAACAAATCTTAAAGAAATCTTGAGCTGGATCCTGTGAATCAATACTACTAGGAGTTTACTATAAAAGCATGAAATAATTTTTTTATGTTTAGAAAGTTGATATTATTTATATCCATAGGGTATTTTGTATTTCTTTTTCACTGCAATAAAAAATTATATAGTATATATATTTTTTAATTCATTTTTGAACTTAGTAAATAAATAAATAAACCATGATTTAATTTCTCAAACTCAGTTTCTCTTGATTTTATTCATTTTCAATTGAACTTGCAGCAAGAAATGCATTATAAAGTACTAAGTTCATTTAGGGATAATCTTTGCATTATAGGTGATTTTAAGCACTTGATTGTTTTGATAACTTAAGTATAGTATTAGAACACTTTTCTACACAAAAATCAACTTAAACAAAACTATAATCACGATTAAAACATTATTATAATAAGTTTCGAAACCTTTCTCACCGAAAAAATTTAAGTGAGAAAACTTTCGACAATTCTCGATAGCCAGCCTTCGAAACTTACGATACCGTATGTCAAATCAATGTTCGTGCTCGCAAAATTGTTTATTTAACTCGAGTTTTGTTTACATTACGTCTCGATTTCGATACGAAAGTAAGTTAAAATGCTTCATGCTCGCAAAATTAGTTCCTTTTACGCACGATAGAGGCGCTGTACAAATCTCATACAAAATTACTCGATTTCGATACGAATACTTTTTCGATAGTAATTCGTGCTCGGGCCACAGATTACGTCTGAATGGGCCGAAGACTCGATTCGTATTTTTTTGTTTACAAGTGACGATACCAGTGGGCCGCCCGCATTACTGAAAAGTGAAAACAGTATGAATTAACATCGCACTCGACTTGGGGGTAAATGTTAATTCATTTAACACCTATTGATTTCTCTGGCTTCAATGCTCGCTCTTCAATCTGAAACACAACAGTGCATACATAATGCTAGTTGACAACAAAAATAATCAACAATTTCTATCGAAACTACAAAGTTAAAGTCTAGCTAGATATTTCCACTTATTAGGGAACTACCACCCAATGGTACACCTATTTAAAAAAGCGAAAATTGTGGACTAATATTTGGTACCTATCAGATAGCTTCTCGCTTACAAGGGACCATAATGAAAAATCGCTAACTTCTATGACTTGAACGCTTCACTAATGTAATTTGCGTCACATATTGACAATAAGCAATAATGTTGCCAAACTTAGAACCGGATGTTTCATTATTGTTTTCTATATAATGGGCTTTTCATGCTTTTTTTGGATAAAATGATGGCAAGGGCAAACTTCCACGTCGAATTTTATGTATTATTAGCATATAGTAGCCTACTGTTGCCAGGGGACTGCCCTACTAGCAAAAGTTCGTTTGAAAAGGCTTAGACGATAGTTCATCAGCTCATACCTTATAGATATCTGTAAATCTCTGTATGCAGTTCTTCTCGAGATATTTTCCTTCGAATTTAAAGTGGCTAATATTTTGAAATTATTTTTTTCTATGTAGCTGAGATTTTATTGGGTTGTAAAAGACCTAAAGAACTATGGTAGGACGATTTGAATAATGTTAGAAGCGCGATTGCCGAATACCAGGGGAAAACTTAACTTACACTTAAAAAAACACAAATGTATCATGATATCCATCTTTAGCCGCTGGAAGCTCTATCTGCTACGTTGTACCATCAACCCATTATAACGTCTTTTACGTCACAGTGCAAAAAAGGTTAAGTTCTAAAAAGGTCATAAACATTTATCTGCCATTAATAACTAAGCAACAGACCGGGCCGTCGTCACCAGATGGCCTTCAGATCTAACACTGGGCATATCTGGGTCGCCACTCACTGTTGCAACGTTTTAAAAACATATTTGCAAAATGGCTCATTTATACTAGCCCGACTGCCTCGGTGGCGTAGTTATACTACAGTACGGTTACAAAGCTGAGGTCTCGGGTTCGAATCCCGGGTTGGGCAAAGTGATATTGGATTTTTCTATTCAGTATCAGCCCAGAGTCAGGAATTTGTGCCCGATATGGCGATAGGCTCGCCACCTCATCCACATCGTGGGACGGAACATACAAGGCGAAATGTGGGAGCCCTGGCACCTCTGTCTACCCCTTCTGGGAACAAGGCGTGAGTTTATGTATGTATACTAGCCCGACACAGCGAAATTCGCATATAAATCGGCATAGCAGATATGGGACGTAACTTATAACGTAGGGTTTATTTTCTCTATGATATGGGACGTAAAACAGCACAACTGAAGTGGGATTCGGCAGGTCATGTGGCTCCAATACGTCCAGAGTATAAAAACGATACGAACTTCAAATGCTCAGATGCCGTAAAACTTCACTAATGTGTCGCCGTAAAACTTCACTTGTGCCTAGATACTTCACAAAATGCTGGATTCCTCCATCGTACGTCGCAACCATAGAGGTAGTAAGTTCTGAAAAAATGATAAGTACAATAGAGAATATTGATTTTTAGAAGTGGAAATCTTGTATATAATCTCTCCGGACGTCGAGCATCCGAACATTCGAAATTCGTATCGTTTTATAAAGTAACCCCCCTGATCGGTATAGCGCGCTCCACGTTCTCGCCAAAACTATATTGCCACTATTTTAATATTTTTTTCCTTAATCAATTATTATACACTATTATTTTAGGAAAAAAATGTATTTACCACCCAAATACGACCATATGAAAAAAATATAAAAAAAAAATCGTTAAACTACCACCCGGCTTCGTTTTCAGTAGCAGTCTTGATATACCCTGTATATTAAACTTTAATGGTTTGTCATTTAGTGTGTGGTGGCCTGTAGGTAAACAGACCAGACGCGGCTGCCAACATGCTCACGGTGGTCGCGGGTTCAAATCCCAGGGCACATCTCTGACTTCGGCCTCACCTGATTGATAGTCAATCACCAAAGCACTTTAACGGTGAAGAAAAATATCGTGAGCAAACCTCCATACCATGGCGATTTCTATGGTATGTTAAGTCCGCCAACTCGCTCTAGGCCAGCGTGCGGCCTAACCACTATCAATTGTACTCTCGATTGTACAGGAGGCTCGTGCCATGCAGTTCGACGTATATGGGCTGATACAAGTTTGTCATTTAATATCTAAGCTGATTTAGCATATTAATAAATCTGCTAATAGAGAATACAAACCGATCCGGAAATCCAACTGTTGACGTTGCGTCACCAGTCTCGCGCGCCACTAAACCATGTCAAGGACCGGAGATCATCGTGCAACGTGTTTACACGTTTGTCCTGATTTGGGTTTAATTAAATTAGTTCATACTATATTAATTTACTTAGAAGGATGTAAGCTAGGATTAAGTATTTTCTGTCCCATTCATCTCATATTTTGAGCATTTTAAATAAATCAAATGATTCAGTTCATATACCATTCATTTTGGGGCACAGGCTTTCTCTACTGAGAATACGATTAAGATAAATGAGAGATAAGGATGTTAAGTCAAAATATGCCCAGTAGTTACTCTGGCTACAATGCCCTTCGAACCGAAACACAAGATTGCATTTACACTGCTGTTTGGCGGGAGCAAAAGATATTGCACTATTAAAATTATTCAGCCCTACTTTTACATAGCCGTAAATCCCGTTATCTTTTATTTCCACAAAAACACTAAAACCTATTGACTAGATCTCACAAGTTGGCACATAAAACCGACATGTTTTATATATGTCAAAGTTCACCGTATTTTCTTGTTTGTACGGGTAAATCGAGATCACAAAGTGTTATTGTCTTGGTAGGGGTGATATTGTCTTAAATGAGGACAAACTTACAATGTCAGTTCAAGCATACTATTCCACGATCTTAGGTAAACACAAAAAATATATTTTGATCTGCTCGTACTTGTATCAGCCCATATACGTCCCACTGTAGGGCACGGGCCTCCTCTACAATCGTGAGTACGATTGATTGATTAGGCAATATAGTCCACCACGCTGGCCTAGTGCCGGTTGGTGGTACATAGCGTAGAAATTCTTACAAAGCTATGGTATGCAAGTTTCCTCACGATATTTACTTTCACAATCAATCAAAATAGACATTGCGGTGGTACGTACACTAGCGGTCTCTCATATGAGAGACCTACCACCACCAGTAAAATCTGCTCATTCGTGAAGTTTGATGCTGCAAGATACACAGATAGTATATTTTAGGCATAGAGATGCGTTATCTTTTAAGGTGGGAATACGCTATTTTATGGGCGCCAGGTCATATCAAAATTATAACACCATTTTCCGAGGATTGTTATTTATAAATGACCTTTTGCAATTATTAAAATGGGAGTCGATGTTAATATAAGTAATTGAGAGTGAGGTATATCTCGTCAAATGTTATTAATAATTATAATCAAAAGTGTTAGTTGCCAACCAGACAATTTGATTGTTTCTTAAAATCCAACCAATTTATTATCACCATATGTACACGTGTTGATAAAAATACTAATGAATAATTATCATAATAAGAATGATAATTTGAATTTAAAGAGTCACACACGTGTTTTAATATATCGGAGTATCCATTTATAAAAATTATAATATCAAATTAGTTCGGGTTGCGTGGATTGTAGAATAGTGCAAAGTTCGAGATGGTACCAGAAATATGTTGCGTTTTGGGTTCAACATGTGTTCATACTTTTATTATTTACAAATAAAAATAAAGAGTATAGATGGCGGTCTTATCGCTCTAGGCTTTTTCTTACAGACATCCGTTGGATGGATTTGAGAAACAGAAAAGAAGAGAGAAGGAATAGCCGAAGAAAGCGAATAATATAATAAGAAATAAGATATGAGTTCTGTGTCGATGGTATCAGAAACTTCCAGAGACTTGCGGTATCGTAATACCCGAAAAATACATACTGGGTATATCAAGATTGCTACCGAAAACAAAGCCGGGTGATAGTCTTGATATACCCGGTACGTATGTGGGTTTCATAATTATATTTTTTAGCTAACAAGACAAAGCAACCACACTACTCCTTATGGTCACTATAATACACTTCAGATAGGTTTTGTTAAGCTATGAATGGAGATGAGCATTATGAATAGCTCATGAACCAACAAAACCAAACAACTACATATATGAATTACGAAGCAATGCTTGGCATTCCACTGCCCTCGCTATCCTGAGTCATAAGACGTTAAGTTTCAATATGTCCAGTAGTAACTCTGAGAGACTGGGGTTTCTGACACGAGAAGAATATCCGTCGTTGGCGGACATCAAAGTAACTGTTTGTGTCCTGATATACACAGTATCACCCTACAAATAGACATTTACGTGGCTCATTATCAGCCATTCTCTATAATCTACCGTTAACAAGACATTTCATTAGATATTTCGATGCATTTTATGTTTCAGTTAACAAAGATAGAGAGGTATAGATATAGTGCATATATTTATAGATAAAGATAAGATAAATATATGTATATGTCCAGCTTTGTTTAATGAAGCGTAGAATTATCTCGATATAGTAATGGTAGCTATTTTAACTTCTTGTTAAAGATAGATAGTATATAGATAACGGCCGTACGGTAAATCCTTATCCGCCGTACATTTATGTCTAGGCAAAAAAGTCATAGAACCAGCCAACACTCGGTGCGGGGATTGAACCCGCGACCTTTTGTTTTACAGCCAGCTATTACTACCTCATATAATGTATATCACTATCATTAGCACTTCTATCATAACTATTATAGTTTCGCGTCTCTGTAAAGATCAAAGGCTTTGATGTCGCTGTTATGATCCGATTATGAGTAACGGGGCCAAGGATTTTTTATACACGTGGGGTAAGATAGAAAAATAAATGGAAAGGTGAGCTGTATTGGGGGATTATCGGACGGTCCAGGGTTCTAGTTCAAGGTATACTTGACTTAAAATAAACAGCTGTATCTGATAATATTGCAGGGTCCTAGCCTCCTTTACAATCGATAGAGAATAGGATTGAGAGGGGTTAGGTAAACAGTTGTATCTGCCCATATATGACACATTGCAGGGTTCTAGCCTCCTCTACAATCGATAGTAGGATTGAGAGGTTAGGCCGTCTAGACTACCACGCTGGCCTAGTGCTGCTTAATAGAAAGACGAACTAATAAGTCAGCTGTTGTCAGATTATTCACGTTTAGATGATTAAAAACTTCTCAGAGGGGATACCTTATAAAAACAACATAGTATAAATTCTATGTGGTCCTTTTACAATAACACTAGTCGATTCCCCATTCCCTTTAGCTACCAAATTTGATTCAGAGAGTTAAGCCATATTTCACCACACTGGCCTACTGCAGTTTGGTATATTACAAAAAAGTGATATTTAGATATACCATACATCAATATAAAATAAAAAATAAATGAGCAAAGGCAAAACAAGACAGACTAATTTGCAATTTTAATTTTGTTTGGTTTTGCGTCACAACTCACAGCTTTTTGCAGGAGTCAATTAATCTTCGTTTTTATTAAATAATAAAATGTCACATAAAGTTCGCTTAGTCCTTTAAAAAAATATTCAGAATAAAATAAAGAATGGAACGAATGATTCGAAACCCGTAATGGGACAATGGCTTATGTATGCGAACCCAAAAATAGGTGAACCTCATACTAAAATTCCAGTGACATAAATATATTAAAGTTGGAAATTGGAATTCCGCCAACATCCCAGAGTTTAGTGCTACCTCGTTCCGGGACAAATAAAACGTAACTATGTTTGTGACGTCACATGTTGAAACACTTGTGCGACGTCATGCATATTAAATTAATAGAGTATTTGACATATTTTATTGTATTTATCAAAAGATATTCATATCTTAAATCTAACAAACAAAAAAAAATCCATTCAGAATTAAACAAGTTAGAAACGTTTTAAATCTTATGGTTGGGAATTAACGAAAAGGGATGCAAAACAAACTAATGACGTCACTAGTATTATCACGTATTATTAAGTGTGCGCGTGTGAGAGACGCTAAGATGTCCCCACTAAACTTCCGCTTTTTAATTTAAAAATACTATTAGATTCATGACATAAGCTACTTTAATAATGTTTTGAAAGAAATGTTTATTGTAATGGTATTTATTTTAGTACGCAAAATATTACAATAAATCGATCGTTAAATACCCTATTGTGTTTATTGTTGACAGCCTCCGTGGCACAGTTGGTTAGACGCCGGCTAGTAGTCTCGTAGTTCCTGATACCCACGACACAAGACTAGATCTTAGTGGGGGGTGAGAATTATGTATGTATGTGACTGTTGGTTGTATTTATTTATTTATTTTTACAATGACGACAGAAATGAGCTCAATATTATTAGGGGCATGCTACTAGTAGCATTTCTGCATGCATCTTACATAATATGTATATTAAATGTTATTGGTAGGTCTCTCGAGTCTCATATGTGAGGGGCTGCCGGGTAGGTCGTACCGCAATGTCTATTTCCCCCGAAACAGCAGTGTAAATGCACTGTTGTGTTTCGGATTGAAGGACATTGTAGCCAGAGTAACCACTGGACATATTGAGACTTAACATCTTATGTCTCCGGATGGCGAGCGCAATGGAATGCCAAGCATTGCTTTATAATTCAAGGTGTTTGGTTTTGTTACTGTTTATGAGCGGTCGTATCGCTTACCATCAGGCGAACGGCATGCTCGTCTCGCCATTCAGTGTTATAAATAAAAATGTTACATTATGTTGCAGTCATCTTAGCCCTTTAAGTCCAAAAGGTTTTTCATACTTCCTGTGCAATTACTTACACAAAAGTCAAGGCTTCATGAACATTTCCGCTTTCTCTGAAGACAAGGTTGTTGTTCTTTTCTTTTAAGATAGTGACGTCATAAGTAGGCACTTTAGTCAACGGAGGTCGTCCTTTGTTTTTAAAAACCTTTTTGGTTTTGGGTGTTTATTTTAAATGTTATTGCATCCGGAAGTCAGGAAGATAAGTGTACAATTATATCTGTTTACGCACATAATCGAAACGCAAGGTCGCGGGTTCGACCACCCGTGATAATGTTTTTTGCAATACACAAATATATTTTTTGGTCCGGATGTTGGATGGAAAAGCCTGTCGTAGTATTTGATATTTTAAAGACAAAAATTAATAAACGTTAAGCGAATATTACACATGGAGATAAACTGTTTTTTATGCTTCAATTACGTTACAACTTACAGCGTTTCGTGGTCACGGGACGGACTATCTTAATATTTTTCTAAGGCCTGATCGCGAAAAAAATGGAATTGTGTCAAATGTGGGCGTGTGACTTATCTTTAACCCAATTGGTCGATAGGTAACATACCTGATCTTTATTAATTTTTGTAGTTAAATTTTCCATATTATGTTAGGCTAAATAGTATCCACTGAGGTCAATGTCGTTTCTTAATTTGTCATGATGCAATGATGCATGATATGTTAGGGTTTTATGCTTGATTGTTACGTGTATTTATGTCTATACCAGCCCGTATACATCCCACTGTAGAACAAGGGCCTCCTCTACAATCGAGATTAGGGTGAAGGAAAACTTATAGCGATTTATTAGAATTTATATGGTATATAAGTCCGCCAACCCGGACTAGGCCAACGTGGACTATATGGCCTAACCACTCTCAATCGTATTTATTTAGATACAAAAACAAAACATTATTACATACGATTTAATATTATTAGACCTTTGTACTTTCATGCAAACTTTGTATAAGTCAACCACTTATTTGTAATTTAGACAACAAAGTTTCAGTGGCATGTGCGTCCAATTTTATTAGTTTCTCAAATGGCTTGCACTATATTAAACTCGGTAGAGCCTTACCTTGGATTACTGTAGGATTAGACGACAGGGGAAACACTGTCACATAGAAATAGACGTGAAGCGATGAATTAGCTGTTTCGTTTGGTGATATTGCTGAAACTCAATTTATTTTCTCTCCCTAATTTATTTTTTAACCGCTATCATTTTAAGAGGTTGATAACGCCTAAAATCTATAATGCATATGAAATGATAAACTCCGTGGCGCAGTTGGTTACACGCCGGTTGTGAAAGGGTAGCCGACTGCGGGCACGATAACCGCGCTGAGACAATTCGTACCTTTGGAATCAGAGCGACCTAATAAAAAAATAGATTTTGGCTTTTGATCGTATTTTGGCTCAAAATGACCTATCGACCCGTAAAGTAGAACCCATTGACGCATGAAAGGCAGAAAGATGTATAAATCGGTCTTCTAGATGTATCTTCAATAAGTACAAAATTTCTTATGTACCCTACATATATGTAAAAGATTTGTATCTTTAATGAACGTTTCCCATAAAATAATATTTTTTTTGTTAGGTCACTCTAAGTTTACCTCCTAGGTTAGGTGCGAATTGTTTGATCATCAAATATTTGTTTTCGGGTGTGGTTGTTTTTGAGATTGAAAGTCTCCCGTAGTTTCTGGTACATGACACAAGACTCGACCTTAGCGCGGGGTCAGGAGTACATAAGACTGTTACACTCTTGGGTGTATTAATTTATTTATGCCAATGTTGATGAAATCTCGTGAAATATTTAGTCTGACGAATTTATTCAAAAAAAAAAGTATATTAATCTACGTATCAAGACACAATAAGCGTGGATTAAAATACGAGAATTCAAGATAAAACCAACATAACAATAATTTACCAACATAATAATTTTATTGCCGCTCTAAGGTACGGTTATTACTCGCAAAATGGCAAATGTCAAGTTCAAAACACTGATTTATTTCGTGTTAATATGTTTTTAAATGACTAGATGTGTATCTTAATGCGGCCGGTTTGACTGGGCAAACAGGTGAAGTAATAAGTTGTAAGGTTTTGTTGGATTGGATTGTCACACTAGGTATTATTAATAGGAAATGCATTCATATACACAATTTGCATAAAGTATAAACAAAATGATTCTCGTATAATAAATTAGAGAAAGTTTGTGATTTAATACTAAACGCTATAGAATCTCTTAGGAAATATATCATTGGGATTTTTTTTGTGGAGTATCCTAGGCCATTGAGATAGACTAGAGAGGACACTGCAAACAAAATTGCAAACATAAATGTAAAGAGTTTGGAGTTAACCGTATTTAGATTAATCTTGGCTTCCACAACAGAATTATAAACAGGTTATAATTTCAGTATATATTAATTCAACTAATTTATTTTGGTTTATCCCTAGTTGCTAGTTTTTAAGGAATCCGTCACTTTTATATTTTTAGTGCAATTGAAAAAACAGACACCATTTAAGAATTTTTGAAAATACTGAACAATTAAAAAGATAATGAAGTTGTACTTGATTACACACGATTCAAATTGTGTGATTCAAGTCATTGCTATTTCCGCAGTTTAATGAGAACATTTACTGGGTTTTAAAGTATTTTTATAACCGATTGTTACGTAACTTCATGGCTGTTTATTCCTTCCGTCCTTTGTTTAAATACAGCGAGAAAAGTTCTACAAGGCAATGGACTTGTGAAAATATTGTACAGTCAATTGGCTCACGTGTTGACGAGATATGGCTTCAAGGCTTCAATGTCTATTCTTTGTTTCGACGTCACAAAATCGTCCCATACTCAACTTAAGTTAAAACATAAAATGAGATCCAAAAACTTTAAACTTTTACTTATAATATTTTCCTATTAAAGATAAAAATATAAAACAATAAATATGCTAATTTATTATTACTCAATATACGCTGACGCACGATGCGTCATGCGCAAGTCGGCAAGCGAATCCTACCCGCAATCGGTAATCTGCAATTATATTATTTTAAAAACAAATATATGCCTACATACTTAGGGCATCGAGCCCGGGTTTACCCGGACCGAAAAAAACCGGGTTTTCCCGGTTCTGAGGATTATGAAAAAACCCGGGTTTGGTTTTTAAAACTCGGGTTTTTCGGGTTTTTTTAAATACTTTTGTTTTTGTTATTTATTAAGTTTAAGCCACTTCGAATGCAATAATAAGTAAATGGAATAAAAACACGCTTTGATAAATTATTATTTATTACGTAAAAAGTAGCTTCGGTGCTACTTTCCTACCAATAAAACAAGCCATGCAAGTTAAATGGAACGCGCGCGTCCATCTCAAGACATGAATGGGGTGAAGTGTGGAGCAGTGGGTTAGTTATATTATTAAATATATATAATATATATAAATTTAACTGTTTTTGTAATTTGTAAAGTACTGTTTTATTTATTTAAATTCTTCCTCATCCTTTATATTTTGTACTCATTATAGGAAAAGTGCGTAGTGGCCTGTTGGTAAACGGACTAGACGCGACTGCCAACATGTTCACGGTGGTCTCGGGTTCGAATTCCAGGGCACACCTCTGACTTTTCGGAGTCATGTGTGTATTGATAGTCAACCACGAACATCACATCAATCATCTGACTTGACACAGCTGGTGAACCAGCCCACTAGGATCCCGGATGTGGCGGGTCATGAGCCTTCTCTGCTGGACCTTCTGCTGGCGAGTCACTCGGACGGGTATCATGTGACCGTTAGTGCGCCTCTGGGCACTTCCGATCACTGCCTGGTTGGGTCGTCAGTACCTTTGGCTTCACCTCCACGTCCCGTGCAGTTTAAACGGAGTGTCTGGCATTACTCGTCGGCAGATTGGGATGGTATGCGGGAATATTTCGCATCCGTCCCTTGGAGGCAACGCTGCTTTGACGGCAAAGATCCTTAAGCGAGTGCCAACGCTATTGCTGGCGAGATTAGGATAGGAATAGATTACTACAATCCTTCCTCTGAGATCGCCAGTAAGGTCCGTGGACGCTCCTGGTTTAATCGTGCTTGCGCCGATGCTGTCGGTGACAAACAAGCGGCGTATCGCGCTTGGATCAGGGGTCGCGCCAAGAAGGATCCCAATATCGGTTCCCTCAAAGAAGCCTACAACCGGGCCACCAAGGCCTGCAAGAAGGCTTATGTTAGAGCGGATGCCCAGCGCGTTAGCAGGATTGGGCGTGCGTTGGCCAATCACCCGACTAGCAGTCGTGCTTATTGGAGTTTGGCCAGGGCCGTTCAGTCTAACGCTGAGGTACCCGGAAGGTTCGCTGGCTCACAAGCCGCAAGAGAAAGCTGCCTTACTGGCAAATCTCTTTGCGGCTAACTCCCGCCTCGAAGACCGTGGTTCTCAGCCGCTGCCTACACTGCCTGATTGCGGTTTCTCTATGGCGGATATTCGCATCAGGCAGTGTGATGTGCGGCGTGAGTTACGGTCTCTCGATGTGCGGAAAGCCAGTGGTCCGGATGGGATACCAGCGGTGGTTTTAAGAGCTTGTGCGGCCGAGTTGTCTCCTGCACTGACTCGCCTCTACTGAGCGTCCTACCGCACAGGTGTTGTGCCGGAATCTTGGAGAGAGGCCAATGTGCAACCGATCCCCAAAAATACCTATTACCGCCCTATCGCTATCACCTCAGTGATGTGTATGGTCATGGAGCGGATCATAAACGCTCAATTGGTCCGCTACCTGGAGGATGACTCGTTGATCAGTGACAGACAATACGGATTCCGTCAATATCGATCAACGGGTGATCTTCTAGCGTTTGTCCTTCATCGCTGGGGTGAGGCGATTGACAGGCGTGGCGAGGCTCTAGCTTCACAGGCTCACGCCTCGACGTAGCCAAAGCGTTTGATAGGGTCTGGCACCGTGGTCTTCTTTCCAAGCTTCCGGCATACGGTCTGCCCGGCAACCTGTGTTCGTGGATTTCCGGCTTTCTGCATGGGCGTAGAATACGTGTAGTCGTCGACGGACACGCTTCGGCGCTCATGTCGGTAAATGCCGGAGTTCCTCAGGGCTCGGTGCTGTCACCCACCTTGTTTATTCTGCATATCAATGACATGTTGTCGCTTGGCAACATTCATTGTTATGCAGATGACAGCACGGTTCATGGGCGATACCACTGCGGGCCTCCGGGTTGCCTAGTCGAAACTGTGAGGGGACGTGAGGATCTTGTCATTGAGCTCAACCGGACCTTGGATCTCATTTCTACATGGGGTTCCAGGAATATGGTTGAATTCAATGCCAAGAAAACACAGGTGTATGCGTTCACGTGCAAAAAATCCCCGTTCTCTCCCCTCCCCATTCTTCAGGGTGCTCCCCTCTCAATGCGAAAATACCTAAGTATCCTTGGTGTGGATATCCGCTGTGATCTCAATCCAAGGAATCACATCGAGGGCGTAATAACTGCCACATCACGCAGGGTTGGAGTCCTGAACAGAGTGCGTCGGTTTTTCACGCCCGGTCAGCTTTATAGTTTATATAAAGCGCAGGTCCGGCCGGGTATGGAGTACTGCTCGCACCTCTGGGATGGATCCGCCCAGTACCTGCTCGATGCCTTGGATGGATTGCAGCGGCGGGCCATCCGCATTGTGAATGATGCAGACGTTACGAGCAACTTAGAGTCGCTACAACTCCGGAGGGATGTCGCCTCTCTAAGCGTGATGTACCGCCTGTATCACGGTGAGTGCTCTGAAGAATTGTTCAACTTGATCCCCTCCTCTACATTCCTTACCAGAACCAAGCGTGCTGGCTTGCGAATCCATAGCTTGACGGTCCACACCATCCCGGCGCGAACCAAACGGTTCTCGAATTCTTTTTTGTGCCGCACCGTCAGGCTGTGGAATTGTTTGCCGTCTCACGTGTTCCCTCCATCTTATAATCCTGGGTCCTTCCGCCGTAGCGTGAAGAGGCACCTTAGCAGGCCGGCATAATTGTTTCCATTGGCATGGGACCGCCGTCCGATGCCAATGGATACTCTGCCTGGGCGGCATTTGCGCTTAAAATCAGGTGCAATGCCGCCACTATGCCGGGCCAGATTAAAAAAAAATCACCACACACTAAAACGATGAAGGAAAACATCGTGAGGAAACCTGCATACCATAGCGATTTATAAAAATTTCTATGCTATGTAGGCCAGCGTGGTGGACTATATGGCCTAACCACTCTCAGTCGTACTGTTGATTGTAAAGCAGGCCCGTGCCCTGCAGTGGGACGTATATGGGCTGATACAGATAGGAAATCGATATATAAACGCAGATTAGTGTATTTTAAAAAATTACAATAAAATGATCGAAATGCTCGAAAAAACCGGTCTACCCGGGTTTTGATTACTCTTAGACCCGAAAACCCGGGTTTTCAAAATTGAACCGAGTTTCGATTATAACATACTACATTCTGTGGTCGGCCACTGTAGTTCATTAAACCTATTTAAATCATTTGGGGTATTGATCAATGCCTGCTCAACTACTTTCTATAATGATTAGCGTAATCCGAACTAGGCAAGCGTGGTGGACTACATGGCCTATCCACTCTCAATCGTAATGTCGATTGTAGAGGAGGCTCGTGGCCTGCAGTGGGACGTATATGGGCTGATACAGAGAGAAAAAAAGAATATTTTCTGTTGCAATGCAGTCATTTCACCGAGTAATAAATACACAATAAAATTTGCTTACACTTACTTACACTTAGTTTGTCCTCTACAAAGTAAAATATCCTATTGTTGCAAGCGAAATAAAAAAATAAAAAAATGGTTTTTCCAGGCAAAACGGCGCGTAAAAAAAAACAAAGTTGCAAAGCTCTGAAACACAAACGAAATGTAATATCTTGTTTTGACATGCCTCCTGTGTTGCGAAAGCCTGCGGTGAGGTTATGTAAGCATAACTTTGCGAAACTAGAACCTAATAGACGCTTGTTATTGTAGTCTGATGTTGAAGGTAAATATTATCTCTAAATCTAAACATAGGGAGAGGGAGATAGAATTTCCAACATCTGCAAATAATTTACAATATTACAGTGCGGAATAAAAATATGATAATTTCTAATAACGTTATTGTTTGCCTGTACCAACATTTGCTTCGTTGCGGGGATCAAAATCGTAACTTTTTACAGAAGTCTTTCAACCCACTGTGCTATTGCCAAATATACTTGGATATTAAATTCTTTTAATGGTGCTTTTGTTACTCCAAAACTCAATGGCGTGGTGGAAATCATTAGGCGACCTTGACTTTTTCCAACAGTTGTTCTTTTTTTTCTTTCACCATCATCAGTCCTTCTGCTTACGCGCTGGACATAAGTCTCTCCTATGGCACGCCACTGGGCTCGATCTTCAGCCCATCGTCTCCAACTGCTACCAGCCATCTTTCGAATATAGTCACTCCACCTGATTGGATCCTACACAACGCTTGCTGAGGCGTGGTTTCCACTCAAGAATACGTCTATCCCAACGGTTGTCGAAATGTGACCAGCCCACTGCCACTGCAATTTGTTGATCCGATTTTTCTTCATGTCCAAGAAAATGACTTGTTATTTGTTGATACATACTTTCGTCACTATACACCCTAGACTGCCCTTTTACTCTCCTTTCTCTTATGTCCATCCAAAGGTTGCCTTGTTTCATCATCCAAAGGTTGTAAGAGATTGCCTAGTGTAATAAGGCTGCCGATTGTACTTATTTTATATGTTGTCATAATTTCGGTTTTTTCTGATGTACAATATTGTTCACCACTCTCAATCGTACTGTCGATTGTAGAGGAGGTCCGTGCCCTGCAGTGGGACGTATATAGGCTGAAGTAAATAAAGTTCATAAATAAATATTTTTCTTCTAATTGTTCCAGAGAGTTCTCCTACCTGCCCGGCAGATCGTGCGAAGGTTATGCCGTCATCTACCACCGGCTTCACGAGACTGAACCATCCAAGTACAACCTGGAATCTGGAGTGAAACTACTATTCATGACTGTTGGTAAGTGGGTTCGGTCTTGGACGCAATTTTGATACGCAACTTAACAATCGTGTTTTGTAATGGTTCTGATTAATATTTGGAAAGTTAGGTGTAAAAGGTGATTAGTTAACTGGCTAAGTATATACAAAGGGGTGACTTCTCATCCACACTGACGGAGCTCTGATTGCTTTTGTATTAATAAGTCAAGCAGTTAAAATATAACCTTCCTTATATAACTTTACATTGGCCTTCATTATAATTATATTTAGGATAATTATGTTACAAGCAATTTGGACATTAATATTTAATTAATTACCTAAGTTAAAGAACTTAGGGCCTTATTATTAAACTCGAGGAGCGGGGTATTAACTGGCTTTAGAATTGACTCGATGATTTTGAATAGCGGGGTATTCACGACTTAACTACATAGTATAAAACAAAGTCGCTTTCTCTGTCCCTATGTCCCTTTGTATGCTTAAATCTTTAAAACTACGCAACGGAATCTGATGCGGTTTGTTTTAATAGATAGAGTGATTCAAAAGGAAGGTTTATATGTATAATACGTACATATTATTGTACAGAAATCTATGTGTACCCGGGCGAAGCTGGGCCTGGCCGCTAGTTACTAATAAACACGGATGTACTTCGGCCATACATAACAATCCTGTTACAGCAGCCCACTGTTTTTAAAAATAATAAAAATTAATATCAAAATAATCATGTCGACTCTCACAGCCTCCGTGGCGAAGTTGGGGCCCTACTATATAAATCCGAAACGAAGTTCGAAACTTCGGACGATGAAAATTTATATACAATATGAATGTATCTACTCTATAGAAGTTCGTATTTATGTAACGTACATCGTAACTATAAGTCTATGGTTACGACCATAAGTCAATAACGACCATAAGTATATGTAGGTACATTCGTATCGTATATAAACTTCGATCATCCGAAGTTTCGAACTTCGTTTCGTTGAATATAGTAGGGCCCTTGGTTGCGCCGGCTGTGTAACGAGAGGCCGCGGGTTCGATCCCCGCACCGAAACTGTATTTTGTGTTTGTGTGTGTTTCTGAGACCGAAAAGTCTCCCGTAGTACCTGATTTCCACAACAAGAAACTCGATTTTAGATTGGGGTCAGGACTATGTATGTGACTGTTGGTATATTTATTTATTTTTTATTAGAGCCTTCGGCTCAAGTTATTTCCTCGGTCATCCGAGATTATCAAGAAGGCCCTTAGTGTTTAACTATTTCTAGATTTCACATCTTCATGTTTATGACTATAACGTTTTATTGGTTGACTGAAACTAATTTTGTAATGTTTAGGTGAAGAAACGTAAGTTGAGTAACCGGCTCCGTCCAAGATGTGTCTACGTCAAACGATTTCATAATGTTTTATAGGCAATCTCGTATTTGTTACCAAAGATCATTGTATATGGCATTGTAAGTTTGTGTATCTGTGACTAATTTTAAGTTGTTGCAATGTTTTGAAATGATCTACCAATATGTTGCTACTCATAAGCATACCTTTATAATTGATGTTTTTTTAAATACAAACAGCATTATTCATAGTTTTGTTCTTTTCGAAGGAAATTTGAATTCAATTTGAGCGAAGAAGACAAAACATTTATTAACTAAAATAGCTTTATAAATTTTCTATGAAAAAAGCAGTTTTAATATATTTTTGATTTATAAAAATAAACCTTAAATAAACAAAGAGAAAAGCTAAAATAGAACATCAATTCCAGAGCCACGTTGTTAGTGACAGATTAACAGAAGCTTCATCCGCATGCCCGTGCGCTATAATCCATGCTGACACGCAAAGGGGCGAAAGTTGCTGGATTTTCATGGTGATTTATAAACTACAGTTTAAACACAGAATACTACAGAATTCTTCTTCTCTACTTCACTTTTGTTGCCACACTCACACTACGCTAGGCGTTCGCGCAAAAGGTTGAAACTCGCTCTCGCAGTGGTCTCGACTGGTTTCGAATATCGTGTCGGTGAACGCTGTCTATGTGTGCGTTGATTTAGCGCGCTTTGTATGGAGCTTGAATTCTGTTAGTTTAGTATTCTGTGCTTATAGATAAAGGGCGAAAGTTGCTGGATTTTCATGGTAATTATTAAACTACAGTTAAAACCAATCGTTAGGTGATGTGGTAAATTGTAGGGTGCGATTTATTGTTCAGACTTCAGTTGCTCACTGTTAATGTGACGTGTAAATCTTAATACATTTTTCTGTCATGAGTGACCGTCCATGGTCTATTGAGGCTTTTTAAGAATGAAGTTATGGTTACCATGCTTTGTAGACGTTTGTATTCGCCACTTGTAACTATTATTATTTCTTTATTGTTCCTTCGTACATAAAGGATTAAAAAAAAAATACAACACAGTGTTAACATTGCATTGCTGATATGCGAAGTTTATATAAGTTATAACTTATAGGACATATTCGTGCTTAAGTCACCGTATATAAGAAAAAAGATTGTTTATAATTATTATACTTTTTGTTAACATACTAATCTGACGTTGTTACATGCGCTGTGTGTAATTATTATGATTTGCATAATGCATTCGCGACTTCTTACATACAACAAAAACTATATTTCTGGTTTGTAATGTAATTAAAATTTATAAAATAACATTTCGACGCTGTTTCTATTGCATATAAGGTTAATATGTATTCATTCATTGTTAATAATCGCTCATTAACCGAATTAAATAAAGAGGAAGTTTTCAATAAGTCGGAATCTTTTTTTGTATATTCACCGACTACTCAAAGATCAACATGGAAAATTATTTTTTGTTTTAAAGGGTATACTTTTAAATTTGCAATGTACAAGTACATGGGCGGTCGTATCGCTTACCGTCAGGCGAACGGCGTCATCATTTTGCCATTAATTGTAGTAAAAAGATATATGCCATAAAACTCATTTATTACTTTCGCATTATATTAAAGGTACATATAAACACCACATATGATATTAGAGTATTCATCATATTTTTTACTGAATAATTGACTGCGTAAAGAAACATGTTTTTGTTGAATACGTCAAGGTATGGTTTGGGTGGAACATTTTATCTATAGGTTATAAACTGTAATTTTTTTTTTTAATCTTTATTGATTTATAGAGGGTTTTGGAAATTTGAAGTTCCATCAGCAATTTTCTTACTTCTTTTGCTATAAGTATATTAGGTCCGGCAAACGAACAGGTCACTTGATGGTAAGTGAACACTGCCGCTCGTAAATATCTACAACTCTTGGATCATGAATGTCTTAGATAGATAGATAACACATTATTGTTCTCCATATATTACATACAAGTAAACAGTTTACATTATTTTGAAATAGTGTAACAACTGGCAGGCTTGTGGCTATTAACGATCTCTTACAATCAGTGTTATCGGTCCATCAAATGTGGGAGCGGCAAGGAAAATTCACGTTACATTCAGTTCGGTTCGTAAATATTGTGAATTAGGACCCTTTATTGCCATGTGCTGACAACATAAAGCCTTAATCACTTAAACTTTAATGCATTATGCAGATAAACCTGAATTATTTCACGATCTATCAACTGACTAACATCTACCCTTTCGCACAACTATCCAATCTTGAAATCCTGACAATCTTGACTGCCTCGGTGGCGCAGTTGTACTTCGGACTGATTTCGATACTGAAGTCTCCGGTTCGAATCCCGGATGGGAAAAAAATCTCACACAAACATAGTCTGGCAAATTTTTCTACGCAATAGTTTAATAGTTTAATTGTGTGTTTAATTCGCAGTTTGTGTGTGCTTAATGGTTACTGTATGTTAATTAGTTTATTAATGTGGAAACGTTCCGCTACGGAGCGCACTGGTTTCAACTAATTTATTGTTTTACTAACAACCAGGCTTCATCCAGTTTTATTTTTTTAGTCCATTTCACACTATAAACTAATCTATCTACTATCGAGAGTACGATTGAAAAGGGTTAGGCTATAGAGTAAACAGTCAACACTGCTGTTAGACATAGGTGGGTTACTCTATAATCCGAAACGAAACACGAAAGTTCGAAAGTTGTGCGTAAAACTGAATGATTGGCTTGGTAGATACTCCACATTTTTTTTCGAATCTAGGACTGAGTTGGGAGTGAATGATAAGTCTTATAGAGAATATTATTGATTGTTAGACACTTCTAACAGTCAATATTATTCTACCACTTATACTTTTCCAATGAAAAGTTATGTCCCACTTCGGATGTCGACCGTCCGAGTATTCGAGATTCGTTTCGGCTCACAGAGTCTATCTGTAACACTTATCACCTAGAAAATATCTGAAATCTGTTAATAACACTATGGTTGTAAAGCGCAATTATCGTTGTTTATCACGGATCACCACATGTCGCCCTCTGCTATGCAATTTCGTATCGATTACATTGTTGTGAGACGCAATACGTTTGTTGCACGTGTTTATTGTTGACAGTTCTAAAACGCAGTTGGCGGATAGCCGGTTTTATACCAGGAGTAGAGGATTCGATAACCACGTGTTGTTGTGGAAGAAATTTAATTTAATATTTTATATTGATATATCATATTGGCATTTGCTAGCGATTATTACTAAAGCACGATAAATATCTTAGGCGTATTATAATCAACCTTACACAAAGCAACACATAGAACGGAACATGCTCGTAAATAAATTTGATTTCCCGAACCACAAATTCTAGTTTGGGGAAATTGATTTTATTGCAGAAAATATCATACACTGGGGATTGCGTAACCCACGAATAAAACCTATAGCTCTAGAAGTATCTGAGATATTATAATTTTTTATAGGCTGACACAATAAACCGGACGGTGCCGGTTCAAAACCGTGTATCCGAAATGTACCTATCCGAACTTGATCCATACGTATAAAACCTACCAGTACTTTATGGGGCATCCATTTTTCATTTTATTTATTAGACTTACCAGCGTTTATCACACTATTACTTATAAACTATCACAAAAATTAATAACAAAAGTAAATATGATACACAATTAAAGGTAACACCACATGCAAATTCAACAACATAACCAAAAACTTAGGTACATCAAGGAATCCATGTTTTACGATAATATTATTTGTTTATCAAATTATTTTCAATTTACAACTAAATACGAGTATCAATAACATTTACCAATAATATTTGTATCTGCGTGAGAAGTAAGCATTTCGCGTGCGGCAAGGTCGCCCAGTCATAACTCATAGATCGGTCGGTCTCAGTTGCAATTCTACAGAATTTTTCCATAGAAATAATCATAGGTTGCGAACCGTTAGAAGAATTTGTTTCCTTCGATTAATTAAAGTCCATCTCAGCCATTTCATTTTGAAGTTGAGAGTTTGAGCATCACTTCATCGTTATAATAAAATTACACTTGTTTTAACAGCGAAGGAAAAAATATGAGGGAATCTGGGCGATTAAAGGCTGATACAGTATCGTAAGAAATATATGTCTATCTAGATTTTAAACCCCACAAACCTTTTAACTAATCTTGGTTTAGATCATAGTACCGCGCATGGGCGTTTTGGTCGTAAGCTACAAGTATTGTCTGGGTGTTTGTGAGGCCGAAAAGTCTCTAGTAGTTTCTGATATACACAACACAATACTTAATTAATCTTAATATTGATTCAGGATTCTCTGTATGTGACTGTTGGTTATACTAAAAAAATATTTAAAAAAAACCTGGTGTTGTTCGGTAGAGGTAAAACATCTTAAAATAAGGCAGATCCTTAAGGGCCCAGTCCTATGGTGGTTGCATGCTGACGCGTATCGCACGCCCCTTGGCTTAAAGGAGATATCGGTATATCACAGAGTTTTAGTCGGTTGGTAAGATGAGTCAGTAGGTCGTTCTAATTGCTTTATGTTAGAAAGGTGAGTCCGACATACCTATAAATGCATCTGTAAAGAGATTTACTCGTCAAAGAAAAAAGTTTTTTTTTTTCTCTCTCTCTTTTTCTCTTCACTCACAAGAAATCTACTGCTGAAGATGAAAGATGATTCTCTGCAGGGCACGGGCCTCCTCTTCAATCGAGAGTACGGTTGAGAGTGGTTAGGCCATATAGTCCACCACGCTGGCCTAGTGCGGGTTGGCGTGATGAAAGATGATTACATTTATTTAATTATAATTCCAAAGTTGCTGAGGGTTAATTCAACATTATTGTGGATAAATTTAGCTAAATATTGCACAAATCATATTTCAATATTAACTCAGCGACTGCTAATGTTGTGCAATTAGAATGGTTGTGGTTAGTTTTGTCTGTTGTAATGAACCCATAGTTTCCATATACGATATGCGATTGTCCTTCTCTTTAAACGTTTGTAAAAGCTTGATATATTTTGAATGTGTTTTATGACAGGTCACTGGCAGATTTATTTATATTTTTTTTGTTAGTCAATTATTTTAGTCATTATGAATGTTATACGTGACGTGTTTACACAGACATTAATTAATATGAAGTCTTTAGTCCTTTGAAAAATTACATCACACATACACAATACATTTAAATAAGATGGCGGCGAAAATAAGGATAGTGAGTTGACCCCATAAATCTGAACCTAAGCTTATACTAGCCTTCCTCCATTTACGAAAAAATAATGGTGTCCTCTGAAAAACGCATGCTAAGGCCTAAAATAGGTTGACAGCCTCCGTGGCGCAGTTGGTAAGACGCCGGCTGTGAAATGAGAGGCCGCGGGTTCGACGCCCACATCTAAACAAATGTTTGTGAGGACCATAGGCATTTCGGGTCTGGGGTTTGTGAGACCGAAAAGTCTCTCGTAGTTCCGATAAAAGATTCGATCTTAGTGTGGGGTCAGGATTATGTATGTGACTGTTGGGTGTATTTATTTATTATTAAAAAATTAGATATAAAAAGTAGGTAGTTGCTATTCATGCGGTTATGATAATTATATTTAAAAGCATACAATAGCAAAGAATTCTCACAATTTGCGTAGCCAACCGAGCGATGAATTTATATCCAAAACAAAACCCTATCTTTTTTCTCCTTGAATAAATAATTAATGCAATACGAAACTTTTTTACGTTTCTAACAAAGCAAAATGTCTGTATTTTGAGCAGAACTGAATATAAAATATGTTATGATTTAAATTATTCATCTGCTGTCTGGTTTGTGGAAAAATATAATATAATGTTGCGAATATTTTGCTCGTACCTGTTATTTTATATAATTGTGGAGTTTCTTTTACCATTTTTTGTGCGTGTTGTTGGGAATCGTATTATATTTAACCAATAATTTAAAAAAAAATCCATATTGGACTGTCGTGTAAAATATTCAAGTTTATTTTGTTTCATTCTGTACACACATAGGAACAGAGTGAACGATATGATTTTCTTCTAGAATTTATGGGATGTAGACATAGACAAATTTTTATTTTTAACAAATTACTTGATTCCTACAGCATAACTCTGACTTACGAACATTTATTAATATTAATTGTATACGGAACGAGCGAGTATGAAATCTTATCTTTAAACTACCGAGGTTGAAATGAAGCGATAATTATGACTGAAATATCGATCCTTTTCGCAAAAGCTTAAAATTAGACGCACCTCGCTCAGTTGATGAGGGTCGAATGTCGATGTATCCCTCTTCAATAAATACATGAAACGTCCTTCATGCTAGCAAGATGTCTGCTCTCATAGCGATGGGATTAGAAATCAATTTCTTGTTTAGTTGAGAGCAATAAGTGTTTATATATTCTAGCATATTGGAGTGAAACAATCGACGGACAAAAAAAATATTGCGTGGAATAAAATGTCGATATATCAAATGTTTCTTGGAAACCATCTCAGATCGTTTAGCGATGTCTTTTTTTATTGCTAAGAATGACGAAGAAAGTCGAGCATGCCGTTCGCATGATGGTAAGCGATACGATCGCTCATGAATAGTAGTAAAATCAAACAACACTTTGAATTACATAGCAATACATGGCATTCTACTGCGCTCGCCATCCTGAGTCATTAGATGCTAAGTGTTAATCTGAAGCACAACAGTGCATATTTGGCGGGAGAAACAGACATTGCGGTGGTACCTACCCAGGCGGTCTCTCACATATGAGAGACCTACCACCAGCGATGTTTTCATAGTTCACAAAAAACCTTTTTCTTTTAACTATTATTTTATTAAGTTAATTTAAAAACTTTAATTGGCTGGCATATTATTTTATGTGACGCCATCATAGATTTAGGTCATACATATAGTTTTCATATTAGTTACGAAATAAAATTATTTCTGGACAATAAAACCTTCATTCAATATCCTTCACCATTAAAAAACAATAGTTTGCATTGACAAAACATACAGATAATATGCATATACGACACTATCGCACCCAAAACTACAAAAATCTACTAAAATAGTACATTTTTCTTTCATTAGCAACACTCGACCTAGAATTGCTATGAATAGACCGTCCAGTGTATTGATTTACCATATCACAAAGCTGCTAGGTGTTTATACATAAAACAGGGGTGTTCTGGCGCCTAATATCTGTCTGGCTTCGTTTTCGATAATATTTATAGCCTCGTAAATATTGTTAAGCTTACACTTTTATGACGACTAGCCTGGTTTAGCCGGGCTTAGTTTGTCATTTAAGTTTGTTAATAAATAGAAATCATGGCTTATGCTAGTTTGTGGAGTATAAAATATCGAGAGTCTTTATATCTTCAATATAAAATATGATAGTTAAATATTTTGTCCGATTAGTTGCGTAACCACAGCTTTTTAGTGTCATTTATCTTAGTCCGAACCAAGAGGTTGTCCAATTCGTATTTTGGTTTCACCATTACGCTGATTGTTTGCCAGCCTACGTATTCCCTTTCCTTACAACCCTGCTCTTACGCTATAGCGTGAATGAACAATTAAGTACGCATAATTTTAAAAGTGTGTGGTGGCCTGTTGGTAAGAGAATGAGGAGATTGTGGAGTTTCATATCGTTTCATAGAGTAATACCCAGAAGCAGCTGCCAACATATTTATAGTGGTCGCAAGTTCAAATGACCTATAACGGTGAAGGAAAACATGGTGAGGAAACCTGCATACCAAAGCGATTTGTAAGAATTTCTATGGTACGTCGGGGACTATATGGCTTAACCTCTCAACCGCACTCTCGGTTGTAGAAAAGAGCCGTGCCCTGCAGAGGGACGTATACACAGGTTGATATAGTAATTGTGCCAAATTGCGAGATACTTGTTAACAATTGATACTCGGTTTGAATGTTGCTTCTAAGCTGAAGTGCAGTTATTTATAACATGTAAATGAAATTAACAAGCTATGCTTTCCTTTTTATGTTGCTTATAAAATAATATATTCGCCCGCTAGCTAATTAATAATGCGTGGTATGGCGCTCAGTTTAATGTTACTTAATAATTCGTTTTTATTCACCGGGCTTTCACAGGCACTTAGTCTCAAGTTTTATACTAAAACATAGGTTCGTTTATCGCCCTATATACAGGAGTAGGGACTATGTGTTTTAAAATGTTAATAAAAAAACTATGAGCTCTATAAAACATAATTAAATATACATAATTTTGAGTACATAAGGAAGTATTTATAACATTCTTTAATTAGACCAGTTGAAGAGTGAGCTCATCATTAAAATTATATTTATGTCGTAACTAATTATATTTAAAGTAATTATTTTTTTATATATATCTGTCACAGTCCGGTAATGTACGTATATAAACAAGGTTACGGTAATTAATAGACTAATTATCTGAAAAAGTTACAAGCATTAAGTTTCCAAACAAAACATTGCTAGTCTTTTAAAATCAAAAGAATAGCACGGGACAGGAGAGGGCCGGATTGCGTGCTTTGAATAATGGAACAGGGTGGGACGGGACAGAACGGGATATAACGGGACGGAACGGGAAAATCAGTATCATGGACGGCCGTAACATTGAGTTTAAATATAAAACAGTACACGAAATAATAATATGTTGATGTGGAATGGACTCAAAAATTAGTGTCTGCATACGGACGAAGCCGAAGCCGGCCGCAATGTATGTAAAATGTATATATTTAAATCACAGTAGAGCAATATTTGTATGCGTATGTACATAGTACAATATTATGTTTTAATTTCCAATTAAGTTGACTGTGGCTAAGAATTTATAAACGGAGGTTTAGTAATAGGATCCCGTTTTTACCTTTTACGGAACCCTTAAAACTACCCAAAGTTATTTGAAATTCGTTTTATACAATAATTATATACAAAACAAGGTTACATCATTAAGATGGCGTTAAAAGACGCTAAAAGCTTTTGAGCCTTGACAAGATGAAAATTACAGCTGACGCTTTTGTTTACATCCATAAATTTCAGGAAATGTCTACAGAAAACAATTATGGCAAAATTTTATAACACTTCCTCGGTAGATGGTACGAGTACTGCAGTACGATTATAACGCTGAGGGGGTTCAAAACCGGGGGCCCTACTATATAAATCTGAAATTCGAATCTTCGTGACGTTTTTCGTTTCGAAACCTACGAAATTCGAATCTTCGGATCGAAGAATGAATGATTCGGATATATCACCAATCCGAACATTAACATTTTTATTTACTATATTCATCCGAAACGAAGTTCGAAACTTCGGACGAACGAAGTTTGTGACGATACGAATGTTTCTACTCTGTAAATGTTCCTATTGCCGATATATTGGAATAATTCATTCTTCGATCCAAAGATTCGAATTTCGTGTTCCAGAGTAGATTTCGAAACGAAAAACGTCACGAAGTTCCGAACTTCGTTTCGGATTTATATAGTAGGGCCCCAGAGTCGGCGAAAGTGGTATTTCTGCGGTACATATTTAGCACGGAGTTAGGAATTTGTGCCTGATAGGCTCGCTCTATATCGCATCGTGCGATAAGCCCTCTGCCTGCCCTTTCTGGGAAAAGGCGTGAGTTTATGTATTTTGTAATTTTAAAATATTTCTCTATACGCTTATGTTACGGTATATCGCTTTATACATAAGTATTCATTATAATAATATAATAATGTTTACTTATGATGGTATTTCAAACCTCCAACCGTGTGAAACACTTGTTTAATTAAAATAAATTATTCATTATATTCTCCATTTATTTCGAGTTCCATTGTTTGTTTTTGACGTATATTCTATAGTAAACAACTTGGTTGATTCAATAAGTTATTAAGATTTAAATTAATTCAAATTTTTAATATTATAACCTATTATAGTGTGTTTTTGCTGTTATAAATCATAAACCTTTTTCGTATATTATTTCTGTGTTGTTAGTTTTAGATGTACAA
This sequence comes from Hyles euphorbiae, assembly GCA_023078785.2. Taxonomy (NCBI): domain Eukaryota; kingdom Metazoa; phylum Arthropoda; class Insecta; order Lepidoptera; family Sphingidae; genus Hyles; species Hyles euphorbiae. Next base: position 13,183,694 of record CM041044.1, on the reverse strand, counting down.
TAAAGTTTTAAATAAAATAAACCTCTATTTCAATGTACTTGAAACTTTTTAGAATATAATTAAGTTATCTGGACTGGTTTTTGTGTTTATTTCTTTACGATATGGGTTTTATTTTAGTAGCTTCAAGTGGTTACATTGACATAGCAAAAATGCAGTTATTTTACGTCAGTTTTCTACCCAGATCATTTAGCCTATACTTAATGGTTAAGCCGTCTGTGATCTTTGTAAGATAGTGGTACTTTCTAGCTTAAGCAGACATATTGTAAGATAAGTTTGCCTACTATTCACACTCGATTAATTTGAATAGAATTAGGATCGAATTCTTGTCTTAATGATCTTATTGAAAGTTACAGAACGGAAGATTTACTGTTTTTCTCGATCGTGGTGGCATTCATGAAATTATGGACCAATTATTTATTAATCACATAATAGTTATTAATATTAACCAGTTAAATTAGCATGGTTAAACAATTTTAGTAGGTAGGTGGTGAAAGTGTAAATTAATTTATTCCCATATTTTATTCTGCGAATAACATTTATTAGACGATTACTATTATTAATATTCATTTTTTATATTCACATTTGATTTTCCATGCGTCATTTCATTGTAATAAATAACAAAAGTTATTGAACTGTACATAAATACATCTTCAGAGGACGTAGGTTATTAACCGTTAATAATTATTTATACTCAATGTAATGTTTAATTTTTATCTTCATTAAAAAGTTTGCCGATTATTCGTATTTGCCTGTCCAACTACGGTTAATGCACATGTCTTGTTTGAATGTTTGTCAAGTCAGAGTTCTAACATAAAACCTAATCTTACGTACATAGGATTAGTTTGATAAGTGCGTGTTAAAAAATCGTATTTATAAATAGGTATGTAGGCATGTAGCATGTAATAGCTACATTGAGTTTGTACATGGACATATAATAAATCTTTGGATACCTTTTGAAGAAAATGTTAAAATAATTGCTATAGCCAAATACTTAGTCTGGCCATAAATACTGTTACACTTAATTATAAAAAAATATTACATTTGAATTTCGAATCTGTCATTTTTATACGATTGTTCATTGTGTTTTCTCATTTTGGCGCCAATACATTGTAAAATATTTTGCGATATTAAAATGGTGTGGGGTGATAAAGAGAACCGAATCGCTGTGATAGCATTACACAAAGTAGGTATGGAGCCAAATGCAATTTTTAAAACTCTCCATACACTTGGTATTAGTAAAATGTTTGTGTACCGGGCTATTAATAGGTACAATGAGACCTCCTCTGTTTGTGACAGAAAAAGATCTGGCCGTCCACGTAGTGTTCGTACGAAAAAGGTGGTCAAAGCAGTAAGGGAAAGAATTCGAAGAAATCCTGTCCGAAAGCAAAAGATTTTATCTCGGGAAATGAAGATAGCACCTAGAACCATGTCGCGTATTTTAAAAGATGACTTAGGACTTGCAGCCTATAAGAGACGCACTGGCCATTTCTTAACTGATAATTTAAAGAAGAATAGGGTGGTAAAATCGAAACAACTACTGAAGCGGTACGCAAAGGGAGGTCACAGAAAAATTTTGTTTACGGATGAGAAAATTTTTACAATTGAGCAATATTTTAACAAACAAAATGACCGTATTTATGCTCAAAGCTCTAAGGAAGCTTCCCAATTAGTCGACAGAGTGCAACGTGGACATTATCCGACTTCAGTGATGGTTTGGTGGGGTGTTAGCTATGAAGGAGTGACTGAGCCATATTTTTGTGAAAAAGGTATCAAAACATCGGCACAAGTGTATCAAGATACCATTCTTGAGAAGGTAGTTAAGCCCCTTAACATCACCATGTTCAATAACCAAGTATGGTCCTTCCAGCAAGACTCGGCGCCGGGTCATAAAGCTCGGTCCACGCAGTCTTGGTTGGAATCGAACGTTTCGGACTTCATCAGAGCTGAAGACTGGCCGTCGTCTAGTCCCGATCTTAATCCGCTGGATTATGATTTGTGGTCAGTTTTAGAGAGTACAGCTTGCTCTAAACGCCATGATAATTTGGAGTCCCTAAAACAATCTATACGATTGGCAGTGAAGAATTTTCCCATGGAAAGAGTGCGTGCTTCTATTGATAACTGGCCTCATCGTTTAAAGGACTGTATTGCAGCCAATGGAGACCACTTCGAATAAGCTTTTTATATTTTTAATTGTTTTATATTTATGTATTAAACTGACACACTGTAAAAGTAATAAATGTTATTTGCAGTTAACAATTTTCTTTTTTCTTTATTACAATATTTATGGCAAGACTAGTTATATCAACTGGAATCCTGAGATCGATTCAAAATTACGACCTTCTTACCTACTAATGAAAACAACAAAAAATAAAACTGTGAAAACACTTTTTTTTTAATAAACTTTTCACATTTTTTGGGAAGGCAAAGGGTTCTTGCCAATACAGCCTCGTCATTTGTAGTAGGTACGTTTGTATGGTATGTTTGTAATTCAATACCGTCAAAATACGCGCCAATACTTACAACTTTTTTTCATATGAAAGTGGCAAAGGAATCACAGACTGTGCAGCCTAAAAATGTATTTCATTGCTTTTTTTTTTAATTTCCAGATGCATGTCTAAGTAAACGTGGTCCTCAGCCTGGCTACATATTCCTGTTCGACATGAGAGGTGTAAGATTCGGACATCTCACGCGAGTCAGTTTATCGTAAGTTATTTTATTAATTCATTATTATGTTTATTATTGATTTATGAACATTGCCGTCTTTTCCAATATGTACTTTAATATTTTAATGAATGTAATGTGTGTAAATATTTGTTTGTAGCTTTCAAAAGGACAAACAGAGGTAAAAGGCGTGCAAACTTATCATTTTTTCCTTTTTTTTGTAGTTATTGTGATAGTTTAATTTATAAGATGTATTGTATTATTGATTGGTGTCAGCTTTATTTATTCCAAACATATGTATTGTGTTTTCATTTTCATTTTTCGAACTGTAAACAAAATATTTATTTTTAATTCAGTTTTAAGTCTTTTTGATTTATAATATTGTATACCAAATTACACATATTTATGTAACCCTGTTTATAATTGTTTTATCTTCAATAAAACAATTATATTATACAGTAAATTAATATAAAATCGAGGAACTAGAAGTACCTAATCATATTTCTAAAAACATTCATAATAAACAAAAATCAATTTGTTTAATAGTTTATACGCATAATTTAACTTATGGTCCCCGGGAACCACGTATTTTAGTCGAGCCGAATTGGGTATTCGGCTCTTCGAACACAAAAATATTTCCATTCTGAAAATCATGTCGATAAGCTGCTTTGTTGCTAAAAAAACAAATGTCGTATATTAAGTTTATGTATGTATGGTGTAAATGCAGCCATCCAAAACAAATTTAGATGCAAAATATAAATAGTCCGAAGGAGTAATCGTGAAGATTACTCCTTCGGACTTGTAATTTTACACAATATTGTTCTTTTATACAGCTGTCTAAGTTGAGTAATTTAATTCTCTTTCGCGAAAACTTCGGTTTTAGGAACTCAATCACAACTTCCAAACTCGTAATAAAAGTTAGTGCTTTTTGCAATTTGTCAGTTTGTTTTCCCATTATTACTCGAATTTATAATAAAATCGACAAAGGACAAAGATAATTTGTCTTTGTATACACTTTCTTTACATTACTTACATTGAAGTCAATTTTATAGTGCCAATAAAATAAAAATATAAATGAGAAATAGAATGAGTCACGATTTTTTTAAATCTCATAAAAGTCTTAAACAAACTCACTGATCATTCTGCCTTTGCTTAATGCCATGCTGTAATGAAAAACTTTACAAAAATATTCCAAAAATGCTTACAGATCGCTCAAGAAGTTCTTCCAGTACGTCCAAGAGGCGATGCCAGTTAGAATGCGCGCCATCCACGTGCTCAACACTGAACCAGTGATGGACAAACTCATGCTGCTCATCAGGCCTTTCATGGACAAGAAGTTCTTTGATATGGTATGATATTTAAGTTTTTTGTTTTTCTGTCAGAAAGAGTTATCTATAGCGTAATTTCCTATCAACAACATTCTATTGTTAAATTGGAAAGACGACTGAAGCAGAGTTTTTTTTTAATTTAAATGGTAAGATTATTACAAATCAATTACGCTATTCAATTACTCATTACAATATAAAGAATAAAAGATAAAAAAATCTTTACAAATGAAAGCTGGTAAGAGAAAAAAAAAGGAAAGAAAAATCTTATACGAATATTTATAATTACTGAGGAATATAATTTGAAAAGTTGAAAATGGAAGAATAAAACGAATTTAAAAAAATATATTTGTATAAATAAATTAATGCAACAGTCACACGCAGTCCCACGGCGTAGTCCTGACCACACACTCAGAAACAAGTCTTATTTTGTTGGTATCAACTACGAAATACTTTTCGATGTCATAAACTCTTCAGAAACAAATAATTACTTGTGAATAGCAACTAAGCTTATTCATTCATATAGATTTTAAATAATTTGAAACGTGGCTCCATCATTTTCACACTTTCGGTTAAAATATTCAATTGATTATTTATTATTCCTAATATTATTTATTTCTATGTATGTATATTTCGCGAAACGTCTGTCACGCAGGTCACCAATGTAATTTGAACCGTCATTGTATATGAAATTACAATTTAAGTATATTAGACATTTAAATGTGTTTACGGTACAGGAAATAGGTTTTAAGGAATATCAATATTTGACTTCAATTTAAAATGTATACACCAAATAATTACATACATCAGAATAGTCAAGTTTAATGAAAATAAAAAGTTGCGACGAAATTTTCGATCATCCAACCTATATACAAGAAACAAATATATTATAATATTGATGAATTATTTTTTTTTTGTCGTAGTACTGCATGTGAACGCTGACAAATAAGGGAATGAGAAACTGTGTGGTCTTGATTATGAATTCCAGGAATCAACCCTTAGACTTCGATCACGTGTAAGCCAATACAATATACAATAAACACGCAACAGTCACATACGAGTAATACATATGACCCAACATTAAGATCAATTAATTCTTGTGTCGTGGGTATCAGAAACTACGAGAGACTTTTAGGTCTTACAAACACCCAGACCCGACACACATACTTGTAGACCACAAAATCATTTTCGGTGCGGGAATCGAACCCGTGGGCTCTCGTTTCACATTTGGAGTCTATCCAACCGTGCCACGGAGGCTGTCAAATGTATCCGAATAAGTATCCATATAAATCAGAGTTTACCACTGATCGCAGGCTACAGAAACCAGTTTATTAACTTCTAGGAACAATACGCATACTAAGCTATGACGTAAATATGTTTTTTAACCACTGCCGTTTTCCTGTTGAGATTTTTATATGCAGCCTTAATTCATACGTTTTTAAGTACGTCTTCGATCAAATATACACTAGATACAACATGAGCGCTTAGAAAATGGCACCAAAAAAGAGTGCTTTAGCCTTTAAGCACTCTTTCTCCTTCAGTCACGCACCGACCGTTGCTTCTAAAACGTCGCAGAACTTTAGACAATATTATGTGAAAAGCTACTAAGTTCCAGGAATAAGGTGGAATTTGTGTTAATATATTTGGAATATGTGATCTTTTTGTTTACTTTCTTTGTTTCAATGCATCGGTGCCACTTTTTAACAGAACATTTACAGGGAACTGTGTATCTAGTGTATATTTGATCGAAGAAGTACGTCATTTTTTGTATAAAATAAAAACAAATAACTGTCGTATTGAGACCTCCTTTTTTTGAAATTGGTCAAGAATTAGATTGGATCTGTCAGATAAGGGCTGGAGTCATTAATAAATTGTAAACTTGCCGGAAGCACTTACAATGTACTGGCGTACTTGAAATAAACGCAGATTTAATATCAGTTAAAAACAGGTTGAAGCCGAGACCGTGACAACTTGTGTGGGTCACCATGACAGCTTTTTACAAAAGTATCGAGTGGTCTCTGATCAGGCGGATACATAGATAAAGATAAAATTGACAATTCATATGTTGAAATTAACTTCAGTATAGTCTTGCAAAAAACGATAAACCCAACAGCCACTTGCATAGTACAGGTCTTTGTCGTAGGTATCAGAAATTACGAGTATCAGAAAATACTTATACCCGAAACACTTATTTGTCGATGACACAAACATTTGTAACGATGATTAAGCCCATAGTTCCTCATTTAAGTACCAGTGTCCCACCAAAATTTCGCTACAGATGCTGTCAAAACTTCAAAACTGCTACAGTTCAACCTTCATCTATCACCCACTAAACTCGAATCTTAAATTTCCAGCTAAAATTCCACCACAAAAACGAAGACCTGGAGAAGTTCTACGAGACTGTGATACCCAGGTCCTCCCTGCCTCCCGACCACGGAGGCACCCTGCCTGACACCCAAACCCTGCACAAGAAGTGCATGCAGCAGCTGCAACTCCTGGAGCCGTACTTCAAGGCTGAAGAGGAGCAGAGGATCGCCGCGCTGCCGGACAAGAAGCGGGAGAAAATGGAGAAAGCGTTCAAGAATCTGGATATAGATTAAGGGATTGTCAGGTGGATTTGGGTCGATTTGTTTGGTCTTTTTATACAGATACACAATACTATTGAAACACTTAAAATTACAGATAAAATAAGATTTAGAAACCTTGCAAATAAGTGAACAATTGGTTGATTATCGCTATGAGCGATCTCTTCCAGAGAATATAATATTATTTATTTTCAATGTGTTTTTATTGTGTGCAAATTATACTTCGTATGACGTAACAGTATACGAATTACGAACGATCTGAACTAATTACATTTTATTTAGATTAGAATTTGTATGACTTTATCGCGGATTTCGTTTGATTTTTTTATTTTTTTTACTCGTTTCGATTACTTTAAAGCTTTCGTGGTCACAGGGTGGACTTAACGTTAACTGTGCTGAAAATTAAATAAAATCCGTAAAAAATATTGTTTTATTTCAACTCCAAGTATTTCAATGTGTAATATTCACGTAAAAGAAACCATTAAATACATTTTATATTAGTTATTGTTGTATATGTTATATAAAACGTTTAACTTATATGGTATATCAAACAAGTCGGCCCCATAAATATTTATGTATGTTATTATAGTATAAAATAAAAAGGTTATATAAATGTTGCATTTCATAAGTTTATAATGGATGCTTGGTGTTCGATGTCGAAGTGTTTTGTTACGTTATTAAGATATTTAACGTCTATAAAACTTTTAAAAAGTACATTAGAGTTAGTTCCTAAACTATGCTGCTAGTAATTTTGTTTGAAAGCATGGATCTTGGGCGGTTCAATAGAGTCTGATTTATTCGTCAAAAAACGGAAAACATCAAGACAAAACACAATTTTTGACGTGTGATTTCAGTGTGAAATAACATTTTTAAACAAGTAATATCGGCAATTTTCTGTTCTTAGATTATAGCATGAAAATAAAAAGAAACATATTGTTTATTTGCCTCTTTAAATTCGATGCAAATTATATCACAAGATCCGCGACTTTTTTTGTGAAAAATATTGATATTATGGCTTGAATTGATCCATTTTATACCGACATAATTACTTATAACAAAACAAGACAAGTATGTTTACGGCAGCTCTCAAAATTGTGATTAAAAATAAATAGCTTTTTATGTTTTAGTAGATGAATATAATCTTTATACATGGGTAATAACTTAAAAGGATTTGTAGCATATATTTTGGATTTACATATTTTTTCAGCATGTGCTAAACGTCTTTTAAGTTATGTAATAAGCTTGAAACTGCTGTGATTACTAAAAATAACAAAAAAATAATAATATTATAATAATATTTGGTTAAATTTTCAACTTTTGCCCAAAACTCAATTCCTCTAGATATAAAACATTTCATATGTCGCAGAATAGTGATACGAACTTGACTCACGACGACTCACAAAATTGATAGCATTTCGTATCTATACAATTTTGAAAATACAACTATTTTCACTAACAATTTTCAGATAAAGATATGGTAGTTTTTTTCATTATCACATTAACAGCCGCTGCCAATAAACAAACCCAATCCAAAATTTGCCGTTTTAGATTGACAGCTCAATCGTTTTTTCTGATACTATATTGCCAATAATCAACCTCAGTAGTGAATAAACTATGGCAACATGACAGGAGACTAATCGAAAAGTAGAAAACAATTGACAACAAAACAGATTGACTTCAATCTAATTTTTTTCGATTGATTATTGGCATCGGCCGTTAGATAGTAATGAAATGTCTATTGTCAACATCTTAGAAAGATATTAAACTATCATTCGGTCTTTCTCTCTCTCATCCGAGACATAATTTACTTAAATGGGATTACGCAGTCTATGTGTTTAATTACGATATAGTACATATTTAATAAGATAATATACGGTGCAAAACTCGTGAAATCTCTATAAACCCTCGTATCTGGCGATTTGTGAATAATTCTTTGATATCTAGATAGTGTTATCTATGATTGTCGTTGTGGAAAATTGTTAAAAGTCCAAGTCATATTTTTGGATGATACTTGCTTTTGTCATTTTTACTTCCATGGCCAAATTATTATTACTATTTAATGTCGTGACGGTAACGTCTGGCTAGTGGACATTGGTGATATTCTAAATTGTATGAAATATTATGATGTCTTCTCTACTTCCGAGAAAGTGCTTTGTGGTGGAATGTAGTTATTTAGCATTTTATATTTTACTAGCTGTGCCCGCGACTTCGTCCGCGTGCGATTTAACAAAAAAAGGAAATTAGTTTTTTTTAGTTATTTTTTAAATAAAATATTTTTTCTAAAACAAATGTAGCTTAAGTTACTCCTTATTATATCAGCTATCTGACAAAAAAAAATCCCGTCAAAATAGGTCCAGCCATTTCAGAGATTAGCCGGAACAAACAGACAGACAGAGAGACAGACAGACAAAAAAAAACTAAGGTCATTTTTGTTATAGGTATCGTGTATATAACGATATGTGGTTGGACATTTTTTTTATTTTCACTTTACAAACAGACACTTCAATTTTATTTATATGTATAGATAAACATGACAAGTATGGAGACCTGATTAAAATTGACAATGTTTACGGTTTTGTGTTTGGCGAAAAGTACAAAAACGTTGAATTCTGGACTGATTCTAAGTGACATTTTCATTATAGATTATTTAGTTATTTGAACACCAATTGTTAACTTTTATTTTTCACATAGAAACCATTTTTCGTACGACCGGAATTTTCCCAAAATTAAATGATTCAAAACTAAATTACACAAATATAACAGATGTGTTCAAAATAAATCTGAACAGAAACTTGATCAATTTGTATTTAAGAGATTTTTTCAGTATTTCTCTTACAATTAGATGTCTATATTTCGACTTTAGTCATTAGAGATAGGTGGCGGTAGTGTATTTAAGCTTTTTGTATATTTAATATCTTGTAGAAAGCTTTGACCCTTTTGGACCGAATAATTATTGAAATATCCTGTATTATAGAGTTATCTATTTCCTTTTTCTAAATAAACTAAACGTTTTTTTTTTTGGTTTGACATAGTTATTTAAACCTACTACGATGGTAGAAAAATAAACAAGCTGTGACAAAGATGTGATGAACGAACTTAGTAACGCAATGAAGTTATGTAAAAGTTTTAATTCAGTTACATACACATTGCTCAATTGTGTGAAATAATGTACACTTCATGTGAGCGTTATATAATTTGCATAATTTCTTGTGCTGTACTTAGATGTTAAGACAACTTTCATTTTGAATTATACAATTTAATTGTTTTTATATTTCTTGGTCTAAGGGGGGTTAACATTTATTTCCATCCATTTTGTAAGTGTATGCGTGTGTCTGTATTGTAATGTATTGTATGTTTCGTTGGTTCAGAGAGCCACAAATTGTGATTTTAGATTACAAAATAAATTAGTTATTTTTAAGCTTGTTTTTTATTTTATTTTATTAATATTAAACATGAATCGTACCATTTTACAGTATTACGAAACTTACAGGTTATAGGTCTCTCATATGTGAGAGGCCGCCTGGGTAGGTACCAGCGCAATGTTTATTTCTCCTACCAAACAGCAGTTTAAATACACTGTAGCCAGAGTAACTTCTGGATATATTGAGACTTAGCACCTTGTATCTCAGGACGGCGAACGCTGTAGAATGCCAAGCAATGCATTGTAATTCAAGGTGTTATTTGATTTTGCTTCTGTTAATGAGCGGTCGTATCGCTTACTATCACGCGAACGACTAGCTCGTCTCGCCACTCATTGCAATAAAAAAAACGAAAGGAAATAATATCGGTCCTAACTGCTCCTTGTTAAGAACTAGAACTTAAAGTATTACTTGATGGCAATGATTCGAGTATAGATGCAATAAAGAAGTATTGCTGTAATTGTGTTGTGGTCCGAAGCACTGTTGTACACATAATATGTTTAAAGAAAACGTTGTAAAAACTAGTTAGGAGAAAATAAAAAGTGTTTCGTCCTTCCAACTCCCAAGTTTTATTTATATATTATCATTTGAGTGTATTTCGAAATGTGGGCATCTGGGGCCAATATCTATATGGGGAGTGGGCATGCCCCATTAATAGAATTATATACCCTCATATTTGATAGGTTCATAAAACATTATAGTAGAAAATTATTTCTACGCTGGCAACTCTATACATCTGTCAAACCGCCAACCGTCCGTTACGGAACACCTGCCGTCCGTTTTGTTTACAATGATCAAACAGGAAATGTTGAATTAAACGTGGCTCTAACATACTACATATGAATTAAAAAGTATCGTGTGTGAGTTATTGAAATATTAAATGGATGTTACAATTGCGACAGATGGGATGAAATTAAGGAATTTAAGGTAAGAAGTTGGTCATTGTTCTGCGTACCGTTATTATAGAATTTTTGTATAGAACTTTATTTGATTAGTACTTAATGTTATTTATAGTTCATTTAAGATTTAAACGGTGCGTATGTGTATACGCAACTTTTAATATAATTGAAATACATGAAAATATGCTAAAGAAATTGAATTTAAAACACGCTATGCGAACAGCTGCTATCAAAATAGTTTTTTACTGTTTACAGGCATAAACTACACTTTTACTAAAGGTCCATGGACTATTTCGCTATCATTTTCTTTAAACAATATTTAAAGTTCATTCAGTTAACTATATAAGTTTAAAAATGATTATTTACCATATTATTATTGGAAGAAGGGGTCCATGCCCAGCTGAGGAATGGATGTAGAATGATGTACACAAAACCAATAATTAGGGATGGGCAAATGGAAAAAATGTATCGATATTTATCGTATCGATATTTTTCAAATATATCGATATATATCACCCAAAAAATATCGATATTTCGATATATCGATATTTTTTGCCCAATTTGCAATTATTGATAAAAATTGCCAAAATTATCGAAATTTTGAAGCAAATACACATCTGGCCTGTTTCAACATAAGTTTTATTATTTAAAAAAAAAATCGAATTGCTCGACATAAAAAAAAGAAACAAAATAAAAAAAAACATTATCCAAACCAGCATTTGTCTGATATTGACATCAGGAGCACTCTTTGTTTGATGTGTTCCCCTGTTAATCTGCTCTTTCAGATTACACTGAAGATGCTTGACAAATCAAATATTTTTGAGCGATATCCGAGGGAACCGGCGTATAATGTTGACAATTTACCCAGAATTATATTGGATCAGATTTTCTTTCTAAAAGTGGTTGGTCCAAATACTGCTTCAGTTCATTGGGGACACAGCTACTGCTTTGAACCTCTGACGAACCTATGCTCAGATTTAATAATTTCTCATGTCTGGACCAGATAGAGGACCCACCCATATTTTCTAAATTTAAGAAACCGGATTGGTCAAAAACATGATGTGACGCATGAGCAGACAGCAGAGCTTAAAAAATATATCGATTTTGATATCTGAAAATAAATATCGAAAATTGATATATCGCGGGAAAAAATATCGCTAATTTATATCGATATTTTTCTGAAAAAATATCGATATTTTGATATATCGATATTTTTTGCCCAAGCCTACCAATAATGTTAATTAATACATAGTTTTGAAATTTATGCAGAGATATTCAATATACTTTAAATAATTTAAAAAAATATATTGCAGAGCCAACAATAATATAGGCCTAAAGTTACTATTAAATTAGTAAAAAATGTTATGATGCCAAGAATGAAAATAACAATGGAAATATAATAAATGGCTATAATTTGAAGAATTAGACACCTATATACCTATAGTTACACCAGAGAGTACATAGCATATTTATGTATCTGTATCAGCCCATGTATGTCCCACTGCATAGACGTCTCATCTACAATGGAGATGATTGAGAGGGATTAGACCATATAGTCCGTCACACTGACCTACTGTGGGTTAGCGGGCTTTACATACCATAGAAATTTTTACAAATTGTTATGGTATGCAGGTTTCTTCATTATGTTTTCCTTTGCCATTTTAGTGTGTGGTGATTTACTATCAATAACCACATGACTCTGAAGTCAGTGAATTTGAATCTGTGACCATTGTGAACATGTTGGCGTTGTCTGGCCCATTAATAAAAAGCCTACATGCAATTAGCATACAGTATATGTACAAGTATAAAATGGTACACACTAAAATATCACTAGTCTAATTATATTTATTGATCCACTAACACATATTTCAATAGCCATGAACCAAGTACTTAGTTGTGGGCTCAATCCCTGCACTAAATAAAGGTTCCTAACTTTTGGAATTGGATGTTACAAGATCTTAACATCTTTTGTCTGATACCAAAGAATCAAGTCTCTATTACTTAGTTCTTACTAATTGTAAGACTGGCTGGGGCAGTTGTACTATGGTACAATTGCAAAGCTGAAGGGTTCGAATCCGGGGTAGGGCAATGTGATACTGAATTTTATTTTTATTTATTTATGCTTTTTATACAACATTTAAAGGCAGACTTAATGCCTGAAACATTTTTTCTCAATCAATCTTTGGGTGTTGCAGTAAGATAAAAGTAGGTAGGATTTTTCTAATTATTATCAGGCCTGATTCAGGAATTAGTGCCTCAAGTAGTGGTACGCTCAACCCCTATTACATTGGACAATACACAGTAAATGTGGGTGTCCTAGTTGCACTTCTGTCTACGCCTTTTGGGAAATAGGCGTGAGTTTATGTATGTTGTGTGTAATGTTATGTACTGATTGTATCAAATGCACATACTGAGTGAGACTGGGAATATGTGTAAGTTATTAAAAGTATTGTAAAAAAAAATATTACGAAAATATCACCCTCACTCTCTCTCACTTTTGTCATGCATCAGTATTAAAATAGACTTTTTCTTATTTACAGAATAATATGGAATCAGTAGACAACAATCAATTTGAAATCAAGCCGCTGAACAGTAAGAGGAAATTAACGTCAGGCTCCAACGTATACCTCAACCCTGCATTAGACCTGCTAGCCAACGAAGATCCTATGTGCAACACTGCAATGGAGATAGTACCAAACAAGAAACGTAAACCAATGAAGAATGACATTGCCGCTTTTGAGAACACTGCTTTGGATCTGGGCATAAGCAAGGCTGCTGTGAATGAATTCCTTGTACGAGAACTGAATAATGTACGGAAGAATTGTAAATTTGATAACGAGATTGTAAACCAAGCAGAAAGTACTATTGATTTGAATCTGCAATCTACTATAGATAAGTCAGCTGAAATTGCTGAAACGGAACCTATTTATGCTAATACTAGTACCATAGCTGATTCCAAAAGTATCAGTATACCAAATGACACTTCACAAGACATTAGTGAGATTGCATCCAATTATGCAGATAGGAGTGAAATCGATTCGGGAATATCTATATTGGAGAAGAATGTTAATTCGACTATTCATCAAAATGTAGATTTATCAAACATAACTAAGATAGAAACGAATGTAGTAAATAATATATTTATAAACAATCCAAATAATGTAAGCTTAAGTTTCATAGACAGGCTTACTTTAGACTCACCAAATGTTTCAAATCAGTCTTTATACTTGGATGATGATTTGAATGAAAGTAACATTATGGAAATTAAAACTATCACAGTGATTACAAAGAGAAGGCTTACACCACAAAGAAACACAAATCCTTTTTTAGACCCCAATTTAAATATTAATTATGACGCTGAAATAAAAACTAATCCGTTTTTGGAACTTCCTGAACAAGAATATAGTGTTGAAGCAATGAACAGACCTGTTGAAGCCCAAATACCTAATATAACCAATCTTGTACCGAGGAAATTGTTTGCTGGTGATACAAATAGTACAATATCGACTGTAAACGAATCTTCCATTAACGGAGAATGTCATAATGAGTACGAAAATATCGACGAATACAGAGCAGAGAGTCCCATCTATGAAAATGTCAATGAAGACGATATAGCATATGATAAACAAAGTAAAATATTAGGTTGTGACGTATCTAGGTTCACTGCAGCTGATATTATGAATTTAAATAAATTCAGCCAATCAAACAACTCTAACGATTCAAATGACAGTCGAAAAGAAATCAAAAATATTTTCAAAGTTGGTAAATTGTCTAAGAGAGTATTTAAGACATTGAAAAAGACTTTTAAAAGTGAGAAACCTGATACCAATGTAACTTTAAACCCCTATGAAGTGCCAAGAAAGCCTCCCAAGCAGAAAGTAAGTCCAAAAGATTCTGGGATCGAGAATCCAGCCCTCAATTTGGATAATTCTGATGAGATTGAAGTTGAAGAGATCTTTGACGACGAACACGAGTATGAGACAATAAAGACTATTAGGAATACTCGGCTAAATGCAAATGTCACTCCACTGAGAGAAAGGACTAATGAAGTGATGGATAATTCACAAAATAAGGTTAATACTCCCGGCAAGAAAGTGAGGTTTGACTCAACATTGAACCAGGAGAAAGTTATCACAGGAGATAGCTTCGATTATGATGTACAAAGTCCAGGTTTTGATTCCAAGATTGATAAATATCATGATGAATTGGAGAATTGTATAAATGAAAGGAAAATTTTGCAGCAAAATATGTAAGATAATTTACTTTTTAGTTATTATAACATTTTATTATTTGTAATTCAGTATTTACGCGAATTTTTAGTCACTTAAAGTATTAAATAATATTTAAATCTATTAGCAACATTAAGAATTTTGAAAATAATCAACAATTTTGCTGGTTCTGCAGAACAGAATAGTGAATGAAACAACAGTTCTTGCTATGTAATAGTATTATAAATGTGTTAAAACACACTATTTATTTAAGCATATTAATTACTTAGGTTATTGTAATAATAACCTTATTTTTTAAATTAAGAGCTACTTAAGAATTTACCCTGACTTGCCAGAATCCAAAGTTTTAACTATTCTATATTTTTACTTTTTTACATTAGAACTAAGTTAGTGCGTAATTTATTTGTAAATCTGTGATTTTAAAATGAACGTGTAATGTGTACAAAGTATATTCAGACTGTGACCGAAAACGAAGCCAGGAGGTAGATTTAGCGACTGGACACAATGTTACTAAAAGTTCTGCAAAAAAGAGCGACCGATTATTTTGTATTTATTTTCCTTTCTTCACTAAAACTACCACCCGGCTTCGTTTTCGGTCGCAGTCTTTATATACCCTGTATTTTGAATGGAGAAAACTTTTTCTGTTTCTTGAGAATTCCATTTAATTATTGATTTGCATATTGTGGTACTATATTATTTGCTATTTATATTGTTTCTTATATTCTACCACGTCTTGTAGATGCATAAAGTTTCAGTCTATGGTGCGGGTTCGATCTTCGCTTTAAGGCTTAACGGTCATTTGAGCACCTCATAAACAATAGACTGTAAAGAGCATTTTGGAGTTTCTCAAATCTAGGGTATACAGTATAGACAAAAAAACCCTGTCCGATTCAGGATCCGATATGTATCAGCCCATATACGTCCCACTGCAGGGCACGGGCCTACTCTACAATCGAAAGTACGATTGAGAGTGGTTAGGCCATATAGTCCACCACGCTGGCCTAGTGCGGGTTGGCGGACTTACATACCATAGAAATTCTTATAAATCGCTATGGTATGCAGGTTTCCTCACGATGTTTTCCTTCACCGTTTTAGTGCGTGGTAATTGACTGTCAATACACACATGACTCCGAAAAGTCAGAGGTGTGCCCTGGGATTCGAACCCGCGACCACCGTGAACATGTTGGCAGCCGCGTCTAGTCCGTTTACCAACAGGCCACCACGCACTTATATCCGATATATTAATTTTAAAATGAAACTTTTTTATCAACATTACCCTAAAATTTAGGAAAGTTTTTAATAATGACAACAAAAACGATTCTGGAACGTGACACCGCATGTTTGTTACAAACTCGGTTGTTAAGAGTGTAATGTGAGTTAACCTATTTTTTAATTTACTTTATTAAAATTATTTTTTTGGAATACTATGTGAAACGGATGGTCTAAATAAAATATAAATGATCTGATTAACACCTTTATCAATAAGACAGAGTTTTTTGTCCCTCTGTATAACTATATTCATTTTGCTCCTCAAGTACCGATTTTTTTTTATCGTGGAACCGAAATTATCCGTTTATTTTTTGGTAATCTTTTAAAACATGCATAATATAATTATGTGATATGGATAAAAACCAATCATGACAATATAAGAGGCTCAATTTACGTGTACTTAATGTATAATATTTTTTAAGAATTGCCTATTTATACCAAAATCAATCAGTGATTTTACTTATGTTTTTAATTTATTTATTACTAAGTTCTAGATAATAAGTGCCTAAGAATCTTAAGACTATTGAAATGGGAATATTAGAGCAAGTTTTAAGTTTACGAATGCGTTTGCCTATTTTAATAATCTCGGGTACGTCTCAATAAGTCCAAATCGTGTAATTAATTAAATTAAATATTTTTTTATGAATTGTGTTTTTTTATTCAACACTAACAAATTTCTTGATCTTAGCGTTAAGCATTTCTAAGATAAAGAAATTCAATGAAATCACAGAAAGTTTTTGAGTGGATGAGTGGTAATTGTACACTCTCAATCCTAAACTTCATTGTAGAGAATGCCCATGCCCTGCAGTAGGATGTGTATAGCTGATACGGTACAGCAAAGTTTTTGGAGTAGTAGTCAGGTTCACACAAGCCCCTTATAACTTACTAATTCATTTATCTAGACTGGATTATTAGCGTTTCCTACGCGTTATTTAAATTGCAATGGGGCGCGCAATCATCCATTAAATTAAAAATCCCAAAGCCAATTATCAGCCTATTTCAACGCCCTACCTTCTACAATAATACAAGAATCGCATTCACATCTCCATGCAACAAAGGCACAATTGCTGCAATTCCGTTCAACCTTGGGACAATTCTATGCGCAGTGCAAGTTTATTGGATAATAGGCCCAAACACGTGGCTTCTATATTTGTGCAATAGACTAATCGTCTACTACAAGGCTTGTGACGTGCGACATCTTCCTGTCGTTGCGATTGTTGCATTTCTATAACTTCGGAGCGGGTATTACGCAACATTTTGCGGCACACCTTGAAGATTGGATAGAGATAAGAGAAATATTTCGTGTTCTTGGTTGTTTTATTTTTTCACAGCTGTGGTCTCTAACGCTCCGAAGATATGGCAATTTTGCTAATTACTGGTGGAAATATTGTTGGTTAACAATTAATAAGGTATAAAAGTTCCCTTTTTTATTTATTTAAATATTTATTCTACACATTGAAAATAAACACAATATCCAGAAACAAAAAAGTACAAATGGCGGTCTTAAAGCAATTTCTTATAGACAATCATGGGATGGATTTAGAAGAAGGAGAAAGAGAGGGCAGTGTAAGATAAATAAATAAAAGAGACGAAACTAAATAATACTTATAGGTACTAAACTTTTTTATTTCGTTGAATGGCGAGAGTAACCTATCTTTCACCTGTTGGCAAGAGATTAGGGGCCCTACTATATTCATTCGAAACGAAGTTCGAAACTTCGGACGATCAAAGTTTTTTATACGATAAGAATGTAGAAACTTTGTAAAAGTTCGACTTTGTATAACGTACATCGTAACTATAAGTCTGTGGTTACGACTCAGGGTTACGACCATAAGTCAATACGAACATAAATATATATAGGTACATTCGTATCGTGTATAAACTTCGATCATCCGAAGTTTCGAACTTCGTTTCGGATGAATATAGTAGGGCCAACGAGCGCACATTGAAAGCAGCAATACTAAACAACACCATGCTTTTCATTCCACTGCGCTCGCCATCCTGAGACATAAGATGTTAAGTTTAATTATGTCCAGTAGTTACTCTGGCTACAATGTATTTCAAACCGTAATATAACATTGCATCTACACTGCTGTTTGGCGGGAAAAATAGACATTGCGGTGGTATCTGCCCAAGCGGCCTCTCACATAATTATGAGAGACCTACCATCAGTAAAGACCAAAAGACTGTTTTATTTATATGTACTTGAAAGCACATTATCATTGCCCTTGATAGAGAACAATAAATCTACACAAATAGCAGTAGGTAATATTATAATATGTACTAAAATATTTAAAATTATGACTTAAGTCTAGGGCGTCCTAGTAGGAGTTTATTTCTGATGATAAACGAAAATAATATTTATTCTAGCGGGTATCGAACCCGCAACCGACGCACGAAGCGTCAATCACTTTTCCGCCGCGTCAATCAACGTAAAACAATGAAATGGACGTTATAAAATGGAATAAATGAACAAGTGTACAATTTGAAACTATTGAGCGTCTGGCGTCAAACTAAAAATCAATACAATCAAAATCTATTGACTACGACATTGCCAATAAAACTTCCATCAGGTCCACATTACAATAAATTAATAAATAATGTGCTATGAAGTGGCTAGAAACACTTCTGTATAATATACACCCATATAATGATTAGCATCTTGAACGATACAAACTACTGCAGCCTGTCAGTTGGCTACTTCATCTCTGTATTAATTGTTCATTAACCCACTGTTTTTTGTTGTTGCCCTAAATGGCGAGACGAGCATGCCCTTCACCTGATAGTAAGCGATACGACGGCTCATAAACAGTGGCAATACCAATCAACACCTTGAATTACAAAGTAATGCTTTTCATTCCACTGCACTCGCCATCCTGAGACATAAGATATTAATTCTCAATATGTCCGGTAGTTAATTTAATTTTCAGTCTTTACGGCCGTATACATAAACAGTTTTAAAACCAATTTCAATTATCCAATATTTTGTCTTCTTCGCTCAAACTGAATTCAGAAGTAGTTCGAAAGGGACAAACATTCAATATATAAAATAGATTAACTATTTTGAATAAGGCAATTAATATTTTGTTTTAAAGTTCTTACTATTTTCTTATAATTAATTTCAGTAGTACTACGAGTAGTATAGTAACTTTTCTATTACAACTTTTGTTATAAACAGGGTTCGAGATGACCAATACCTATGTCCAATGGAACTTTGAGTACAGCTACAAAACTTTACATATTTCTGTCTTCAAAAGTGTGCAAAGTTGGAACCAGCTCTCGACAACTTTTGTCGCGCCAACTTGTATTTGCATTCAGATCTTTAGATCTATTTCTGTGTCTCTAAATTTCAAGATTTTTCAGAATATTGTTTTTCTTCTTGCATTTCTTAATATAATTTTCTTTTGCAGCTTGTTAATCGTTTGTTGTATAAACCAGGTCGCTAATAGCCTTATAGATTATGAAAATATTACTTTGCTTATTAAAAATTTTTAAAATAGCTTTATCTTGCGAAATCACCCGACTAAACGATGTCGATACCTCGCAAAAGTTTTTACTACTATATCAACAACGTGACCTAAAACCTAAAAGTAATGTTTATAAAACATCAATATCTTTAGTTTACAGGTAAAACCACGACTAAAGTTTGTTTACATTAAAGTATTTGTACAGTTGATTGAGTCGAGTCGCCGCGGGCGTATACACGACAAATGTTAGCTTTGACTGGCACTACAATTACCAGTTTTGTTTAGGTTCACGGCGGAAATAGGGCTTCTCGGAAAGGGTTGGGACTATCGTAATTGGGCAGGAATTCAGGTGTTTTTGTTTACTTAATTTCGCAGATCGTTTATGGAATGTATTCGGTTGTAACAAACGTGTTTTGGGTTTAATTTATGGAACAAATACATGGTTAGAGCTAGAATCTTTTCATAGTGGTAAAGGATGGAAAAAACGTCGATGATCGAGCTAATTGATCTGTAATTGAAGAGTTTTTTTGTTTCCTAACAGACAAATAAAAAACGATGATAATAATGTTGGTATATATCCTACCAAGTGTCGAAACACAAAAAAAAACACAGAGAGGCAAAATTAAAAGGAATAGAATACTAATTCATGCGGAAGGTAATTCAAATCAACTCACCGGTCTCGATCCTGAAGGTGGAAGGTCGAGTCGACGATTATGGTGGCCTTTGGATTCACCAAACACCTTCTTGCAACATGATTGATGTTTCTGCTGGTCTATGCACAAAATGATTCACACTACACTTTTACCGAACGAGGAGCGAATATTCAGCTCGACAGAACGCGTGCGATGCGTTCCGAAGCGCACCCGAGACTGACAATAATGCCAATTCGAGCGACCGGCAAACGGCAAACTACCCTCCAATTTTTTATATTCGCAATAAAAACTAATGGAAGGTTGAAATATAAAAACTACCATGAATCTGTTATTGTGAATTTGTAAGGGTACAATTAATACGATTTGAAAAAATAAATTATGAAATATTCGAAGTAGACATATGTATGTATCTGTACCTATGCCTGCCGTAATTGCAAATATATGATAAAAAAAATATTATGTAGAAGAGATAACTTTTTAAAATGACAAGATTCATACAAAGACGGCCTGACTTCTGTAAAATGTCACAGAACACAATGCATTATATTGATCTCTCTAAGATTATAATAATAAGCACTCTTATTAATTTACTCTATGTCTACGGTCTCGAAGATACCTGACTATTTTGGTTAATAATTGGCCGCATATTGTTTGATGTGTTCTCGCATAACATATATTGGTATTTGGAATGTAAAGTAATATCTTTGAACCCCTTTACCTCCTTCAGATAATATTAAATTTCATGTTGTAGTCAAGATGACGGTTGTCTGTATCCAAGATGGCTTCAATAACGCAACATAACCGTCAAAGGAAGAATGTGGAATTTATTATAAATGCGATAGTTTCCAATAAAGTATCTAAAATGAGAAATTGCGGGTTCAAATCTCGAACCGATTCAAATTTTTAGTTAGTATTTCTTTCGGATATAGATTTTGCATAGATTAGTAAAAAAGTGCGTGGTGGCCTGTTGGTAAACGGACTAGACGCGACTGTCAACATGGTCACGGTGGTCGCGGGTTCGAATCCCAGGGCACACCTCTGACTTTTCGGAGTCATGTGTGTATTGATAGTCAATCACCACGCACTAAAACGGTGAAGGAAAACATCGTGAGGAAACCTGCATACCATAACGATTTATAAAAATTTCTATGGTATGTAAGTCCGCCAACCCGCACTAGGCCAGCGTGGTGGACTATATGGCCTAACCACTCTCAATCGTACTGTCGATTGTAGAGTAGGCCCGTGCCCTGCAGTGGGACGTATATGGGCTGATACAGATAGATACTTAGATAAACACACGGCTTTTTCCCAGAAAGGGTAGGCAGAGGTGCTTCCAAGTATCAAGACACCCGTGTTTCGCCTTGTGAACATCTATAACGCTTGGATCATGGATGTACTGGACCATCAATCAATTCGGGAGGAGAACGATAAGGAAAAAGGATGGGAAGAGGTAAGCGGTATTGGGCATCCGGCAATCTTACTTACCGAACGAAACACAAAAGCAAAGCTGTCGCTTTGCGCCGATGACC
Organism: Hyles euphorbiae; assembly: GCA_023078785.2. Taxonomy (NCBI): domain Eukaryota; kingdom Metazoa; phylum Arthropoda; class Insecta; order Lepidoptera; family Sphingidae; genus Hyles; species Hyles euphorbiae. Next base: position 13,161,658 of record CM041044.1, on the reverse strand, counting down.
TGTTAGACAGTGGTACCACTCTGGACGTGTCTGCCCATTCATGCTAATGTCATGCTTAGCTACAGTGTGGTAAGTACCACCATTCCCAAAAAATATAAATTGTACCTACTACGATGCGGTTACAAAGTTCCCGGGTCGGACAAAGTGATATTGGATTTTTCTAGTTACTATCAGCCCGAGTCAGGTATTTGTGCCCGATGAGGCGATAGGCTCGCCCCCTATCACATCATGGGACGGGATATACAAGGGGAAATGTGGGTGTCCTAGGACCTCTGCCTACCCCTTGTGGGAAAAAGGCGAGATTTATATGTATGTGCTCTTGTTTATGGGTAGGCATGACACTTACCACCGAGCTAGTATTTATCGTCATTGCTTTGTACTGTACTCTTTGGTTATTGCTAATAAATATAATTATACCATTGATTTGAAAGCATAAACTTGCCATGTTAGGTAACTCATGTATTAGTGTATTAGTTAGGAAACTATTTCCGAAGCCGAAGTTAATAATTGCTTTTGTACTGAGTGTATAAGTGCTTTCCAATACAGGTCCCATTTGCACATTGAGTTTATTCACCCTCATGAATAGCAACGCAATCAAATGAAACATTTAGAAGAAAGCTGTTAAATGTTTTGGAAGTATTAATCACGTGTCTTCTGTTTTGATGACAAGGATTTAATTTCATCATTGCCTAATGTAAATATTTGTTATAGCATATTGGCAGTCGACGTCGACATCGGTTGTTCGCATGTCCAGCCCCTATGCAGCTTGGTAGTGCTACCAATACTCCAACATCCAGAGCTATAAATCTCTTAAATGCACTTACTGAACAGGTCCAAGGTGTTGATATTTTTTGTGACAAGCTTGACAAAATCGTTACCTATGCAATTGAACAATTTGGTTAAAAATGTGTTGATTGTTTTTTTTAATATTATGATTTTTATTGTCTTCTGTTATATTGCACATACTTTTTAAATAGTATTATTTAAGTGTTATTGTTTGTATTTCTTTATATTTACTTTATAATGTGTTACTGGTTCATATTTCAATTTATATGTCTAAAATTATTTGTGTTAAGAATAGTACTAAGCTCATTTAATGTAAACGTGTTGGCACATTATGCTGTAAGTTTGCATTGTACATTTAATAAATAGCCTAACATAAGGATAATGTGAAAAAAATAATTCATTACCATTTATATTTGATTGTTTTCCTGTCTGTGTTTTGGTTTTCTCATAATACAGGAAAATTGACTGCAATTAATAAAGTTACATAAATTATTTTTAAAATTATAGATTTGTTACGTTCACAACTATACTAGTTATTGAAATAAGGCAAGTTGGTAGAAATTATATGACTTCATATTTGTAGGAAATTGAGAGTTCAATAACTCTCTATCTCTCTCTCTTTGTAACTTAGAGTTTATGAAAAGAAAAAGTATAAAATATGTTTTTATTATTTTGAGTTGCCGTTTATTGATAATAAACTTTACAAATAAAATTAAGCTGTATGCAAATTCTTAATGTTTAATTATTAATTTTAAATAATGAGATTCTTGAAAACGCGGCATTAGAAACAAAACAATGCCCGATATCAAACAAATAATTTGAATTTAGAACGGAAGATCCCGGTCACGACCCGCGGTTAAAATTGTACTTTTATTAAACGTTTTGAAAATACACAATATGTGATTGACGAAACGCAATCGATGTTGATTATTATTTCGGGAAAAGCAAAAAACAACCGTCGATCTGAATAAATTGAAAACATCGTGAAAGGAATTCTTGGCAGTGTAGGTCAGGATGTCTGGCGTCGTTCTCTCGTACGGACTTACGGCAGTCACTGTCCTGTGTTGCTAGCCTTGTCATTCCAGTTACAATTTTATATTCATAATACTTATATTTATATTCATAAAAATAATATTGTAAGAATATAAAACTCATAATTAAGAGCGAGATTTATTATCTCGCTTGAATTAGACTAAATAATCTTAGACATTATTTAGATTAAAACTAAAATAAATTAGTATAATCTTGAACAATACGGCTCCAAAACTTGATGTGTTAAAACATTTATCTCCTCAAATATAAAGCGCGGTTTCCGAGTGACAATTAAAATAAAATCTATTCACAAGATTATTTTCACATTTTTTCTTTCTAGATAATTCGTATTTCTGCCTGTCCACCCCCGAGGGCGGGTAATATATGGGGTGGTATCTTGGCAGGTCGATAGCCGGCGATCCGGGTCACCGAGGGTATGGTGCGGCCCGACCAAACAGCCTAAAAGCATTTGCAATTTTGACGCTGTCGTCTGTTATGCAACGCGGCGTGTTCCGTGCAAATCTAGGCTTTGCGTTTACTTTTTAAACTTTGTTTTTTTTTATGTAGATACCTATCACTGATTTGAATTTAGATACGCATTTCAAAATAATATTTGCAGATTTTATTGCAGAAAATTGGGTCAATTGATAGAAATGATTTGGATTACTTTTCTAATTAAGACATCGCAAGTAAAAGAAGATTAGTGGATAATTTATCGTGGCTAATTATTTTTTAATTACTCATTGAATTAGAAGTTTATCTGGCAGTTTGTTGTTGCGTCGGCTGTAAAACCTTTCAGCTTCGAGTATCTATAATATAGAGGGAGCGCTGGTACTCCAAAAACGTAGATAAAAATGGTGGTGCCGGGCCACCTTTTTCTGCGCTCCTATTGGCTGACATTTGACAAGTTGTCCAACATACAAAAATTACTTGGAAAAGAAAAGTAAAAATAAATATTTTAGAGCTATTTAATTCCACTCAAAATCGTTTTAAAAGGATAATAGTTACATATAATTTTGTTTATCAAAGGAATTTATAGCAATTTGTTGTTAAAAAAAAATTCAATTTTCACTAACATAGGAGCGCTACCAACATTACGAACAAGAAAATATCTACGTTTTTCAAGGCGCGAATGTATGACAGCGCTCCCTCTATAAACTAGCAGCCCGGCCCAGCTTCGCCCGGGTACAAATAGATTTCTGTACAATAATATGTACGTATTATACATATAAACCTTCCTCTTGAATCACTCTATCTATTAAAAAAACCGCATCAAAATCCGTTGCGTAGTTTTAAAGATTTAAGCATACAAAGGGACATAGGGACATAGGGACAGAGAAAGCTACTTTGTTTTATACTATGTAGTGATACTCTAAGCCTTTCGGATTATAAATGTTAGTTTCGGATCTGGGACCTGGGTGATTGCGAGACATAAAAGTCTAGTAGTTTCTCATAACCAATCACCAGACTCTCAATGTGGTGTCAGGACTTATCATAAGACTTTTTGGCATTTTTTAAAATAAAATAATGCTTTAACAATTCTTAAATTATTTTTAGAGCAGTTGAATTGCTCGTGAATGCCCGTGCCCTGAATTTAATATTACTTTTTATCAATAAAGCTGCATTTAATCGTTGTAGGGACCTGCGGTATAATCTTGCAGTGTCGCCGCGTAACAAATGACACGACCCGCCGTGACTTGGTGTCACCTGTCCATTATACCACCTGAACAGATCAATCATGGCTGTCAAACAGCATTAACATAGTCGATGATTAATCATTTTACAATATTACATGAGTATTTGATGAATATAAAGGCTTGTGTTCATAACCGATTTAAACAGAGATTCTTTATTCGACCCTTATGTACGTTTAGATATAGTGTGTCCCTTCATTTTCCCTTATATAAAAACATATCCAAATTCTATTATGTTTTATTGCACTGAATGACGAGTCGAGCATACTGTTCGTTTGATCGTAAGCGATACGAGCGCTCATGAAGGGTAGCAAAATCAAACAACACCTTAAATTCAAAGATATGCTTGGCATTCAACAGTGTTTGCCATCCTGAGACATAAAATGTTAAGTCTCAATATGTCCAGTAGTTACTCTGGCTACAATATCCTTCAATCCGAAACACAACAGTGCATTTAAACTGCTGTTTGACCGTAGAAATAGACATTGCGGTGGTACCCACCCAGAAAACATTGAACTGAAGAGGTAAATAACCTCGAAAAAAGACTTTTACAGCCGGAGAAGCCAGCTGTAAAGCACCACGGATCAAATCATTATTACATTTAAATGGGACCTATTATGTGAACTGTTATGCTTGATTCCAGTAATAGGTATGGCAAAAACGCCGGAAAGCACGGAAGTTCTTTCTAGTCTCTACAAGGTCCATGTAGTATACAACTCCAGATGATATTTGCATACTATCTAGCATGGTTTTACGCTCATTATGCCAAAGACTACACTCCCAAAGTATATGATGCGCGGACTGCTCATACTCGCAATTAGGCGTTGAACATGGACACGCAGGCGACGCAACAAGCTTAAAAGAGTATAGTTTAGACTTAAAGTTACCATGGCCCGTGAGAAATTGTGATACGCAATAATCGACATCTAACCACGTCTTTGCTAAACGATCACGTACGTAAGAAAAAAATTGGTAAGTAACATAATTTATGTTGCATTTGATAGCATCGGTGGCACAGTCAGCTAGACGCCGCCTGTGAAACGATAGAAGCCGTGGCTTCGTTATGTTTGTGCGGCCCACAAATATTTCTTTCGGGTCTGGTTGTTTGTGAGACCGAAAAGTCTTTCGTAGTTCCTGATACCCACGACACAACACCCGATCTTAGTGTGGGATCAGAACTATGTATGCAACTGTTATTTATTTACTTCGTTCTGAGATTGCACGAGACTTCAAAACTGGTCGATTTTCCCGCAAACACGAATACTCATTCTACAGAAGACGCGATGGATTAAAGTACAATATCTTTCATAATAAAAGCCTAAGCTTCTCGGAAAGTCCATGTGCATATAGACGTATGTATATAACAAAGATCTTTGTGTGCGTACAAGCGCACATCTGAGATAAAAGGTTGTTTATCCAATTGTGTCACTGAGAAAAAATGTAATATTTACTAAAGTCTATATATAATACAGTCAACGAAGCATTTTTTCCTGCATAATTTGCCAGGAGTTTTTTTTTTTCATAAAGAGGTGGCATATGACCCCACTAAGTTAAAAACCCAAAATACTTACAAAAATGGCGTCCGCTAGAGCCGCCATTTTGGAAAACGCATTTGAAGCCATATCTCCGGAACCGTCCACTTTAGGCCCATCATGCTAAGGACCTTTTTTGTAGATAATTAAATTTTTAATCTTTTTTGTTCAATAATTTTTTTTGTACCATTTACCGTTCGCGATTTACAAGGTTATTAATATTCGTTTCTTGCCTTTTTGCCCATATTGCCCATATCTCTGTTGATAATTGTATAAACAAAAAATTGTTAATGACTAAACTTTTAAATCAATAAATTCGTAACAACTTTTCACTCATACTTTTTTTCTCTAAAATCAATATTTTAGAAGTTATCGCGCGTTGAATGGTTTACTACCGAATCAAGGTCAATGGAAACGAAGGATGCATAGCGTAATTATGAAATCCAATGATTTCTCCATGATTATCACGTAATTAATTAAATACTGATGGCATAAGGGAACAAAGCAATGAGGAAATAGTAAATTTTGTTAAAAATCCATGTAAAATTTATTGTAAAAAAGGTATAAAATGAAAATTAATAACATTGTAAATCGCGAACGGTTAATGGTACAAAAAAAAATATTGAACAAAATAGAAGGGAAATTTAATTATCTACAAGAAAGGTCTGTAGCATGATGGGCCTAAAGTGGACGGTTCCGGAGATATGGCTTCAAACGCGTTTTCCAAAATGGCGGCTCTAGCGGACGCCATTTTTGTAAGTATTTTGGGTTTTTAACTTAGTGGGGTCATATGCCACCTTTTCATGAAAAGAAAAAACTCCTGGCAAATTATGCATTGCGGACAAGAGTAACCCGTTGCTTAATTGCCTGTACTAATAGTCTTATATCTTGAGTGGTAAATATGCATTGTGGATTATCTCTTTATATAGAGAAGCGTTAGTCATAGCTATATAGTGATGAGCAAAAGCAGAATCCTACTTCCTAGTTATATTATAAACGAGAAAGTTTGTGTGTATGTTACTTCTTGACGCTCAAATGGTTGGATCAATTTTGATGAAGTTTGGTATGGAAGCAGTTGATACCCTGGACCAAGATGTAGGCTATTTTTTATCCTGAAAAAGAAAGTGCTCCCATTGGATCTGCAACGAATACAAATACGCATATTTGCTAATCTTTCAAAATCAAAGAAAGGTATGGAATTGAATATAATAAAAAAATAGTTGCCTGTAAAGTCGGTTTTACGGGCGAAGATTTTACGTGACAACGTCTTTTTCTCGGTAGAATATTTATTGATATGAATATAATTAAATTGCACAATAGGAACAAGGAATTGAATGAAAATAAGAATTGCACAAATTTTAACTATAGAAATATATTTTGTTTACTAAAACACTATCAACATTTATCAATAGTATGACATAACCTATAAACTCAGTTTCTCAACTTTTGTGTCAATCTAACAATTAATCAATCAATCATAGTTTACGATAATGAAATATCAGTGTACAATTATTTACCTTTATTGTTGTAGTTGTTGTAAATGATAAATGACGAATCTAAGCACTCCATATTTTCACTACAGACACAGCTGACGATACTTTAACCACACGTGTGAACTTGTATTGTGACGCTTTCTTGTTTTTCCAACGCCAAGAACGTTCGAGAAAGACAAAGACAGAGACACAAGCATGCGCCGATTCAAAGCGCCTAATTCTCTAGTGCTGCGCGCGCGGCAGACCGATCATAGTTGAGTGGGAGAGAGACGCAAGGCATTCGGCGGGCCTCTCTCTCGTTCGGTGACTCATCGTAACGTTACCGGGCGTTACACTTTTTCATAAGTGACTCCCAGCCGCAACCTAATTTAAGACGTTGTCACGTCAAAAACGGTTGAAATGGAGTCATAGAAGAGTCATGGAACCCAAAAAGGACCAGATGTTACGAGGTGGGACGAGAAAACTAGTATGATGGATGGTAATCAGTACGCCAAGGAATTTTGTTTCTTATATGGATTGGACTTAAAAGTATCTGCACCCGGGCTAAGCCCAGGTCGGGCCACAATATTTTATATTTGTTGATTTTATATTTTAGTTAATGGTGAAACAAAACAGTGCAGAAATCCTTGCATATAATTTTTTGTGCAGTCCTCTAAAGGGTTTTAGACCCGCGCCTTACATCGAAATCTATACTAATATTATAAAGAGGAAAACTTGTTTGTTTGTTTGTTTGGTTGTAATGAATAGGCTCAAAAACTACTGGACCGATTTTAAAAATTCTTTCACCATTCGAAAGCTACATTATCCACGAGTAACATAGACTATATTTTATTTTGGAAAAAAATAGGGTTCCGTAAGATATTTGGATTTTTCGGACACAAACTGAAAAAAATCAACCAAAGAAGTTACTTATTTTGCGTACGCTGCCTAAACTACAAAAGATAGAACCATAAAATGTTATAATTAATTGTAGATCTTATAAATATCTACAAAAAAGTCCGCGACACACTATACCTATCTATGTCGAGTGAGGCACAACAACCACATTTTTATTTAAAAATCTTGAATTTTTTTTGGACTACATTTAAACGCGTTTATTTTACTCATGCTATTAATCCTTATCAAAATAAATTATTTTATCAATAAGTACAGTTTATGTTGATAATATTTGGTCTTTGAATGATTAAAATTGGACGTTTGGTTTTGAAGTTGTGGTGAAATTAAAATATTACGATTTCTGCTGCACAAAAATTTCATAAGGCAATCTTTATATTTGTACATGTATATGGAGAGACGGGATATAATAGAGTGGAAGGTACGGGAGAAGGCTGGGATAGCTGAGAGAGAAAGGACGGGATGGATTGGGAAGAGACTGAACAGACGGATGAGACGGGATTGAGCCGGACAGTAGGACAGCTACGTCAAGTTTAGGTATACAAGAGTTTATACGAAGAATAACATGTATTTGGTGTGGAGTGGAATCAAAAAATATATGCACCCAGACGAAGCTGGGCCGGGCCGCTAGTAATTTATAACTATGGCCCTAGGTTCTTCTTCGTATCCTCGTTTTGTGAACATCTAACATTTATCAATGTCCTTGTCTCAAATTTTGAATTTTATGCTCCATCTTCTATCAGTTCTTCCAGGTATATGTTGTACTGACACTTCCATTTGCTGTACCAATAAATAATATCGCTGACGGGTTCTTTTGACACCTGTATCCTTAAAAACTATTTAGCATAAGTGCCATTAGTGCTTCTTACAATGAGAGCTTATTTTCAACCCATAATGTAAAAAACAAGTCGTAATTTTTAAAATTAAAAATATGTCGCAAAGTAAAAAAAAAACTTGGAATTGAAACTTGGTCCTCGCGGGTCATAGCCTATAAACGCTACCTGATTATTAAGGTAACCATTAATATCATCGCTGCAGGAAGTCCTTCAAATAGGCCACTCATTTCCACAGGTATCCATTATTAATTTACAAATTAATATTAGAAACCAATCCATTTTCCAATGGCCGCGCCTTTATGTCTCTGTAAATCAGATCATTTGTAGTAAATCTCTTTAATGGACGTAATTTCTTACAGACAAGTTATTGCGAACTTGTATTAAGTAATCTATATCACTGACGGGATGGCATAAGATTCATTACATAAAGTTGTGATATTAATATTTGGATTGCTTTTGTTTTTTATTGCAATGAATGGCGAGACACATGCCATTTGTGTGATGGTAAACGATACCACCGCTCATGGACGATAGAAAAACCAAGCAACACCATGAATTACAAAGCAATGCTTGGCATTCCACTGCGCTCGCCATCCTGACACATGAAATGTTGAGTCTCAATGGTTTTAAGGCCCAATTGCAGAAACTAACTTTAGACACGCAAATAAATATATACTAATACAAACCATAGATGACTATGGTGGGATTGATAAAAGGTAGAGTCAACGTAGAGTCGTTTTTGACTGTCATTAAAGTGCTGACTTGACAGGGTAGATTTCAGTGTGTTAAAAGCCAAAGAAATTACCGGAAATTTACGAATACTTTGAATAAAGGTCTAAAAAAGCGAACTAACGAATAAGAAATGTTAAGGATGAGATGGAGATTCTCTAGCAGAAAAGAGATCAAAGGATATATTATGGAATAGTCTGCGTGTAGTCGATATTCTAGCCCAATATAAATATATATGTATATTAAAAAACACACTATATTTACATCGATTTATGTCTCATATTACAAAAAAGATAAACTGTAGAGAGGGTTTTATAAAATCAAATAGATACAATTTATATTTCTGTGTTTTTATAAAGCTCGCCTTCTATAAAATCAAAAGAAGGCCACAATCCCATTACTAAAGTAAAGCGCGAGTCACACGTCTCCGTTTAATGTTAATATTTATAAGTCTTGATATCTTATCATAAAGTCATTAAGCGCAACAAAACATTGCGCGTGTCGCCCTCGCTCGAGACATTTAAAAAAACAAAACGGCACATTTCCCGCGCTCGGCGTCACCGCGTCCCGTGCCGATGTACGCATGAGCCTCAGTCCTCTCCCAGTATTGAATGAACAGCCGAGTCCGAGCCATCCGGCTCAAGTATGGCGGCCTTATCGATTTTCCAAGCAACAGTGTGTTAATTTTGTATATAACCACATCAGACTCCGTCGTAACGTGTTGTGGAAGTGATTTTTTTTATTTTTATTGTAAAATAACAGTGCCTTCGACGAGTGTTAATTGTTTTTATAACGCGGTGAGTAAGTAGGTCACTTATTGATAAGAACACGGACTACGTTCGTTTTTCAAAATTTGACAGTTCTTTTTTCGCGGTAAATAGCAACAAAGAGGTTTTGTATTTGGAGGTTGAATGCTTGTTTACGGAAGAGGTTAACACTTATTGATTCGGCTGGGTCCAGGCAGTACCTGGCACGGTGCTTTACCGACTCTACGTTTGTTTTCAACATTTTTCGTTAAATCATCGCAAGTTTATTAATCAAGTAAGACATGCTAACTTAAACGATGTAAAAAGAGGTCGTAATACGAGCACGACTAGCTGAAAAAACTTATCAGACAGAATTTAAAAACTTTCGTTCTTTTTTCTTTGGCGAGCGCCAGAGTTAAAAGCTAGACGGCTAACAATAAATATAAAAATAAAAAAGAAATACAAATTATGGAATCCTCATAAATAGCCTAAACAATGTTATTGACAACAATATTAAGATAAGCCTATATCATTCCAACAACATGTCAAAAGCCAAGGTTTTTCCTAAACATCCTAATAAATTAGTTTTGAAATATTTTCCTTGAATATTGTCTTTATCCTCTCTGTATTACGTCCGGACGACCTCGCATAAATATTTAAACACGCAATATCAGACAGTACGATATAAAATCTAAATATACCATATACTTCTTACGTAATTCATATTTTATTAATACATTTTTGCTTCTGTCTTCATAAAATTTTACGAGTGCTATTATTTTAACACATGGTAGAAAAATGATGGTATAAATTGTATTTATTTTGAATGCTTTAATAAAAGATAAACGAAAAAAATATTTTTGACGCATGTTTACACTGTACTACAAAATATGCTGTTCAGATGATAACTTCGTATAGACAGGGTATTTTACTTTAAAAAAATACAAATATTATTGATATTTGTTTGTGAAACCGAGAAGTTTCTCGTAGTTCCTGATACCCATAACACAATACTCGACTTTGTGTGGGGTCAGGACAATGTATGTGACTGTTGGGTGTTATTTATTAATTTATATTATTTACAATATTTAAAACAGCTTTTAATATTTTTACTATGTATATTAAAAATATTATTTACTAGTTTAACAATAAAAATGCCTGGTTATGTAAACAAATAAACTGTTATGTATCGTCATGTAACTCTCGCCCAATATTAAGCTATATTCTTATATTTTAGTTCTCAGAACTTATTTTCAATCTCCTTACCTTTGAATATCTATTATATAGATTATAGTACAATATTTATTCCACGGCTGGGCTGAGATTTCCTCATATATTATAGGGGCTTAGATGCTGAGCGTAATACTTTGTGCATATTATCTAGAACAACTTGACTACTAGACGTAATTTTCAAATTTTCCTTAACCTTTCTGGGGATGCTAAAAAAACTGATTATACGAAAATCAAAGACATCCCAAAATAGATCAATCAGACTTGAACAATAACATTAGGTCAATGAGAAAACAAATGAATATGAATTATTTCTTACGCACAGCTAGACCCGCCTTCGCTCGGACCATCTATAAAGCCTATATTTTAGTCTAATATGTAACAGGGTATATCAAGACTGCTACCGAAAACGAAGCCGGGTGGTAGTTTAAGCGACTTCAGACACAATGCAACAGAAAATGCTGGTAAAAAAGCGACATTTTTTTTGTTATTTTTTTTATATGGTCGTATTTGGGTGGTAAATACATGTTTTCCTAAAATAATAGTGTACACCATTTATTTATAAAGACTCTAACATATAAAAGAGTTTAAATTATTATTTTAGCAAAAACTGTGGATTTACCACCCAAAAATGGCGGTATTAAAAAAAAGATAAAAAAAATTGTCGCGTTTCTTTGCAAAATTTTTAGTTGTATTGTGTTTGTAGTCACTAAAACTACCACCCGGCTTCGTTTTCGGTAGCAGTCTTAAGATACCCGGTATAATCTGTAATATGTAAGGTTTCATTAAACTCAATTAAATACTTTTTGAGTGAAAGATTAACAAACATCTATACATAATTACATACTCTGACATTTTAACTAGGTAGGTTAATTTAATTTTCAAAATAGATATCCAATAATCCATTTAATTAGTGTTCCCTTGAAACAAAATTATAAAAGCGAGAGATATTCGCATTTAATTAGAGATAATAACACCGCGCCCTCCACTTACTGGATCCGCAGAATATCGGATATTATACAACAGAAAACTAATTGGAGTATAAATAACGGTAAATCCTCTTAATTAGATTACATTGTTGGAAATAAAGCCATTTAAATATACATCGTCTGTGTTTTGACGTGTTTAAAATATTTTAATATTTATTGTGCTGGCCGCCTTGGCACTGCAGAGGTCCATGGGCAGCGGTAGCCGCTTACCATCCGCCGTTAGCTCGTTTGCCTATAAAGGCAATAAAAAAAAATTAGGAACAGTTTTTATCTTTTGGTTTAGACATGTTTCGTAATTTTTACAAGTATTTTATACTCGTAACCTAATAGTAATGCTTCTAATATTATAAAATGTGAAAATATAAATACTGTTCCTATTATTTTGACATCATGACTACCAAAATAATTCGCACGTTAAAAGACCGTAACGCGTAGACGATGTATAAACATAGATGAAAATGAGAAATGGAATATAGAATAAGACTGTGTTGAAAATGGAAACAATTTTTTTTTCCTTTTTAAAATATTAGTTTAGATTTAGATGTTAATTATTACGTCCATTGTGGACCTTATTCATAGACAGTTTTAAACCTATTTTAGTTATCGAATGCTTTTTACATTTCAAACGACTTTTGAATTCAGTTTGAGCGAAGAAGAGAGAACATTATAACTAATGTACTTTTTTAAAATGCCTATGTATAAGCCCTTTTATGTTCGAGTGAAAATAAAACAAAACAATACTAACTACATTATATATATAATAACCCTGGCACCTCTGCCTACCCCTTCTGGGAAAAAGGCGTGAGTTTATGTATGTACTAACTAAATGAACTTTGACTCGCCAAAGAATGTCTCTATTAAATTAGTTTTATTTAATTGATTCTATTTTTCACAATGTCATTTCAAAGCCGTCACACCTAAAAGCGAAAAGGGGTGAGCGAATGCTAATTGCGAAAGCCTGGCGTGATGCATGTATATAATTAATTGTTCTGTCCTTTACATGACAGACAGACAGAGGGATGTAAGGGGGTGTAAATTCTGGCTTTAAAAAAAACCCGGGCTATTCAATGCACTGAGAAAAATATTAGTAAAAGCATATACCACTGTACTATATTAGTCCGTATACGGCCCACCACAGGGCATGGTCATGATGAGGAGTTAGGCCATATAGTCTACCACGTTGGCCAAGGGCGGGTTGTCGGACTTTACATATCGAAGAAATTCTCACAAATCGCTGTGGTAAGCCAATTTACTCACGATATGTTCCTTCACCGTTATAGTGCGTGTGTCCTGGAATTTGAACCCAGATCCAATAGTGTTTGTTTCAGATTTTGGTATTGCGAGACAAGAAAGTCATCCGTCACTGATATTCAAAACTTAACAATCATTTAGGTATCTATGTATCGCGACCACCTGACCTTATTCAATAACCGGTCGCCACTATATTTATTTAAGAAGGAAGACAACGTGACAAATATATCTCCTCAATATCTGTGTTGACTGTTGACTCCCTCGGTGCCCCGATATGGCGATAGGCTCGCCACCTATCACATCGTAGGAAGAGACTTGATATGAAACTTGGGTGAATTGGTCCTCTGTCTACGCTTTCCGGGCAAAAGGCGTGAGTTTATATATGTCATTTCTATATTATTCATGTCTTCGCAATTGGTTAGTTTAGAAGCCTTTAACCTGATTCCCCACTCATAGAAGAGGACTTTTTATATTATATTATTAATTGCAAACGATCCTATGGTTCACTGATGGGAAGTGATCACCTTTGTCCATGAACATCTGCAGCACCATAGTGCATGGAGATACGTTGACGGCCTTAAAATTTTCCGTTATTTTAAATCACTACTGCTGGTAGGTCTCTTGTATGTGAGAGGCCTCCTGGGTATGTACCACCGCAATATCTATTTCTACCGCCAAACTGTAGCAGAGCAACAGCACAGTGGTTATTTTAATTGAAAATATAAAATCACATCATGTTACTTTATTAGTCAAAGATATCGAACAACACATAGCAAACAAAACCAACAATCTGTCAATACAATATTCTAAGTATAAAATAAGAACATTCTAAGAAACGGCCAGCTTCAATTTATAGTTTGTATTCTTTAACACAAACAGTAGTTTAAATGCACTGTTGTGTTTCGGGTTGAAGGACATTGTAGCCAAAGTAACTACTGGACATATTGAGACTTAACATTTTATGCCTCAGGAGTCAGGATGGCGAGCGCAATGGCATGCCAAGCACTGCTTTTTTAAATCGAGGTGTTATTTGGTTCTGCTACTGTTCATGAGCGGTTGTATAGTTTACCATCAGGCGAACGGCATGTCAAACTCGCCATTCATTGCAATAAAAAAAGACATTTAAATTATTCCCTGCAATAGACCATAAATAGGCGACATAGATAATAAATTAATAATAAACTCATTGTTCATATCAGTTACACCTGAGTGAACCCTATGTCATCGACACAGCCTATTTCTAGATTATTTCATGAATTATGCATTATGCCTCCATTGATCGTTTGTTGTGGGGTGGGGGTGAAATGGGGGTGCAGGTACTTGCACTCGGCGATACAGAATACTAACTCAAAGAGGTCAGTGTTTTGTAGGCTATAATTTTAATACTTTAGTGCTTTTAATGCACTTGGTGACAAGTGTGAATGATTCAAAATAAGGTATTGATTAGTCCCTTGCAGGTCGAAACAACATTTATGGCTTTGTGGGGTGTGCCAGCCAAAAAGGCTTACACTCCACGTGTTGTTAAAATTTAATAGAATGAAAGATGAAAGAAATTAAAATACTGAGGATCAAAGTTAATACAGGATATATCCAGACTGCTACCGAAAACGAAGCCAGGTGGTAGTTTAAGTGGCGTCAGACACAATGCTACTAAAAATGCTTTTTGTAAAAATGTACAGTTTCCTAAAATAATTACGTATAGCCTTTTATTTTAAAATATGGGTTTAAATTATTATTTTAGCATAAACTATGGATTTACCATCCAAACACGAAGATATTTAAAACGTCACAAAAAAAAAGTCACGTTTTGCTACAACCTCGCTTCGTTTTTGGTAGCAGTCTTAATATACCCTTACAATAAAGCAGAAATATTTTCAGTCACGAGTCACTACAAGGAATGGAATCATGTCGACATCAAAAATCTAGAAGAATATCAAATATCGAATAACAATTACGAGGTGTGTTCAAAAAGTATCGCGAGTTTTGAATTTTCTAGGGTTACGTATATTCGAATTTCGATTTTTTTGTGGCGTTATGTAGGTACTCATGTCTCTCACGTATGCCGCCAAGTTGGGCCATTTTGAATGTTCAGTTAATTGTTGACAGCGGCTTTGCTTGCATGTGTTTTGGCTCATCTTCGATTTTTACCTATTCAAAAAAATGGATCAAAGAACCTGTATCAAATTTTGAGTGAAAAACGAAATTCAGTGTACGGATGCATTCCTAATGTTGACTGTGGCATACAAAGAAGCTACCATAGACCAAAGCAACGTTTATCGGTGGTATAAAATGTTCTCAGAAGGCCGAGAAGATGTGAACGACGAAGAGCGTGCCGGACACCCGAGCACTTCAACAACAGACGAAAAAATGTATGAAGTGAAGAAAATGGTATTGGCCAATCGGCGAATCACCGTTAGAGAAGTTGCTGAGGACCTAGGCAAATCGATTGGCTCGTGCCATTCGATTTTTATCAATGATTTGGGCATGAGACGGGTTGCCGCGAAATTCGTAACAAAATTGCTCAATTTCGACCAAAAACAGCATCGAATGAACGTTGCTAATGAGCTGTTGGACTCTATCCGCGACGACCCAAATTTGCTCCAGAGGGTCATAACTGGTGACGAATCGTGCGTTTATGGTTATGACGTGGAAACCAAAGTTCAATCATCTCAATGGAAGCTGCCGCACGAACTAAGACCGAAAAAAGCGCGCCAAGTTCGAATGTGAAAGTTTTGCTTACCGTTTTCTTCAAATGCAGGGGCGTGGTGCATCATAAGTTCTTGTCACAGGGTAGAACGGTCAATAAGGAATATTACCTGCAAGTTATGCGCAATTTACGCGAAGCAATCTGCCAGAAACGCCCGGATTTGCGGAAGAACAAACATTGGCTTTTGCACCACGATAACGCCCCTGCTCACACATCGTTACTTGTGCGCGACTTTTTGGCCAAAAATAACACAATAATGATGCCACAGCCACCGTATTCCCCAGATCTGTCCTCCTGTGACTTTTTCTTGTTCCCAAAACTGAAGAGGCCTATGAAACGACGACGCTAGGCTACGATTGACGAAATAAAGACGGCATCGAAGGAGGAGCTGAACAAGTTAAAAAAAAATGATTTTTGAAGTGCTTCGAAGATTGGAAAAAACGTTGGCACAAGTATATAATATCTCATGGGAATTATTTTGAAGGGGATACAATAGATATTCATGAATAAATGAATAATTTTTGAAAAAACACATAAGTCGCGATACTTTTTGAACACACCTCGTACATATAAAACATATCAAAAAGTGCATTCATTCGCAACCCCTTCTTGAAATAGGGTACACCTGGATGAATCCGAAACGCGACACATTTACATGGGTTATTATAATACATAGATGTTGTATCAAAATATAATATGATGACCACCATTGTGTATAAGAGTTGCTACACGAGCAAGATTATTTTTATTTGATTTTTGAGACGTTGATTTTAGTTTGAATTGTATTTTTAATCGCAGTTTTCTCGAGAAATTAAGATTGTATTTAGATGCGGTTTTCAGTAATCCAAGGGATTACTTACTGAAAATGTTTATAATCCAAAGGGATATTATTTTTATGTCAGATATACAAATGATTATTATTGTTATATCATAGTGTTGCACTGTACTGCATCACCCCATATACGTCCCACTGCAAGGCACAGGCCCCCTCTACAACTGAGAGTACGATTGAGAGTGATTAGGCCATATAGTTCACCACGCTGACCTACTGCGGGTTGGCAGAATTTATGATGAAAAGGTTTAAATAATTTCTTCCAATTTTTCATTTTCTCAGTAATATAAAAATTAAATACTTATTACTTTAATTCCTACAAGACAATTGGTTACCGGTTACCGCCACCTACTGGCACATCTCGGAACGTAATCAGCGTAAATAAGATTATACAAACTTGAAATTTCCTGTTTATCTTGTGTATCGAATAATAATCATGTGCGTATTTACATATTTTTAGACGTAAATATTATTTGCGCACACCGCGGATGTATTAATCGGTGCGCCATAACGTTTTGCACTCAATGTTGTTTTTATAAGCAGCCTCTGTGGCGCAGTTGGTTAGACGCCGCCTGTGAAACGAGAGGCAACGGGTTCGATTTCTGCACCGACACAAATGCTTGTGGGGCCCACTAATATTTGTCTCAGGTTTTAGTTTTCTCTGATATAAAATTAATGTTATATTTAATCACGAAACACGAAACAATACATTTGCATAAAGGCCTTTAAAAAAAGATGAATAGGACACTATAGATATAAAAGAAAAAAAGGTTAGTGATAGAAAAAAAAACAGTGTAAGATTATTAGACGTCCCTATATCAAAGTAGAAGAAAAGTGACGAATAATTAGCCTTTAATTCAAAAACTAATTAATATTCAAGACAAATTGGTACAAATTTTATAATGGTCAGGCTAGCACCACCCCAGTTAAATGGTCATTATTTATTTACTTAATCATAATATATAATACGAAACTATTAACCATGTGACGAGTCCCACGATCATTGCAATCCATTAACATAGAATACCTAATTATGTGCTATAAATAGAACGATACGTTTTTAAAATTAATCAATAGGGTTGAATTATATATTGTCTGGTCTGTTGCCCCTTTAGTCTCTTAATGAAATTAATGTTTATATGAATTCAAAAGGGTTAGGGTTGATCTAATTGTATATTAGGACCTTATTCATAAGGACTTGACGCAGTTTTCAAATGCCGTTAATATGAGCTGACCCAAAACTTTATTCGTAGACGTCAAAAAACACTAATCAGCCAATTAACAGCTTATTAACTTTAAAATGGCCGCAATCCTTGTTTAAGCAGATAAATGGCGGATGTGAGCGGGACGTTTGATATTGCTGTCTAGTGAATGAAATCACTTGTTCTGTTTAATGGCAATAGTACTTAAAATATGTAAACTTAATGAACGTTTGGTAAAACGTTGAAACAAATTGCTATTCAAACACATACACATAAATTAGTTAAATCACCTTAAAAGTATACCTCCTCTATATAGCTCTAGCTATAGCAATTTTTTTATGAATGAAGGGGATATTTGTATATATATTATATCGTTTAGGATTAGTATATATAGTTTATACATTATATATTATATATATAGTTTGAAATAGTTTAAAAAACAAGTTTTCGGTGAAGGAAAATATCGTTATTAAACCTACATATCTATTTTGAAAATATTCATATCAAATGTGAAATTTGCCATCGTTCATATGTAAAAGAAGAAATAAGATCCAAAAAGGAATAAACGAACAACGTATCCAATAAAATGCTTTTACATATTTCGAATACCTCAAGTTCAGGTTACATTGCGAAGTTGAATAGATATTGTCAGACATAGCTTTGCAAGATAAAAAGCAATAATCTTTGAAACCGCTCCTTCAATATATGAATTTCGCTCGTATTTTATGAATAAATGTAGTATTTTTAAGTTATCGATCTAGTGTGGAATGTTAAATTAAAACGCAATATAGTGTAGTACGATTTTTCGGAAAATCCATTTTGTGTGAGTTGTTAGTTGAGATTAATCAACTTACTATGCTGGACTATAATAACAGCTAGTATTGTCCGTCTCTACCCCTCCTTTCAAAATATATGTATTTTATTTATTGCATTTTATAATTACTGATAAGTGGTTGTGCAACACGCATAAAACTATTATAACTAATATTTAACTATAGGCTATTTTCGCCCGAGAAGAACGGGCAAGAAACACTAGCGTTGCTCTTTTCAAAAAAAGTTACATAACAGTGATTATACAGGGGTCGCAACTTGGTTTTATTTAGCAGTTCAATCATGATTTATAATCCATTGAATATCGGTTAGGCCATTTTGTACGGCTGAGTTAAATAAAATAAATAACACTTAACAGTAACATACATCATCCTGACCCCACACTAAGATCGAGTCTCAGGAACTACGAGAGACTTTTCGATCTCACAAACCAGACCGAAAATAAATGAAAATTGAAATAAAGAAAACAACCAGTTAATATATAGAAGACAGAATACATACATATATGTCGTAAACATTATTATTATCATTCATTTAAATCGTGTAGGGTTTGCAGGTGCTTTTACTCGCCAGGTCGCTGATTCGATTACCCGGGAAGGAAATTGAATTCCCCGGCTTCCTGAGGCAAACTACTGCAATTCTAAGTGCATTCAGGGGAAATTTTATTTACACCGTAACTCAATTTCTGAAAGGGCGATGCTACTACATAACTACATTTTACAATCTTAAAAAGAGTTTTAGCAAACCTAGGTACAAGTCTTGTGTCGTGGGTATCAGGAATTACAAGAGACTTTTCGGACAAAAAACACCTAGACCAGACACAATTATTTGTGTTACAAAAATAATTGTCTCGGTTCTGTACAGGGCACGACCCTCCTTTGAGATGGATTAGGCCATGTAGTCCACCACTCTGGCCTGATGCGGTTTGGCAGAATTTACATGCCACATTTTTATTTTGCTAATCTCTATGGTATGCAGGTTTCCTTGATGTTTTCCTTCACCTCTAGTACGTGGTGATTGACTATTAATACACACGTGACTCCACTCCACGTGGTTTGGCCATAGTCCTGACTAGTCTAAATGGGGTCGGCGGTCTTCACTTATCGCACAAAATCTAACTTCTCTATGGTATGAAAGTATCCTAACGATGTTTTCCTTCACTTTTAAAAGAGACTCAAACAGCAAACAAAGCTTCAAAATACAGAATTGTCAATTTCGAAAGAGATCCCATAATATGATTCGGAGAATTCAAATTTCGAATATGTCATGGAATTTGAAATTCGAAAACAATATTATCGTTTCTCAGATTTGCGAGAATGGAGTATTCCATTGTGACTACGAAATAAGCATAGCGGTATATAGTATTGACAAAATAAGTGACCTGAATCAATGACCTTTTCGGAGTATGTGTGTATTGATAGTCAATCACCACACACTATAACGATGAAGGAAAACATCATGAGGAAACTTGCATGTCATATCGATTTTAAAGAATTTCTATTGAATGTAAAGTTCGCCAACCCGCACTAGGCGACCTTAGTGGATTATACAGCCTAACCCCTTTCAGTCATACTTTCGAGTTTCGATTGTAGAGGAGGCCCATGCCCTGCAGTGGGACGTATGAAAGTTAACAGTGGCGTAACTACACCATTTGGGGCCCGTGGCAAAATCATCGGATGGGGCCCCCCTTTTTGTATGGAGACGAAAACTGTTATGCTTATTTTGCGGTACCCCGGAGAAGACCAAAAGGAATATATTAGTGTCACCTACCTGCCATTAAATTGCGGCCGAGGCTGGTCCCTAACAAAAATCTGCGCTAGCATACCGAATAAAACCATGAACTCCGCATTTCGGGCGGTACTGCACATCTATTAGTTGAGTGGGTCGGAATGTGTCCCTGCAGTGGTTCTTAAGATGTCCGCCCCTGAGATAACCCAAGTACACACTCGTTTTTCCTATTAAAACAACCTACGCCCGGCTTCATGGGATATCGCCCATGTTCATCCAATCCCCAAGAAAGGTGACCGGTCGGATCCTTCGAATCGCAGGCCGATTGCTGTCACATGCTGACTCTCCAAGGTCTTGGAGCGAGTTATAAATATGCAGCTCTTGACGTTTCTTGAGGACCACCAACTGAGTGTCGTTCGGATGGTGGTCTTCTCGTTTATGTCACCCACCATCATGTGGAGGCTTTGGATAGTGGGGGTGAGGCGATTACGGTAGGCCTTGAAATTATCACCGAGTGTGGTATGGCGTCGTTTTGGGGAAGCTACCTGCCTGGTATTTCAACCTGAGGAACTCTGTAAGTACATCGCCAGCTTTCTGGATGATCGCAGCATAAAAGTCGTATTGCACGGCTTTTGCATCGAGACCAAGACCATTAATTCTGGTGTTCCATAAGGCTCGGTGCTTTCGCCGACCCTGTTTATCCTGCATATGAATGACATGTTGTCTATCACCAGCTGGCATTGTTATGCAGATGCTAGTTCAAGTGAGGCAAGATACATCTGACTACAGAATCTCTATCAGGCATCCGTTAAGGAAAGATGGTCTCAAATTTTGTCGGAAGTCGAGACCTCTCTGGGGCAGGCCTCTCAATGGGGTAAATTGAACATAGCACAATTCAACCCCAGGAAGATATAAGTTTGCTTGTTTACAACCAAGAAGACCCATTTTGTCATAGAGACACTCTCTCTAAGCATCCGAGAGTATTCATTGACCCGAATTATTGATAAAATTGCAGTTTAGATGTCATTTGGAAGGCAAGGGCAAATTGGCCAGCATAAAGTTAAGGATTCTCAACAGAGCCAAGCGGTATTTTTCGTCGCATCATCGGTTATTGTTCTATAAATGCGACGATCCGGTACGACGTGAAGTTCTGCTCTCACCTCTGGGTAGAAGCCCCTAAAACACCAGCTCGACCCATTTGACTCATTACAGCGTCGAGCTCTTCGAATCATCGATAATCCCGATCTCACGGAGAATGTGGAGCCGTTAGGTTTGCAGTGAGACTTTGGGTTTCTCTGTGTAATCTATCAATTGTTCCACGAAAAGTGTTCTGAGGAAGATGGTGCCACTATCGCTATTCTCCCATCACACTTCCCGTCACCACAGTAGAATTCATTCTTGCTACCTGGAAACTATCCGTTCCCGGAAAGTACGTTTCCAGTGTTCTTTTCTACCACGCAAGTGCAAGCTGGAATGAACTCCCAGCTTTAATATTCCTACGGTAAGAAGCGACTTACGACTTACGACGGTAAGAATCTGCAAAAGTCTATGAGCGGCGGTGACCGCTGACCGTAAGGCGGGCTGTATGCTCGTATGCTCGTCGCTGTGGCCTGCAGGCCATTAAAAGAACTCCAAAACGAGACCAATTAGTCGTCGTAATATCTTTACTACGTGGCCGGAGCCCAAACGCAGCAATGATGGGGCCCCCTCAGAAGCCTAATATTGAACTTTCGTTCTTTTTAAAGCAAATCCGCACTATAATCTGTACATAATAGTTAAAAAAAAGTTAGTAAAATTCGCGTAAATCTAAAAGAAAGAACCATTATTATAATTTTTATGTATCAAAAATAAACCTTGGTATATTTAATGGAAACTAATAAAATAGTTCTTGATTATCTATTTTGTTGGTAATAAATTGGCTAGGTTCTTCTCTGTTTACGGCCTCTTGGGCCTGAGGGGCCCGGCTGAGCCGCCGGGGGCCCCTAAGGTCGGGGGCCCGTGGCATTTTGCGCACTATGCCACCCTATTGTTACGCCACTGAAAGTTAATATACATTGACAAAATAATGAGAACTGTTGGTAGGAAATTAAAACCCGCTCTTAATGCGACCACAGCAATGGTGGTAAAGCCGAATAGATATCCGTCAAACATATTACCGAATCGCGATTCAGATTCAGCCAGTAGGTTAGTTTAATAGTCCGGCATTATTATGTCGACTGACAAGACAATTTTTTCTTGACGGTGCTACTTTAATAAATAAATCATTCAACTCATAGGTAGTTAATTGAATTATGTACCGAAAGCAATCCAAACATATTTCGGGATAATTATTATTGTTGCAATGCGACGGCACTGGAGCATTCTATAAATAGCTCCGTAATATTAACAAACAAACGAATTTATACCCAGATATTTCCGTTTAATAATATTATTGATCTGTCAGTTATTTTATTATGAATCAGTCCAAATTCCAGATAATTTATATTTGGAATTCAAATATCTTCAATGAGATGCATTTCCGTCATTAGTCATTAAGATTTTGACATCTTCCATTTATATTTTTTTAAAATATGGAATAAAATTACTAGAGTGACAAGGAAATACTATTAATATGTTAGCGGTATACAAAGAGCTCTACTATTTAAGTGCGTAATTGTTCCCGAAAGTGTGTTTACAACATAGGATGAGTAGGTATTGTATTACTTAATTGATATTACTAAACTACATAAATAATGTTCGAATAGTTGTGACTACGCTGACTAATAAATTGTATAAAAGTCAGTAGTAAAAATGCTTTGTAAAATTCAGTATTTGTATAAACGGATCTATTTTTTTAAACAAACTAAGATACGCGGGTTAAAACCTTCACCTACATTATCGTAACAAAATAAACATTTCGTTTTTATGCGAATTATGAAAAAACAGATCACGAAACAAATACACGCATACGTCAATGCACGCAAACGAACTTTCTTCCGCCGAAACAGCACATAAGAACCGTATATTAAATGCAAACATCGATTCGATGGGAAAAAAACGCGAGCACATCACAAACGCCGCCCGGCCGTACCGTGCATTGAACATTCGCCAAATTTTATGCGCATCTTTATTTCAGTCAGTGATTCGGCACAAAGGATCGATCACGGCGGGCACGCCATCGCGATAAATTAGTTTTTACGCTCACTTCGCATCGGAGAAGCGCATTGCAATCAGTGCCGGCGGCCCACACGGGGGCGCCGCTCGTCTGCGCCCATGACGTGCTCCTACAACGCGAAACTGGCCGCCGACACCAAAGATAAAGTAATACCCCTTCGCGCACAGAGCGTCTGCCTGGCGGAGAGACCGCGATCCAAATATGTACGCGCGGTACGCAGCGCCGACCCAAACCGACTTGGATACCCCGACAAACAATTCATCCATCGCCAACCAACCGTCGAAATTATCAAACGTAAACAATCAAAAGTCACCGTCAAACTGCAAAACAGACGCGTAGTCGACAAAACCCCGTGCGCGGTCGCCGTCCAGACCTTGTCCATACCCATGAAATACGCCGATAATCCGAAACCTAGGCATTCAACCTCCAAACCACCTCACAATTTATGCAATAACACACGGGTCGATAATAATAAGACTAAGCCTCGTAATCCTCCTAAACAGGTCGGCTGCAACAAGAGACTGTGTCACACGACAGGCTGCGGGAAAGAGACGGAGAACAAACTGTTGTTGCAGATCAGGGAAGCCGAACAAGTGGCTGACTTTGAAAGGATTCTTAATACTAATGCAATACTGTGCGAGCGAGCCAAGAGGCACGTGTGGCGCGGCTGCGGCGCCGCTCTCAAACCTTCAGCCTCCGTGCTCCCGCGGCCGCGCTCCGCCTACTCGCTGTACGCTGTGAGTCAGGCCTACCATTACCTGTTCCGCCAGCACGAGGAGTCGCTACAGCCGCTCATCGACGAGTACCGCCAGGCCTCCGTCGACGAGCACCACGCCTGTCCACCCACCAGCCTGCTAGGTAATAACAAGTGGTTCGAGAATCTGCAAGACTTATCCGAATTTTACGAAGACGACCAAGTGTTAAGGAAGGAGGTAGAGACTGTAACCGACCGCATTGTCTCCGAGGAAATAGCAGCGGAAGAGAGCCAGAGATCCAACAGGCGGAACAAACTCTTCAATGTCAACTTGGCCGGTTTGATCGGCCTGCACGTGCAAGGGGAAGACTGCTCCCCCATTCGCGATGAATACGAACCCTCGCCTGATGTAGACAGAGACAACGAGGAGGAATGGCTTGCACCGATTATGAGCGCGAACTCCGATGACCAACACAACTCACAGAGTGACAACGTGGACTGTATAACGCAGAACTTGAACTCAGTTAAAATCGACAGCGATGCTAAAGTGCCAATAATAACGTTTAGCAATTGTTGCGACAATTACGCAAAAAGTAATCAGCCGGACAATACCGAAGTGGAAATCCACCTGGCCGTGCCCTCCATTGAGATCATTGATGAGTCGCGCCCGCCGATGATGTGATCTTGTTGTCCTATTTAATCTAGATATTCGATTATACAACAATACCAAAATGATTGCCATAGAATCGGAGCAGCCCATGCCCAAACAAGAGGAGCGCGTGCCGAAACCAGAGCCGACCTCCTCCCAACAACGAACACTGACGCGATCGAGTGCCGTCAGCCAGAAATCCGTCGAGATAATGGTCCATCCGGAGGGGTCCAACAATCCATTGCACAGATCGAAGCTAGCTCCCGTGCGATCGTCGTCGGAGACGCAGTCCTCCGGCAAGAAAATACTCAATCTGAGGAAGACAAAGAACTCGTCAATAGAGTCGACGATGAGCTTACCCAACCAGAAGTCTTTGGAGAAGAAGCACGGAGGCCTGAGGCATCAGAAGGCGGTGGGGGCCCATTCAGACATCACTCTTAGCACGCAGACGTCCATTACAGATGACAGGAAGGCGCTGAGGGAAGCGCTGTACCAGGGTATATTCCACAGGCACAGGCGAACGATATTCGCCGTCGGTTCCTTCCTCAGGATGTTGAGAAGCAAGACATCAAACTATGACTCAATAAGGTCGGACTCAGACGAAATATAGCACCAAGTAAATTAGTGCATTGAAAACTATGGTGCCAGACTGATTGTGCTTTTAGTAAATGAAAAATTAGAATGTTATTTAGATGATTAAGGACATATGTTACGTTTCTTTTGTATTAAAATGTTCCTAATTAGTTGTGAATCATTTGATTTGTGCGAACCCCGCTTGAACGTAAGTAGCACGCGGTTTCATTGGAAAATGGAGTAACATTTCTATTGCATGCTTCCTATACTGATTAGTAGTAATTATACTATTTGATTTCTCGGATAAGATAAATTCGGAGCATCTAAATTTGTAATGGAAGTCGTTAAAAATGTATTAACTAATCAGATTTTTAGGTCAGTGGTTGGCCTGCCTCGTTATAAGATACCTAACGTCCATTGTAATTAAAACAAGGTTTAATAATAAGTATGCAGAAATCAATAGGTTTAAATATGTAAATAAAACTTATTAATAACTAACGATCACTAAATGCAGTTATTTCAAGACAGTCTATTTGAATTACAGTTGAGGCTTCAATGTACAAATTACTTTTATCACGCTAATGAACATTTACAGAATTTCATATCAAAAGTGTTTATTTTATTTTAATTTGTTAAACCCCTCCCTCATTAATATACAAGATACTAAAAACATTTATTCTTATTAAATAAACTATACTTAGATGTTTATATTTTCTGATATTTGAAAATAACTTTCGATAAAAAACAACCGACTTTTACGTGATCGACTTACATAAACAAACGTTCCAAATTAAATGTAAGTGAAAAAATAATAAAATGTCGACAGATGGGTATTAGCATATCGCGTGGTACGCACAAGGTCGCCCTCTCACCTTGACCTTGAATTAGTCCAGTAAATCCAATAAAATAATTGATCAAGTCAACTAGGCTGCGAAAACGCAAGTCTTTAAGAAACATCGTTTGTTTTTAAGTTTTTTTAAAAGATGGACTGAAACGTGACATTTTTTTCTTTTAATGATACATAATCTAAAAAACAAACATACGAGTGAAGCCAATATAAACATACAAAAAAACATATAAAAAAACTCCACACTTATAAATAATTTAATAGAGCTATACTACATTTTCCAAAATGTCCGTCATTACCATGAATAAAAGAAATATGTAATACTATTTTTGGGCAGTCACGTAATACGAAACATTTTAAATCCTGAAAAAAAAACCCTGAAATTATAGCGCCAAAATATTTTTTTGCATGGAAAAACAGTCCCGACAATTTGAATTGGCGTCATGTGAAAGTTTTTAAAATTGAAATTATATTTGAAATTCAGCGATAACTGAATAATAAGTATGACACGCAACTATATGACGCAAGTCTAGTTGTGTATGTTGAAAAACGTTGGTAAAAAATATATTATGTTGACAAACAATTGGTAAGTGCGAAAATCAACTCTAATTAAATTGAAATAAAGTATAAAATTAAAAATGCTTCACTCTGCTTAACATAGTTTTCAGTAACTAGTGTTTTATTGAACAAATTCCTTAGTGTTGTGTGACAATTTCATGAATAAATAAATTCGCGCGTATTATGTTGTCAATTGTCATCCTTTCATTTTGTATGTTATTTTAGATTTTTGCTTTGTGTTATCTTGGACCGTAATCAATAACATGATGTTACACTATTTTTTGGGGAAAACGTAATTATTTTTTTATTTAAAACACCATATGAATATTCCCAAAACAGATTTTATTTACAATGTTTGCATTCGCAAAAGAAATATAAATGCTTTGTATGAATGTTACTCCAAATCTTCCAAGAAATAATATTATATACACAAAAATACCTGAAAGAAATATTGTAATTACATAATTTACTATTAAGAAAAAGCCAAATGTATTTTATATATTTTTATTCAATGTTTTTTTTATCGTCATACTTTTATCATGCCTTGGCAATACAGGTGTATTTCTTTTGTAAATTGTAAGAGTATTTTGCAATATTTCTTTTAGGAATTTCGTAAAATAGTGTCAGCGGTAAGATCATAGAGCTTTATACATTTAGTGAACATATAATATACCATATACAAGTAGATTTATACCTTATTTGCTAATATATTGTTGCGGTATGCAATCTGTCACTTAAAAATCGTATTTATAAGTCGCTGCCTTCTATAAAAAGTGGCATTTTCAAATTATTTTAAAAATCTATGTACATTTTCTAAGTTTTGTGCACCTAATTTTTCCATATTTTTTGACACAAAAACGTTTCTAAGTCCTTTTTCCTAAGCGAAATTACATGTATTGTCTTTTGTTTTTAATTTATTGTGATAAGAAAAGTTTATTGCTTAGTGTAATGATTAGTTTTATGTATATTTTACTGTTAAGTTTTCTTTCTTTCAATAAAAATACAGTGAAACAAATACTTTTTGTAAAAATCGTTTTATTAGGGCATAAAATTATTAATTTAATTATCATAATTTACTGTTTTGCTACAAATATTATTCATATTATGTACTAAAATAATATTTATGTGTGTTAATGATTTTATATACCATTTTAGCTTAATGATATTCTTCGTGACAGATTGCATCTAATTGGTTGTTAGTGGCGGTGGCAACTGGTTGTTGTAAACATACAAATAATTGTCAAAATATACCCAATATAAATATAAATTGTAATTAATATTCAATAAATAATATTCCAGCTATTAACATTTTGACAGACAAATATTTGTGCGGCCCACAAGCATTTGTCTCGGGTTTGGATGGTTGTGAGACCGAAAAGTCTCTCGTAGTTTCTGATACTCATGACACAGGACTCGTATCTTATTGCGGTAAAGATTATAAATGTTAATAGTGTTCAGTGTTTTATTTTGACACTGAATTCAGAAAATAATAATTAAAATCTTCCAATTGACAAGTTTTTTTTTATTTTAATTTTAAATAAATGCAAAGGTGTTAGGTATATGGGTGTATTTTGACATTTATTATGTATGATGACATGTTTTTGGAACATTTTATGCACTTTTTATATATTTGTACATCCGTGAATATTTTGTACGAAATGTTGTGAGTACATATAGATGTGTAATTAGGTAATTTTCCCGATGGCACAGTGAGTATCCAGGCAAGTTATAAATATCGGTCTAGAGGCCTGAGGCACATTGGTCCTATGTTTGATCTTATTTTGTAAATAATAAAATCGTACTTAGACACACTTTATTAAACTGGATAATATTAAATTTTTATCTTAAAATATACCAAGTGATCGCTGTTTGTCTAAGCAATGAATAAAAAATAATATCCAATGACAAATCTCTGCCTAAACATACTTTATTATCCATTGGGGGAAGCCAACATCACCTACGTTATTAAACTTTCATAAAACTAACGGAGCTCCAATCAAAAGTTTATTATAATCGTGTGCCGTGTTTAAACCCAATTCAAACTTAGAGTTTAGGTGTGTTGCCAAGAAGTTAATGACGTTATTTAAAATGATTTTTCATGCACTAAAACGTTGATTAGTCTTATTTATTATGGTTCAAGAACCATTAATTGCTTTTTAAATAATATGAGGAGTCTTAGAGTATTTATAATATCTAGATAAATTATGGAAGGAGCGCTGTTACTTCAAAAAAGTAGATAAAAATAGTGGTGTCGTACATTTGATAGGTTGTCCAACATGCACGAATTATTTGAAAATCAATTTTGAATTTTTTTAAAAATAGTATGAAGTTATTGAATTCCATTCAAACTCGTCATTGACGGACAATAACAAATTATGCTTTTAGTTACCTACGGAATTTATAGCAGTTATTTAAATAATTCGTTGAATTTTCACTAATATAGCAGCGCTATCAGCATCAAAAACAAAATAACACATCCGACAACAGTGCAATTCTGACAAAATTACGTACGTGGAATACGTAATATCCATTTTTGAAGTCATTTAAAAATATCTACGTTTTAGAAGACGCGAATGTATGATAGCGCTCCCTTTATATTATATACTCTAAGTGCAGTGTATAGTAATACAAATTACGAACTTTACTCAAACAGGAAGAGTTAACTGAAGTAATAATAGGCGCTACATAAATCATATTAAAAACATTACCTTCTTTGAGTAATCGGGTAAAAAGGCCCGAATTTAGCGAATGTATGGTTAACGGGCATGCATGACAAGATTAAAACAAGTTGAAGTTAAAATGTTGGGTTCAACATAGCATTTGGCGCTTTGCATTGTCTGTCTACCAAAAATTTAGACAAGCATGAATTATTTTATCGGTACTAGCCCCAATTGGAGCTTCGATCTAGCTTATTTTGTCAAACAATAGATATGTAAATGTTCTCATATAATTCAAAATAGTACCTTTAATTTTGCGAATTGTATGTACCTATATCTGCTTTCGGATATACTGGTTTAACTATGTCTACGTTTTCTTACCGAAAAGATATTTTATAAGATTAGTGAACTTACCTTCAAATGTAGTACTTTTGCCGTATTTTAAATAACGGTAATGTCTCTGTACCAAAAGTTTTTGCAGTCTCGTCTGTACCACGCCTCGTAGTGATGTCACTGGGCCATCGATTGAAATACAGTGTCACATAAACACGAGCTTGTTAACTTTAATTATAGCCTAGCTTTTGTATTAGTGGAGCGGTTTTGAACTACGTACATAAGGACACTGGCGAGGTTACACTATAATTTTACATAAATATAGTAGTTTTAACGATTAGTTTGAATGTAAAAGTTAAATGTTTTCGCCGATAAATATGCTAAACTTACAGCTCTCCAGACGCCATTCTTGATTAAAATTGCATTTCAAAAGAACAGTGTTCTATTTTTGAAATACTTATTTTCCTTTGCCTTGTTTTTTACTTTTTAAGTTGTCCATGGATTTGTATTTATCGCGAGTGTCCTTATTTAATGCTATTGATAATTTTATAAGTTTTGTTATCGTATTGTAACAATTAGTCCATGTAATAAACTTTAAGTTTATAGAGTAAATGTGCAATTTTTGTTTTAAAAAATACAGGGTGTATGATACAAAATTGTACGGAAATCCAGTAAAGATATTAAATGTAATATATACCCGGAATTACTAGGACGTATGAAAAATACTTTTCTTTGACTTTAAAACCTATTGTGAATCTCATCGGAAATGATATTTTACGTTTAATATGGCATTATTGTGTACTTTTCTGTATCGCAGGCAAAGGAATTTAAACATAAAGTTTTGGAAATTAATTATATTTTATTTTATCACAGTTATGTCCATCCACGATAAATATTTGGTATGTCTTAATTGTTGATTAATAAATGTTTAAATTTAATTACGTATGAGATGTTCATTACATTTTTAATTTTATAAGTGTTTAACCAGTAATTTTAGGTACAATATTAACATGTTTCTGTTAAAACTGTGTTATTGAAACCAAATTCCGATCATTATTATGTAATAATTACTGGAAGGTATTTCCTTTTCCTTCTCATTTTATTTTATACATTATTTTAATTCAAGACAGTGATTTTTCATAAGTAATATTTTTTTAATTTTAAATATTTAAAACTGGATTTGGTTTCAATAAACGCATATTAATATAAGTTTTAGAATAGCAATTAAGCTAATAATGTAATAGTTATGTTCCCCACGTTGTGACTAAGAAACATTCCTTCGAAGTGTAATTAAAAACGGTCCGATGAGAAATTTTTGAAAAAATAAATAAGACTGCATAAAAAATTATGAAAAAAACTAGCTGATAAACAAATAGTGGTCTTCTATGTTTATGATGATTACAGTAATTGCATTATTATATGTTGTTTGATTTCTAAAACTTCTTTAGCCGCAGGTCCTGTACCAAGCCTCTACCTGGATATAGGTCTCCCGAGGATCTTCACAGCGACCTGCATCCGGCAAATTCTTGCATCCTTTATTACTTTGTTTTAATAATTAAAAGTAAAATCACCAAAGGCCTTAATCACAGAGGCATTAACCAGGTACTCAACGTTTGGGTTCGATCTGATAACAGTATATCACAGACATACACACATATATAAACTCACCTTTTTCCCAAAAGGGGTGGGCAGAGGTGGTACCAGGGCACCCACATTTCGCCTTGAATGTTCCGTCCCACGATGTGATAGGAGGCGAGCCTATCGCCATACCGTGCACAAATTCCAGACACAGACATAAATCATAAATAAAAGCCACATATACATATTTAATGATTGAAAACCTTTGGTTTATGTACTTACACCTACGTAGTTTCATTTTATCGCACTCCGCCGTTTGCATCTTTTAATTCGATTGCGATGCAATTATCAGGCTCTTATAAACACAGTTAAATTTTAAATAGACTTCTCACGCACAGAACTTCATCACCACAAGTATTCTGTGTCATCACTATTTATGTGATGCTACCGTACATAATAAACTGACATGTTTTATTTTCATTTGAAGGTACTTAGTACTTATTTAGATTTATTTATGTGGGTATCTTCGTCGAATACTACATCAGGTAGCACATCAGGCCTACTTCTAGCTTTCGCCGTTGGACTCATTTTGCCGGGAAAGTCCGTTTTAGTATAATACCGAAATGCCTACTATCATTGACAACAGACGTATCAAAATTAAAATTGGCAAAATTAATCATTTCGATATAAACCGATAAATTCAAATTTAATAAATAAATACACGAAAAATAACTAAATTCAAAACTAACATTTCATAAAGAGGACGCATGCGGATAAAATGTCAGATATACAATAACCAGCCTTGTACAAATTGATAATTTTAGAACTACTTATTACATGGTTGAAAGGCTCTCACTATGAGCAAAGCTTTACAATAGACGGCGGCATGAGCGCTTAGTAATTGGACATCAATAGCGCCTCCATTAGACGTAGGTGTAGCTTTTAACTAATAAAGGAATGAAAACTACATGTATAGTTGGAAACATAATAGCTTGTATTGTGTTCGACTAATTGGTTTAGACTAAACGACTAATAGAAAAGCGGCGGTCGACCGCACCAACACTTTAACTGTAGGTCTCTTTGAAGTAACAAATAAAAGAATCTATACATTAGAAAATTGTATATTTTACACAGTATGTTATATGTTACTGGTGATACATTTCATATGTGAGCCGCCGCCTTGTTAGGTATCACCGCAATGTCTATTTCCCCCGGCAAACAACAGTGTAAATGGACTGTTTTGTTTCGGATTGAAGGACATTGTAGCCAGAGTAACTACTGGACATATTGAGATTTAACATCTTATGTCTCAGGATGGCGAGCGCAATGGAATGCCAAGCATCGCTTTGTAATTCAAGGCGTTGTTTGGTTTTGCTACTGTTCATGAGCGGTCGTATCGCTTACCATCAGGCGAACGGCATGCTCTACTCGCCAGTCATTGGAAAAAACCTTCTAATGCACTGATGTTGCCACTAAAATAATATTGAGATACCAAAATCGAGGCATTCTTTACCAGTTATATGTTGATTTGGCACAAACTAGAAGTATAGTAGGTAGGTAGATCAGTATGATTCTATGACGCAAGTTGTTATCAGTAAGAAACAGCTGCATATCCTGAATATATTGTATTTATGATGTTATTTGACGTCACTTGTGTATAAATTGCACTGATAAGCGATAATGTACCAGGAAGACAACAATATAAATATTGTAGGCAGCTAAGTACGAACTATTTTGTTCTGTTTGAGTTACATCATAAAGGAATTATAGTAAATTTGTATTGTTTTATCTTAATGTAAACTTATAGATATTGAAATTAATATAAGGCATAGGTCCTCGTGTTTGGTA
The DNA here is from genome assembly GCA_023078785.2 of Hyles euphorbiae. Lineage (NCBI taxonomy): Eukaryota > Metazoa > Arthropoda > Insecta > Lepidoptera > Sphingidae > Hyles > Hyles euphorbiae. The sequence goes on along the minus strand of CM041044.1, from coordinate 13,128,255 downwards.
GTTGGAGGCCCGCCTTCAATATGTTACGCATATATTTGGAATTATTGGCAAGTCAAGTGAATAAGCAAATTAATCAACATGCACAAGTACAATGAAATAAAAAATATTTTTGCTTTACCTTGGTATTTTTATCATTATTTTTAGTGGTTTTTATTTTGAATTCGGTTTGTATGTTTTTATTATAGATAAACCTTATAGTAGATATATGTACACAAGTTACATTACATTATTGAATAAACAATATACTTACCTAAGTGATTGTTGTAATATTGAGTATTACATCCGAAAATAATGCTCAACTGTGTTATATAAAAACATAATTTTTCCGCAATCTTTAATGGTATCGTGTCTTTGACATTAGCAATATCTATTTTAGTTTTATAGGACTATATTATATTTTGTGAAGAGATAATTAATACTCCATGCTTGTACGTATTCTTGGCATTGAACATGCCTCGTGAATGCGTGTTTTGGCTTTGTGTATGGCTGTGTTTTACTTCCTAGACCTTTAATATGTTGTTAAATAACATAGACAGCCTCCGTTGCGCATTCGGTTAGTCGCCGCCTGTGAAAAGAGAGTACGCGGGTTCGATCCCCGCACCGAATAAAATGTTTATGTGGCCCAAAAATATTTCTATCGGGTCTGGGTGTTTGTGAGACTAAAGTCTCTCGTAGTTCCTGATACCCACGACACAAGACTCGATCTTAGTGTGGAGTCAGGACTATGTATAAGTGACTGTTGGTTGTTATTTATTATTTGTTTATTACTTTTAGAAGTTATACTTCTTTTGGCGTGTTTTTTTTTTATGATGGCCTGGCATAGTGGCGGCATTGCACCTGATGGTAAGTGCCAATGCCGCCCAGGCAGAGTATCCATTGGCATCGGACGGCAGTCCCATCCCATGTGTTTGGAAAAACATATGAAAGTAAATGCGCCCACGACAGCCAAAAAGCGACATGGTGAAGTTAGCTTTTATTTAAGTACCAGGAATACATAAAGCTAGCGGAGATATTTTAATCTTAAATAGGTACCATTCTATCGGAGATAGTAGTAATATCATAATTTTAAATCAAGCAGAATTTCATATTTCAAGTACCAGGAACACATGAACTTGGCGGACATATTTTAATCGTAATAAGAAACTAACTTCCTATTGGCTACACCCGATGTTCCATCCATCAAGCCACGCCCACCAACTACGAAGGACCAATCGGCGTCTCCCTAAATATGATTGATGTATGAAACGTTAGATGAGTGACTGGTATGGAACGTGGTTGTATGTAAGAGATGACGAATGAAAGTACTAAAGAAGAAAGAGTAAGAAAATCAATGCTTAAGGTGTTTAAGTGTAGAAGTATGGAATAAGAGAGACTGATGGGAAGTTAGAGAAGACGTTGAAGACGTAATAAAGATACTGAAGAGATATTTCAACCTTCGTTTCATTTTGTTCTGAGCTGAACCAATTTCACATTAATGTTACGGCACACCATTGATATTATTTTTCTAGGAACTAGTGCAGCTTGATATTTGGACATTTATGGTGGTGAATGATTGTCCATTGTAAAAATCGTGATAAAAGTAACTGTTATCTTAAAAAGAGGTTTATCTTTTTATGTGCCGATACGTACATAAGTACTCACACGTTTTTTCCAACTTTTCTTTTTTTCTGATTAATTTTGCCTAGCTTCAGAAGTCGGTGTCAATGCGTGTTTGGTAACAGGAGTTGTAGTGATAGGGTTTTTTTAAACTGACCCGGCATCATGACTGCACCTGATGGTAAGCGTACATGCCGTCAAGGCGGAGTATCCATTGGCATCAGACGGTAGTCCCATACCACTAGATACAATTATACCGGCCTGCTAAGATGCCTCTTCACACTACGGCGGAAGGACCCAGGTTACAGCGGGATTGCATATGATATTTTAAATTTGTGCAGATTTTTTCAGTTAAAACGAAGTGCTCTGGATGTTTTTGAAGATATTTCACTTACCGGACATCGGTTCATGAGTACAGGGCTTTCTGAAGTCAATAACCCGCAGATTATATTTTTAACAATATAAATGGTGTACTGATTGTATTTTGTTTCATTTATGACCCATATTTTATAATAAATTAGCAATTAATTAGGCTCATAAAATCATTTTAAAATTCTATAATATTTTGAGAATAAACAATAATCGTTTCAAAGGTGCCTAATTCAATAAAAAAATGGCAAGGATAGGAAAAAATAAAAAATCTTTTTCAAATAATTTGTTCTCATATTTAATTTGATGTAACTTCATTCTAAAGCGTTATTGGCGTAACATAACTATAATATACTATAACACAACGATATACGACGTATCCTCTATCAGCGGAAATACAAAACTTTGGTTACTAGCTTACTCGCGATGTAAATTGGTGTTTTGAGTATTCACACATAAGCATATTTAATTTGGAAGTCCGCAAACTGAAGGACTAGACGGCGATTGCAAGCAATTACAATAAACTTATAAAGTAATACAACAATATGAACTAGGTACAACGTCCGACCTTTATCACATAATACAAATTAAACGATCATCTATGATGAATATTTACAATTCGAATCGATCAACAGTTTTCATACAAAATAACCTCAAATTTTATTTTAGAATCGCTGTGTTCCAGTGATACATTCTTTCACATTTCTAGCATGACAAATATTTCAAAAGTATTCTACTTTGATGTATTGTCTTATTGTTTTTTATTGCAATAAGGTTTTTTCGTATGAACACTGTGCAACTTAAGGCACAAAGTATACACTCGGCTTAAAGCCTAAATCTACAACTGTAGGACACATTATATACATATTTGGCCCCAAAAATAACGCTGTCAAAATATTACATACTCTAACATTTCTACATCACACCAACGTCTAGTGTACTATAAATATATTTCTTCTTTATATATTTTCTCTACATATATTTTTCATATTTGGAGCAAAATTTGTTTATTTTATTACCATCATAATATGTTAAAATCAATTATCAAAATCGATTATAACACTAGTGTAAAAATCGATTGCAATTATAGTAAATTCGATAGTATATTTCAGGTTAATCGATATTAAAACAGTTAAGTATATAAATAGATGTTTAAAGTTACATCGATTTTTACATACAAGTTATCACATGGTGTAAAATAATACAAATTTTGCCTTATTTATATATTACTAGAGCCTCTTACAGTCTTCGCGTATATTGCTTTGCGATCACAACACAAACAGACGTGCATTTTTGGACATATCCACCGATTATTATGAACAATTTTTAATATGACGGTAGAGATCATTACATATTTTTGTTTTTATAAATTTGTATGCATACTTTGTTACTAGAGTATATTTTTTGCATGCAGCAATATCATACAATTTTACACTTGAAATTAAATTACAAAGGATATTTTGCATTTTTCATATCTAATTTTATTTAAAAATCAATTTATTGCCATTAAACTTATCATATAATTCAAATTGTCATTTCAATAAAAACAAAAACATTCAAGTAGAATTTCTAGACAGTTTTACGTGAGAAATAATATAATTAAGCAGTGAATATATGCTATTTGAATATTTTTATACTAACGCATTATTTATGTTGCATTTTGAATATATCATCAGCAAACACAGTAGGAGTCTCATTTTAGTACATTGTACTACCAATGGCGTAAAACAAAAGACTAGGCTACAAATAAACCTAAAATCTAGGTTTCTAAATAGGAGTATGAATGCTACACCATTACCTAAGTTTTAGATATTCTATGTTGTTTTATCTATTAAAAAATCAAATATTCATGCTATTTTACGCCATTGATTTCATCATTTATCCAGTCTCATTCACCAATTGCAATATTTATCATATTAATCTTAAACTAAATTAAATTTCATTAGTATTCCGCGTTAACGGTGGAGCATTCAAATCAAATGCTAGAAATGTCAAAATATATTCGCGTGCTCTGGAACTTTCCTCATCATAATAAAAAGTCCTTTTAACATGAAACGTGGGAATAGAGCTTAAACTGCACAATCCTTTACTAAAATAAACCAGATGTAAGACAAAATGTACTGCTAAAAATCATCACCAATTTATAATCTCAAAAAAATATTCTATAAAAAGACAATCATGTTTTAATACCAATAAAAATCAACCATCCGTATTTTTTTAAACACGCAGTCTTTGCTCAAAATCCACGCATCCAGAGCCGTAACAATAATGCTAAACAATATATTTACGTGTACCGGAACGCAGCGGGGTGAGTCACGCCTTCTTTTTGTTTTTATCTTCGAATATGTCGTGGAAATCGTTGAGGAGGATGTCCACCACGTTGTTCTGTTGGATGCAGTCGACAGCTATGTTATGCTCTTGTTCTGGAGGCGCCCAGAGGAGAGTCGGGCCGAAGACTATGGCCAGGTTGGCTGTGTGCATTCGGTTGCGTTCGCTGTATTTTGTTACCCTGTAAAATGTTTTGATGATATTGAATTAATTTGCCCATGATATATTTATGTTTTTATTAACTTTGATATTATGTTTATCTCAGTTAACATTAGTTAAAAACACCGCGTTGAGGGAGTGAATTGCTTGAGTTTCCCTTCCTGGAGACATTTTTTTGTTTAAATATGTTTAATATCTGTTATGAGTTTTATTTCAGTCTGTTATGATATAATACGTTAATTTAATGTGAACGTATTGGCATATTATGCTGTAAGTTTGCATCTTAAATCTTTGTTATAACTAAATAATTAAAACCCTTTGATGTACTAAAAATATCTACCACTTTATAGCCAACATCTAACACTGGTACATGCACAGTTAATTTTGAATTTTGTTCGTTTTTAGTAAAGATTAAAGCATAAGGGCTTTACTAAAACTACTAGCTCAAACTGGAAAAAATAACGTAACATTGTACTTTAATATGCTCTAACCTAAACTACAATAACATGTAATTACTCTAAACTGATTATGTTATAATACGAGTAAAAGTGCGTACCTTAAAAGATGTTCTAATAAGAACTTGAGTGTATCCCGGTTGCATTGCGGGAGCGCCTGCACTATGCTCTGGAACTCCTTGATCTTCGCTTCCCGCGGCTTTATTGCTGTGAAGAAAAATATACAATTTTTATTTTACATCAATAATGATAAAACAGTACAATGAATTCAAAGTATTAGTGGTGGTAGGTCTCTCTATGAGAGGCCACCTGGATACCACTGCAATGCCGATTTCTCCCGCTAAACAGCAGTGTAAATGCAATGTCGTTTTCCGGTTTTAAGGTCAATGTAACCAGAGTACAGAACATATTGAGACTTAACATCTACACAATATGTCTCAGGTTGGCGAGCGCATTCGAATGCCAAGCATAGCTTTATAATTTATGGTGTTGTTTGGTTTTGCTACTGTTCATGAGCGGTCGTATCGCTTACCATCAGGCCAAGAGCGGATTCAACTTTCAAGCCAGGTGGGTCACATAGTACTTATCAGAATACTGGGTACGATTTCGATACTCGAATTCTTAATAATGATTTTTTAAACTTTGTTACAGCCATGATTCGTGAAAACACACACTTTTGTTTTCACTTCATTTATTGACATACAAATAATTTATTGTATTCATATATCGTATCAACAAGATAAAAAAATCTGTCAATTTGGAGCCTACCCAGAGATTCGCCATTGCATCAGGCGAACGGCATGCACGTCTCGCTATTCATTGATATATATATATATATATATATATATTCAGGCCGATAGTAACACCAATAGTATTTGTAACATATTTAAGTGGTTATCTTTTTATGTGAAGTTAAAATAGTGTCAATACTCACAACAAGCAGCCAACACCCTGGCGAACAATGCGTACGGTATGAGTGGCTCCTTGAGTTCCCTGAAGAACAACTTCAGCGAGCCGGTCAGCACGTGAATATCGTTGCTGTTCTCGATCACTGACAGATTGTTCTGGTCGATCTGGAAGGGTTACCAAGGTTTAACGTCATTATTTTCATACACTGAAAAATTTTCATACAAATTGAATGGGAAAATTATGTATGATGATAAAAAATCATTTAGCTGGGTATCCGTTAAAAGTAATTCAAAGGTTTTTATTATACCAATTGCTGACGTGATGTTCCACCGTTAGTTATAGTTATGTTATTCCAACTATACCTCCCCTTCCCCTCCCCCATTAGATTAGAAGTTGGAAGATAAAGGATGGGAAGAGGAAAAGGGTTGCAACTAAGGTCCAGCTCACCTCTAACCGTATCTTCTGCACTTGGCTGAGGTTCCCCGAGTCTCAATACAGCCCATCCGAGCATAGCCCATCAAATAGCGTAGGGGGGAGGAAGAAAAAGAGATGGGAAGAGGTAAGGGTTTTAAACTAATTTCCGGCTTACCTCTAACCGTATCTTCTGCACTTGGCTGAGGTTCCCCGAGGCTCGATACAACCCGTCGGTGCACATGTTCTCTTCACTGCTCTCGATCTCTCTCACGCACGCCGCCACGAACTCGGGCACGCGCGGGCTGGTCGCCGGGCACACCTCGTCCAACTTGCGACCGAATACTGGCTCATCTATACACAAATATACAATATACATAATATACTTATGTCAGAATAACTGGTGATTATGGTAACTTAATATACATAGGTCAGTATGGTAACTGGTAATTATGGTATACTGGTATTTTATGTATGTTAGAGATAAATCTAGAATAGCTTGAACTAGAAAATTATGATGATGGAATAAGTTTTTTTATATATCGGCATGGTAAAATAACTACATACAAGTAAATCTCTCGCCAGACTACATAATTTTATAGGGTTCACCAAAACCAGATACACAAGACTTAATCCGAAACGAAATACAGAAGTATGGTGACAAATATTCTACCACCGTAAGCTGGGCCCTCACGAGAGGATTTGACCAACTAACTACCAGCACAGAGTTATATATGACGGGGCGTTATTGTACGATGACGGTTTAGATCCAATATTTAATATTGTTGAAACATTTACAAAAAGAAATCGATTTTTAAAACAATACCAATTTGAAAAAAAAAAAGCGAACACAAGCCTTTTCATAGTAGTTACATAATCTTTCTTCTAGAAAGGCGGATTGTCGATCATTTATTTGAAGGATAACTAAAGGGTTAGCAGTGAACAAATAGTTTAGCAATAATACCTTAACTTTTCGCATTTTGTAAAATACATATATACAATACTACATAAATCACACAAAATAATTAATGAGGTCTACTAATTAATAGTAAGCCAAATAGAAGTAATAAAAAAACTACATCTAAGAATTAACAAGAGCTTTTCTACACTGGCCCTTGACAACGTCCCATTAGCTATTTTATAAAATACCTTATTTAATAATAAAACTATTGGCTCTACGTTAATTGACAATTACACTATTTCATAAATTTATTTACAGATGGCACCATACCATATTTCTATGGCATGTAAAGTCCGCCGGACTAAGCCAGCGTAGTGGACTATATGGCCTAACCACTCTCAATCGTACTCTCGAATGTAGAGGAGGCCCGTGACCTGTGCAGTAGGACGTATATAGGCTGATACAGACACAGATTTAAAAACTTTAGAAAACACAGCATACCTGAGACTTCTGGCCAAGAATTACAAAGGTATGTGAAGTTCTCCAACCAACAGCATTAGACCAGCATTTTAGACTAACGGCTTTATTAATAGATAGTCTATCAACATATTTTAGTTATCTTATGTTTTGTCCCTTTCGAACGTCTTTTGAATTCTGCTTGAGCGAAGAAGACATAACATTCAAGAACTAAAAAGGGTTAATGAACAGTCTATGAATGAAGCCGTATGAAGCATAAACCCATTTATTCCTAGAGACCCAAAAATCAGAAAATAGTAACAAAAAATATAGTACGAATGTTTTATATTTTGTTTTGTAAGTTGATATTTTTTTAATACATATTTTACCAGAGCCAGAAGTTTTTTTAATACTAAAACTAAACTTCAAACCACTTATAAAATATACAACCATCCACCGCAAACTAAAAGGTAAGGTTACACAAATAAAACACTATATTATTACTATACAAATTAACAACTATATTAAAATAAAATAAAAATACAAAACAAGCTCAGTAAACACTTAAACTTACCTTTAAAAAACATCTAAAATATGGCACTTATCTTTGGTTATAATGATTAAAAAATTGACTTTAAAAATTAAATCGTTAATTTATCACATTTTTTTCTTTTTTTTTACTTTAATATTAAATATTACTATAAACCCACAAAAAGCTATTTTGTTATACAGCAGCATTTGATTACATATAATACAAAATAATGATATTTAATACACAATTAGTTGCTACATGTCAATAAAAAAAATCTTAAAGATTTATAAAAAATATCGCAGTGATATCTGAGTAGGAGATATGACTACATAATTTTTTATCAGATCTATTTAATATGCAGGTGCAAAAAACTTGGCCTAAAGTATATTAAAATCTATATCTATCTAAATATCTACATTTTTATCAAAATTATTTTAAAAAGAAATAAATATAAATTGAAAACAAAATTTTTTAAACAACTATAAAGATTAGATCTTAGTTTTTTTTTTCTTATTTTCAAACCTTTTTTTATAATTACTGAGCAAATTAATAGCAGTTCACTGTAGACTGCCATTTTGTTATTGCCACTTACAAACTCTACACCAAAAATTTGTTAAAAATATTAGTAAAATCAATAAAACCCTCTATTAAATATTTTCGTAAAATAAGCTCCATCTAAAACTAAAAAAATGTTAAGCACCAAAAAAAAAATACTACACCGCTCTTTTCTCTACGATTGCTTGTGCTATGTATAATGCAAATAAGCATCTAACACCAATTTATTCAAATTCCCAACCTTTGTAGATTCCCTTTTTCACCAACACTTCCATGGCGGGCCGTTTTGCGAAGAACTTTCTTAATCTACTTCGCACATGTGATTTTGGTATCGAAACTTCGGTAGAATCGCTCAGATCCTCGTTGCTACTGCCGCCGGCTGCAAAAAAAGATGCGACATAGTACAAAAAAGATACAAAAAGATACATGAAGAAGATAGACGGTTAAGCAATCAGATCAGGCCAGAAATGAGATGAAGAGACCCGTACCACAGAGGTTTATAGTGAGATGCAGAAAGAAACAGGCAGATTACATGTATTTCCATAAATAAAGACAATTTTTAACATAGTCTTACTATACTAATTATATTATTAAAAAAATTAAAACAACATTCTTTTTTTATTAATTATATTTGCACCTGAATAGAATAAAACACATAAACATGCTTTTAATAGAAATAACTTTTACTTTACCAAAAAAAATTCATAACAAAATATTCGTAAAATAACTCAATCTGTCACAATGAATCATAGAAACACTTGAGTCACAAAATTCGTCACAATCGAAGAGTACAAGTTAGAACAAACACGACACATACATACACAAACTGAATTAATATCTTTATGTCAGTTTACCTTTACATCTTCGGCTCTCCACGTCAACTCAGTTAAAAAACTTCAACTCATGCTCAAAACTCAAACACGCACACGCTATATTAAATTGTTTATTCTAAATTCAAAAATAATCAAACCAAATTTGTTTCAACTCGATTGTGAATAAAGTTGAATAAGTTTAATTCAATTTTGATACGAAAATAAAACATTTTATTTCAAAATATGCCTTAATGATTGATATCAATTAATCAAACTTTTTCCAATTTCTTCAATATTACTACTTTTTTTAATTACGTTTAATTTAATTCAGACACTGTTTAATATTTTCAAAACACGATCTAATTACGGTCACGATAGATGAAACTTGTAAACATACAAAATTGAGTGTAAAAATACGCATTGTATAAAGTACCTAGTTGAATGATAAAGCGATAAGGTATCTTAGTGTTCGATAAAATGTATCCAATACCGAGTCTTTGTTAATATGCACACAAATAACTAACGATATGAAATGCTGTGGTCAATACATTCACCCAACAGTCACATGCTTATGCATAACAACTTAACGTGGGGTCAGGATTATTCCTGACCCCACGTTAAGTTCGAGTTTTGTGTCGTGGGTATCAAGCTACGTGAGACTTTTTGGTCTCTCAAACACCCAGACCCGAAACAAAACTTGTGAATCACACAAATATTTGTCTCTGTCTCTATATTTTTCATACCCGGCGTATAACCAACTCCGCCACGAAGACTGTCAGTATAGAATGGAGCATAATATTGTGAATTCATCTCGAAATCTTAAATATACTGCAGGACAGTCAGACAGTCCTTTCCATACTACGCCACCGAGTATGAAAGATTTGCTCATAAACACATTGAGCATTAATTTCTCTTCATACAACTGTTGATAAGATTTTGGTGTGATTAAGAGTACGGAGAATAAGAATGAAGTGCAGGTAATTCGGATTATGACAAAATTATTTGAGACGCAATTTTGACATTAGAACCAATGGGGCTTCTACGTGACACGATATTACGAGTAACTACTGGACATATGAGACTTAACATACTTATGTCTCAATGTAGGCCAACATTTCAGATTTTTCAGTTGGACATTCAACTACTGGTTCCATTAGGATGTTATAACCAATGAATTAAAAATCCTGTTATACTTAAGAAGACAATGCACAACGCACAAAATCGATATTATCCAGTCTAATTAACAGATCTAAACAGTTGCGATCAAAATCATGATGTTGTTTTTAACATAGTTCGAAGACATCACGGAGGACCAAAGACATGTTAATATAAACACCACGACAGATTTAGTGGTCAATAGCACAGAGTTTGGGGTTCGACCTCTGCTCAACATTAAAATCAACTACATAATTATTTATACAGGGTTGCAAAACCAAACAGCACCTTGGATTACAAACCACTTGGCATTCCACTGCGCTCGCTATCGTAAGACATAAGATGTTAAGTCTCAATATTTCCAGTAGTTACTCTGGCTACAATATCCTTCCAAAACACAACAGTGCATTTAGACTATTGTTTGGCGGAAGAAATAGACACTGCCACGACACCTAGGCGGATTGAAATGATTATTTTTGTATGGAGCAGCAGAATTTTTTTCAAGATTAGACCGATAGTATTTGTTAATTATGTTGATTGTAGCATCCCCCTTTCGGCTTTATACACCTTTTATGATTAACCTTGTATAGTTTACGGAAACCGGGATATAATACACGTATTTTTGGTATTTTAGTAATCTGAAATCCGAATTAAAATGTTATTTATTAGCCGAAATACACAGGAACTTGTTATTTAAGATCGATTGCAGATAAGACTATAAAGAGATGAGACGCGCTGATGTAATGTATCATTGTTCGATTATAATTTATCTGTTTATTTATAAGATATAAAGTGGTATTTCACATGAAATAAGTCACAATCTTCATGTGTTTTTACGAGTAATAAGAAAATAACGGCAGAACTTCACTAAACCTTATCAATAAATTATGTAAGATTCATTACACACAACAAATATGGTAAATTAATAATTAGTTTTTCTAATAGGTTTATATTTTACCGGACTTAAAATAAAGGAGGTTCTCAAATCGACTGTATGTTTTTTTTATTTTATAAATCCAATACAAAGATCACACCCTGTTATACAATATACTGCGGTAGACGCTGACATCGAAAAATCAGTTTCAATTCGTTCATTTAAATGACGAAATTAAAACCAAATTATTAATTAATTCGCTTGAGTCATACACGCCACTTCGTGAAATCCTAGTTCAATTGGGGATTTACGTTACACATAATATTTAATGATATTATTAAGGAAATGAGCTTTATTTAATTTTATACGTGCATAACAATTTTAGCCCATATTACCTCCCACTGCAGGGCACGAGCCTCCTCTCAAATGGGAGGAATGAAAGGATTATATGGCTTAGTCCACCACGCTGGCCTAGTGCGGGTTGGTGGAATTCACAGACCGTTGAAATATTTAGGGATTTTTGTAAGTAGTTTAAATGTGTGATGCAAAATATTCGCGACGAATTGTAAGATGAGTAAGAATAAATAAAATCATAGGAACTTAAGTTGCCTTAAAACTGTTTTTATATATATATACATACATAAACTCACGCCTTTTTCCCAGAAGGGGTAGGCAGAGGTGCCAGGACACCCACATTTCGCCTTGTATGTTCCATCCCACAATGTTACATGTGGCAAAAACTGTTTTACTCAATGTAAATATTTTGTGAGAAGCTGGTGTCTGGTGGTTTTGACCTGTGGTGCAGATCGCCAGAAAATAATATCTTATACGATGTCGCAGCCAATAGTTATCCCTAATCCTTGTGCTAGTTTTATATGCTTTGCAAGTTAACGATTAAAACTTTGATTGTTTTTTACAGAAATAAACTGCGCATGTTAATATAGATAAAATTCCTGATATTTCAGGTAAATATATACGTGCTCGATTGATACAATTCCGAAAAAGATTAAATTGACAACGATAAACATTATTCAATGATAGTATTCGAATCCGGCGGCATGACAACCAACTTATGGTGTCAGCGTCTTGTATAAAGACCATCATAATTAGCCATGTTAATATGTATCAGCAGCCAGTTTATTTAGAATCGTTTTCAAGTTGGTAACATTGTCTCAATTAGAGAAGGACATTCAAATATCAAAACCCGGTAATCTGATGATTTTTATAGTGTTACTTTGCCATGCCAATACACAAAATAATAAATAGAAAAATGCATTTTCTATATTCAAGTCAAATTCCTATACTATTTTACTACGCTGTAAAATAAAAAGTCGATTTGAATTCATACGTTTGTGTAACACGTGCAGAGCGTGTTGAGATCCAAATATACTCTTTTTTGGTTTGGGATGATTCTTGTCATTGTTACTCTTCTGTCTCCCGCTGGTCACTTCGGCACCGCTCCCAGAAATCCAATAATGAGACACTGCCTCAATAATTTGCGAGTCCATTTTGAAAGTCCTACAATTCACAATAAAATCATCCACTAAACGACATTGCACTCAATTGTATATCACTGTATTGTTAAACGCACTGTATTTGATTGTACTCGGCTGCCAAATGGTTTAACAAAGCGTACACTTAAAAAGTCATCACTGCAATTTTTTTCACTATAATTAGGTACTTTAATATCATTAGGCACTTATCAAAGGTTGCTAGGACTGTCGAAGAAGCTAGACTGTCTATTCCTGGATGTCCAGTAGATAGAGGGATCGATAACTTTGCACAAAGATGGCACAAGACTGAAGGGCCAATATCCACGTTTAATTGCACCTTGTGTTGGTTATCGCTGCCATTATCTGATAGCAATGTACAGTCGAGTACAATTGTATTTGTTCATTGAACTTATTTATTTACAAATGCTATTCGTTTCCTTCTTATTTATTTCATTGAAGATAGCAAGATTATAAAATGAACCCACAAAGTGTATATCAATGATAAGTTACAACCTCATTACAAGTGGCGTTGTCGTACATACGGTATGGTAACAAAGCTTAGGTGTCGGGTTCGAATCCCGGGTTGGACAAAGTGGTATTGGATTTCCTATTCATTACCAGTACGGAGTCAGGAATTTGTACCCGATATGGCGATAAGCTCGCCCCTTATCATATGGTAGGACGGATCACGGACATACAAGGCGAAATATGGGTGTCTTGGTAGCACCTCTACCTACCCCTTCTGGGAAAAGGCGTGAGTTTATGTATGTATGTATGTACAATTTCATATTTTCCTAACAGAGTATCGTAAGTGCCTACATTTTTTTAGAAACTACGTAATCGACGATTTTGGAACACTGTTGTTTTTACAATAAATAAATAAAAATCTATATGATTCACACTTATTAGGCCACGTCAATGATGATACCGAATTAATGTAACTAAACTACGTCATTGTATATTTGTGAAAACATATTACAACGCATTTCGTGGCAATGTTTTGTTTGCTTACAAAATTATTTGGTATCGAAGGCAGTACTGCACCATATCCTTATTAAGCCATTGCTGAAAATAATTACTTTATAATCGAGACTTTTATTGCGAGTGATTTTGACGTGTCCACCACGCTGGTCTAGTGCGGGTTGGCTTCACATACCAGAGTTTTTTATTGCAATTATTGGCGAGACGAGCGTGCGGTTCGCCTGATAGTAAGCAATACGGGTCGTCATCTTTAGACATAAGATGCTAAGTCTCAATATGTCTAGTCTAGTCGCTTATACTACGAAGTCTTTCAAACCGGAATGTGAATTTACACTACTGTTTATCGGGAGAAATAGACATTGCGGTGGTACCTAGTACCTATCTAGGCAGTTCACTACTAAATACCAACAAAAGTAATTTTCTATTCTTTACGTATTTTAATATTGCACATAATTGGCTTGGGCCTTACTATTTTTCTCAAGGATTGTTTTGTTAAAATTCATCATTTATTATACCTGTACTTTTAGATGATATAGCGGTCATACAATTAAAAATACGAGTACATGTACGTACATGCGAATCGAAAACATAACCTTATTTTGAAGTCGGATAAAAAACCCTTTTTTCCTCAACTGTCCACGATGCGGATACGAATCATAGGGCGTACACTTTGCGATACCATTATCACGATAATTACATTTCCAATATGAAAACAATGGACGCCGCGATTATTATTATCCTTTACCAATATAAAGACATACTTTACGTTCACACTTATGTAGGACATTGGCATTCAAGTGTTTATGAATACACAAATAACGTGACAATAATATATTTAAAATACACAATCTGCCTTATTCATAAACATTTCTAAAACCTGTTTTAGTTATAGTATGCTTTGTTTTCTTCTAGTGTATCAGTCCATATAAGTTCTATGGTAGGGCAAGGACCTCCTCTACAATCAAGAGTAGGATTGAGAGTGTGAGAATTAGGCTAGCCCATCGCGCTGGCCTAGTGCGTGTTGGTTGACTTTACAACCATAGAAATTTTTACAAATTAGCAAATTTGAATATTATGCGGGTTTCCTTCACCGGTTAAGTACATGATGATTGACTATCAGACGTGGTCCAACAAGAGTATAGTTTATTCTTAATTAATTAAAAATTCTCATCAGTAGTAATCTTTTATAAGCGGCTTGTATCCGAATTGCTACCAATTTTCACTTTCACACAACTTACGTAGATACTAGGTAAAGCTGAGGTCTCCGGTTCGATTCCCGGGCCAAGTGATATTGAATTTTTATATTCATTATCAGCCCAGAGTCTGAAAGTGTCCGGTATGGCGATAGCCTCCCCCACTATCAATCACAGCATGAGAAGAACACAGAAGACAAAACGTGTGTCTTTGTTACTACAAGGAGAACCTCTGCCTACCCTGTGAAAAACGCGTGAGTGTATTTAAGTTTATATTTTACGTAGTTCAAAACAAAATGTGTACCAATACAACTTGGCTGAAAACTACTCCGTAAAAGAACCATGTGGTTATTAATCATTATTGCGTAGTATGTATTACACAATTTCATATGAATCATATAAAACATCACAAAAGGGAAAACAGAAAATCATGACGAAAGTTAAATTGTGAAAATCCGCATATGCGTAACAAATGCAACTACGTCAGGAAATTGTTTACGTAGAGCCGGCATTATTAAGATTGGTGACTGTCGTATGAGATGGAACGTCTTTGGTGAGCACTTATCTTTATTGCCTCCTTAATTTTTTCTTCCATCTTTCCCTTACTTGAAGGAGCTCTAGCGATCTTGGCTTGATTGCATTCTGCTCGTCTTTTCACCGTATATTAGGACTGCGTATAAAAATATTTTAAGTCTCCTATTTTTTTATTGCTATGAATGGCGACACCAGCATGCCACTAGCAGGATGGTAAGCGATATGACCGATCATGGATAGTAGCAAAACCAAACAACACCATGAATAATAGTGCAAAATGATGCTTGGCATTTCATTGCGCTCACCCTCATAAGAAGACATAAGATGTTAAATCACAATATGTCCAATTCTATAATCTGTCTCTAATATCCATTTATCAATAGCGCTGACCGGGACGGCATGCCAAGGGATTCAGTTTTTTACCAAAGGATATTAAAAATTATCAGGTATCAAGAAATGCTCTTCTATGCCAAGGCATAAAATGAAAACATTGGAATTTATATCGTTTTCCAACTAGATAAGTTTGAATCTCCTTTAGCGAACGATTAAATCCTGTGCAGTTCCGTACCAGTTTCCGCTGGAATTAAATCGGAACAATATTATCAAAGTACCTCTCTTTCCTTCCTATTAAAGCACTATTTACGTGAACGATCTAGTATATAACAATAGTTTTTACATAAGGAAAATGTTTATAATCTATTGACATAACCACAATAGAGCTAGACGTACCTTTAATCAACAAAATAAATATAATTGACATAGAAGTTCCTAGTTTTTTTATCACCGGCATCACAAAGTCACTACAGATGGTTTAAAATTTATTGGCTTGTGGCGGAATTTGGAACTAGAAATAAAATTAAAGAATATATTACGCATTGTTTGAAATATGTTTTCATAATACAAATTACAAACAACGAGCATTTATACTCGTAATCTGATAATATTAACATGTCCAATGTAATTAAATATGAAGAGAGATAAACTATTATATTATTTTGCCAAGCTATTTTGGTGGTAGAATATCGTAGACAACCTTTACATTGCACATGATGTTTAGTGTAAAGGAGTCCTTAATATTATAGGCTATGTAGGTTGTAGGTAGATATTTGAGAAAAACTTTTGAAAAAAAAATATTTACACTAATATATCTCGAACTGACTAAACATGAACCATTTTAATTGAAGTTCATAGAAAATATTTTTTTAATAATGACTGAATCTAGAAGTTTTTCATGCAAGAAAACCCAGAGAAAAATATTTGTGGATCACAGTTTTATCTCACCATCAAGACAGTGATTGGAACTAAACTATTCAAATCAGAGCCTGTTCTCATCCGTAGTGTCATGAGACTTATCATAAAAAAGGATTTTTAATTGAAAATGTTCTCAAAATTTTTGAATAAATAAAAAAATTCACCCAACATTCTCATAAACGACGAAAATACAAAAAAAAATTAATATTACTGTTTCTCAAAACTTTAAAAACGTAAATTAACCAAACTATTATATTATTATTAAAATGAACAAACAAAACCTGTGTGAAAAATCAAAATTTCTTACACATGCTCGTAAATCCGTCTGGTATACATCCACACATGGACATCATCATTATCACATTCAAATAATTTCCATTAAAACTTATAATCCATTAAAACACATACACATACACACACAATAAAAAAACATCACAAGCACAATCTGGCATTAACTGATTTCCTTTCACTTACTTTTTAAAAAGTTAATTTAAATGTAGAACTCTTTCGAGCGCGAAAACCAAACGTAGAATCAAAATGGCAACGCGTTTACGAATGTCATGTTGTTGGGAGCGAATACAAGGAAAAACGATTTGAGAATTACTGTACTGGGAATAATTCGTCATGCTGCAAACTCGGCCGATAGTTCATAGTCCCCACTATACGGGGTAAACAGAGACAAAAACTTATTCTTGTGCGCAACACATTTTTTTAAATATATATTTAACATACACATACATAACATAATAAAACATGATACGCCATATTGATTGTTTTATATGTGCATTCTTTAGATGTTAATCATTGCTAATATTAAATTTGTTTCAGAGACTATCCTGAAAGTCAGGGTACACAGTGGCATGAAAACAAAACTGTGTTTCTTATGGAAAAAAAAGATGAAACCCGGAATTGAATTAAACAGAGGGAAAAGACATGGAAAGTGTTGAAAAAAGTGAGTCGATTTTCCGACATATTTCAAATGAGATATTATTGGTGGGCTTAGACATTATCCAGCCAGTAATTTAAAAATTAGTATCAGATATATTCTTCTATTTGCTAGTGTAACTTCTAATATATTGTTTCCTATAAACAACATATTGCGAGATGAAATATACTACGTGTAACATAAAATTGTAAGACGTTGACAAATCATTGTCTACAACTCCTCAAAAGGATAAAAGAAAAAGAAAAAATAGATGACCTGACACATGTCCCTATCCACCACGAAAATAATAAACAGCTTTCTTTCTAAATATATCCAAGGATTTCTTATCACAGTCTAAAAAGTACAGTCTAAAATCTATAACACCACGTGAAAAATAATTATCTTTAAACTATATAAATCAACTGATAAGTTATACGTGATGTAATATCTTTGTTAGATATCGGTATTACGATGCGGATATTATTGGTGTGTACCCATTGAGGTATTAAACTAGACATCGGGAACAAAATCTGTGCGTATGGGTACACGGGTGGCCACGGGTACACAGTGAAGCTAGAGGGAAGATAATATTACTTCGTAGGCGTGACAGAGATAGAAATTGAATGTACCCTTCATTTTGATACAAACATTTGTTTGCAGTGTCCCCTCTAGTATATTATCTCAATGTGTGTACCACATTCCTTGGGGGTAGACAGAACGTGGGGTTCTGCCCGACCAAACAAGGCCAACATGATCACGGTGGGCGCGGGTTCATATCCTAGGGCACACCACTGACTTTTCCGAGTCATGTGTGTATTGATAGATCACCACGCAGTATAACGATGAAGGAAAGCATTGGAAAGAAATCTGCATAAAATTGCGATTTGTAAGAATTTCTATGATATGTAAATTCCGCCAACCCGTTATTGGCCAGTGTGGTGGACTGTAAGCCCTAACAACTCTTAATTATACTCTCAATTGTAGAGGAGGCTCGTGTCCTGCAGTAGGACGTATATGGGCTGATACAACAACAAGATTTTTTAATTCAGAATACTTAATTCATTCTCGTTTGATTAATTTAAACGATTAGCTTCCCGATGCCGCTAGGTCGGTAAACCCATGATTTTCCCCATATCGTGAGTGTCTTACATAATCTAGACTTACAAGTAGTCTATTATTACCTAATCTTTTTATTCATTTATTTAACATGCTTAAGATGATACATAAAATCCTTGTTACAAGATAACATTGAGAAAGTGTTAAGGCTTTTAAAAAAATAAAGGCACTAAGATAGAATATAGAAATATTCTAATAATATTTTTTTCACTTACGTCTGTATTATTCTGTCACGTTAAAAAAAGTCACGCTTACATATCTATATACAAACAAATATGGCAGGGAGCGAGCCTCTCTGGAGAAATTGATGATTATTAAAATAAAAAATACATATAAAATTGATCGCGCTACCTGAGATTAGAACTTAAGAACTTCACATACCATAATTAATTTAGTAGGAAACAATGTAAAAACATTTAGAAAGAGTTTTATGACGAAAGATCTCTTCATAAAACAATACGGTATAGGACCATCCAGTCAAGCCTCTCTTGTAAACCATGGTTTATAAATTCTTCTTTGTTCAGGGACTATTTAGTCACCGCATTTAGGATTCGTTCCGGACACATTCCTTTTAATAGTTTTGGACATTAATGGGTAAAAAAAATTCACCAAATTGTGACGAGTGTGGGGTAGTTGAAGATTATATGCATGTATTAAAGGAATTTGTTCGAAACGAAGCCGAAAGATTTTTTTTAATACTTTGAGATAAATATAAAGTCAACAGGATATTTTAATTCGATTCTGTCTGATCCCTTGTCGGATGAGGCTAAATCCTTGTATAAATATGTTATGTTCAGTATTAAGAGACGCAACGGAACTTAGTTTTATGTGACGTGCCCCAATAAGGGTGACATAAATTTTTATATTTCAAACCCTCTCTAAAAATAAAGAAAAAACATATAATTGTGAATTTTAATTAACTTGAATTGTTAACAGGGCTTTTGGGGTATTAGATAATGTTATAAGTTATTGTGTACAATTATATGATAATATAATATAATATTGCCTTACCACACATATCCACGCAAATTACCAACCATTGGCCCAACCAAACTCAATCATCCATCAAAATTCTGCCAACGGTTGGACCAACCAAATTGGTTGCCAACCAACTCACCAACTTTTATTAAAGCTACACACTAAACATATTTTTTATACATCACCTGATTCTTAATTTCCGCCAGGGTTTCTATTGGATAAATGCTATATAATTAAGTAATACATACCTTTAGGTTTGTTCCTATTGGCGTGTCGGGCGGCGGGTGGCGTGCGGCCTAAGCTCTCTAGATCCGTATTACTGCTCTGTTGCTGCATCGGACTCTCGCCCAATGTTGGGTACTGGGAATAAAATGATATTTTTAAGTAGGCTGTATAAGGTATGGAATTAAAAGTTTTTTATTGCAATGAATGGCGAGCTATTGGCATTCCATTCCATTGGTTTAAAAAATACTGATGAAACGGATTGGAAATGCTCTTGAATAGTGAAACATTCAAAACTTCGCCAAGTAATTTGAATGAAGGAAAGAAAGAAAACTGATTTATTTGCCACAACAACACGACAACACAACGACGTAACGAATATTTGGTAGGTGCCAAAAAAATATCACAAAACTAGATTTTGTAAATTAAAAAAAAGAAAATTAAACAAGGAATAACATTAAGCCAGTGACGAGATAATAATTTTATGAAATTTAATACATCACAACAAATGTATTATCCCGTATTATCGAAGAAAATAGTTGTAGTATTATTAAATCCATCAGTATTTTATTTTTAGACATAAAATTTCGTCATTTTTGCAAAAAAAAAAAAACAATAAATGCAGTAACTACAGATAATTTTGTACTTCAGTAATAATTCCAAGTATAACAGTCCTGAAAAACTAAATAAACAGTCACTCCTCTCATTAAGGTTTCCCAAACCATATTCCCCAATATTGATGTTTTATTATATACCTATATCTGTTAAAATACTTGCTATGTTTTATAGTATTGTTAATATTTACTCTATGTGTAGTTTAAGTAGTTATATGTAGAGTAGTATGGTATAATCTTTCTTTCTTTCTTAGTTTCAAGATGTTATGGTATTATATTTATAGTGATATACAAATGAATAAATAATTTTGTTGGCAAGACTCACAAGTGTGTATATGACTTTCTGTATGGCCTGGAGCCACTTGCGGGCGCCTTCTTCCGTCTCGTCCTGGATGAGGTACTGGTCGTAGTCCACTGTCAGCACCAGAGACCTTGAGTGTCTGGAATGTAGATTATTTTATAATTTGTGAGGATAGAAAACATATTTTGATTGACAGCCTCCGTGGCGCAGTTGGTTAGACGCCGCCTGTGAAACAAGGGCCGCGGGTTCGATCCCCGCACCGAGAGAAATGTTTGTGCGGCCCACAAATATTTCTTTCGGGTCTGGGTGTTTGTGAGACCGAAAAGTCTCTCGTAGTTCCTGATACCCACGACACAAGACTCGATCTTAGTGTGGGGTCAGGACTATGTATGTGACTGTTGGGTGTTATTTAATATATTTAATTAATTTAGTATTGGAATTATATTTATTTTTATATTCTTAAAGAAGAGTGAATTCACTGCAACTTTTTCTTATTGATATAAATGGCGAAACTGGCATGCCATTCGGCTGATGGTAAGCGATACCACCACTCATGCTTGGCATTCCACTGCGCTCGCCATCCTGAGAAATAAGATGTTAGGTCTCAATATTTGCAGTAATTACTCTGGCCACAATTTCCTACTGTGTGGCGGGAGAAATAGATATTGGGCACCCCCAATATCTATTTCTCTATTTACCTACCCAGACGTAGGTAGTAGGTACCACCGTACCTACTACCTACGTCTGGGTAGGTAGTAGGTCTCACATATGAGAGACTTACCAGTCAAATAAGACATTCAAGTATTGAAGGAAAAGTGTAGGTTACCTTCTAGTGTGCATGGGTATACACTGTAGCACTCGCGCGTTCTGCAGCGGTAATACAAGTTCCACGCGCGGCGCCGTCGGGCTGGACGGCGTGCCCAGCTTTATTCCCTTCTGTAATGGAATACCATCTAGTTAATTAATGGTGCATAGCTATATATTATGTCCAAAAAGGTTTGGAATGAATCAAAAAATAAAAAAAAGATTTTGCAAAAAAGAAAACAAAAAAAGTATTTTGAAGCTCGCACCGTACGATCTAACACAATGAATGAATGAATCTATAATGACATCAATTATTTTGATTAGTAAATAATCCTATTTCATACGCAAAAGTTGAATGTATACTTATATTGTGGCTCTGATAAACGATACAAAACAAAATGTTTATTGAAAACTGATAATTTGCTTATTACATCAAAGTATCTCAATCGAGTATAACAACTCAAAATAAATTGTCATTTCATATCTAGCCTTATGTTTTCTGCCTTATTCTGCATTGTGTACCATTGCTGAGCTATAAGCGTACCATGTAAAAACAAACTAATCTTTGCACAAAATATTATAGATCGCTAAATCGTAAAAATCTTCTTCTTCAAAATCAAATTCAACTACGTTATAGAAAGTATAAATGATGTAAAAAATTGTGCTCCTTACCGTCGCGTTATACGTTCTCTGGTCCTTGTAGAAGCTGAGGCTGGTGGTTGTGAGCACCATGTAGCAGTCCGTCCAGTTCTTCTTGCTCTTCTTGCCGCCCTCGAAGAACTTCGTCCGCTTCACTGGACGCTCCATTATCACTGACGCCTGGAAACGTGTTCATGGGTTCTTTACTATCATATTCTTCATATAAAGGATAGCTTATGATATAAATGATATTGTAAAATCGTATTTTAGTTGCCCAGGCATTGTTTATTTAGATTTGGCATTAAGCATTTCCATCTCTGGTGTACCCGAATCGAACTTCTAGATTTTCTGAGTAACAAATCTAAACTATTTCGATAAATTACCATGTAAATTGTAAAATTGAAGGTCTGGCAAAAAATGAACGGTTATGGTATGTGACTATGCCTTCCAAGTTCCAACGCATCTCGTAGATTGTAAAGGCGTTACCAGCTGTTCAAAATAAGTAGGAAAGGGGAAGACTAAAAGCACGGAAGGTGGAAAGACGTATTAGCCCTGCCACAATCTTAATTATGTAAGAGTATAAACTATTTTTCCTTACCTCAGTACCATGCTGGTGCAATAGCAGCCTTGGCGCTGGCACTGGCGACCGCATGCGATGCTTGGGCGCCACCATCGACCTGGACTTCCTGCTGCGAGCATACCCTGGCTCCCGGTCCCGGATCTCGATATCCAGGCTGTCCCCGGATGAGGAAGCCGGGAGCTGAAGGTGATTCGGCCTCCGGACATTTGCGAGGAGTAGGTTCTCCGTAGAGCCTCCTGAGGTGATAGTATTTGTAATTAAATATTAGCGAATATATACAGAATATATACAGCGAATAGTGGAGTTAAAATATATTTCAGTCTTAATGTAACAAAAGTGGTCTCTTTATTTTCCTTACACAGGAATTTCCATTATTGATAAAGGAAGTATCAGGTCATCTGCTTTTAAATAACTGAACAATCATTAGCAGATCGAAAAAAGCCTATAACTACCAACTTCACTGCAAGCTGTGCAAGCTTAAGATAGTAATTGTTTAAACAAAATTCAAAAACAAGGACCCCAAAACACACAATAACGACTTAGGCAGACTATAAAACTGTTTTCTGACTACTATCTTCGCTGTCAGCTAGAGTAGATTTCGTGTAGACCGGAACCTAAACGCATACCATCTGCATTACATTATTTATTTATTAACTTATAAATTCTTTATTGAACACCACATCCAGTAATAAGATAATAAAAAATATGACAACACGTTTAAATAAAGGTGACAATTGGCGGTCTTATCCGCTTAACGCGATTTCTTTCAGACAACCATTAGAGGGTTTAGGTTGAAAAAAAAAGCTACAAAGAATAGGGTGGTCACAAAAAAAGTAAAAAAAAGAAAGAGAATATTAATCATAATTGAAAGTAATATGTACAAAATATGAGGAATTAAAATATACATTTTCATTAAACATATCGTATAAACATATAACATATATCATATAACATAATAAACATATCGTATAATATACTACATAAACTACAATACAATATAAAATACTGATTTAGGGGAACATGAAAGTAATAATAAATTTAAAGTGATAGATAATGTGCTCTAAGGAGCCTTTTGAAGATGGGGAGGGATTTGGCTAATCTAATAGACAATGGCAGTTCATTCCACAAGCGAGCAGAATGGAAGCTAAGGAAAGTACTGCTATGCTCGGGAATTGCTAATACCAAATTCTCTGAGGATCTAAGAGATCTTGCATGTGTGCTGCTAAGGAAAGTAAAACGTTCTTTAAGATAACGGAGAGTAGGGGAATGGAAAAAAATACATTCCCAATAGCAAAATCATAAATACTCTTACCCAATCTCTTATTGATCCTAGGGAACGGTGGACTATCGGAATTGGCCTTGCTGAAGCTCCTGTCGATGTCAGCCTGGCTCCGCTCTGATGTGGGACTCCAGTTGTTGAGCCTCTCGTACTGCCGCAGGGAGCTCTTCATCGAACCGCCCTCCGGAATGTGCTCCTGGAAATTAATCATCATCAGTATCAGCAAGGTTAGTATGGCTGTCCACTGCTGGATTTGGATCTCCTTTATAAATAATAACATTCAACAATAGCTTATTCCCACATTAAGATTAAAGTGTTGTATTGTGAATATCAGAACAAGAAAAGTTTTAGGTCTGAGAAATACCCAAACCCGAAACAAATATTTGTGGGGTGAGAGGTGTGGTGACTTCTCATTTCACAGCTGGCCAACCCCGCCATGAAGGTTGTGCAAATCAGCAATTGCTCATTATCATCATCATCATCATTATTATGATAGCCTCCATTAAACACTAATAAATGTTTGTGAGGTCCACAGGTATTTGTGTCGAGTCTAGGAGTTTGTGAGACCGAAAAGTCTGTCATTAATGATACCCACAACACAAGACTCGATCTTAGTTTGAGGTCAGGACTATGTATGTATGTGCCTGTCGGGTGTAAGTATTTATTTATTTATTTTATCATCATTAACTTATAGCTGTTCCATATATGTACACAGGCCTCCTCCTGCCATTAGTTTGTCGCATCCAGCTTTTGATTGCTCATCATAAGGAAAACGCTTGTCGTTTGCGGTTTCCGAATGAGTGTCTATAGTAATAATTACTGCCTTATTGAGAATTAGTTTTGTATTGTAAGGATTTATTAAATAATTGAGACGTAGGGCAGCCTTGGATCAGTGGAAGAGGGAACATGAATCGTTTTGCCAAGACAAATACTTCACTACATAGTATAAAACAAAGTCGCTTTCTCTGTCCCTATGTCCCTTTGTATGCTTAAATCTTTAAAACTACGCAACGGATTTTGATGCGGTTTTTTTAATAGATTCAAGAGGAAGGTTTATATGTATAATACGTACATATTATTGTACAGAAATCTATTTGTACCCGGGCGAAGCTGGGGCGGCTCGCTAGTCACTACATAGTATAAAATACATGATAAACAGTTATATGTTTCGGATCTTGGTACTGTGTGATTAAATGGTTTATCTTAGTTTTTGATGCTCATGAGATCAGGTTTGTTAGTAAATGTTGGGTCAGGATTATGTGTGAGGCTATTAAGTATATTTAAAATTGTTTTTTTATAAGTATCACTCTGAATTTCAAGGCAAACAGATAAACATTTCAGGAACGAGAAGCATGTTTTTTTTTTGTTTACCAATTAATATACTACAAATATATAGTGTATTACTAGTTCAGTTTTGTTTTTAACCTCACAACACTTTATTTCTAGGTTAAATCCCAATACAATAGTATCGATAATCTTATAACTATATTAAAATCTTAGAACTATGTCAAAAACATGTTTATATAGATACAGTATCAACTTGAGGTTTTACTACTGGTGTACTGCAATAGTAACTATGTCAGCACATAACAATATTCTATAGTCAAAAAGTTACAAGACAATGATTGAGGAACAAATATTTATTCCTAAAACTACAATGATTTGAACCCGCAACAATGTGTCAGAAACGTAACACGTGTTACTTGTAATGTCATAGTTTTTCAGTAGAAATCTGTGGCTGCGAGAACACGGAAAATTCATCCAACTTTCATACATTTAATTGACATGTCAATGACCATATTAGTTACATGTGAAAAAGTTATACAATGTATAAATATTAAATAATTATGATTAAATAATTAATATAAAACAAAATAGATGTGTAGGTCCTTGGAGGCCTATTTACAGCAGTGGACTTTCTGTGGCTAAAGACAGAGAGAGAAAAAGATTCGTTTTGGTTTTAGTGAGAAAAAGGTATATAATATTATTCCCAAGTTATGTTAAACTTGGAAATAATATTAAATACCTAACTACTTTGTCGGGTTTTACAGCTTTATTGTTAAGTCTTGATCTATATTACAAAATATAAATAGAATACAGTCTTTACTAGTGTTATAAAAGTGGAAAGATTTGAATATTTGTATGCATAGAATAGACACTGAAACTTCTAGACCAAGTTGGATAATTATTTTAAATATATTTAGTAATTAATTATTTGGTGTGTGTTCAAGTGCGTGGTGGCCTGTTGGTAAACGGACAAGACGCGGTTGCCAAAATGTTCACGGTGGTCGCGGGTTCAAATCCCAGGGCAAACCTCTGACTTATTGGAGTCATGTGTGTATTGATAACAGTCAATCACCAGGCACTTAAACGGTGAAGGAAAACATCGTGAGGAAACCTGCATACCATAGCGATTTATAAGAATTTCTATGGTATGTAAGTCCGCCAACCCGCACTAGGCCAGCGTGGTGGACTATATGGCCTAACTACTCTCAATCGTACCTACTTTCGATTGTAGAGTAGGCCCGTGCCCTGCAGTGGGACGTATATGGGCTGATACGATACGATACGAATTAATTATTTACCTAAATAATATACTATGTGACCCATTCACCTATTTACAAAAATATCTTCAGTTTTGCTTTAGCCTATATAGATAATGCACTGTATCCGAAATGCAAAGGAAATCAACATATGCACATCCCACGCTTGCTAAACGAACCAAGTTATTATTAAGTGTGGATTTTAAATATATGGTTAAATACTTTATCATCAGTTTTACAGCCTGCGTGACGCGCTTGGTTTAACGCCGGCTGTAAAGCAAGAGGCCGCGGGTTCGATCCCGTACCGAGACAAACATTTGTGTGATCCACAGATATTTTTTTCGGGTCGGGGTGTTTGTGAGGCTAGAAAGTTTCTCGTAGCTTCTGACACTCACGACATAAGAGTTGGTCTAAGACTATGTAACTGTTAGGTGTTTTCAATCGACGTTTGCTTTTTAAACGGGTTTTCTCTGCTGAGCATAGGCATGGGTCAAAGATTAACACTATCATAGGACCCAATGGTTTTCGAGTTGAGGCTAGGGGCCCTACTATATTCATCGAACGAACGAACGAACGAACGAAGGACCCTACTATATTCAACGAAACGAAGTTCGAAACTTCGGACAAACGAAGTTTTTTATACGATACGAATGTATATATATAACGTACACCGTAACTATAAGTCTATGGTTACGACCATAAATCAATAACGACCATAAGTTTTATGTAGGTACATTCGTATCGTATATAAACTTTGATCATCCGAACTTTCGAACTTCGTTTCGTTGAATGTAGTAGGGTCCTTCGTTCGTTCGTTCGTTCGTTCGATGAATATAGTAGGGCCCCTGGTGTAGTGTCGGACGTCAAACCCACAAGGTGAACACAGAACCTAATAGCAGGTTGCCTAATTTCAGCCAGCCACTGGATGCAAGCCGCTTCCTATAAATCTCTGTGACAATTCTCGGGAGAAGCCAATTCTGTATGTCACAGATTTATTTGTTTCTATTCTAGGAAATCGAATTTTATGAATAAGAATTTAGGGCAATAATGCATTTTAAACTACGGCATAATTTCTTTAAGTTAATTAGATTTAACATGGTGTCATTTTCCAGTATAAAACAAACTAACACAAGTATCATCAAGTCTTCATTGTTTCAAAAGATTAAACAGTAACTTCAGTGTAAGAAAGAAAGTCTTTTGAAACAAAGAAAAGTAAGCATACGCATCTAATTGTTTTTTACGCTAATGAGTACAAAGGGCTCTTTCTATGTTCATCTTTGTAAAGGGCAAACATGTTTGCCTAACACCTTAGCATTAATTATGTGCAAGAGATTCCGTTATGTCTAAGATTAACTGTTATCAACGGTATGTGAAAAGGGAACAGCACAGCACAGCAACAGTAATGGATTAAGGTTCAATTTCTTACAATCGTAAAAAAGTACGTAGTTATGGGAGGTGTTTTCTGTTTTAAATTATTTGACGTAATTGGTTAGGCAAAGGTTGTGAAACCTGAGGTCTGTGGGTTCGATTCCCACACCGAGACAATTGTTTGTGTTGCGGTAGGTCTCTCATATGTGAGAGGTCGCCAGGGTAGATACCATCGCAATGTCTATTTCTCCCGCCAAACAGCATTTGCATTATTTTTTTATTATAGCGTTTAGTAGCGAGACGAGCATGCCGTTAGCCTGATGGTAAGCGATACGACCGCTCTCGAACAGTAGTCAAACAAAACCTTGAATTACAAAGCAATGCGTGGCATTCCACGGCGCTCGCCATCCTGAGACATAAGATGTTAAGTCTCAATATTTCCAGTAGTTAATGTGGCTACAATGTCCTTCAACCCGAAACACAACAGTGGAGTTAAACTGCTGTTTGGCGGGAGAAATATACATTGCTGTGGTACCCACCCAGATGGACCAGTCGAATGAATGAAATGATTTTTCTCAATATTGTCCTAGATATTAAACTAATAGCATTAAATATATTAATGTACCAAGGGTATCATATTATCGGAATAAAAAACTGTGTGCGGTGGGCGTTTTACCACAAAGACGTGTGGTGGTTATGTGACGGCAATAAATAAAGGCACATTCATGCGTGTTTTGTACTAGGCTATATTCTATAATCTGTTGAATTAATTCAGAATATAATTGTGATAATTGCTCGCATAAAACATACACAAAAAAACGTTTTTTGTAGTTGACCTTGTTAATACATGAAGACTCTTAAGTGGCAATTAGTTAGCAACAACGAAATTATTTTTTCTCAATTTTAGGCTACGGAATCATTGGATCCTTCGTAAATGTCGGATATTTACATATAGGGACGATTTTAAGATGTCACCAAGATTTTTTTGTATTCTCTGATACGCATAGGAAACATCACGTGCACTCCCAAATAAAATTCGAAAACTAATTTTAAGAAAAAACTTTAAGAAAATTTCATCCGTATTTCTCTTAGTTATAATTGAACGTTCTAAGTTATATCATTTTACACGAATGTTTCCTACAAAAAAGATATATAAAATGAATCAAAGAAGTTTTTAACCAAGAACACTTTGTTAAACGCTTTAACAGCGTATACAAAACACATACTTTTTGTATTACATAGTTCTTACAGCTTATGCCATTCACAAACACATAACTCCTACTACACTATTACAACTCCAATTAGCATAAGAATCACTAGTTTCGTACAATCAGCTGTGCGGGTCGACGACCTCACAGCTGTCTGTATCTCCACAGGAAAGAACTGCGATACTAGTCGTAGTCCTAACCTACGTCATGCCGGCTTGTTGGATATTTGCGAATTGTTATTCTGTGGGAGGGATAAAAACCTTTTTGTATTGATTTGGCAAACTAAACGTAAATAACACCCAACAGTCACATACATAGTCCTGACCCCACACTAAGATCGAGTCTTGTGACGTAGGTATCAGGAACTAGGAGATAATTTTCGGTCTCGCAAACAACCAGACCTGAAAGAAATATTTGTGGGCCCCACAAACATTTCTCTCTGTGTGGGGATCAAACCCGCGGTCTCTCGTCTCACAGGCGGCGTCTAACCGCCTGCGCTACGGAGGCTGTCGAACTATGCAGACTTTCTTTAACTATGAAGGTCTTCTTTGACTATAAAAAAACGTAAACATGTTCATGAGTGGAGACCGCGTCTTGGCAAGCATAGTGTAGGGCGCCCTCCAGCTAGGTGGAGTGACGTTTTGTGAAAGGTCGCCGTACCTACATGTTGAAATGAAGCAATTAGGAGGAGAGCTATGTCCAGCAGTGACTAACAATACAGGCTGATGATGATGATTGGCAAACTAAAATTCTGGCGGTGTAATATTTTGTGGAGCGATGAGAGCAGAGAGGCATATTTTGAATTGATAACTTCTTATGGGAGAGTAAACCGCTTTGTAACGTAACGCTTTACAGTTAAAGATAAGAATTTCAAAACCGTGAATATATGTAAATAAAATTCCTAAATCCAAAGACATACAAAGTCGATCCATAACTGGAAATGAAACCTGTTTACATGCAACTCAAAAAGCTAATTATATTAAAACAATCTTAACCTTCTGTCATGAAATACCGGTTTAAAATAATCTTTGCCCCGGAACTGAACCTTAGACCCGCCATTTACACGAACCCAATAATAAATACCAGCGGAATATATTTTAATGTGTGTCAGTTTACGCGCCATTTTCCTCGCAATATTTTCCTTCATCGGACCATGTTTATGTATTTTATATTAAAACATATTGGGTTTAACCAATATTTAATTATGTCAATTTATTATAGAGGTTTTTTGGTATAGCTGTATTAATGTGCTCGATTTGTTTATGTTAAAATGTAAGAGAGAATATCGCCATAATCCGTAGCATTATTTTGATGGTCTTAATCATAGACAATTATAAACCTATTTAGCTATGGAATTTTTTGTCTTCTTCGCTCATACTGAACTTACAAGTCGTTTGAAAAGGACAAAATATTCGATAACTAAAATAAGTTTTAAACTGTTTTTGAATAAGGCTGTGTATTAAGGCTTCAAACAGTCAATTAAACTGTGGTTTATGATTTTTGTTATGTAATGTTGTTGGCAGCATTATCATGCAAATTCGCGTAGCCACCGCCTTACTTATTGATGGTGTACCATCAAGAATACGAATTGGTTACAATACCAGTCTCATTCGTACTCTTGATTTTAGACGAGGCCCGTGCCCTGACTTGGGACGTATACGGGCTGATACGGATATATTTTGATGGTAAGCCCGTCAAATTGACCCATGGAAGTGTGTCAGATCTATGTAAATGTATTATGAATTTTAAGCAGGCATTTTTTGTAGTTATACATACTTTATTATCATCAACTAAGCAAATGTCCTGAACATAGGCCTCCTCCAAGGGTCTCCAAATCAACCTGTTGGAAGCGGCCTGCATCCAGCAACTTCCTATAACCTTCATTGATCTATTCACCCACTATTCTATACTGATCCAGTGTGGTGGACTTAACTAAGCCATCACACAATCATAGATGCTATTTATTCATGTGTATCAAGGTTTAGAATAAATAGCAATAGCTTTCACAAATAACAAGTAAAGTAAAGTAACGATAATAACATTTCACAAGTTAAATAAATAAGCTTTTTGCGATTTGCGATTGTGATTCTCAAAGCCGATCGACTAATATTTTTATATGATCTCATACATACATACATAAACTCACGACTATATCCCAGAAGGGGTAGGCAGAGGTGCCAGGACACCCACATTTCGCCTTGTATGTTCCATCCCACAATGTGATAGGTGGCGAACCTATCGCCATATCGGGCACAAATTCCTGACTCTGGGCTGATAATGAATAGAAAAGTCCAATATCACTTTGCCCAACCCGGGATTCGAACCCGAGACCTCAGCTTTGTAACCGTACCTTAGTACAACTACGCCACCGAGGCAGCCGTATGATCTCGTGTTATCTTAAAGCTGTGTTTTCTACGAACCCATTTAAGAAGAAACTTAAGAGTCAATTTTGTGCGTGTAACTTTAGATGTGAATTCTGTGGCTCTCAATTAGCAATAACAGAAATATAGAGCATGCTAAGGCTTCAAGAATGAAATAGTGGTGAATATTAATTTGAAATAGTAATAGTTCCCATTAATATTCAGGACTAACATGGTAAAGAAGGTGAAGGTTGCAGGAAGTCCATGCAAGCCGCTTCCAACAGGTCTGTATGGAAATCTAGAAGACCTACATTCAGCATTGGACTTCATATGGATAATATAAGTATTCTAAATGAATGTAATAAAGTCGACCACGTTTTATCACTGAGAAGCGAGGACTATAGTTGTTATGTACTTATATAGGCATTTGTTGATACATAATTCATATTACTCATTTATTTTTAAAGTATTATTACTGGCGGAATTTATTAGTTATGTTACTTTTCCTTGTAAATACACAAGTAATATAGTAAATTAATCTTTACAGAACAGGTACAGTCAATTTTTTTTTTATTGCTATTAATGACGAGACGAGCATGCCGTTCGCCTGATGGTAAGCGATACGACTGCTCATAAACAGTAGCAACATTCCACTGCGCTCGCCATCCTGAGACATAAGATGTTAAGTCTCAATATGTCCAGTAGTTACTCTGGCTACAATGTCCTTCAATCCGAAACACAACAGTGCATTTACGCAGTGTTGTTTCACGGGAGAAATAGACATTAATCAAATACTAAAATACGTACACTGTGTATTACAAACTGTAAGTATTTTTTGTCTCATATCACTCAGACCCAAAATAAATACAGTTCACATATTTATCATGATACGGCATCGAACCTACTGCCATTTACTAGTTAACACAGCGCCATATTCATAATAAATAACTTCAATTCAAAAACACCAATAACTCGCTCTAATGCCACTCGCTGGCAAACTCAATCACAAACACCGGATACCGAATGACGTCACTAAAAAAACGTACCGTACGAAACCATGTCTTCTCCCGCCTCAGCTTAAAAATATTCATAACTCCAAATTAATTGTCACTTATATCACATATTCACTGCACTTAAATAATTATTTGTAAGGAAAATGGCGCGAGCGTTCATAGCGCGGCGCACACTGGCTCGCCGGACAACAAAACTATATTGCACTAGTGATGTGACACGTGCCTGTGTCGATGTTTTGCAACGTTGCGTCATCGATACATTTCGAAATTGTTTTTCCTTCTGTTGTATGTTTAAATAACTTAATATGGAAATTGAATTTAATTACTAAATTGGTTCGAAAAGTTATTGTGTTCTGGCATTTATGAAGTAAATGGGACTAATTCCTATTATTATGTCATAACTATGGAAACGAAGTCATCAAAAATAAGGAATTTGTTTAATTCGAGGCTAGTACGGATACATGCAAATTCTGAAATGATAATATGAGTATTTTTTCAATAAGATTTTTACTATAATCAATAAAATATTGTGACATATTGTAATGCGTTACGGTGAACACGGTACGTGCGTGAAGAAATGCAGTAAGGAATAAAATGTTACAAAGCTATTATAATAATCGAGTAAAACTGTTATTACGTCGTGTAATAATTGTAAATGCTCGGTATTGCGAGTATTTCACACACATCCGTTAAAGCAAATATGTTGCTAGTTATTTTTTTAGGGAAACAGAAACAAGGTCGGCAATAAATTCTAAAAAACTAATAAATATAAATACTATTTATTTAAATATTATAAATTTAAATTCGCATAATAAAAATAAAGTAAATTGAAAAGACGAGAAATAATGTTGAAAAAATATAAATGTGAAAAAAAAAACAAATATAAGTCGATGATAGTTCACAAAGCGTAACATCAGATAAATGAAAATAAAATACGTACATTGGCGAATATATAAAACATCACTAAGTGCCAATAAGCGCACCTATACGACCACCCATCGGCCCGTGAGTTATTGAAACACAATGGGACCGATTGTCCTGCTCTATTACATTATACTTACACGCGGCTTTTCATGATTTAAAATAACTTTTATTTACTACATATACGCTACAAATAATTTGGGTAACTACTTTTATATGGCAGGTTATTTTAACTAAATGGCAATAGCGAAATGAAAAATTAAAGAGAATAATGAAAAAAACATTTGCCGAGAAAATATGTAGCGATTTGTAATATTCCTTTTATAAGATGTACCATAGACCCTTATAAAAACAGTACATACAAAATCTACGAACTTTTTATTAGGCAGATAAGTGTTTTATAACACTTTGGTATCACCTAAATAATAATTTTATTATTAGCCCTTCACAGACAGAGTTAAGCTGAATAACAGGTTAAAAAGTTTTTAATTTACAATTATCTTAAATGTATCAATCTTTCCTTAAGATAATCTGGTATTCATAACTTTAGTGTTATTGTAATCAAATTTGATTATATAAAAAACGCGAAAACTAAAGTAAATTGAAATTCAAACATTGAACAGGAAAAGATGTTGAAAATTGTGGTCTAATTACGGACACAATACGTTCCACTAAACATCACGCGTATTGTAACCCATTTTTCCTATTATTTGAAACCATAAAACTGAGTTTTAAAATAATATTTGTGTTTAAATAAATGTATATTTTATATGAAGGAATATGCGATAAGCTTTTTTAAAGTCCAATACAGTATTGATTATATAAATACAACCAAAATTTCATAGGAAATGTATTTGCTTTATCTAAACTGGATATAAAAAACGAATAACCGTTTTTCCGCTACTCAGGAATACTGCAAAAATAGAGAGGATATTTAATCAATAAATATTTTAACATTTGTGAAATCAGTGGATTGATAGCTATGGCCTGTCAACGAAAAGTACGTGAATTATGAAGTAGGCATGATTTTTACGATATTTGATATTTAAAAGTTACAGATACTTGGGGTATATATGTTGACTCTGTTTTAGTGACGAGATTCGTCTAAAACCAGTCAATAATCAATCTCTACAATTTCTATCGATACTTACATCGATAACTCGATAGCACACTGATAGCGGCGTCGGAAGGGCATCACTAGCGGGCCCTTATCGCGTGGTGGTTTCGTTAGGAAGTGTCCCTTATCACTACGCTTTATTGTCCGACACAGTGATTATTGGCATTGCGTGTACATTGATTGCGATGACGCGTGATGAATGACAAAAATTATCGAAAATAGATCGAATGTTTCCCATTCATGAATTTTTACGATGTAACAAAGAGTTAGATATGGATTTGATAGGGTCCAATTCTAATCATTAAGTTAAGAATTAATGTTATATATTCTTATTCAGACATAGTGGTATTATATCATCATACTGGTGGTAGGGCTCTCATATGTGAGAGGCCTGGGTAGGTACCACTGCAAAATCTATTTTTCCCGTTAAATAACAGTCTAAATGCACTGTTGTGTTAGAGTAACTACTAGATATATTGAGACTTAACATCAAATGTCTCAGGATGGCGAGCGCAGTGTAATACCAAACATTGCTTTGTAATTCAAGTTGTTGTTTGGTTTTCATACTGTCCATGAGCTGACATATCGCTTACCGTCAGGAGAAGGGCATGCTCGTCTTGCCATTCATTGAAAATGATAAAATAAATGAAATCTACTGCTGATAAAAATAGGCCTGCCCTAAAGATTAGCACAGCCACCTGTTGGAAGCGGCCTGCATCAAACGACTTCCTACAACGTTAATGGGTCGTGTGTGTCTTGACTCTAGATTCTAGAGGGCGGACATCCGATGCTGCCCTTGAACCTTCGCTTCAAACTGTGCCTTGTATTTCCTATATTATGTATGTTTATAATTCCGAGATGATCGGATAGATGTGGCGGGATGTACCTACATATTTAGTTATTTTCTAGTTCCCAATATTTTATAATTGGTGGACATAAAATATTTCCCCGCTGAATATTATTTTTTTACATTACATCCTTTTATTTATATTAGCGGAATTCACGTTTTTATTTTAACAAATTTTAATCAAAATATCTTTTTTTTTTTTTTTTTATTGCAGTGAATGGCGAGACGAGCATGCCGTTCGCCTAATGGTAAGCGTTGCGACCGCTCATGAACAGAAGCAAAACCAAACAACACCTTGATTTACAAAGCAATGCTTGGCATTCCACTGCGCTCGCCATCCTGAGACATAAGATGTTAAGTCTCAATATGTCCAGTAGTTACTCTGGCTACAATGTCCTTCAATCCGAAACACAACAGTGCATTTAAACTACTGTTTGACGGGAGAAATAGGCATTGCGGTGGTACCCACCCAAGCAGCCTCTCACATATGAGATACCTACCACCAGTAATATCTATCTAAAGTGAAATGAACTACGTACATTATTTCTATTCAGTCACTTTTTTATACTACCACCCGGTTTCCAAGGCTGTTTTCACCAGAGAAGAACAGGCAAGAAACTCTAGTGTTGCTCTTTTCAAAATAAGTATACAATACATTGATCATACAAGAGTTGTTATTTGAAAAATTAAAAGCTCATCAAAAGTAAATAATTTTATTTATACAATGTTTACACCCGCACTAGGCCAGTTTATATGGCCTAATCACTCAATCGTGCGTTTGATTGCAGAGGAGGCTCGTGCCCTGCAGTGGGACGTATATGGGCTGACACAGTATATTTCAACATAAATATTTTTTATACTAAAATCAATTGACACTATTAGTTTATCTGTATTACGAAACACGTCACTGTCTGTTGCATGCCCGAATTATTTAACCTTTCACAATCGAGGTTGAATGGTAATTTATACTTTTATTTTTCAATCGACACGTGTTGGATATTTTTATCAATCAATATTGTTCGTTTTATAGCAACTGTGCATTTGGTTTCGATTGGCTTATTGTTATGTTGTATTTATTCAATAAACATAATTATGTTTATCATTAAATTCTATTCTGCCCTTTCTTCTTATCCTTTTCTTATATCCATCCAAAGGTTGTCTGTAAGAAATCGCCTAGGGCGATAAGACCGACAACTGTACTCTTTAATTCTATTTGTAGAATATTGTATGCTTTTTGTTCTTTTGTGTGCAGTAAAGAATAAATAAATATATAATATATGCGACATAAATGTACCCAATAGACATATACTTATAGCACCATAAGATTTCAAGCCTTGTTTCGTAGCCCGTTGGTCTCAGAAACTTCCTAAGAATTTTCAATCTGACATAATTCCCGTCCGATATAAATATTCGTGGGTCGTTCAAATATTGGTCTCGGTATGGGCATCGAACCCGCGATGTCTCGTTTCCCAGTACTCTTTTTAAGCAAGTGCCAAAGTATGCACTGCAACTTAATACAAGTGTTTTACTATGAGGTTAGAAGTAATATAATAAAATAAATGACTTTGAGGCCTTTTAACCCAAGCAGTATTTTATACATAGCCAATTTAATGTATTATCATATAAATGATTTAATTGTCCACGAACACAGCCTGCTATTGATCCACATTTTATTTATAATTTTCCTGAAAATATGAGTACTGCGTCACAAATATAGTAAACTTTAATACAACTAGTGCCATCTAGCGTCGAATACGTGAAACATTAGAACTTCTTTCTGCATCGTATTCGCAATATATTATTTTATAGTCTCCTAGATGTAGTTTTAACTGAAGTAAAATAAAGTAATAAAAGAAAGTATCTCATCATTGTCATTAGCCTCTTATTGTTCACTGCTGAACATAGGCGTACTCCAAATTGCGCCATTTCACCCTGTCTTCAGTTTGTGTGGCCACCGACTTATCGCATATCATCACTCCACTTGACTAAGGGGATACGTAGAATTTAATAGGTATTTGAAAGTTATTTCCGTGCACTAGGACAGCTTGGTGGATCAAAATCTAACTGAAGACTTGCGGATTCTCATGCTTAGTTGTTGTAACTTATATAGACTGATATTATTATAAAAGAGATTATTATATAGCTATAATACTTTTATAAGCAACTAAAACATAAATATTCGAGGAGTTTTCCATTATTTAAACTTCGATTGTGCGGTATTGTAAATATACGAAGGGCCATCTGCGCCGCACAGATCCACAGAAGTATCAATGAAACTATATCCACAGTATTATTTGTAAGGGTACTTGATACGATTGACAACACTTACGACGACACAGAAAGGGTTTAATAAAAAAAATCTGTACAAATACTATAAATTAATAGATATTTCATCTTTAATTATGTCACATTTTCTACGTATTATTTTTATTTATATTTCATAAGCTCATCTTAATTTGGAATGCTCTATCCGACCATAGTTTTCCAATGCTGAAGACAGGATTATTTTCTAATTGACAGTTCTTTTGAAGTGGTTTAGAATATTTCCCCTCTATTGTTATATCCCATCCTTCCTATAATCCTAGGTCTTTTATACAGACCGCGATAATGCAATTTCACGGGCCGGCAAAATTGTGTCGAATGTTTAAAATTACCATTAGGTCTAATGCAGTATAAAGCCAGATAAATAAAATTGCCTATAATGTCTCCAATTATTATGGTTATAAGAATTACCAACACTTGCGAACAAACCAACACTAGAAGTTCATTAACATCAACTCACTGTGTTTATTTACATACTATGCACGCATGTGTTAACCTCTTATGATAACCGAGATAAGTAAACAGAGAAGGACAGATGTATAGTTGCAGTAAGGAGTGAAGAGTTCGGAAGATGTTAAAATCTTTGTATTGAAGATTCAAAGGCATGAATTAGACCCGGAAGTTTTGTGTCATAGTAGAGACGCGAGGAGGGTTAGGCGAAGGTCAGGCGAAAAGGTGAGGAAATTGAAATTGAGAGAGTATAATATAAGCATTGATATAAAAAACTTTTTTTTGTATATCAATGAATATAAGGAATGATGTCATTTACCATTTGATTCTACCTAAAATTAGTAAATTAGAACTCGCTTTATGCTCATTTGGTGATGACTGATCCCATTGCAAGGCAATTGTGGAGCCCATTTGTTTTTTATTTGAATGTCTGTGTTCTAAACAGATCTTCATCTGTATAGTAGTAGAGCTTTCTCTATTTACTGAGTTTAGATACAGTAAGCCTCTTTAACCGTATAAATACAAAACTGATGTATCGGGTTCGAATCCCGGGTCGGAGGAACTCTACCAGCAACTCCGCCTACCAATTCTGTGAAAAAGGCGTTAATTTATGTTTGTATATCATTGATATACAAAAAAAACCTTGTATATGTATGATGTCATATACTTAGTCCATAACTCCCTATAAAACATTACAAGAAGTGTATTCCTATTTCGATCTGAGCGACAATCCCGTCACAATTGTAATAATTATAATTACTAGGCCAAAAATAATTGCATAACCATTTGTGAACTTAATCGATGTGACAGCAAGACTATAAGGATATCTGTTTGGTGCTGTCACTTTTCACTATATGAATCCAGCAACTCCTGGGTCTAGACTAGTCTAGACTTATAAAATAGATCCGACGATTAAACCAAAGTACGTTCAAGATTAGTGACTATGGCCCAAAACTTTTGTGGGACGTATCTACAACACTAGACGACTTGACAATACATCTCTTATATACTAAAATATTAAATTACCCAACAAAATAACTCATCAAAGCACAAGCAACAAGATCCATTCAACCGTCTTAATTTTCGCCAATGGATTCATTCAGACAACGAACATTGAGCCTCGACCGGACGCGAGCGCCGCCATATTGGACCGCATAATTAATCGAACCAGTGTAATGGACGGCATTTGCATAAAAATATGGTGCGTCCGGGCCTTGAGTCATCAGATTTCGACTTGCAAATTGTACC
This sequence comes from Hyles euphorbiae, assembly GCA_023078785.2. Classification (NCBI taxonomy): domain Eukaryota; kingdom Metazoa; phylum Arthropoda; class Insecta; order Lepidoptera; family Sphingidae; genus Hyles; species Hyles euphorbiae. The sequence goes on along the minus strand of CM041044.1, from coordinate 13,088,436 downwards.
TTTCTCATTGGATTGTTTTTGGGAAAGCCCGTGCATTGTTTGAATGCGATTGTACCGTTTCCTAGACGTAGCGATCTTCGGGGTAATTGCGCTGTCGTTTATACAATTTGTGTAACAATGTCTACTTTTTATTTAGCTACTAGGTACTGTTATGTACTGTCGAGTGTGAAGCCATAAGCAAAACAGATGGCCTAATAACAATTCCAGGAAATCATCACTTTTAACAGGTCGTTATGTTCCTTGTGGCATTTGTTCAAGTCTGTCCCCAAAACATTTTGATTATCATTATAACTTTATCAGAACGAGGAACCGAAGTCTCTATTGACAATACAAGACGAATATTAATTTAGTTTACTACACGTTTATTACTGCATTGAACTGTGCATTTGTTTAAATACTACGTATGTGAACATTCTTAATAAAAGTTATTATTTTTTATAGCTATGAATAGTGAGATCAGCATGTCATTTGCCTGATGGTAAGCGATACGACTGCTCATGGACAGTAGCAATGGTATTCCACTGCGCTCGTCATAAGATGTTAAGTATCAATATATCCAGTAACTACTCTGGCTACAATGTTCTTTAAACCAGAACATCACAGTACGTTTACACTGCTCTTTATCGGGAGATATAGACATTGCGTCGATCTATCCAGGCTTCACAGATATGACAGACCACCTTGAAATTCTGTGTTAATCCTCCTTTATTTTGGGTTAACCCTGGTTGCTCAGCTACGACAGTTACAACAGTTTCCATATGAAATGAAAATATTTATTTAGTCTCTATTTTTCCACTACCACCCGGTTCATAAGGCTGTTTTAACCAGAAAAGAACGGGCAAGAAACTCTAGCGTTGCTCTTTTCCAAACGAGTTTAAAAACCTCTATCACCCATACCACCTATCTCCAACATCTTACCTCTGGATAAGACTGCGCGATCTGCAGCCTCGGCTCCCGTCGCGGCGCCCGGTACTGCGTGATCCGGGGTATCACCAACGGAGGCCTCTGTTCCCGGGTATACACCGCGCATTCTTCTGGAGTTATCCACTGTGAACAAACAATAAACATTATTAATTAACATCATAATCAGAAGCTTTGAAAACATATCTAATAACATCATAATATCTTAATCAGAAGGTTTGCATACATGCCTAAACACACGCCTTTTTTCCAGGTGCTACTAAAATACCCATTTTAATCAGAAGTTTAAAGAACCTCCTCCTTTTTTTGAAGTCGGTTAAAAAGAAGAAGAGCCTAGTTTCAAAAAACGGGTGTGTGTGGAAATCTTAGCAGGAGGCCTATGTTCAGTATTGGTCTTCTTAGGGATGGACTTTAGTTTATCTGGCCAAGATATCAGGGTTGGGAGGGAGTGGGGGGGAGGGGGAAGGTGTCCCATGTCCCCTGGTACCACTCCCATGAAAAGGTGACGCACCATTCCCGAGAAAAACCAATTAATGTAACCTAACTTTAGTTTAGACTTTAGTTTATTTGGCCACGAAGAGAGCGGCGAAAGTGATCACAGGTGGTAGGGATTGAGTCCCTGATTAAAACAATACCACTCTTATTAAAAGGTGGTGTATAATTTTCGAGAAATTATGTGATAAATTTTAGTTTCAATAAATGAACTTTATATCATGTTTGTTGTTTTATTTGTTTTCTAAACAACTTGGAAATCATGTTCCGATGGTAGTTAGTGTACCCACTTTGTGGGAAAAATAGGTCGACTATGTCTCAAAACCGACTTAGGGCACCCCGACTTCACGTAGACTTTTGGTTACCACCCCTAGAGTGTATATAAAAGCCGGAGGCGCAGAGGGAGAGCAGCCCCCGCCCGCTGTAACGAAGGATAGGCAACCGTGCGAGCCGTAGCGGCTGAAGCTGGCCGCCGGAGGACCAGCAAGCCGAAGCTGCGAAGGTGAGCATGGGTGCCTATCCTTTGTTACGCAAGGGCGAAGGGGCTGCACTTCCCGCAGCGCCGGAGACGTTGCAGAAGTAAATTTGTTCTGACAACAAGTGTTTTGAGGTTAGGTTACATTAATTGGTTTTTCTCGGGAATGGTGCGTCACCTTTTCATGGGAGTGGTACCAGGGGACATGGGACACCTTCCCCCTCCCCCCCCCCACTCCCTCCCAACCCTGATATCTTGGCCAGATAAACTAAAGTTTTACCCTTCTTAGTTCTTAGAGCTGAAGAAAGAGTGGTAGGAAGACAGGGAGAGAGCTTTGCTAGTACCTGTAGGTAATTAAAACTATAGTACCAGCGCGTAACTTTGACCAATATGGGCACAAGAAACTTGGTAGTGCTGACTTCGAAGCACAATTTTATTTTCTAATGAGACTCACAGCTTCCGAAGTTTCTATTCTTATCTTATTATCATAGAAATGCGAATTATGCACTATTATCACTTCTGTAATTATTTTTTAAGTTATAGATATCACATAACATGACATATTTATAAAAAACCGCGTATCATTTATTTATTTATTTATTTACACTTTATTGCATAAAAAGACAACAAATACAGAGAGAAATTACATATATAAAAAGTAAAATTGGCAGTCTTATCGCCGATAAGACCGTATCATAAAACATTCTTATACAATTCCGTTATTTCCACTTCCTAAACATAGATGGCGCTGTGCGTAACAATCCTTTGTAATATATAAATGACGAAATAGAATTAGAATGTTATAATGAACAATCAACAAACATGACAAAAGGTCGCGCACTTTATTCCCAACGCGGTGAAATTTAACAACAGGTATTACATAACAGCTTTAACTATAATTTGATTCCATGATACGTGAAAAGAAACGTTTGACATTCAAAGAATCTCGTTTTGAGTTCGTAAATGATTACCGATTGCGCAATACGGGAAATGAACTTATAACCTGTACGTGACTAAGTAAGAATACGCATTACTCGAACAATATTTTAAATAATCGAAAAAATGAAGTGTCGAGATTTATTATGTTAACAGCCGGAAACCGGATGGATCCAGGTAGATCTCGGAATCTCGGAACACGGCATATTTGTGTGGGTCACTGATAGATTTGACCCCTTTGTGTATTGTGGTTTTTAGAATATTAATGGGTAATCCCCAGCCCAGTTTTTTTTTTGCCAAATATTTCGGTCTTCCAGCTGACGAAAAAATGTTATGAGTCTTGACGTAGGTACTCATGTTTTGGCACAGGAATACTGTATGCTACTATAAACTATAAAAGCAAAACAAGATTGTATCGATTTTTGGAAACAACACAAAAAAAAGTTTTGCTAATTGAATATTGTAAATGACATCACATAATTAAGTTATCTAATTAATATAAACACCAAAACACAAATACAGCAATATCTAGTCTCTAACACGTTGACCAGTTCACCTTGGTGAACGGAGCTGCAAAAGAAACGCGGATATAGAATATGATTCATATTAGTGGACATTTAGACCACTATAAACAAAATATTTTTATATAAAACTTTGTACTTAAATATTTCTTACGGTTTCACATGATTCTATATGGCTACAAGGCCTAACCACTCAATCTCTCTCTCGATTTTAGAGGATGCCAGTGCCCTGCACTGGGACGTAAATGGGCTGCTACGGAAATAACAGAGATTGCTTTTGTTAAAACTATTGCAAATTCAATCAAATATTGTGTTTCGATTACCAATAAACACTATTTGAGTGAACTGCCAAGCTTAAAAGAATCCTGCAGAAAATATTCTCACCACAATCGAGCGATAAACAAATTATTTTAAAATACACATTTAAATATGTAAAAAGTGAATTAGTTTGAGCAAATAATCTCTCATGTTTCAATTAATGAAAATGCTGTTTCACACAGCATTTAAACAATAATTAGAAATTCAAATTAAATTAAAGAGGTTTTAATGCAAGATGATAACTTAATTAAATCAGCGAGACATGTGATAATGTTATAATATTTAATCTCATTAGATCTATTCAATGTCATTCGAAATGTCGAGTGTCGAACAAGAAATAAAGTGCAATCCTTATAAATATTTAATAAGATATTTCAATGCAATACATTTGTACTGATTTTCTGCGTAAAAAGACTCTTATCCCCACATATGCAAATATTTTTATAATTTGTAGATCTAGGGTTTTTTATCTGCCATAACTTTTTAAGGACATTGACTTTTCAATCTAAAAGACGATACATATATTTACACCAAGCAGAAGATAAATTATAAGTTATTTTTCTTTTTCCTGATTCCTGATACCCACAATACAATACTCGTATGTATGTGACTTTTGGGTGTATTTATTATTTTACTGTAAAAGTTATAAATTGCTGCTACAGTTGTCTAAAACCAAAGACCGAAAAGACGGTTTTTTGATCGAAATTGGTTCATAACAATGAATACCTTGATTAAAATCAGTTCATAAGAAGTACAATTTGTTTTTCAGACACTCGCAGAGCTTGAACGTTCGATGTGAATCCTTTACATAGATAGATAAATATACTGTCGGTAGATAAAGATACTGTTGATCTTAGCTTCAAGAGTAGTAATGAATGAACATCATAGTACAATATTGCATGTGTTAAAGTACAAACGGTAGCTATCGTCATATCGCTTGAATCAATAGAAGGAGGTCAAGGCGCTCACGTCATCGACTTCTCTACCCACATCCGGTGCCGTCTCCTTGATGATAATGAATCATCAATCGTATCAAATAGGCGAAGAAAAACCAACTTGATATAAAATATGAACACGCCTTACTAACATGCACCATACTTAAAATATATGCTAAAACCATTGTCTATGGATAAAACTACAATATTTTCGCCACATATTTTTGTAATCTAGATCGTGGCATAAACCATAACAATAATATAATTAGTTAAGTGCGAAATATTTCACGTACGTTTTAAAAGATTATCAAAGACTCGATAATACTTGTCTTTTTTTTTCACAAAACTGCAATGCAATGTAATGTTATCTCGTCTCAATTTTTCTATCTCTGCCTCCCTTTTTTATTTCGTAACACATTTTTATTTTAAATGAAAGTTTAGCTGAACAGAAAAATCTTATTACTCCCAAGAAAAATTCTCGGCAAACGGTCGGTCATAATAATTATGACGTAACAATTGTGGACAATTTGAAGTCCCACTGTTAATTGTGGCTCATTGACGACATTTCCTTGGTGTCGTCTATCCTGCTTCCACGTTTATAAGTTCCAACGGGTTAGAAAGAGAGAGGAAGACAGATGAATGAACGAGAGTCATTCGCATTGACTCTAAGGTCAATCAAGTGATTCAACCCATGATACGGTTACAGATACGTATAGAAATTATCTTTTATGCTTCTCGGTTTTATAGTATTAATATTGGTATGTTTTTTTTTTGTATTGACGGGCCTGCCGTTCGCCAGATGGTTAGCGATACGGCAGCTCGTGGACAAATGCAAAACCAAATAACACCTTGAATTACAAACATTGATTTAGAAACTAAGGATAGGCCCTTCAGTACATTGGGTACGTCAAAAAGATGTCTATGAAAATCGCGCCATCTGTTGGATTTTTACGTCAATGGCGGCCATGAAATCGTTTTTCAATAATACTAAAATAAATGTTATACTGATTTAAAGTTATATAATTTTACTTAGCGGTGATAAGAAATGTTATCTTTTTTTTGTGAACTTTCGGTCATCTTTATTGCAACCACGACGATACAATTAGGCATTTGTCGACGACTTACAGACCGGTGCGCTGTGACGTCAGAACCGCTGCACTGGTCTGCAGACCACTTTCGTGACAACACTTTTCGTGCTCTCCGCCCCGTCCATATATTTTACGTCATTGATTACAAAGCATTGCTTGGTACTCCACTGCGCTCAAGATCCGGGGACATAAGATGTTAAGTCTCTTATTGATAATAGCGAAAGAAAACTGTTCCTGGGAATTGTAAATCTGTAACATATTTGTGTCTGCTTCAGAAGAACTTTACGAGTAATATTTGAAGTATAACAACCCGCACTAGGTCAAAATAGCGTACTGTAGGACATGTAGAAAGATTAACACGTAAAATATTACAAAATAACTCACTGAAAGGTAAAGATAGAAACGTATTTATAAACATTGTATTTATTAAGTAACTAATGTAGAAATTGTGTGATACACAAATTAATGATGCAATGTTTTTTTCACCACGCACTATAACGGCGTAGGAAAACATCGTGAGGAAACCTGCATACCAGAGCGATTTGCAAGAATTTCTGAGATATATGAAGTCCGCCAACGTGGCGGACTATACGGCCTGACCACTCTCAATCGTACTCTCGATGGTAGAGGAGGCCCGTGCCCTGCAGTGGGAGGTAGATGGGCTAATAAAGATACAGAGTATTTTATTTACACGTTGAAAATAAATTACTAACGTGTTCTAAATATGTGATAGTGTTAAGTGTATTCGATGAATGAATATCAGTAGAATAGATAAGGACAGATATTGATGTAGCGTTGTTATGTTAGAATTCTAAATTCCTGGAGTCAGTGCTTTTGATAACATTTTAGTTATACATTCTTGAAAGATTCTAAATAAAATATACGAGTTGAAAGTTAGACTCAATTTAAAAGCTGTATTAGTAGCTACTATACGTACGCCCTGGTTAAAGTTTTATACTGATCGGAAAATTTTAATAACTTTACGTCACAAAGTCTATGATTCAAATCCAGCTGCATAAATGACTAGATTTTACCCATCACTAGACATATAGGTCGTACCTAACTTGTTAAATTGTTTACTATGCGTGATACCGAGTCGCCAATGACAACGACTTGCATTCCATGCTTCTAAAACTTCATTTATGATTGTAGGGATATACATTTTCAAATTTTGTTTTACTGTTTATGCTTCTAAAACGTAATTCATAATTGTAGGGCTATTTCAAATATTGTTATTGTTTATTTAATTTTTCATTAATTAAGTTGAGAATTAGAGATATGTAAAACTCTGAGTGTAAAGCATATTGCAATTCCTGTCCTCATTTTTACTAACAATAGAAGCAGTATTATTATTATTATCATATTCTCCCGGCCGTAATAGACACTGGTTAAACATATTTTAGCTTTTGTCTTGTCTTCATCGTGCAAACTGAATTCGGAAGTCGTCCGAAAGGCACAAAACATTTGATAACTGCAGTAGATATAAAACTGTCTATGAATAAGGCTGTCCATGGGATTCCAGATAATTTTTAACCGACTTCAAAAAAAAGGAGGAGGTTCTCAATTCGACTGTATGTTGCTTTTTTTTCACACAAAAGTATCACACACCATGATCCACTTTCTGAAACAATACTACCAAAATGAATTTAAATTCACTCGGGCTGTTGTGTAAATATTCTAAACATTCACCACAAAACTTTAAAAAGGGGATTGCATAACCAATCGCTATAATATTATAACGCTTTCAGTACAAACATTCTCCCCTCGTAAAAACAACAGCAGATGATTGGTGAGGCGTATGCAGCCTGTCCATCGACAGGTTGACGTAAACTTTATGATTTACGGTCGAGCATCGGTTAAAAGTTTGCCTTTATAGATAAAGTTTTAAGTACCCATGCAATAAAGAGAGCAAGGGGGAAGCTGTGAATTATGACTTTAAATAATTATGCTGAGGTTATGGCTTAAGATTGATGCTATATTATTCGTTAATTTAGTTCTATACAACCGGATTATGTATCGATACTTGCAAAAAAATGTATATTAAATACATAAAATCCTTTGCAATAAAACAGAAATAAGCCAAGACCGAGAAAAAAAAAATTAATGTTGTTTAGCAATAATGTTATAAATAAATAATTTGATGATTACTTTCGTAATATCTTATTATATCATTATAAAGATAGGTTGTTTTGTTTATTATCCATCTCTGTTTGCCAACAGGTAAACAGCGCCATCTAGTTACGCTTCCAGAACGAAAAATGTATAGGACATTATATCAATACACTAACCAACAAATTGTACTTGAAATTCCCAGTTAAAAGCGTAGTTAATTAATAGGAGGATTTTCCTTAACCAGTGATAAAAATTGAAGTCGTTGCCACACATAGAAACAAGGATAACTGCTTCAGGTATATTTATAGTTGTATCAGAGACGGAATGCGAAAAATGGGGGAAAATATGGACAAATCCATGCCGGGGGTACCATAATACACAGATTTATAATTATGATACTTTTTTATTTATATGTGACGAGACGAGGTCGTTTACCTGATGATATCATGCTTGCCTGAAAACAGGACCAATATAATTACGGACTCTAAATAATTAAGAGCTGCATGGTACTCGTCATCGCGAGAATCAATGACCACAATGTCCTTTGAACCGGAGCATAAATATTAACAACGATGGCTACTACCTAGGTGTCCAGATGTATTTTTTTTAGTGCAAGCGAAATCTGGCGATCAACTGTCCAAGACTGACAAGAGGTATCAATTAGAGACAGAGAGAGAGAGAGAGAATTCCTATGATTGACTTCCAACACATCGCTGTGGAGATCCTTGGGAAGGCGTAGGTTCCGGGGTAGACTTCCTAGGTTGAAGTGAAAGAGATATCATTTTTCATTCATGTAGGTTATTGTGATATACTTCGTCTTGAGTCCAGACAATATCCGGGATAGACACCTACGTACATTGTGTAGGCGAATAACAATATAAGCCAATAAGTAAGATTGACAGTCTCCGTGGCGCAGTTGGTTAAGGCGCCGGTTGTGAAACGAAAAGCTATTGGTTCAATTCCCGCGCCGAGATAAATGTATATGTGGGTAACATAGGTATAAATATTTACTTCGGTTCTAAGTAATTGTGAGACCGAAAAGCCTCTACCAGCGACATAATATTTATTTCTTAGTTTGGAGTCAGAACTGTGTTTAGGACTTTTGGATGTATTTATTATTTACTAATTTTACAATGCTTACCCAGTTTTGGGTAAGCGCAGCGTCGGCCGTCCGGCGGCAAGGTGGGTCGACGATATTGTCAAAGTCGCAGGCCGAACCTGGATGCGATTGGCAAGGAACAAAGAAAAGTGGCAGAATATGAGAGATGCCTATACCCAGCAGTGGGAACCTACAGGCTGTGGATGATGATGATGATGACTTTTACAATGCACAAATGATCTATAAATGTGGTCATCTTAACCGGAATTTCCCTTGGCACCGCTAACCACAGAAACATAGTTTATTTTGTAGAAAATTAAGCAGTGTAGCGAAAATAAATTGTTTTAATATTGACTATAGTGGGAATATTTGATCAAAGCAACATAAAATTATTATAAGGAATAAGTTTATGGTATGGTAAATTTCGTACTAGGCCAGCGTAGTGGACTATACGGCGTAACCCCTCTCAATCGTTCTCTTGACTGTAGAGGAGATGCATGCCCAGCCGTGAGACGTATATAGGTACAGAACAGAGAAATACATATGAATTAAGTTCACCACCTGAATTTTGAATAATTATCACCTCAAATATGAAAAGTCTAGGTAATTTGCAGGATCTCCATTTTGGATTTTACACATTATAATTTAAACAAGGAATAAAATGTGTAGTAAGTATTGCCCCATAGATCTTAGTTAAAGCATTTGCTATAGTTATAGTCATCACTATAATTTGTCATCAAAATAATGCGTAGACGGCGCCTATAATGAGTGTGTGATGACGTCACTATCAGTTTATCAGATATTTGCACTGATACATTCCGATATGACTAACTGGCGATATGACGTTTGGAATAGGCACACCAAAATTAATATATTTTGACAGCTTCCGTGAAGCGGTTGGTTATAGGCCGGCTGTGAACCGATTGGCGGTGGGTTCGGTCCCCGGACCGAGGCCGACATTTTTGTGGTGCCATAGGTATTTCGGATGTCGGTGTTTGTGGGACCGAAAAATCTCGTAGTGTCTGCTATACGATACGAAACTAGATGGTAGTGTGGGGTCAGGACTATGATGTGACTGATGGGTATATTTTTTTTTAATAATAATAATAACACCCAACAGTCACATACATAGTCCTGACCCCACACTAAGATCGAGTCTTGTGTCGTGGGTATCAGGAACTACGAGAGACTTTTCGGTCTCACAAACACCCAGACCCGGAAGAAATATTTGTGGGCCGCACAAACATTTCTCTCGGTGCGGGGATCGCACCCGCGGCCTCACGTTTCACAGGCGGCGTCTAACCGTCAGCGCCACGGAGGCTGTCAATTTACATTTAATAGTATCACTAACTGGTTGGCTCTGCACTGGTCATCAATTGCATTGTAAATATTACATCGTACTCTCTCTCTCTTCAGCCCTCTTCTATTCTACCAATTTTGTTTAGTTTACACCAAAACGATTGTTGAAAATAAAACTCATGAGATTTTTTGTATTGTATGCACCAAAGAGAACAATTATTTTGATGAGATCTAATGATACTACGGAATATAAATTATGCTGAAATGTGTGATGGAGACAGAGAAATTCATTTTGCAGTCAAACGATTAACATTTGAAGATTATATTATTAAAACGTCTGTGGAAAATAAATTTAGGAGCACCAAACTATATGATCATAATATTGTAGAGCTCTATAGTTTTGATTTATATCAATAGGACAGAGTAATTAATACATGCTTACTACATAGGGAAGAAGAATTATATCTAACATTATTGTCTCCCAAGTGAAACCAGTCGTATCAATGCACTACTATAATTAACAAATAAACACTGCATGACGGGTTTATCACCACATTGAGTACAAATCATATCAGTTTCTTAGAAATTGAGGTTTCCCAGAAGGATTGACGTCAGAAAGTAGCAATCATTATGCAAATATTTCCTGGAAAGTTAAAAAGTTTTCGCGCCTCTGAATGGAACAGATAAAAAAACAGTAAATCTTTGTATCCTATCCAATATCTGTTGGCGAAAACCGAATACCCATGCCTTAGAATTCGATGTTTTCAAATATTTTTTGTAACAGAGAGAGAAAAATATAGGTGCCACTGGGCTTTGCTTTAAAAAAATGTTAATTGTGAACTTGAAAGTTGGTGACCACTCGATTTAGACTATTTATAGGCCTTTGACAGCCTCCGAGGCCACAAGTTCGATCCCCGCACAGAGATAAATGTTTGTGCGGCCCACAAATATTTATTTTGGGTCTGGGTGTTTGTGAGACCGAAAAGTCTCTCGTAGTTCCTGATACCCAAGAAACAAGACTTGATTTTAGTGTGGGGTCAAGACTATGTATGTGACTGTTGGGTGTTATTTGTTATTCATTTATTTATCATTCCTCCTGAAAACCGAATATACGTAAGATAAGCTCACAACACAATACTTGTGTAAGGTAATACACGTGTGCAAATAAAAACATCAGCAATATGCCTCCTTTACTATAAAAACAAAGCTTTCATCCAATTCTCATTTACCAACACGATTCATTTATCAATTTACAAAACATTATTATCGAGTCAATGGCGCCGTTGTAACGGTGATTATAAATCTTATGTTAATTTGTAGTATGATTGTAAGGGCCTGTTATGTACCATTGGCCCTGTGGGGCAATAACCCGACAACCTTTAGTAGTAATGCAACTCGATTGATACTCACTTGATTCTCGATAATAAATCTTTCAAACAACTGCATGGCATGATCATAATATTGAAAAGTAGTTCAGTAATTTACCGCACGATGCCGTTTTTGTAAACGTAAATTATGTTTCTGAAAAATTAACAAGACAATAATATACGATGTTATATTTGATATGCTGCAATACAAATCCTTCTTAATTAATGGTTTATGGTACTTTTTATAGCAAACCGTAATCAACGGATTGCATGATTTTGGAATCAATGTTCACATGATTAGGCGCCAATGTACTCTGGAATCATGTCTTCATCAATGAATCTAATCTAAACCATTCTCCTTCAATGATGTAATTCGAAAAATTATAATTAACTTACTAGTGAATCAGAAAAATGAGTCCCAATCTAGCCCGGATAACTCCAAACACAAAGTACAAATACTTCCGGATTCCGCGTGTAAAAAATTATATTATAATTTCCGCAGTAAACATAATAAAAGCGAGTTGCAATGGTACGGTTGTTTGTGTTTACAACGAAGGAAGTTGCACATTACGGTGTTTTAGTACCGGACTTGTAGTCACGTGGCGTGCTTATTTACATACCCATTCATGGCTTCACGAATAAGGGGCCCTACTATATAAATCCGAAATTCGAATCTTCGTGACGTTTTTCGTTTCAAAACCTACTCTGTAACACGAAATTCGAATCTTCGGATCGAAGAATGAATGATTCCAATCGGCAATCCGAACATTTACAGAGTAGGTACATTCGCATCGTCACAAACTTCGTTCGTCCGAAGTTTCGAACTTCGTTTCGGATGAATATAGTAGGGCTCAATATTCAATTACGTCACGTTTTCATACACAAAAACAAGATAAATTAATAATACGAATAGGCTTCTATAATATAATGGTTTATAAAATTTACGCGAATTATTATTCAAATGTTTAGATGTGATAGTTGAAAATTGAAATATGTAAAAATTAATCCAAATCCGCGAAAAAATTCTTAAATAATTGTTTTATTTCAGTATTTTATAATTTTCGATTACGTAAATCAAACAGAACGTAAGTTTCCAGGGAGAATGTAAGTTTTTCAAGCAAAAAATAAGCAAAAACAAGATTAATATTATTTGTAAATTATTACATATATTTTTTGTGTGTCACTTTATGAATAAGATGGAACTGGTGAAAGGGAAGTTACCGCGAAATCTGTTTGTGTGCTAATTATATGAATCATTTGTTCATTGTTCGCAGTTTGTGACTATTGAGAAAATAACTAAAACAAAGAGAGGACGAACCGAGAATACATTCATTTTAATCCTATTAAGAACCACGAATACATTCATTTTAAACCTATTAAAAGTGAACAATGCAATGTCTTTTAAATATTTATATTTATGAGGATGAAAATGTTATCCTACTAATATTATTAAGGCGAGAGTTTGTTACTTCACTCTCAAACGGCTCGACCAATTTTGATTAATTTTAGAGTAGCGACAGCTGACACCTTGGATCAACGCATCAGCTACATTTTATCCTAGATTCAAATATGTATGTATATTTGCTACTCTTTCAAACTGTGAATGAAATGGAATAAGAGGACAAGATTCCATGATTTGAGCCATGGAACACACTGAGACGTGACAGGGTGGTGTAACTGGACGGGGTGAGAAAAGCAGTAATGTAAAGAAAGGCAGGCACGTCGAGTTCAAACACAAAAATAAAAAAATACATAATAAGTGTTCGATGTGTATTGCAATCCAAATGTGTCACACGGCCGAAGCCAGGTCCGGCTGCTAGTTATTAATATAAAGGACACAAAAAAGATATATCTTGGAACGAATATCAGATAAATATTAATTTGAGCGGTCCTGGTTATACATCTGTCTACCCTTGTGGATACAAGCATGAGCTTATTATATAGGCTTGTAACTAAGCTTTAATTACATCACGTTTGACCATAACTATAGCTTTAACAAGGTGTCTCCCATACTTTATGCGTCTAGAATGTATGGAGTGAACATGGTCAAAGTTACTTGATACAACTGACCATTAGTGCTAATTAAGAAGGCCACGGGGTACTCAATCGTTCTGTGGACTGCGCGGTCAATGACCCTGCCTATCATACGTATTTATATTATTAACCGACGTCAAAAAAAGGAGGAGGTTCTCAATTCGACTGTATGTTGCTTTTTTTTTATGTTTGTTACCTCGTTTTAAAATGCAATGTTATAGTACATTTCGTTTTCTTCGAAATACATATGTTACTTTTCTATATAGCATTCATAGTCTAGCAGAACTGCACTGTGAGAGGTGAAAGGTTTAGGATCTTATTCGGTTACAAAATATCGGCATAATTATTCAAAACAAGAAACCTTAAAAAATGGTGTACCTATTCCTATAAAGGCTGGCAACGTATCTCCATCATATTAGATATATTAAGCCGTACTATCGTTTGCCCCTATAGAAAAAAAAGGTGAGAGGAGCTTGTCGTTCACCTGATAGTAAGCGGTACGACAGCTCATTAACAGTATCAAAACCAACTTGAATTATAAAGCAAATCTGAACATTCCACTGCGCTCGTCATCCTGCGACATAAGATGTTAAGTCTCAAAATATTCATGTTCAATAACCCCAATGTGTGAATACTTTTGACTACACTGCATAGTACACTATGTCCAAGTATAAAAAATTGCAAACATTTGACCCAATATCGAACATTAGCAAACCACAGGCGTGGTATTGCCAACAATGAGTGACGCTTGCACCAAACGGGCGCGGACCAATAACGACGCATTATAACACAAATGATTCATTAGCATAGCACTTAAGGCCTCAACTTAGTATTCAATGTGTTATTGCGAGCCCTAAACACTGTTGTCAATGTCTGAGGTGTGGTGGGAGTGAGAGCGGAGAGCGAGGAGTGTTGATAAGCGGTAGCAAGTTTTTGTAGAAAGTTGGCTTTGACAGCTTGTATGGTGCATTGGGTAATCATCATTCATTTTAAGCTAGAAAGTCAGCTTCTAAAAAAACGTGCAAGGATTTACATATGTATCTATTACATCCTGTATCAGCGGCTTCTAGTAACCTTCATTGGGTAATAAGATAGATAATAAGCAGACTCATTTTTTAATGGAACTAATAGTCATCAAAGTAGTCATCAGCGAAACGGCATAAAAAAATGAATAAAATACTTTTATTTTCGCATAGGACTGAATATCAATGATTTTTTATGAATTGTAGAAGATCGGTATTCGGTAGATGCAGGCAAGTGCCAAAATCCTTAGACGCTAATATATTCAACCAAAGACTTTCTGTTGTCCTTGTTGTGTGGACTTTCTGTCAAGATGGCAGATATTAACTGTAATAGACTCCCTATATCTACGGCCCAAAGCATATATACTACAACTATTAAGTTAAAGCTATGTGGCTGTTGGGTGTGTCTATTATTTATTCAAGACGTTTCCAATGTCGTGTCGTACGAGTATAGGCAAGTGATTGATATGTACGACAAGACAGTTAACTTAGTCTAGTTGGTGGCATGACACCTACGCATTGGACCTTTCCAATAATTGGATCAAGGTGTCTAGTCCTTTTTGTAAGCGGGTATCAAAGACTCCATAACGTAGCTATTAATATTAAAGACAATGGCAACGTAATGGAGTTTTTTTCCTTTAAATCATATCATAAATATACCGCACTTAATGCAAATTACGATACAATAAATTATAATTTATGTAGGATTACTATACATATTACTGTAAGATACTGTTGAGATAAAGGGCAACAAGATGGACAATTGTTTATTTAAATAGTTTAAAAAATATATAGGAACTGATGCAAATTACAATAAAATTATTGCCAGAATTGCAAAAGTTTCTCTATAATAATTAATTACAGTAGTTTGGTATAATTTCATAAGAACTTTGTTATTTAATCATTAATTACTCATGCATGTGGTTTGTCCCAAATATTGGTATATTTGTTTACGAATAAAATAATGAGATAGAATAGCGGTTTTCCGGTTGCGACAGATTTATACTTGTAGTTAAAACGTCCTCTTGTCAGAGAATATGTATTACGTATATATTTTTTTAAATATAACACTGGAAGTCAATATGAAGGGCAAAATATAAAGTAACTACATAAATGATGTATTAATTATTAATTTTGTTTAACGGTAAAGTAAAAAGTGTATATTATAAGGCACTTATAATTTTAATTTATTTTTATTTTTGCACCAGGGGTTTAAAAGCTCTCGGACTGAAACTCGAACTTCTATAAATAAAAGGAGTATTGATTATTCAACCTGCCAATTAAGCCAGGTTTTGATTGATTCAAAATGGATGTATACGGATATTACGTAGAATATCTCAAATAAGTTGACATCACCAGCCATTCAGCTATTCAACAGTAAACTCCTACAAACTAGACCAACAACAAAAACCCGCACCCCAGCGTGGTGGACTATATGGCCTACCGACTCTCAATCGTACTCTCCATTGGAGAGGCCCGAGCCCTGCAGTGAGTCGTATATGGGCTGATACAGTATAAATTACATACATAACATACATAAACACGCGTGTTTCCCATAGGGGTAGGCAAAAACTATGGATCTCCACTTTGCTCCTGACATACTTTTTACTTTCGCTTCGTGCACTTTCATTAATCTCTTCATGCATTCACGTCAGTTCAGGGTACTTTTAACCTAACCCTTACGGAAGGTGCCATTTGGTATTCTATAATCGTTTTATTTTATTTTGCATTTACGTTCAGATGCGTTTTATTTCTGCTTTTTTTTTCGTCTCCCCGCTGTAACTCCAACCCCGTCCGCACATTACGAATGCTGCAGACGTTGGACGGTGTTCACATGCGCCTTATAGAGTATGTTAGGGCGTCCACGAGTCTGTGTGGACGTGATTGGCGGCAGGCGAATAGCCGCTTTGTTGTAAACAAAGACTTATTATCATCTTACATCTAACACTGTTTATTTATTGTATATAATATTGTTTATAATATTGGTGAGCACAAAACTCCTGTGAAATTAGTTCGGCTGAGATGTTTTAGTAAGGCTAGCCTATAGCGGGTTGGCACTTGGCAGACTTTACATGCAATGTCAATAATTCTTGTTAACATTTTTATATTATGCGAATTTACACTGGCTCGCTGAAATAATTGTGTCATTAATCCATATTCTATCTGAACAGGATTATTCCCATTGGTTAATAAATATAATTTATTACTCGCAAAAATTAAGGAAGCTCTGACGTCATTAAATTATCTGAATCATTTCTTACTATCGCCTTTGCACTTTAAAGTTAATAGCTATTGGCCAAGCCCAAACGTCAATATGGCATGGCGGATAGTTCAATATAACTATGTAATAACAGTGTAAATGCACTGTTGCGTTCAAATTTAAAGGACATTGTAAGAAGAATAACTATTGGGAATATTTAGACATAACATTGTAGTCAGGATGACGACCGCTGTGGAGTGCCAAGCATTGCTTTGTAATTCATGGTGTTGTTTTATTTGCTACTGTTAATGAGCGGTCGTATCGCTTACCATCACGCGAATGGCATGCTCGTTTCGCCATTCATAGCAATAAAAACATTGTATTATATCAGCCCATATACGTCCCACTGCAGGGCACGGGCCTACTCTACAATCGAAAGTACGATTGAGAGTGGTTAGGCCATATAGTCCACCACACTGGCCTAGTGCGGGTTGGCGGACTTACATACCATAGAAATTCTTATGAATCGCTATGGTATGCAGGTTTCCTCACGATGTTTTCCTTCACCGTTTTAGTGCGTGGTGATTGACTGTCAATACACACATGACTCCGAAAAGTCAGAGGTGTGCCCTGGGATTTGAATCCGCGACCACCGTGAACATGTTGGCAGCCGCGTCTAGTCCGTTTACCAAC
Source organism: Hyles euphorbiae (assembly GCA_023078785.2). Lineage (NCBI taxonomy): Eukaryota > Metazoa > Arthropoda > Insecta > Lepidoptera > Sphingidae > Hyles > Hyles euphorbiae. The sequence goes on along the minus strand of CM041044.1, from coordinate 13,070,924 downwards.
AGGCCACCACGCACTAAAATAAAAACATAAAACATAGAAATAATTACATATGACCCGTCTACTATGACAATAATGCCACAAATATATGTCCCACCAAATGTACGCCAACGGCCTCATCAATTCGGAAGAAATGCAATTTATATTCTCAGCACAGAGCGACCTACTTGGCTCTTGATTTGAATACCAAAAGCTAAAAATATCCACTACATCTGTCCTTAGGTATATTCGCTTGATTTCTAAATATATCAGTCTAAAAATATATTTAGTGACATATTGAGAGTTCTGTACAAGTTTAAATGGATGTGAAGTTCAGCATTTTACCAGGGTGATTCTTCAAGGTCTATTATATTCTTAATCTTTATGGAGTCCACTACATTCATTTCATACATGGTATTTTTAGGCTAATATAGAACATATACATATATCGCTGAAAATCCTGGAATGGTAACAGTAATAAGTAGCACTAATAACATCCAGCTTATCTCAGAAGATATCTAGGATACAGGAGTTACGTACTTATGTATTTTACCTCAAGAAGCAGTACTTATTGTAATCTACAAAATATATTTGATTTCAGTTGATTAAGACCGAAATAATAGTTAAAAAAAACTAAAATACACGCTTTAATAAGATATACAACTAAAAAAGTAAAAATAATTGATACTGAATTTAAGATAAGAAAATGGAGTAAAAATGGTTGCCTGTAAAGTCGGTTTTACGGGCGAAGATTTTACGTGACAACGTCTTTTTCTCGGTAGAATATTTATTGATATGAATATAGTTAAATTGCACAATAGGAACAAGGAATTGAATGAAAATAAGAATTGCACAAATTTTAACTATAGAAATATATTTTGTTTACTAAAACACTATCAACATTTATCAATAGTATGACATAACCTATAAACTCAGTTTCTCAACTTTTGTGTCAATCTAACAATTAATCAATCAATCATAGTTTACGATAATGAAATATCAGTGTACAATTATTTACCTTTATTGTTGTAGTTGTTGTAAATGATAAATGACGAATCTAAGCACTCCATATTTTCACTACAGACACAGCTGACGATACTTTAACCACACGTGTGAACTTGTATTGTGACGCTTTCTTGTTTTTCCAACGCCAAGAACGTTCGAGAAAGACAAAGACAGAGACACAAGCATGCGCCGATTCAATGCGCCTAATTCTCTAGTGCTGCGCGCGCGGCAGACCGATCATAGTTGAGTGGGAGAGAGACGCAAGGCATTCGGCGGGCCTCTTTCTCGTTCGGTGACTCATCGTAACGTTACCGGGCGTTACACTTTTTCATAAGTGACTCCCAGCCGCAACCTAATTTAAGACGTTGTCACGTCAAAAAATACATATATTTTATTGTTACAAAGCGTGGGGTGTTTACAACAATTACTTATCCTCCTGCACCCCACGCTTTGTAACAATAAAATATATGTATTTTTTTACTCCATTTTCTTATCTTAAATTCAGTATCAATTATTTTTACTTTTTTAGTTGTATATCTTATTAAAGCGTGTATTTTAGTTTTTTTTAACTATTATATAATTGTTTTGACTAAAAACATCCATCTACGGCTGTATTTCCAATCAATAACGCCATCTGTTGGTCAGTAGTAACATTTGACACTTGAAGAATACAAGAAGCTTATACCCAAATGGAGATTGCATTCCGTATATAAAAGTGAGGCACAAAAATTTGACCTCGAATGAAAATGACTTTTTGTTCATTCATTGTCACTCGAAAGAAAAGGATAGCAATCAGTCGCAACGTCATTCGAGGTCAAATTTTTGTGCTTCACTTTTATATACGGAATGCAATCTCCATTTGGGTATAAGCTTTTTGGAAGAATACAATGTTAACGCCATCTAGCGATGAATGTAGCAATGGTCATCAATTATAAGAATAATTAATCCTGGCGAATCTAATCAGGATAATTATATATTTTAATCGAATTATTGTATTGTCATCGGTCTTTGACAGGTGTGCAAAATTTGAACGAAATCTGGCCGTTTAAAGTGGGTCAAAATCGCGCCCAAAGAAGTCGGTTACAAACAAACATACAAACATACAAACATACAAACATACAAACATACAAGTGAAGCTAATATAAAGCGTGTAAAAATACTCTTAAGCGACAGCTTGATCGACAGATCAAACAAATAAAATGCGATCAAACTTCCGCGAACAGAGTATATTACTTGCGCAATACAAATAAACACTCGAATTCCGACAATTGGCAACGACTCGCGACCGCGGCACATCTGCACCGCAAATGTCAGCTGTTACTGTGTGTTATTGTGTTGTTACATGGCGATTGTTTGATAACAGCACAAATAAATACATCCAACAGAGAAATACAAATTCATGCAAGTCTTGTGTCATAGATATCAAGACACTACGAGAGTTTTCATCTAGAGTTTCAAAAAGATGGCAGTGAAAATAGCGCTATATAAATATGAACCTAATTTAATCGATTTTTTCGATACGGTGCTCGAAAATATTATCTTCATTTTCTTCATCTTACAATAAATGCAATGCAGTGACAGTGCCGTGCCAGAAGAACAAAAAGAAAATAAATTCAAAATTATATGACAATAGACGACATTATAATATCAATTTGTGTTCAACAAGCAATAACATTGCTATCATTTTGTTCCGCACAACAATCAGATAAGCCTTTAAGTAATAGATGCAATGTAGATCAATTCAGAAACAATGCGACCTTAAAGTTCGACCTTAGATTTACTTCCATGTAACACTTTTATGATCCATTTAAAATGAACAAATACCTATTCAGTTAGTTCCAAAACATTTTAGTGTTTGCTATTAAGTATCATTGATCTTGAGAAGGGCTTACATACGTTTCTGGATTAAAGATTTCTCTCGGATGTGTTGGAATCATTGAGGTATTATACTAGAGCGGACATCCGGAACAAAATCTATGCTCATTGTTCTGGTACAGGAACCCAGTGAAGCGAGAGCAAAGATGATGTTACTGCGTAAGCGTGACAGAGAAAAAAACAGGAGTGGTACGGTACCGTTCATTTTTGTAACAAATATTTTGTTTTCGTTGTCCCCTCTAATATAACATCTCAATGGTTGTAATCCTCAATAAAATATCTTAAACAATTTTACTGCGTTAATATTCTCGTGAAGTCATTCGAATAAAATGAAAAAAGGTATCGAACCGCAGTTTCACGTTTCACAACTGTGTCCAACTAACTGCGCCACGAAGGCTGTCGAATCTACGTATGTTTATAATATCTAGCAATAAATATTGAACTGATTGATAAATCGAGCGTGCTCTGCGCTTATCTGTCGCGAGTGGCATCTGTGAGGGCTGGCCAGTGTCCTATCAATGTGCCACTATTAATGTTAGTACGTACTCGGCATTAGGAGGGTAATGGCACTCTTACAGGCGTTTGATGTCGGTAGATTTAATAGAAATGCGCATTATAATCAAATCGTATGTCCGGAATTGGAAACGATTTTAAGATCGGGCAATAGTTTTCAAGAATTTCTCTATATGCTATATGGTGATACCCATGATCGTAGCCAGCAGTGGGATCAGGGTGGGGCAGCAGCCTTAAATCATATGTAATTAGCAAATTGTACCCACGGTATTCTTCTATAACACCCTGTATTTGTGTTTATAATTCGAATTATCCTAAATACTTTGTTATTACTCACCTGCTTAGTACTTTACCTGGATAATTTATGTTTTTAGAGTTGGTTAGGTACCTTACAGGGCAAAGCCAGGGTGGGGCAAGCGCCCCACTCTGCCCCACCCTGGCTACGCCCATGGTGATACCAAAATATGATAAATATGAAGTCTCTTAGCAACCTTCGTGACTGAGTAAGGTTCGAATTTGAGCATTATGTAACGGTTCCTAAAAAGTATCGCTTATAAAAACAACAAATTGAAAAACAACATCAAAATTGGTTGGAAAGTGAATGAGATATTAAAAACTTTAATAGTGCAGTGGTGACACTCGTTTTCTCTTTCGCACTCATGTACCTTACGGAAGATGACGTCACGTCGTGTATGTTGCATCCTTGTCTATTACTCCTACCACCAACTTTTATATATTTGAAACTTGGTTAATGCTATAAGGATTCTTCCTGTTTATAATTAAGCATAACGTAACCTTTTGATTTAAATAATAACAAGTATAAATGACACTAACTCTAGCTTATTGGTTAGACGCCGGCTGTGAAAGGAGACACTGCGAGTTCAATCATCCGAGATAAATGTTTGTACATAAACTCACGCCTTGTTCCCAGAAGGGGTAGACAGAGGTGCTACCACAACACCCACCTTACGCCTTGTATATTCCGTCCCATGATTTGCGAGAGCGCGAGCCTATTTTCATATCGGGCACACATTCTTGATTCCGGGCGGATAATGAATAGAAAAATCCAATATCATTTTGCCCGGCCCGGGATTCCAACCCGAGACCTCAGCTTTGTAACCGCATTGTAGTACAAGTATGCCACCAAGGCAAGATTGTGTGAACCACAGGCATTTGTTTCGGCACCGAAAAGTCTCTCGTACTTTCTTATACACGACACAAGACTCGATCTTACTGTGAAGTCAGGGTTATGTATGTGACTGCTGGGTGTACCAAACATCATTGGATTATATCATCAACATTGTCAATATACACGTCATCAGGCGTTTATTTAATCACCGGACACATTACAGATGGCGAATTTGGACACGTTTATAGCGGCCGCCATTGAAAATACATTGCGAAATTTATTGCTCCTGTATTTGGCAAACAAGCCAATTCAGACATCTTTAATTATTTTAATACTAGTCATACTGTTTTTTCTGGATGGAAAATCAACGTCATTCTTTGGTTTGTAAAATTAATTTATCAATTCGTTAATTACTTAGTTAAACAAAAAACAATCAAACTGTGAACGTCTTTTTTTTAAATTGGTGGAAGATATAATAATTCGTATATTACTGCGTGTACGAAAAAGGCTTAAAACCCTCCCAAATGGTATACAGTAAATATAATCATACCTAAATATTATTTTTACAACAATAACGAAATCGTAAATAAGAAAAAAATCAAAGCTTATAAATATTTAAGCGGAAACAATATACATACTAAAGAATTAATCAATTAATAGTTCAAGTAGCAGCAAGCCTGGATTGTTAAAAGTGAAATATTGAGTGCTATTCTCATATCAGTTCATTCGTTTGACATATACTTTCAAATTTTAAAAAAAGCTGCTCAGGATTAGAAATTCTCGTAATACCATAATTCTACAATCCCGTAGAATCAATGCCACTGTACTTATTTTTTCAATTCTAAAATTCAAATAAAATAGTTCTGGGAATCGAACCTACACACCAACAAAGTGATTAATACAAATAGGTACGCATCTATCTCCTTGTCACAACAGTGTGTCACCGGTGACGTAATGCGGTCACAGAGATAACAACTAGCAACTAACGATCAAAACAAGCCGTCCATTTTCTACGTTTTAAATATCGTCGTGACGGCTTATTTGATGTGTCATTGGGAAACAAATAAGTTTAATTTACTAAGCATTTTTATGTAAGATCAGCCTATCATTGACCAGCGTGGTAGACTATGGCCTAAACATTCTCAATCGAATTCTTGGAATGTAGAGGAGCAACTAATTTTAGGCCATATTGTTTGGAACTCTCGATTGTAAAGATTCTCCGTGCTCTAAATTATTACTTATAAGGACTATTATTGTAATTAACAATTATCTTTCTATCTGACAGCCCCCGTGGCGCAGTTCGTTTAACCCCAGCTATGAAACGAGAGGCTACGGGTACGATCCCCGCACCGAGACAAATGTTTATGAGGCCCTAAAGTATTTGTCTTGGGTCTGGGTGTTTGAGAGACCGCGATCTCTCGTAGTTTCTGATACCCACGACACAAGATTTAATTGATTTTAATGTAGGGTCAAGAGTATGTAAGAGTATGATGTGACTGTTGGGAGGGTGTATATATTTATCTATATCATCTCGTATTACTCTCACTACGTGGTACGTATCACTGCAAAAGGTTAGGTTTACGTATAAATAATCTGCACTGCTCTACCCAAGTTTTTTTATTCTATAGGCCTGGTAATCGAGCAAACAGGTCACTTGCTGCCAAGTAATCACTGCCCCCCATTAACATCCATAACGTTTGAATCATAGCTCTATTGCCAGCCCATCAAATCAGAAGGCAAACTGGAAGAAGAAGGATACTAAGAGGAAATGGATATAGGACATCAGGACGTTTTAATTAATCTTAAATCATTTTCTCATCCCAATATGAAAAAAAACCTACACAATCTATACTCCACACGCCTCTAGATAACGCATCACAAAACACTTACGTAATGAATAAAACAATGACAAACATCCATTCATAGAAGAAAACATAACAAAAACAACGATATCTCTTATCAGTGTAGTTTCTCAATCATAGATTCATAGCTAAACGCCCACTAAAAACCATATGGGCCTGGCAACTACATAATATGTATTATAATAGACAAAAACAAGAACTTAGGTACTTATGGTTTCCAGAATTTTTGGACCGCAAAGTGTTATATGTTGTTTTGACGACTGATATAATAAGATACCCAATTGAAGGTTTCTCGACAAATAATAGATACGAAATACTTATAATTTATCAGATTTTAAACAAAACTAAAAACTAAAGCCATCTTCACTAAAAACTAGAGTCGTTTAATTTCAAACTCTATCTCATTCGTACACTCTTTTTGTACTAAAATATCGCGAGCAAATAGCATACCAGACGGCATTTAGAACCTTCAACAAGTGAATTCTAAGAATATTTTCTAGACCTTTTCTAGAAACGATCACTAAACTATTGCTAGATATAGACATCTCCAAAGCACTATCCTCTACTTCCCCACCATATCCAGTCATACATCTCTACGGAAACATCAAACCAAGTTGATTCCACAAAACAATCAAACGTAGTAGAAAATACCTTATAAAACGTTGATGAACCCAACAAAAGGCAAGCATATAGCGTGCCTACCAATTAAATCACCAGAGAGGCTCGTTACAAGGCCTTTGACCATCAATTTGAACTCATTTACAATGTTGATTAGATAGAAAATGATTTAAGACGCATCACTGAAGACGCAACACACGTAAAAACATCGAGCGTGCTCGGTTGGTAAATACTCGCTTTAACATTCCGTACTGCAGTCGATTTACATAAGAATATACATGATTGCACCTCGGGTTTGTTCGCTTTATATTTCTAATTGTTTTAATCATACGGCGGGTTTTTAACTTTGTGTTATTTATATGAAAAAACAAAAATGTTTTTGTTAAGAACGTAACCATTATAGACGTTTACTTCTTTTTGGAGTTTTGAAGACTACCGATTTTTTATTCTCGTTTCTTTCTATCATTTTTCAATTTAGATATTCAATATTCCTCGGTGACGTCGAATTCTATGATTTTCTAAAATATTACTCAGATATTAAAACCATACATCATTTTGCTTCAACAGATGTTGAAGTGAATTTTTAGCGTTTTAATTACATAACTGCAATAGAAAACGTGGATTCTTGAAGTACTTAGTAACAAATATCATTAGTTTATCGTTTAGAATGCTCATTAAACTTTGCCTTGAGTAGTACCATTTAGTATAAACCCTAATGATAGTTACCTCATCTAGCCACATAACGTTAGACTGTTCCATCAATATATAATATTCTATAAGGCCAATAATTTACTATAAGGAGATTACAAACCAACAATATAAATAATATTAGTTAAAATAGATATAGTTAGAAATAGAGAAGATAACGCAATAACTCCACTATACTATACTCCAGATAAAAATACACATAAAGTTAAGGAACAACAAATAGAGAATATTGCCAAAAAGATCTAAACTTGGCCATTAACTTTTACTGGTGATAGGAAGCTCATACATGAGAGGCCGCCTGGGTAGGTTACAACCGCAATGTCTATTTCTCCTACCACACAATACGAGTATTGTGAATGCACTGCTGTGTTTCGTTTTGAAGGATATTGTAGCCAGAGTAACTACTGGACATATTGACACTTAACATCTTCTGTCTCATGATGGCGAGGGCAGTGGAATGCCAGCATTGCCTGGTAATTCAAGGTGTTGTATGGTTTTGCTACTGTCCATTAGCAGTCGTATCGCTTACGTATTTCGTATATTCGTCTCGCCATTGAGTGAAATAAAAACAAAACATAGAAAGATAAATATACATAACTACAGTACATACAAGTATACCTTCAAGCAAGTCCTAATAATCAACATACCAAAGCCTGTAACCACTAGACCGCCAAAATAATGCATCGGTGCCAATGTTCCGGACAATTGAGCATTACCCAAGGACAGGAAGCGGTGCCACAAGCGCCGACTGTTAATAACACGGACGGAATTGCGAAATATTTTTCATATACAGCGGTTTGTATGGGACTTCCGTATTGTTATTTAGTTTGATGAACTATGGCTTGTAACTCGGTTGATAGGTACCGACATTTTTATAGCTTTTGTTTGATAAAACGCCGATTGAAAGGAGGGTCTACTGATTGGTTGTCATAAGAATTGGTTTGATTTGCAAATACATATTTGTGATGGGTTGTGTTGAGCGACCGAAGAGTTACTCATTTCAGATACTCAGGACAGAAGGCTTTGACTAGTTAGTTATCTATTCACAAATAGATGAAGCCATCATTTGGCTGACAAATACTAGACCTGTATGTCGGTCGGTGTTGTTACAATTTTAACATAGTCCAAGATACGGGGAAGCTGCATTCTGTATGGTACACTAATCAATACACATGGAGGTCATAGTTTATCAATTCGAAATAGTAAACGAAAGAGAGAAGAAAGACAAGGTAAGGATTATTGCACCTTCGTACATAGCTCTTTCTTCTTGTTAAAGCAAATGAGTTGCAAATGTTGACAGAGTTCTTAATTAGGCCAGACCAATCACTGGCTTTAATATCGTGGTCTACGCATGCAAACCAATAACTTAGACATATAACAAAATTGAAACACGTAATGTGGAATAGGTCATGAGTGTCGCAAGCGTATATTATGACTAGTTATACGTCTTCCATTCGTTTATTTTATTTTTGACACATCGAGTACTGAATCAAATAGTGATGGCCTGATGCGTTATCGAATCAATTTTTTATAACAAACGATTTTATTTTTGAACAAGTTTTAATCGATTTAATCGATTTAATATATTATATTTTATTTTTTGCTCCATGCATTGTTTTATAAAACTTCAGGGATATTTAAGTTACTTGATTTAATAATTATATTAAAATAAACCATTTACTCATGTTAAGTTAATATTCTTATCACTTCCGTCGGCAATAGTAATGTTGTTAAAAACAAATTGTGAAACGGCAACACTGGGCAGACAGGTGACGCGCGCCGCCATTTTGTGGTCACTCACAACGAGACGCCCGCGCCCGTGCTAGTGTTTTCCGTTCGCTGAATTTTAATTCACATTTTTCATACGTCGAGTTGAGTATTTATATTCCTCCGTATTGTTTTACCCGTGAATTCCTACATTTGGTTGAATTGAGAACATCGTACCTGCCTTCATCACTTTCAAAATGCCTAAAGGAAAGGTGCTTAAAGGACAAACAAGGGAGTTTGTGTTGCGACTTCATGAGTACTTTGAAAGGGAAAGCCGTAATGGTGGACCTCTTATACCAGTGACTCAAATCAGAGACCGTGTTTCAGCAGCATTAGGTATTACTGCTCCAACAGTTTCAAAAATAATTAAAGAAGGCTACGGCAGTAGTGGCATGGAACAAAACAAGCCATCTACACCTAAGAAAAAACGTCAGCCCTTTAAAGTGACAGCAATTGACAGTTTTGATGGTGATGCTATTCGTCGTCATATATACGATTATTACCAAAGAAAAGAGATTCCTACTTTACATAACCTAGTACAATCTCTGAAAACTAGTGGCTTGTTCCGTGGTCAAAAGTCTTCTTTGGCGAAGGTATTGAATAGGATTGGATTCCAATACAAAAAATGTGACAAAAGAAAAATATTGATGGAACGCAATGATGTTGCTTTGTATCGATGCGAATTTTTAAGACAAGCTAAAAAAATAGAAGACTGGTCGAATGTTGTTTTCACCGATGAAACTTGGCTCAATGCGAATCACACGGTATCAAAAACTTGGACTGACAACACTGCTAGCTCCTCGACCGCAGTGCCAATGGGAAAAGGTGAAAGAATTATAATTTGTCATGCAGGAACCGCAAAAGGATTTGTGCAAGATGCTATGTTAGCTTTTAAATCAAAGAAAACAGGGGATTACCACGAAGAAATGAATTCCGAAGTATATGAAAAATGGTTTCGGGAAATGTTATTGTCACTCGAACAGCCATCAACAATATTTATAGATAATGCGTCCTATCACTCTCGGCAAATTAACAAAATGCCAACGCAAGCCAGTAAAAAAAATGAAATAATAAACTGGCTCCGTAACAATGGCGAGGAGGTGGACGAGTCCCTATTAAAAGTAGAGTTACTTAAAATATTAAAAATGAGGAAGCAGCCTAAACGATACGTTATAGATGAAATGGCTGCAGAACATGGGCACACCGTCCTTAGAATTCCTCCATATCATTGCCAGTATAATGCCATAGAGCTAATATGGGCGCAAGTGAAAGGATATGCTGCGAGAATAAATACAACTCCTCCTTTCACCGCAAACAAAATGCTGGAGTTGCTTAAAAATGCGTGTGAAAATGTGACGCCTCATAACTGGGCGAGTGTCGTAGATAAGACGAAGAAAGAAATAATGTCTGATTGGGATCGCGATGTCGCATTTGACAACTTACCCATGCACTCATTAATAATTAGTGTTACTGGGGATACGAGTGACGACGACGCCGATTCCGACGAAACAGACGATTGTTTATAAATAAAAATATTAACAAATTACCTTTTAGTTGTTTTAATTATTTAATCCTTAAAGTACTATGAATTCCAACATGGTTTAACTGTTTATTACAAGTAGGTACTAAACATTTATTTTCGTTGTAATCATTGTAATTATTTTAAATTAAACTCTTATTAAAAGTCACTTCAATACGTATACCTTTATTCATATTAATTAATTTGCAGCAAATACATTCGATCCTAATATTGGGTACTATATTACGTTTAACTGTTTTCATTAGCATTTTAATGTAATTTTATTTCAAATGATTCCGATTGATTGATTCTATTCAAAATCGTTTTTGTTATCTGTGGTCATTCGTTACGAATGGCACAACTCTAAGTGGGCGTTACCCGTCAAGAAAGTATCTACTTTTATTTCAAAATATTGTTCTACTGTAATGTCGTACTTTATAGGCGTGAACTGTCAAAAATAAAATAAACGAATGGAAGACGTATAGGCAACGAAGGCGAATGGCGCGTTGCATGTCCCGAAAGTCGGTTAAGTGAACACCGGTGCAAAAACCGATTTTCAATGCACCGATGAAAACGAAAGCTTACAACACTAATCTAGTATTTTTAATAGGTTTCACAAAAAAACTGTTAAAACTACCGCTGTTGGCGTTGATTATTTTTTGTGTACATTTTTTCAGAAGTGTGACGTGATTAGCAGGTCACGCTTGTCTATAAACAGGATTCAAAATCACTCATATCTTTTCACTTTCGTCTTAATTAAGCAGAAAACACTGCATGGCTCTATATTGTACGTCACCACAAAGCAATAGATGTTATGTCTGATAATGCCCAGGAATCATGACAGCCTCGACAGCCTCTGTGGTGCAGTTTGTAAGACGCCGGCTGCGAAACGACAGGTCATATGTTCGATCGCCACATTGATACAATTGTTTGTGTGATATACAAGAATTCGTTCAGTGCGATGTGAGACAAAAAATCTCTCTTAGTTCCTGATACTTACGACTCATGTCAACCAACTGCTCCAAAGTGGTTGCCAAGAATTTTATTATTATTATATTAGTATAATAAAAGGAATGTTGGTATCGCATATGATTATGCATACAAACACATTAAAAGTTATCGTATTAACACATTATCTGGATATTATTTTGGTCAATAAGTGTGTGTTAGTTAAGGCGTGTGCGTTGAGTGGTCACTTCCGTTCGCTTGATGCAAAAGCTTCACACATGTCTCATTTAAATCAACGTTAGTCATTATGCAATTATAATCAAGCAACATATTATTTTGTTCCGTATCTTATATCTTATTTAATTTGAAATATTGTTTTGTTCAATTTTGTAAATATGGTTTACTTTGTGTGTGATCAGAAAGTATCTGTCATATCACTATTATATTAGGAGGATTATAGGAGACAAACGAGCACGCAGTTCACCTAATGTTAAGTGATCACTGCCGACCATGAACATCTGTAACACCACAGGGCATGAAGATGCGTTGCCAGCCTTTAAGGTGGGAATACGCTCATTTTTTCAAGGTCGTGAAGTCGTAATTAGTAGTTAAAAACGGCGTATTAGTGCTTGAAAAAACTCATAAAATATTTTTTATTCTTCTTCGATCCAGAAAAATAGATTTACGTTATCAAATGACAACATTCAACTATTTAAAATTACTGTCAAAATCATAGCCTTTCCTCGCCCAGAAATCATCATAACACAATCAACAAATATACTTACAAAAAGTGTATTCTATATCTACCAAACCACAAAACCCTGTTCACACGTGTCCTTGTCCATTCGATTACGGGAAGACAATGCGCCACGCTTGGCTAGCGTGGGTAAGATGGGTGGGAACCACCGGCCACGTCATACAACACTGCCCAGGATTTTGAAGAATATACTCATTATTTAGGAAAGATGAAATTACGATGGATGAGTCAATATTTGTTGGTTTCATGTGAATAATATGGACGACCTATAACCTAGCTAAGATTGCTAGAAGTCGCTGGAAACAGATCGGGTTGAACAGGCCTGTATGGAAAACTTTGGTGGAAGCCAATTTCGAGCAGTAGAATTCCAGTAGCTAGAGAGAAAAATGAACAAATATGTTTATGGAGATTGAAATAAGACGATAACTTACATATTTTATCGAGGATTTGGTTTATTTCTTACATTTTTTCGGAGTCCTCCCCGGGACTACGAAAATTGTAAAGTAAACGAAACGTCGCGTCGGGAAGTTAAAAATAAATAAAAAATAAACCAAATCCGCGATCAAAACCGTAAATAACCTTCGCGTCAATCTAAGAAACCATTCTGTTTAACCATTATGTTTAATGAGCTAATAATTGTTCTTTTAGCAAATTTTACATAGTATATCGTGGAATAAAACAAATTTAGCTACATGTGAAATAACGGACGTCAACAGCAATTTACTATATTAAAATTACTTATTGCCATTTTATAGCTTTTGATCGGCCAGCGAACAAGCCGTTTACCTAATCATAATTGGACACTGCCGCCTATATTTAATGATGTATTAGTATGTACCGACTACCGGCCTCCACCACAAAAAAGGCACTTAAAACCAATTTCTATAATATTATGGGTTAGGTAGGTTAGGTAGGCCAATTTTAAAGCGGAATTTAAGTAAACGTATGCATTAAAAATAAACCTAGCTTTGCTCACTTCTTTTTTTTAACAAACATGTAAGTAAACATTGGAAGAAGCATGTATGTATGAACAGTGGATTGAAAACAATTATATTTTGGACGTAATTCCGTGGCCAGAAATAATAAAGAAAATACATTTTGTATACCTTTAAAATTAAATGGAAGTTTTTTTATCGAGAAGACAATCTATACTTCTACACTAATAATATCAAGACGACAGATTTTTTTGAATGAAATAGGCTCTGAAATTACCTATTGGACCAATTTGAAAAGTTCTTTCACTATTAGAATCCTCCACAATCCCTGATGAACAAGTATGATAGAATATTTTCAAAATAAGTACATCTGCACCCAGGCAGAGCCGGGCCGATCCACTAGTATTAATAAATGTCTTGTGGCGCCATTACCAAGCGCCAACTGGAATCGTAAATATTGACCCAATTTCATTATCTCGAGTGCACAGAAAACATTGTGGAGAGCTATCGAGCAAACATTTCATTTTATAATCAATATATTAATTAACTGAGTTATTAAGTCTATTCTTGTAAGAGTTTCATCATCATCTAATCCAGAAAATATAAATTAATGATATTTAAAATGACCTGTTGAAAGCGGCCCGTATCGCGCAAAATCCTGTGACTTGGCGCAGGTGAACTTTCAGGGTTATAAGAGGACTTCGTAATGCTGTGTTTGTCTCCATATTATGCAAACTTATTGCAAGGTTTATCATTCGTTATTTTTTCAAATCAGTACTTTTAAGTGGACCATATTTCAATAATATCGCATTAGTAATCCTTAACATTTATCTAATTAATTATTTCGCTACTAATTCTTTTTTGTTTTAAACTATTACTTATTACTTCTTCTCTAGTAACATTGTCTTAAGTATTTATTCAAAAGATTTAAAGGAAATTGTTTTGATTATAAGATTAAAGACTTTTTTATTTTTCGTGGTCTCTTTTTATCGCTAATCCGAATGTTCCGTGAACCTAGCATCCGATTCGAAGAATCCACACTTCCGTTTTCCGTTTAATTAATGTAGGATATTTTAAAATCCATTTCCGTGTTTCTAGAGAAAATTATACTTTCATTTGGGATTTTTTCCTTGCAGTTTATAGTTAATTTCATTAAAATTAAATATCAATTTTCCAACTAGCGTAATTCGTTATTTTTATCCTGTTCTTGCTTGAAACTTAGATGGGACACAATATGATTTTTAAGCGTGTCATATAAAGATATCTATAATTATCATCAAATCATTTTTTAAAGGTAAATTAAGCCAGCCAAACATTATCTTATTAAAACAATAATAACAGGTGCAAAATACCATCAAGTTCTATTCTTAAGAACGTAGATTATTGCAAACAAAAATTGTAATACAGGCCTGTTAACCCCTTGCTTATTATTTCATAACAAACGAAGCTAAGTTTACTTCTTCATGACACATCGTTAGTGACGGAATCCTCTAAGAATATAAGATTAACTTTCATCCTACGCAAAGTATTCTCAGCATTAATTGAATGATTATCTCGCAGGATATCCGTATCCTCTCCATAGCGTATGGTGTTAAACCTGTCATAGATTCACGCAAGTATTTTGCATTCTGGTATCATCCATTGAATATCTAGTTTCAAATCGACATATTGCTCGAGAAAGGCCATTTTGACTGTACTGTATCAGCCCATATACGTCCCACTGCAGGGCTCGGGCCTCCTCTACAATCGACAGTACGATTGAGAGTGGTTAGGCCATATAGTCCACCACGCTGGCCTACTGCGGGTTGACGGGTTGGTTGGCTTAAATATAACTTTGACCATAAATATAGTAAAGTAAGTAAAAAACAAAAAGAATATACTTGACGGAACTTTTTTTGTAATAAATGGCGAGACCAGCACGCCATTCCCCTTATGGTAAGCGATACGAACGCCCATGGAGAGTAGGAAAGCCACGAAGTACAAAGCAATGCTTGGTATTCCACTACGTTCGCCATCCTGAGACATAAGTTGTCAAATCTGAATATGCCTAGTAGTTACTCTGACTTCAATGTCCTTCAAACCAAAACACAACAGTGCATTTACACTGGTGTTAGGCGCGAGAAATAGACATGAACATACATACATGTCAAAGAACTGGGCTTAATGTACTTTGTGTGTGTTTATTTACTTTTCAGAAAATAAGATTTTCAAGAAAATAAGATTTCAGAAAATAAGATTTTAGAATTCAGAAAATAAACCTAAAAATGATAACTAATAAAAGTAAAATTTTCATAATTCCTTCATCTTTCTATCATGTTTACACCAAGCTGAGTACCTCTTAACATATCATTTTGTTGGAAATTATCTTTACAATGGCTATCTACCTGGCTACCTAGCTAGGATAATATGTTTCTAAGAAAAACTCATTAACGTTAATAACAATTGGATACAACATAATTGTTTTTTAGTGTCGGGGTACGCGGATACCATATTCTGTTTATTGTTTTCTAATAATACCGTTAGACAATCCTTTTCAAGATGTTGAAAGGATTAAAAATATTTTTATGTTGGTAGAGTAAATCCGTGGGAAAATAAAAAGTAATATCTTTAAAGAAGATAAAATGAATAAGAACCGGTATTCTTTTGAAATACTTTTGGTTATTTAATTTATCACCTTTTATTTTGATTCATGTTCGGGTTTTTCAAAGATTTATAAATGTATTAAATAAATCGTTTAAATCACATATCAGATGGATATGTTTTTTTTATTTATCCTTGGAAATTAATAGAAAACTGTATATAAAAAAAAAGGAAAAAATCGAGATCTTACTGCTCTACATGTTTCAAACTACGTCGCAACCGGTTCAGCCGTTTAATAAAATACCAGACAATTATTTGTCATTGATTATTCATATTCCGAAGAACGTAAGATGAATAAAGGAACAGAATATAAACAACTCAACTTCGGTACATAATCTATGAGGCCTTAGGTACAAAACAAATGGCTGACGTAAACTGTTCGTTAAGAGGCCATTTAATAATAATACTGCGGTGTATTAGTCACGTAATTAAATAGAAATTGTATTTTATGTAGTTTAACAACCGGTTGTGAGTAACGTGCGTTTTGTTTACATAATTTTTGTCCTTTTGACGCGTACTGACTAGTCATCTCCGTCGACGTTCGACAGCCTCCGTGGCGCAGTTGGTTAGACGCCGCCTGTGACACGAGAGGCCGCGGGTTCGATCCCCGCACCGAGAGAAATGTTTGTGCGGCCCACAAATATTTCTTCCGGGTCTGGGTGTTTGTGAGACCGAAAAGTCTCTCGTAGTTTCTGATACCCACGACACAAGACTCGATCTTAGTGTGGGGTCAGGACTATGTATGTGACTGTTGGGTGTTATTTATCTTACAGATGATATTGTGAGGACACCTCTATAGAGATATTTTAATAGTACATATTTCCAAGCGAATTTCAGTGAGTCCCTAAGGGCCAAGTCAAAGGAGCGAGGAATTAACTTTAGCCCAAGCCTTTTAACATGACAACCCTGTTATGGCAATTCACTGATTTGAAAAGTAAAAAGAATGAATGATAATAAGAAATATGTTAAGCGTTAAAAATATACAATTCCTATAAAATAGCAAATTAAAGCCTTGATTATATTTATTAAATTTCACGAATGTCGTAATATGTATCTAGCTCAAAGCTTTATGTAATAGCAACCATGTCACAACTTACAAAGCGCGCATATTGAAACTTTAATATCCGATTTTAGTGACATAAACTTAAAATTCTAAAGATTAGTATCAGTACTTTCTTCTCCTATATGGCATATATTTAAACAAACCGATAAATACGCCATTAAAATATTTAAGCAATATTATGAACTTATTTGTGTTTTCTATCTAATTGTTTCAACATCATCAGTAATACATTATTATAATTACAAGGCAAAGGAATGTCAAGTTAATAGTATTATGTACAGATTGACGTGGACTGTTAATTTATTTACATGATAATTATGCGACTGTATGCATCATAGGAAGTTTGTGCGCCTCGCAGCCGCTTTGGCGCAGTTACACTGACTTAAAGGAAGTGCAGTATTATGTTTTTGATTTTAAAATGGAAGTTTGTTTGGCATTAATGTTTTTCGATGAGTTTTACAATGTTTTGGAACACTGATAGCGATTGTCACAACAAAAACGAATGCAGATAACCTCGACAGTTTAAAAGCATAAATATGCGCATTAATTGATAAAATTCAATGATTTTCTGACTTAAACCTACATTTATTCAAGCAAATACGTTCAATTGAAGTCAAGGAAAGCTTCGATTCGAAGTGCGTTTTAAACAATCGTGAACGATTACGCACGGAGCGTCCTCGCGCCATAACGAGCCACCATTAATATTCAATTAAAACGCACTTCAAATGTTAAACTTACTTCGTCCTCCTCGTCGTCGTTGTAGAAGGGGTCCAGGAGTAGATTCTTCCAGTAGATCACATCTGCGGGGATCGCGTACGCGTCGTGATCTCGCAGATTCGCGTATAGCGGGCTGTCGCGGCCGACACCCTCGGAACTAGCACTAATAGAGCAACTCTCCACCTCCACGCTGGTGCCGCAAGAACAACCCTCGTCGGTGTAATTGCACCCGTAGTCGATCTCCTCGTAAATATTCTCGTCGGTGATCGCGTCGCGGACCAACTCGTAGCCGTCGTCGGTCGGCCGGTCCGGCGTCATGGCTGCGACTGGCGCGTCGCACCTGTCTCCCACCTCGTGCATCGCGTACACACTGTACCGCGGCGTTTCGAAGTCGCTCGCCGTGTCGAACGACAGTCTCGATATGGTCGCGTGGTGTTGCGACAGCACGCGACGCAGTATCTCGTCGGAATTGTGGAACCCGCTAGAATGGGACCACACGGCCGCGTACGTTCCCTTCTGCTCGGCGTCGTCAACACTGCACTCCTTGTAACTCCAGCAGGTGCTCTCCGAGTCACTGTCTGACTCCAAACGCTTGGCGAGCTGCACGCTCACGTCTGTTGACACTTCCATGTTGTCGTATATCGACGAAGACGTCGACGGTGTCTTTAACTTAGTCCGTCTGGGCGGCACCGGCGTGCCTTCGCCCTTATCGAATATATTGTTTATGTCACTAGTGGGTCGAGAACTCCTGGCGGGCGTGCTCGTCATGAACGACACGTCCGACAGGGTAGAATCACAATCACTGCACTCCTCCTCGGCGCGGGGCTCCCTGCCGTCCCGCATGTGTTCCAGGCACTCGTCAAATATGTTCAGGATACTCAGAGACACTTCTTTCTCCGCCGGCACGAGGTTTCTTTGATATTCGTCGAGCTTGAAGATCTCCTTGCCGAGCTGTGAGAGGATTTCATCGAAGGCGCTGTCGGGGGACTCCGTGCCGATGTGCGGCGAGGGCGGGCGCACGGTCACCAGCGGATCGTACTCCTCGATGGAGGCGCGCAGCAGCGTCAGCCACGCGACGACGGAGGGCGCGGAACGCTCGCGCAGTGTGGCCGCCACCGCGACCGGGATCCAACTTGCGACCTCACACGACATCGTGCCGTTCACCGCTCAATACGCGATAACCGGTGTGTGATTCAACGCGCGGGATTCCGCGAAGGGAGTGCGCTTGACGTCTCCATTGTAGTGGCGCGAGGCGACGGCCGAGCAGCGCCCGCGCACTCCGCACTGCATCATATCGGCGACATTTGCACTCCACCGCGATTGCTTATCACGTTTCTTCCTAATTATACATCGACGAACTCATCCACTGACCTTTGCGATAGCGACAATATTTTTGCTTATTTTTTAAACAAAAATTATTTGCAGTGTGCAAACAATTAAAAACACTAAACTATCACAGTGGAAGGAAAAATAATTAAAAATTGTATTTGGAAATCCCGCGAGGCCGGCGGCGCGGGCGCGGGCCGACAATAACAAATAACAATGCGCGTCGCGTTCGCGCGCTTTTTCTCCCGATTTTTAAATGTCGAACGGAAGCGCGGCGCGCGGCGCGTCCAGCGTCCAGGCCGACAGTGCTGCGCCGCTGCCCCGTCCGGCACGGCGCGGCGCTCGGCAGCCGGCGGGCGGCAATTAAACCGATGCGTTCATTCCGCACTGTGTGTGACCGATATTCCACGTTATTTCTGTGGCGCGGGCGCAGCGAGCGCGTGCGTGGCGCAACACCACTAAAAACTAAAAGCAAATGCAACGTGCATTAGATAAATGAAGTTGATCGCGGGTTCCCAACATTTGAACACCCAAATTGGAACATTCGTGATTTTTTAATGAGTCCCTCTTTAAGACCCAGTGTTGGTCACTTAACGGTCCATTAACATGTCTTTTATCCTGCTAAGCTATTTAACATGTTTAATTGCCTAATAAAATGTGTGGCCTCCTGCGTTGAGAACCTCAGGCTCAAATCAGCCGTCAAAATGTAATTAGTGGTTGTAATGTTATATTTCCCCGAAGTGAATCGTACACGCGTGGTGTGGACGTGGTAGGCAGCGCCCAAAGACGCGTGTTTTCCTGTTGCGAGTCCTGCGAACACAACAGGATGCTATCGCGGCGCTCGCCTTGCTGCCAATATGAGGATATTGAATGCAAATTAGCAAGCACTTGATTATTTTGTTTGTGATTTACACACTACGTTGTTTGCGTTAAAGAAGCTGTTAAATCTGTGAAAAATATCAGGTGCCCACAGTGTGTTTAAAGTATTAGACTAAAAATGCCACCCAGTCATTAAAATTATTATTTTACATGTATGATATTTTAAAATGTACGAAAAATTAAAAATGTAACATTATTTATGGCGTTGCTGCCTTTGGTTATATTTTTTTAAAAGTTTCGATTCATTGTTCGCCGCAATCAAACGGACATTCAACATACAGCCACATTTTCTTCTACATTACGGTTGACATATTTAATAAATATAATTGCTACATTACAAGTATTACTACATTTATTCAACGGTTATTTCCAAGTAAATACATCAAATAATCAGCAATGCCGTCAGTTCGGTTATTAATTATGTTTGGAGTTTAATTAAAAATTCATTAAACGTTAATATTACTTAATGGACAGTTCAAGGTGCCTTTAATACTCCCTCCCTTCCCCCCCTCCCCAATGACTCATCAATAAAATGATCTAAGTATATAAAGAAACCGCTTAATTTACCTTCATTAATGTTTTGAAATCGATTAAAATGTAATTTAAACATGTGTTTCGATGTCATTTATTTAAGCTTAAGAATTTGCTATTTTTTGTTTTTTGCTGTTCCATTTTGTATGTCCGTGTTTCTCATCAAAGTTAAAAAAAATACATATAGATATTTGTCTGATTCAATATTTTTGCAATAGCAACCCTGATTCACCAACCGCAAAATGAATCACGGAAAAACAAACAAAAACATGATATTTACAAATAACTAATTAAACAAATACATTAATTATTATCTCTTTCTCTCATGCGTCAAGTGACATAGCCTACATATTATATTAAATTATAAATTAAAATTAAGAGATATTTTTGACTTAAAAATATTGAATAAAAAGATTACCTAACATAAATATCGCTAGCCTTCCCCAGACCTTATTAAAAAAAAACAGACTAAAAAGGTTTAAAACCACACCGAACTCTTTAATGATCCATCAAAGGGCTCCATTGAGCACTGAAAGCGTATAATGCCAAATCCCTACATCGAATGCTTGATGTGGTCGCAACTAATCCGCAAACCTTATGAAACATGGCCATTCACGAAACTCTACTTATCTCTGACAACTGAATAAAAACCTTGCTATGATGAATAAAGAGTTTAATTTCCATTCTTCAATAATGTGTTTCATGTACTTGCAAGGAATATCCAACTTTATTATTTCAAATTTAGAATTGATAATATTGTACTCAAGTCAGATAGATCTTAAATGTTTGATTTTAAACTTTATCTACAAACATATACAGTTGAAATTAATATGATGTGTATTGTAGTTTTTTTTTTTCTTTTACTGCGTTGAAAAGCCAGTGTTTCACGCATGTGTTGATTTGTGGATGGGTGGACACGTATAGCAACTCATTTGTAATATGCAATCAGTTCATAGATTGTAGAAAAAGAGGAAATTATCAGTTAATATACGCCTAGTAATGTATAGCGCTTTTGTTTGATATTTAACATTTTTAATTTCTCCTTTTCTAAGTTACTCGCTCACCGTCTATCACATCGTGGGACAGAATATACGTGGTAAAATGTAGGTGGCACATCTGCCTACCCCTTCTGGGAAAAAGGCGTGAGTTTATGTATTATACAAGTGAACCAATATACCAACGATTAAATACAAATACTTGCAGTATTGGCATCAATTCCCATCAATATTGAAGCAGCTGCTGAGCCCCCATGTTAAAAAATACTAGGGCATTAATTGAGCCACATTGGTCGCAATTAGTAAATTATTAGTCAGCTGTAAATTGTCTCAATTGGACGACATTGGACCGTCTGGCTGCGAGAGATATTATAGCGAGTTTTAAACCTAAATTAACTCCTCTTATATGTCTTTACTTGTGCTTCAGAGGGATAAAAGTCATTTAGTTATATATATTTATCTGTGACTAGCGGCCCGTCCCAGCGTGCGTGCATATGTTTTTTGATTCCACACCAGATACATGTTATTTTTCTTACAAACTTGGTACACCTGTATATGTTTTATTTTATTGCAATGAATTGTGAGACAAGCTTGCCGTTCGCCTGATGGTAAGCAATACGACTGCTCATGAACAGTAATAAAACCAAACAACACCTTGAATTACAAAGCAATGCTTGGCATTCCACTGCGCTCGCCATCCTGAGACATAAGATGTCTCTCACATATGAGAGATCTACCACCAGTAATACTTTCGATCAATATAACCTTCTGATAATCCCATTACTCGTCTAACAATATAAAAAAACCACCACAGTGTAACCCTCACTAAACACCCAATCACTAACACGTTGCATCTTATTGATTTTTATTAAGTATTTTTATGGAGGATGCAGTACCCGCTATATTTACACCCAGCATTAAAGCTTCAATCCCATCGTTAAATATTTATTGACGAGCTCTCAAGTTGCGGCCGAGTGCCGACAAAATAATATAATCATAGAGAATACTTTAAAAAACGCATCGTAAAGTCTATTTTAATGTTCAATATTTGGATATCGGCCAGGGGTTCTTGGCCTCAGGAATTGAGAGTTATACCACCCTTTACCGCCCTACTACAGGGCATGGGCCTTCTCTACAACAGATAGTACGATTGTAAAGGATTAGGCCTTACACCACAGTGATCAAGTGCGGTTTGGTGAGCTTCATATACCATAGAAATTTGTATAAAATTGTTATGGTATGCAGGTTTCCTCACGATGTATTTCTTCAGCTAAAAATGCGTGGTGATTGACTATAAATACATGTATTAATATTGACGGGTCCTTATCAGCTATGTGGAGAGATTCTGTATCGTGTAATTCTGTTTCAAGACAATCCAATAACGATATTTTGAAATTATCTTACGCTATTTTTCTTCACCTCTATAACAAAATAATGATCTATAGATAATCTTCTAAGTCATTAATTCGGGCCTAGACCAGGGTACGAACCCGCGACCGCCATCTCAGCTCCAGTCATTCCCACTAGACTATCGTTGTTAGTATATTTTCATGAGACCGTACTGAATACATCGTCGCAAACATTAAACTAATCAAAGGAAATATTTATGTCCGTTTTATACAAAACTTCTCTTTACATCTTTCCTAGAACGCTTCTTTGAAATCAATATTTTTACGAAATGATTTATTAAATTCTTTTCTTGAATATCTGTTCTAGACGAGATATCACGTATTAAATATATTATTTATAGTAGGTACTAATACTATTAAAAAGGTTCCTTTTTAGACTTTAGGTACGTTATACTAGTTTGGCTGAAATGTTTGCAACAAAGTTTATTTATTTGTTTAAATCTTTATGGTACACAAAAAAATAATTAAAAAATACAGAAACAAAAATAATACATAAAAAAATACAAACGGCCATCTTATCGCTTAAAGCAATGTCTTACAAACAACCATGGGATGGATTTAAAAGAATGAAAAAGAGAAGGCAGTATAAAAATAGAAAATATAGAATGGAAAAAAATACAATTAATATTGTTTATATTAAAATTATATCAACTACGAATTCACATCATCATTTGAGACGCTGTCACTACCACTCGTGGTAGGTCTCTCTTAAGTGAGGGTCCACTTGGGCAGGTAGCCGTGTTAATGCACTGTTGTGTTTCCGTTTGAAATACTACTGACATAATGAGGCTTAACATCTTATGTCTCAAGATGGCGAGCGCAGTGGAATCCCAAGCATTGCTATATGATTCATGGTGTTGTTTCGTTTTGCTACAGTCCAGGAGCGGTCGTATCGCTGCTCAGGCGTAAACCATATTATTCGAATTTAAAACACACACGTGTACTCTGGCAATAGAATGTAACACTTCACAATAAGGGGGCGTCCATAAATTACGTGAGGTGTTTTTTTTAATTTTCTGCCCCTCCCTCCCCCCCTGGTGAGATGTCGTGAGATTTTATTCAACCCCCTCCCCCATCTCCCAATCTCACGTGAGATTTTTCAAAATGTGAGTTTCTTACGTAAACGTGTTGGATTGTTATTGTAAAAAGAAAAAACAAATTTGCTTCGTGCTTTTATTTACGACTAGTTATGACTAGTAATCAATGTTGCTGAGAGTTTAATTATAAGTGTAATAAAAATTTAACAATAGAATACTTAAATCGTAGCTACTTAGATTAAAAAAGAGTATCTACTCTAATTCAGTCCATGGAGAATCATGCACGGTCTCAAGAGAGACTATTTTTATATAATTTTTTTTTTGTTTCAATCAGAAAAAAAATTGCGTGATATTTGCCGAGACCCCCCCTCTCTCCAACGTAAGATTAGATGAGATTTGACTCGACCCCCTCCCCCCCTTAAACACCTCACGTAATTTATGGACGCCCCCTAACCACTCCATCAAGCCAATCAAAACACAGTACATACAAATAAATATTAATAGTTTCTAGGACACAAAAATTATGTATATATGCGTGAACAATCGCTATTATTATAAAAAACAAATCATACGTAGCGTCTGTCCGTCCGAGCGAACTGGAACGTGGCGGCCGATCACGCGTACCCAACCGGGAACTGAACAGGCAACCCGTCGTTACGAGATGCGCATTACGTTAATAAAATAGGTCGATATGATGAGTACTTATCAAGCCGGACGCGAGATGGTCGCGGGTTCGAACCCGAGGAACTTTGACTTTTCGAAGTCAAGTATGTGTTGATAGGCGATTACCTCGCATTTTAACGGTCAAGGAAAACATTGTAAAGAGATTTTAATATTATCAAAGAGATTTTACATATACCACGATATCTTGCTCGGGGTGAAATTC
The DNA here is from genome assembly GCA_023078785.2 of Hyles euphorbiae. Taxonomy (NCBI): domain Eukaryota; kingdom Metazoa; phylum Arthropoda; class Insecta; order Lepidoptera; family Sphingidae; genus Hyles; species Hyles euphorbiae. The sequence goes on along the minus strand of CM041044.1, from coordinate 13,045,829 downwards.
AAACTGAAATTCTCGTAGATAATTGTGATACATTTCGCATATTAATAAGTAAATCGTCTATGCAAATGAGTTGCAATCACGACGCTATGTAACATTATGACTCATTAGTTGTTATTAAGATGATGGAGGAGTCCGTAATCATGTGACTACGCCTCCTCTTTATTTTATTGCAATGAATGGCGAGACTGTGGGCGAGACGAACATGCCGTTCGACAAATGGTAAGCGAAACGACCGCTCAGGGACAGTAGCGAATCCAATTAAAACCATGAATTACTAACCAATACTTGGTATTCGACTGCGCTTGCCAATTGCCATCCTGAGACATAAGATGTTAAGTCTACTATGCCCTTGAAACCGGAAAACAACAGTGCTTTAAATTATGTGTTTATTCTGCTATTTGTCAGTAGCCAAAACGTTTTCATTTGACTAGCTCATCACAAGCAGGTTAAATTCGTTTGTTCCTCTGAGATTTGTGGATCCTCTGAAGATATTGTTTTGAACTTTTTACATCCATTATTGGACAATTTTTGCCTAGCGTAGTGGTTGAAATTCGATTATGATTCATCTACACTAATATTATAAAGAGGAAAACTTTGTTTGTTTGTTTGTTTGGTTGTAATGAATAGGCTCAAAAACTACTGGACCGATTTTAAAAATTCTTTCACCATTCGAAAGCTACATTATCCACGAGTAACATAGACTATATTTTATTTTGGAAAAAAATAGGGTTCCGTAAGATATTTGGATTTTTCGGACACAAACTGAAAAAAATCAACCAAAGAAGTTACTTATTTTGCGTACGCTGCCTAAACTACAAAAGATAGAACCATAAAATGTTGTAATTAATTGTAGATCTTATATATATCTACAAAAAAGTCCGCGACACACTATACCTATCTATGAGTGAGGCACAACAACCACATTTTTATTTAAAAATCTTGAATTTTTTTTGGACTACATTTAAACGCGTTTATTTTACTCATGCTATTAATCCTTATCAAAATAAATTATTTCATCAATAAGTACAGTTTATGTTGATAATATTTGGTCTTTGAATGATTAAAATTGGACGTTTGGTTTTGAAGTTGTGGTGAAATTAAAATATTACGATTTCTGCTGCACGGCCCGTTGCGAAGTGGGCGTCACCAAGGCCAGGGGTGCGCGTGCGCGTGCGCGTGCGCGTGCGGGAGAGGGGTGTTTATATAATATAAAAATGAATCGCATTTTGGTGGTGAAATAAGGGAAGGAATATTGATGGAAAATAAAAAACGCTAAAGTTTGTAATGTCAAAATTTCATAAGGCAATCTTTATATTATGTACATGTATATGGAGAGACGGGATATAATAGAGTGGAAGGTACAGGAGAGGGCTGGGATAGCTGACAGATTTGATAGGACGAAATATAAATGCACGTTATAAGACGGGATGGATAATAAAGAGAAAGGACGGGATGGATTGGGAAGAGACTGAACAGACGGATGAGACGGGATTGAGCCGGACAGTAGGACAGCTACGTCAAGTTTAGGTATACAAGAGTTTATACGAAAAATAACATGTATTTGGTGTGGAGTGGAATCAAAAAATATATGCACCCAGGCGAAGCTGGGCCGGGCCGCTAGTTAATAATAATCTAGAGATCAATCAAATCAAAAGTCCAAAATAGCATCAAGAATTCTATTATTTTAATTAACTCCGGTTGGAAACATAGGAAAAGAAGTTGTTGTAGACGTGTTTAATTTTGTCGCCTACTAAAGCATAGAGCTCCAATATATGATACAGCGATTTAATTGAGGTATCCATCGTAAAAGGGTTGGCAGTATGTATTAAAATTTTAATTCCTCACTGCGCCCGCATTGTCACTGACAAATGATTGATACATTGAAGGTGGGCGATAGTCGACACGTTCCAACTAATAATTATCTTTATTATAGGGGTCTTCAAACATTTACTCATTAAACCTTGTGTTAAGAGTGAACAAGAAGGTGTAGGCGAAATATAAGGTTGCGGGTTCGAGACTCAGTATTGTTTATTTTCAGAGTTTGTCTTGTTTTCTTTGCTATGTAAAATTAAGATATTTTATTAATAAATTCGATAAAACTGTATAATTTATACGTCCCACTGCAGGACACGGTAAGCGATAGGACTGCTCATGAACAGTAGCAATACCAAACAACACTAAATTACACAGCAATGCTTGGCATTACATTGCGCTCGCCATCCTGAGATATAAGATGCTAACTGCTAAGTCTCAATATGTCCAGTAGTTACTCTGGCTACAATGCCCTTCTAACCGAAAAATAACAGTGCATTTACAGTGCTGTTTGGCGGAAGAAATAGACATTGCGGTGGTACCTACCAGGCGGCCTATCACATATGAGGGCTCCCTCGACAATCAAGAATCAAGCTATATATAATCCGCCACGCTGGCCCAGTGCGGGTTGGCGGACTGGCGACACATAATTACATCTATTTTATTTTAATTTCTCTATTTGACGTGAATATGTCTGCCTTTGTGGTGCAGTTTATTCGTAATATCTGAGGCAGATTACATGGTCTACCCGTTTTAGGAAAAAGGCGTGAGTTTATGTATGTATTAATATCAATTATTTCGTAATACATCCCCGCAATATTCAGCTATGAAACCAAGCCAATATGGAGATGAAAACATTCCAAATATTGCAAATATAAGCCTCTTTGGAAAGACTTACCAAATAAGGGCAGCTCTAGTAATCTTCAAAAAATACAGTGTGCGGCAACTTACCTGAAAAAATAAATAGTTTGTTAAAAACATACATTGTCCATATATCTAGTTAAAAATGGAATCATAAAACATTTAGTAATAATGAAATTGATAAAATTATACAAAAGGACCTATTCCTATTCGTATTCATAGACAAATTAAAAACAAAAAATACTTATAGAATGGTTTATCCTTTTATAACGACTTGAATTCTGTTGGAGCGAAAGTGTAAAATTGTCTATGAATAAGGCCTCCTCCTAGACCTAGTGCATAATAAGCGGAATTAACCTTACATGAGATGTTAAGTCTCAATATGTCCAGTAATCTGGTTACAATGTCGTTCAAACCATGACACAACATTGCATATTTTACACTGCTATTTGGCGGGACAAAGAGACATTACGGTGGTTCTTACCCAGGCGGCTTTTTACATATGAGAGACCTACCACCAGTAAAAACTTTGAACCTCGGCGATTCTTTCTACACACTACACTAACTAGTCTTTAACCCATCACATCACAACATTAAATCAAACTGACGACATCCTATCAACATTGGACATATCTATCCGCTATCCGATTTCGTTCAAAAAACACTGAGTATAAATAACCCACGTCCGCCGCACGTGCCGGCATAATTTATTACTTATGGATACACATGGGAAGTGACGTAGTGAGGCGGACGAACCAGGGGTTATTAGACTAGCTATAAAGTATTAACCGTACGGACAAATGAACATTCAAATTATAACTTCTACAAAAGGTTAATGCAATGATGTGTGGATTGACTACAACATATAGACTGCAATGCTAATGATTAAAAAGTAACGGGATATTTATATTCTCTGTGTTATTTTTCTTTTCTTCTATTACTTGTACAGACCTTGTAATCCCGCCCACCGCTTTTGAACGTGTGATTGTGAAGAAGAAACAGCGCAAAAAACTCCCTCTAAAATAACACTTATTATATTATTATTTTATGTCTCTCTTATGATAAAAGAAATCACTTACAGATGATGATGACTTTATATACATCATTATTGTAAACATTGGTATTGCGAATATTATTAAATAAGTCTATTCTGGCATAAGTTACATTAATTATTTTCAATTTGTGTGGACATTAAGTAACAACATAAACAAGGTTATCCTGTATGACCATTGATATCAATGTGTTTTACATAAAAATTACATCTGGCTTCAAAAATTATGTAAAGCGAATTATTAATTCCATGGAATTTATTTCACTATATTTATCCCGATAAGTATAATAACAACCACTATGTACGTATTTATTTGATTTAACTAAACACTATTAATGAAGTAAGTAGGTAAACTAGCGTTACTTATTACATCGGTCAATCATTATAATTATTTAAAATATTTAATAACACACATATCGTTCTGATAAAATTTTCAATAGAAACTACAACATAAGCATGTCTATTTCTCCGATGTACGTACAAAGATATCAAATATTGTTAACACACTTTCAAAACTCTACGCATAAATGCATAACGACATCTACCGGTGAAACTTCGAACCACTTCAAAACCATAACCAGTACCGCTGTATTGCTACACGTAGTGTTATTTGTGAACCGCTAGATGTCGTTACGTGCACAATTACGTGTAACTTATCATAATGTTTACATTTACATAGAAAAGGCACACAGACAAAATAAATATTGAAGTAATAAACATCAAACATGCATTAATTAATAGAAGGAAGTGTTAATTAATAGAGCATATATAAGTATCGTTACGATAACAAAGTGAAGGTTGACACACAATGCGTAGAATGTACTACTTTGAAGTTTGAACAATAAAAAATTAAATCAAGTTCATCATACACAAAGCGTTGCACTTGAAAATTGAGCTGTGGTTTACATATTATACAATGTTGATACGACTTTCTTCGGCCTAAAAACCAATCCTGTTCGAAGAATGGCTGACCTTGCGAGGTCAATACAAACACGATTCATTTGAATTGCAATGTTGTTCGTGTAGTTTCAGATGCCGCTACTGTCTTTGGGCAACTACAGAATAATATTTAGTGGGAACTGGAATGTACTGATTTTTGGCGTACGGGAAAATTATTTGTATTTTAAGTAACCTTCATTGCTTTACTGGTGGAGGCAGAATTAAGAGTGCTTACTATCGTTGAAATCATTATTGCGGACAAATCCAATCGCTCAGTGTTATAGATGTTCTTTCCATTTAGCTATCTAGATGGATATGGACTCTCAAGTTTTAATGTAAAGATGTGTTTCTGAATACAATCGTTTTTACTTTAGAATTAAGAGTAACAATTCGTTTTCCCATCTTCATGATAATATTTAAAAATTATAACTCCATTAATACTATAAAGAGGTGCATGAAAACACTTTACGAGGATGACTTCCAAGTTCCGACACAATTTATCAAAGAAGCTACGATCCATATTTCAGTCTCTTTACCGATGAAATTGAATTCGAAAAGAGACGCAACGCGGATCCATTATAAACGAAGTGCTTTTAAATGCTATCTGGACCCTTTGATACAATTATAGAGAAGATTCAATAAAGATATTTTATTTTTTTATTGGAATGAGTGGCGAGACGAGCATGCCGTTTGCCTGATGGTAAGCGATACGACTGCTCATTCACATCAAACAACAACTTGAATTGCAAATCAATGCTTGGCGTTCCGTTGCGCTTGCCATCCTGAGACATAAAATGTTAAGTCTCAATTATACCCAGTAGTTACTCTGACTACAATGTCCTTCACACCGAAGCTGTCAGATATAACGTAATCTGACCCAACGAAATGTTGTTCTAAATCTAAGCTGTTACTTCATCTTCATTTTCTATGAAGCATTAGCACCATAACGTACCATAGTCGAGCAAAACCATTAATCTTTAACGAGTTAGAGCAAGACTGCCATTTCAGTCATTAGTATTATGCAATATAGTAATTAAATTGACGCCACACCATGATTTCTATTCAAACACTTACTATGCGAAGCGCGTCAGTGTCCCAAAAAGGAGCCATGTCCGGGACAGAACTTTCATTACATATCAACATTAAATGTGGGACGTGAGCGAATCAATCATAATCTAAGATTTTTCTTTGTTTGCAATGAAATTTCTTATCCCAACATTAGTACTATATTTTAATTTATTATCAATTGATATCGATCTTGAAAATTCTCGAGGATGGCGTGGAGTTCACAGACAAAATATTTATTTAAATTTTAAAACAAATTTGATGTCAGCTCATTGCACTTTTAAGTTAGTCATGTATCATAAACGTACATATTATGTCCATTCGGTCTTATATAAAAAATAAATACTATTTGAAGAATGGTGACCCGCCACATAGGCATACAATATTATGGTAAATAATTTCGAAAGCGCTTTATGAATGACTATCAATAACACACATGAGTCCTAAAAGTCAGAGGTGTGTGATTTGAACCCGGGACCACCCTGAGCATGTTGGCAGCCGCGTCTGGTCTGTTTACCAACAGACCACCACGCACTTTGAAACTATACACCTTAGTTAAATCTCTGTTACCGCACAAAATCAGTGCTATCGTACAGATAAGCTGACCAAGTCACCCACATCAGCACACGCTTGCTTGCATTCAAAACGAGAGTCTTATCTCGAGGCCCACTTTCAATGTTTACTTTTAAATTACATGACGTTTTGAACGGTGATTTGTTGTGATATTATTTTCAAGAATAAAATTTAAGAATGGTTATGGCTACTTTTGTTACTGAATGTACGAAAAATGCCGGATGAGATTCATAAAGAAGAAAAAAATTAAAAGCCAAAGGACTATTTTTGAATTACAAGAAATATAGTTCTCTTTATATGGGCCTTTTGGATTAATTCAAAACCAAAAAGAATCGGATGACACGAGACACGATAAGGGAGGATGGCGTGAAATAGAATACGAAGGAAAAGGGCAGAAACAATTATAAATGAGTTATCATAGAAGAGAATAATAGAAGAGTCATTTATTATTTATTTAACACTTTATTGGACATCATTAAGTAATTTATTTATTATCATTTTATAATTACAGAAATTAACAGGAAAAAACATAGAGTTAATCGCAAATAAGACGTTTACTGGGGTAAGGTAAAAAAATATCACATTGAATGCTAAATATCTAAAAGTGAATATGATTAAAATGGAAAGTGCGGATGGTAATAAAATTCAAAGTATTGACATTGAGCGGTTGTGCGCCCACACGGTCGCCCACGTCCACAGCTGGGTTAATGACGCAGTGGGAACTGGGACGGCAGCACAGATCACTTCCAATAGATACCGCATTACGATAGTTTTGCTTTGAATCGAAAACGCCAACGAAGGGAACTGCGCGAGGGGTGGGCGGATTGCAGCGCGGTCACGTGGACATCACTGGAGAGATGAGGCATAAGTCGATAAATAAAAAAATGTATCGATAGTTCGATTTGCCAATAAGTTCATGTGTTATGGTCGCTTCTATAACTTGATTACCAACTTGTTACATGTTTGATAATATTATTTTATCACAGGCCTGATCTGATAAATTATACCAACCGGCAACAGCTAACTACGTATAAAATAGGATTAAGATTTATACTTTAGTATGTAACGGTTTTATTTCTATTATTCACCGTGTATTTTTGTATACCATAATGGCGAAATACCCAAATTAAGTGTTAATATAAAAGATCAGATCAAAATATGAAATAGTAAATAACTAAATCTCATACCCTAAAGGGCTACAATAACTTATTCCGTTTCTTGAATTCTGACGGGGGCTGTATTAAATGTAATATCGACAAGTGACGATGAAACCCACTTGACGAACTATGAATGTTTTTGAGACGATATATACAACGTATGTAAATTAGTGCAATAGCTTGCTACTGATTCTCAATAAACTTAGTATACTAAAACTTATAATAAATACCCTCCCATTATATTTGAAAACTTATACAACTAGAGGAAAAAAAAGGAAATTTAATTACGCCAAAGATAAAAATAAATAAAAAAATATTGTTAAATTACCTAGTTAACAAATTTAACTATTTCAAATTACATAAAATAACGTAATTATGGTAATTTACAATTTTTATTTAAATCAATATATATTTTGTGACATTGTCATTTAATAAAATTAATTTACATTATTGTTTTAAAATATCGATATTTCTGGGAATTATATTATAAACATGCGTCAAACACTAGAAGAACGCGTGATTTCGCCAAAAAAAGATGGCTTATTACGGTTATCGCTATGCGAAAAAGAGACGGCTGATTCTCCATCCGAACTCGACTGTTTGACATTGATACTTTAACCAGTATAAGTTGAGCTCGCTCGGGACCAAATTAATTTAAAGAATATTAGTTATCGATGAAAACTTATTGTGTTTTTTTAGATACTTTATTTTTTTGAGGTTTTGCACACCATTTTATTGAACTATTCATTTTTAACTGTAATATTATGTTCCCAAAATGTAATTTTCGCCAACGTGCGACGATATGTGCGGGTCCACTACTTGGACGACACTGATGACGCGACATTTGGCATCGGTTTATATATTTCTGATAGCTTATATGTGTGGCGCACTACCGCTGCCTTGCATTAGGTATCTATTGGGAGTGATCTGTGGACGGCAGACATCGTGCATTGATTGAATATTATTGTTTTTTTTAATGATGCAAGTATTCACTGATTATTTATAGACAATCACCACGCACTATAACGGTTAAGGCAAACAAAGTGAGGAAACCTGCATACCATAGCGATTTATAAGAATTTCTATGTGTATAAAGTCTGCCAATTCGTTCCAACTCCGGTTGGGCACGGTAATGTTGGATTTTTCTACTCATTATCAGCCCAGAGTCAGGAATTTGTGCCCGATTTGGCGATCGGCTCGCCATCTATCACATCGTGGGACGAAACATACAAAGCGAAGTATAGGTGTCCTGGCACTTTTGCCTAACCCTTTTAGGAAAAAGGCGTGAGTTTATTTTTTTTTTTTTTTTTTTTTTTTTATTGCCTTGTAGGCAGACGAGCTAGCGGCCCGCCTGATGGTAAGCGGCTACCGCTGCTCATGGACCTCCGTAGTGCCAGGGGACCAGCACAACAAAGTCGCTGCCTACCTCGAGGAAAGTACTCTCCTTAAACCTCGTTTGAAGAAGGACAGGTCATAGCGCTGAGGAAACACCGATGCAGGGAGTTCATTCCAGAGCTTGCACGTACGTGGTAGAAAAGAACGCTGGAAACGTACCGTTCGGGAACGGTACGCCTCCAGGTGGTGGGAATGAACTCTACTGCGGAAACGTGTGGTGCGATGGTACATAGGCGACGGTGGTACCAACTCAAACAACTCCTCGGAGCACTCCCCATGGAACAAACGATAGAACACACAGAGAGATCCGAAGTCTCTCCGCAGTCCTAACGGTTCCAATTTGTCCGTGAGATCGGGATCATTGACTATTCGACAAGCTCGTCGCTGCAAGGAGTCAAGTGGGTCGAGCTGGTATTTTGGGGCACCTGCCCAGAGGTGGGAGCAGTACTCCACGTGGGGCCGGATTTGCGCTTTGTAAAGCGCCAATCTATGACCCGACGTAAAGTAAAATTATGAATGTATGTAAAAATTACAGGTAAGAAAAAATCTACAAATATTCTAAGTGTAAGCATTTTAGCTACAGTCGCTCATATAGGTATCTAAAATACTTTAATAACTCACGTACTTGCGTATTGAATATAAACAAGATGATGTGCGCTCAAAATAACAGTTTGTTTGGTGTTTTACTGCTGTTTCTTAAAGTATGACGTAATTTTAAAATCTGAGTAAATGCTAATTTTATCATGCTAGATTTATTAAAATCTAAGATTTATGAAAATAAAGATCATAACAGCATATAAATTTAGGATCATGTAATGTATAAGTACATACATACGTACATAAAGTCACGCATATTTACTTTTACCCCTAAAGTATAATATATGCGTGACCTATGCGTGAGCAGAGGGGGTACTAACCATGCATTCCTCTTTAATGATAAACTTGGACTGAACGACCTAGGATTTGAACTCCGTACGTTGTGCTTCATTGTCTACAGCCTACACACGACACTTCGTCCACTTGGTCAATGATTTTGACATACCCAAAAAGTTTTAATCATTTCTTCAAAACGAATTAACAAAAAAAAGTATATGCAAGTGGTTATTAATGGTTCTCTCCAAACCAAAGCTATTCCGGCAAAACTTCTCAAAATTACATATAAAGCTTCGCAGAAGTTATCATTTCTTGTACATTTGTAATGATCCAAGAATTCTTGCAATTGCATAAAGACTCCGATATTATATTCGGAACAAAGTAATTTTTAGACTGGCAACTGTTATTTCTGATATGTACAGTACTAATTCTATGAAATGTCAACCCCGAACTAACCACTTTAAATGCCAAACTAATTTAAACTCTATTTATTATGTCATACAGTACCTATAATTTCAAACAAAGCTCCTTGGAACATCTTGAAAACAGTAGAAACTAAGATGATTTTAAGTGATCTATTATGGACTCTAGTCATTTGTGTTTAAGTTGATAATTGAGAGGCACGGGTATGGAGAACCAACTGAGTATGTAGGGCAGACGCTTTGGCGCCGTACCAAAATATTCGTGAGCAGGATCTTAGTTTTTGAAAGTAATAAATATAGCTATTTGTTAAATGGACACGGGGCACTAAAAAATCGATCAAGTACGAGGCGAACTTGTGTACCTAAGGTTCCGCGCCATAGAACTCCAAGTTTTTAATTGCAAGAAAATATTTTAACGAAATCATTCAGATTTTTAAGATAATTGGATTCATTCCTATACTTACACTAAAATATCTTGCACCTTGCTTTTCATTATTTTGGGTATTTTAGCAGCCTCATGGATTTTCTTGACTAATTTATCTTAAAAAACTTATACTTTTTTCTTTACGGAACCCTAAACGGAAGCTTTAAAACACTTTCGACATGGCAGTAGCCAACTTTTTACCGACTTATGATAGCTGTGAATTGTGATTCGAACACTAAAGTTTCAGCTCTTTTTTATTCCAGGATGCCGAAGTAACTGCATTGCGCCTGATAGTACGACGCTGGACGCAGTATAGATAGACGATAGAGTAACCATAGGCTGGAGAAGATTATTAAAATTACGCTTATCAGCTCAATTGCTTCTCCACTTTATAAAATCCCTGATATGACAACCTCTGTTGTTGACAAAGGTTGTAAGACGCTGCCTGTGAAACGAGAGGCCGCGGTACGATCCCCACACTGAGAGAAAAGTTTGTACGCCTCACAAATATTTCTTATATGTACCTTTTAACATATGTTTAAGAAAAAAAAACATCTAGACATTATTATGTGAATTACAAAAACAGCTTACATTCATTTTTAAGTACACATATATCGAAATGTACATATTATGTGGGTTGATCACAATGATGAGACCAAGCAAGCAGGTCAATAATAATAAAAAGGCACAAACGTTGGGAGAAAGTGCGACGAGTACCGAGATATTCGTTACTGAATACAAAGCTGTTATCCGATACAATACAGAGGGGTACTTGGGTACATCTAATGGGGGGTATAGGGCCTACTGTATAAACATAAATAGATGTGCGTATAAGTTATATCTAATGGGGGTAATAGGGCTTGCTTTATTTATATTGATGCGCATTTTTTTATAATTTGGTTAATTACATCAACTTCCATTTCTGATCTCAGGAAAGATACAGTGGAAAGGTAGAGAACCCACTATTGGTAAGTACCATTTTTCAGAGCTACTTCGTTTCCAAAATTATTTATTTAGTATTTATTTTAAACATACATAGATAACAAACATACACAGAAGTAACAAATAATTAGTAGTGCAAGTGACCGTGTAATCGCTTTAGAGCCTAGATAATTTCAATAGGGCAAGTGGCAGTTTTATTTCTCTAGGCGGTTTTTCCAGACAACCTAGTATGGATAAATGGAAAGGGCAGTCGAAGAAACAAAGAAGACGAGTTATATTATAATAAAATATACTATTGATTAAAGGTTTTGCCAGGCACAAAATAAATAGAGATACTATACTGGTCACTTGTATGATAACCTAGTTGAAAATCCGTTTACCAGCTTCGGCTTGAAGAATTATGCATCATCGCAATACCTTTGTAAACTTTGTATAGACAATACCCGAGATAAAAGTATAATTTAAAGAGGCGATAAATTAACTTCATTAAACAACAGTTGCGTGCTTGAATATTTTTGAATAGATGTTGTAATAGTCAACACAAATCGGGGTCTCTGCGCTAAAATAAACATTGTACGAGCGACCGACATTTCTCGCTCCACTGACTCCGAACATCACGAGATGACGCCGAAATAAGATGGAAAATGATTTATGTAACGCAAAATATATTACGGTCTCTGGACACTTCAAAAATAATTTGTTAATGCAAATCCCTTATTACTAAAGTTTCTTCAGATCGATAATTTTAAATGGTAAAAAATAATTTTCACTATCTCTAAAGTGTACCTCTTTTTTGAAGTGTTATTTTGACAAACACATATACTTTTTTTTCAGATTTTCAGTTTTTATTTTGTTATTTTTGGATATATGTATCTTTTGATAAATACAATAAAAATGTGTCATGATATACATACCATATTATGCTAGAACCGTGCTAAAAATTCTAATTATCAATAAATTAATACTTAAAATATTTTAAACGACAACAACATTAGCCATAACTTGTTTAATCAAAGGAAATGTGGTTTTGTCTATCGCTACTGTATCATTTAATAATATTATGTTATTAGCTATAGCATAAACATCATGTTTTGTTTATGAATGTACGGCCAACAGTTTCATTGTAGATAAATATTAAAAAAACTATATTTATGTATTATTTTCCATTATTAAATGGCGTGAATATTATGTTACTTTTAAATGTATAAAAACATGCCTTCTAAAATAATATCAAATCATTATATTAATGACAATATTTGATGGCTATCATTGCAAGCAATAAATGGCTACGATATTTTGTATTCTGTTTAATAGAAGCTATTATTTTATTCTTAGTTTTGGATTAATTTAAAGACAATATTTGTTAAAATAACCCCACCATTAATACAATCAGCATCCCAATAAATAATTATATTATTACCACACACCCTATGTCAACAAGCGGTCATGCCCCCCTAGGAACCCAAGTACGGCCCTGCCTTGGTATTCGGTTACTCGGTAACGGTACCCCCCGGGAACAGGAACCCGCTCCGCCGGTGCATTGTCACCTGACTGCATACCTGTTTTAATTATATACTAGATACAGATAGATATACTGTTGTAAATCTTTGTGGATATATTGTGTAGAGCTTGTGATATTATGTATGGACGTCAAAGATTTGGGGAATATTCTGATCGTAATTAATAAATAAATACACCCAACAGTCCAATACATAGTCCTGACCCCACACTAAGATCGAGTCTTGTGTCGTGGGAATCAGAAACTACGAGAGATTTTTCGGTCTCACAAACACTCCGACCAATAAACAAATAATAGTGGATCACACAAATATTTGTCGCGGTTCGGGGATCGAACCCGCGGCCTCACGTTTCACAGCCGGCGTCTAACCAACTGCGCCACGGAGGCTGTCGATTAATCATCATTTTCATCATCTTCATCAGCCCTTTGTTGGCAACTGGAGTGACGATTTGCGAAAGATCGCTGGATGCTGGATGCCATAAGCTGAAGTCAAAATGAAATGGGGTAATTTGTTGGAGGAGGAAGCCTATGTCCAATATTTGGACAATAAGTAATTAATTTCTGTATTTCCCTTCTTTTTAGAAAAGGCAGTTACTACAAATAGATCTCGCTAATGGAAGTTATTATCTTTGATTATAAAGACGAATATATAATCAAAGGCTATTATGCTTGTAATTTAAGTCTCATTATATTGAAAACTTGTTTATGCATCGACAAAAACTGTTACTGTGTTTGTTTTTTGTAAACCATACATTTGTGCCACATACACCGGTCGACTCGACCCATTTACATTTACACCGAAACTTTTATAAATAATTATTAGCAGGTACAATGTGATCCACAGCAATTACGTTGGATGAACAATCTTCCCTGTGATCGCACAGCGCAAAATAAGGACGCAGATTAACCCTGGTTCTGCGCTGATCTTTAAGTTTTTGCCAGTGCGAGTGACATGGTCTCTCGTCTTGACAACATTTTGCATGAAAATATTTTTGGTGCGATCTTATTATTTAACTACCTACCTTACATTTAAGAAACCTTTTGAATTATTTTCAGAACCCTCAGGTTTATTAGACCTTTTTAACTTTATATTACCCTAAAACGGCTGAAAGATTTATAAACTCACATTTATAATAATTTTGCAAAATTCTCAGGATTCCTACCAATCTTTTCACATTATATGTAGCATAATTAAATAAAAGAAAACCACCTTACGTCATACTACCATTAGGCAGACATTAAAGTTATGTCCACTTGTTACGCAAGAGAAACTCGCAATGAAATTAATAACACGACCTAATTTTACAATTGGCTTCTCATCTTCTCGGTTGCCGCGTAATGAAATGTGATTTCGTAATCTATTACTTTTAATTTAATTAATACCAGCATACATAGATATGTTTGGGTTAGATACATAAACGTTATTGTACATAGACGCCGAAAAGATATGATATTTACAAGAAATACATTTTTGGAGGTTTCAATTCATCGGAATCTTTTTTAGATCATAAATCTGCAGTGAGAGGCGCTATAAACGAATGCACCCGACTGTCATCTAACAGAGGCAGATGGAGAGATATAGCAGAGCGGGTAACACCAAGATTAAGAGAAAAAAAAACAGTGACCACGAGAGCTCTGCCAAGAGAGTAACGAAAACAAAAATCGTCCACAATAATGATGAAGCTAAACACTATCCCTTCCAAACTCGCTGTAGCATCAAGGATAACCCCTTCAGGGCGCCCCTTACAATCTTAGGATAGTATGGCGCATTTACAACACCAACTAACCACCAAAATTTATATATTTTGAAGTTGCATGTACAGCATATTTAGTACAGCATGTACCGAGCAGTTATAAATTCCCAGCTCTTATAATCTGAGGATATAAACGCGAAACACAAGGTGCTAATGCCTAATGGCTGCATCCTCATTTCACCGCATCGGCTAATGTTGTTTGGGAGGAAGTCTTGCGAACGCGGGAAGCAATTACTGCCTAACTAGCTTTTGATGACGTTATTCGATTTTATTTTGTATGCCATATTGGAGTTAGCCAACTTTGGTGATGGTACGGATCGAGTATCGACTTACAGTAACTCAATGATGTGCAGCTTTTAATCTTAAATTTAACATAAATTGAGCCTCATATATCTTCAATGGAATATCGGGATGGAAGCGTAGAATTCATAATTTTATTATATCCTTCTCTTTTATGAGATATTTACAATACTCACTAGCCTAGGAATTCTTTTTCCAATTGTTATTGTAATTATCTCTCCACCTTCTGTGCGGTCTATCACGTTTCCTTCATGGCCAAATCATGATGTAGCCATATTTTTAAACTACCAAAAATCTTCATTTCATTTATTAGTCCCTAACATGTAACTAACATCACTATTATTTATTTATATATTTAAATCTTAATTTTACACAAACTTAACAACAACTTAACTATACAAAAATAATAATGATAAAAAGAGTAGAAATGACGGTTTTATTGCTCTACAGAAATGTCTTACAGACAACCATGGGATGGATTTATATGAAGGACAGAGAGAGGGCAGTGTAGGTAATACAAATAAATAAAGAATTACTTAAAGCTAAATGATACTAATTAAACATAACTACATATACATAATATATACATTTCCATTTTATATCTATATCACATTTAATTAGTTCTTTGTATTTACATATTGTAACAATACTTGAAAGAAACAAAACAATTTCTCAAATCGAGCAACCGCGCGACCAATCATACATACAATCTCTCGTTATTCTCGGCGCAGCTCCAATTGGCCAGGAGTAAAGGTTAACCAGGAGACTGTCGAGTGGAATTCACTCTGTAAGTGCACCTTACGTTGCTTCATAAACTTATTAGTGTAGACTGCAGAGCGTTGACCTGAATTAAGTCAAAGACGTAATATAAGATCGTGCGGAGTTTACTCTTTTCTTTAACGAAGTTCGCATGTTCAAACTTCGACGTCCACGTAATAGTAATAAGATAAAAGATTTACATTGCGAAACTTATTCACTCCAAAATTAGTATAAGGTTGCGACGTACGATAGATGATTCGAATATTTTGTAAAGTATTCAGGATTCCTGCAGCTTTACGTACGACGTTCAAACATAGATAAACATTTCTAAAAGTTTACTGTTTGAGATGTGTTGGGTCTGAGGATTTAATTTATGGCTAATTCGAATTTCCAAACCAAAATTATTACATAAAGGTACATCCCCAAGTTCGAGCTCAAAATTGAACTTACTACCTCACAATCGACAGACCATATACGCTTGATCAATTAGAGCCACAGAAAAAAAACATACAGTCACACACATACAACCAATCACACTAACGTACATACTATAAAAACAAACAAATGAAATCCTTTTCAACTGTATTCAACAAATCAGAAATTCAAAACCACAAACTTTTTTAACTCTGTTAGTAAACAAAATCAGTTACAAAACCAAAGAGAAGTTTCATTAATCAGCCCTTGAATCCGGCATTGTAACTCAACATACCGACGTCATCACTCCTCACAAATCCCCCTGATTACCGTCTGGTGTACCCGACTTGCGAGTCGACGAGTCCACAAATAGATCGTACGCTAAAAGCTTACACGAGCGCCCGCCACTCCCGCGGGAATGGGACGGGGTTGCTAGCTATGACATTTTTTCCCTATAATCCCCATATTTGTATCAGTCAATATACGATACGTAGCAGGGCACAGGCCTTTGTTTGGCAGGGCTTAGGTCATACCAATATTAGCTTATTGCAGGTTAGGGGAAGATACCATATCTACGAGGTCCAAGTTCCCTTAGGCCTCTTTTCCACGTCACGGTTGTTCGACCGTACGGCGTGTTAGCCGTACGTTTGAAAAAACGTGCGAGCTTGTACATGGCACGGCAAAATCACCAGGCTAGACATTGGCCAGGTACGGGCTAGCAGCGTTTTTATCAGGGGCTGTGTAGGACGTGCTGCGTCATGAATTTTCTTACGAAAAAAAAGATTATCGTTGCTTATTACATATATAGGAAACGGAAAATAGAAAAAAAAAGGGAAAGACGGTTTTAGATATATCCGATTTATATAATGAAATTAATAATAATAATGAAAAATGATAAAAATAATGATAATGAAATTAATACATACATACATAAACTCACGCCTATATCCCAGAAGGGGTAGGCAGAGGTGCCAGGACACGCACATGCTGCCTTGTATGTTCCTTCCCACAATGTGATAGGTGGCGAGCCTATCGCCATATATCGGGCACAAATTCCTGACTCTGGGCTGATAATGAATAGAAAAATCCAATATCACTTTGCCCAGCCCGGGATTCGAACCCGAGACCTCAGCTTTATAACCGTACCTTAGTACAACTACGCCACCGAGCCAATCAATGAAATTAATAATTCTTGATTTATGCTCATTTTATAACAAAATCGGGAATCAGCGTATGTAAACCGTCACGAAACCGTGCATACGTCCGGCGCCGTCGACACACTCCCATAGAATGCCATACAACACTGATGAAAATCACGCCGTGCGTAGACGCGGCGCGCCGAGGGGCAGTCACGGCGCACACGGCCGCGGCGCCGTGCCGTGGCGTCACCGTGCGCGTCTACAAGCTTTCATAGTAATCCATACAACACTGACGACCGTGCCTACACACGGCGAATTAACCGTAGATTTTCACGGCGAAAAACCGTGTGTGTACAAGAGGCCTTACGGTGTTTCCTTTACTGTTATTAATTAATTAAATAATTGTCTAATCGCCAGAATTTAGAACTCAAAGTCAGAATTAACATGGCGAGAATTTGCATCCAGTTCGTTAGTACGCTCTTACATACGTACACATAAAAATTGCTAAAATTATTACAATCACAGTTGCAACACCACTTCATTTAATTTAAATTACCACAAAACACGGCACTTTTAAAAGCAGGCGACACCGTTCTCCCTAGGGTGGCGCGGAGCGGTAGGGAGGCGTGGGGAGAGGGCGGATGCTGCAACGCGCCAAGGTTGCGCAACCCGACCTTGACCTTGCCGAGAGCGCAGAATCCCCCGGATTAACTCGCGATACGCAGAACCATTACGTACGGTTGTGAATGGAAGTATTATTTGCGACGTGAGCTGGATTTATTAATAATGGGTGTATTTTTATTTTTGTGCATGTTTTGAGGTAACAATAGATGCATTTTATAATGAAATCCGAAATTAAGCGTAGAATCGTTACTTTAAAAACGAGACATCAAATTTTGTCGGGCTTATACTCTGTTTTGAAATGTGCCACCTTTCAAGGCAATTAATATACTCATAAAAAACCCGTAGAAATATTATTTCAACTAATCATCGCTAATTAACTTGCATGTCTTATCAATATTATCATTAATCAATTAATATTTCGGGGTGATGAGCGCAGTGCTCAACAATATTATAAAATGTAATATGTTCTGAGTGCTATTGCTTTGGTTTATGGTTAGGCCATAATATGTGTATTGTGTATTGATATCCAGCGAAGCATTACACGTGGCAAGGTTACATGATAGATATACATATATGTAAGCATATTATAACTGATTTGTGATCAGTACTATAGCTTAGCTTTACTGACAGCAAATGATTCCGATTAGTACAGTAATCATATATCTCTCTCTTTTTAGTCTCAGGAAATCAACTGCTGAACATAGGCCTCTCCCATAAATTGCGACATAGACATGTTGGAAGCGGCCTGCATCCAGCGACTTCTTGCGACCTTAACCAGGATGTCCGTCCACCATGTGGGTGGGCGTGCTCGTTCCGACCCTTCGCTTGCTTACACGTGGCCTCCACTCCAGAACCATCCTATGGTTGGTTGTCTGGAAAAGATCGCCTCGAGCGATAAGAGAGCCATTGTACTCTTTTCTCTTTTGTAAAATTTTTGTTTATGTTATTTCTTTTTTGTCACTGGTGTACAATAAAGCTTATAAATAAATAAACCTCTCAGCCCTATATATCATTTATGAAATAATAATCTACACTAAAATTGAGTCTTAATACTGAGAATTCTTTTGTTTTATCTTAATCGGTATTAGGTACGCCCCTTCCGTTTTGATTTTCCACGAAATCGTCGTTACAGTTTAATTATCCGAAGTAAACAATCCACAGCTAATTATTGTTCAAGAAAAGCGTTTGTTGGTTCAGAATGTTTGTCATTGCATTCTTCATCTTCCATATTATTTGGCATACGAAGTAAATTAATTCGTTATGTAGATAGTTCTTGTAAAAAAAAACAACACAAATACACACTTATAACTCTAGGTTAAGATGTGTTATCTTAGATTTTAATATGTTATCCAATATACATGTTTACAATGTTTTACAATGAGATTAGAGACACAATTTAAGCTTATAATGTCAGAAGACCAATTACAGTAGGCCAATTAAATATTGCCTCTTGTAATCAGACCAATTACATATCAAAGTTGTAATTACGAATAATAATGTAAAGTATGACTAATACCAATATGAAATGTATAATTTCGAGTAGCGTTTGAGCTATAGACATGTCGGATTACAAGGGGCACCGGATCACCAGGGGTTCACTGTATTTTTCGCCTGTGTTTTTAGACGGGTTTTTGTATCACTGTCCTAATTACTAAGAGTGTATACGGTATGACTTAATCGACAAAAGGATAGAGTTTCACTAATTGAAACGACAACCCACTGTCCACTGTATTTAGCTTTGGACTAGGACATACCTAGTCTACATCATCCCATGCCTGTATCAGCCTACATACGTCCCACTGCAGGGCACGGGCCTCCTCTACAATCGACAGATTGAGAGTGATTAGGCCATATAGTCCACCACGCTGACCAAGTGCGTGTTGGTGGACTTACATACCATAGAAATTCATCACATGACGATGTTGTCCAAATTGTCAGAGTCTACATTTGAACCCAGAGCACACGCTGGTAAATGGGTTTGTGAAACGTTACGCTAATTAGCGCGATAACGCAACCTGCTGCAGGGTTAATGCTCGGCTGTAGCCGCCCGGGGTAATGATGACAGCGATTAGCGAATACAACAAGACAAACAAAAATCAAGGTTGGATTATCCCAACATCTATTGCACCGATTGAGACTAAACAATTTAAGCATCAGGATGTTGAGCTTAGTAGATTGCCAAAGGATTGCTTTGTAAATGATGGTGTGGTTTGGTTTTGCTACTGTCTATGAGAGGTCGTATTTGCATCAGGCAAATGGCTTGCTCTTGTCGCCAGTTAGCAATAAAACCAAATAAGAAATCACTCTGAGAAATCAAGTTTGTGTGCGAGCTTTTAGAGGTATAATGAATGATCTGACCGGACTGAATAGATGACAATTTTGCGTGTGACTCTTTTCAAAGTCAAGATATTTTTGACGATATTTAAGATAATTGCCACAAGGAAGAGAACTCCTTCTTTATTGCTCTTTTTATGTGGTGAAAAAACACATGACTCATGAGTCTCTTGCCCCACTAGCAAATCTTTTAAGAAATATCGAATATGAAAACAAAAAATCAGGGTAGTGTGATCACATTTCAAAAATAAAAAGAAAACTTTACAAATCTTAAAACTCAAAAATTGGACTACTCGGCTTGTCATGCAAACTTAGTTTCTCCACACACTTCTCCCACACGCTACCATATTATAAAGGGGATTCTTCTAAACTACACGAAATGTGCTTATCGCTTACGTACCCGTTCTCTCTCACAGTAAGCCCCTATCACGACGTGTAGATAACACAAAGCCGTGCCAACAATCTAAGCCGCTTGCTGCCGCGCTTGGCACTGTTAGGTCGTTGCACCCGTATCTAATGGTACGACAGGTTCCCATAGCTTTAGTTTATATCATAATTGGTTTTGCTAATGGTTTCTTATATTTACGCGAATGTTGCACATTGAAATTAACTTTTTTTTTTCAATTTTATAATTGAAAATAAGGGTAGTTACATTGTAACAGTCTCTGAGCGGGTGCCTAATACCTCATTCAGTAAATAATAGTTTTGTTTCAATTAGTTTAGACTTGGAACTGTGGTGCAGTTGAGAATAGACACACTAAAATGTAATTTTGTTTAGAATAAGTACAATATTTTTCAATGTGTATAAGTTTTACGTGGTAACCGAAAAATGATTTTAATTCATGTATTTATTACAAGGCAAAGTTTCCTACGAATAAACATAATTATTTCATCAATGATAAAGGTATTTTACCACACAGGGTTAATCATAGTAATTTGCAATATCATTAACTGTCCAGAAAAATTATCAAAGTGTACGGTAGACACAAAACATAAATTGTAAAAAAATCCTTAATAGTGATTGTTTTAAAATCCGGTAATCGCTTGCAGTGGCGGTACTTCCATACAAGCCCAAAAGCCCGGCTTGCCCTACTTAATACGTAAATACTCGATACTGAACACAAACCATTTTATTTCACACAATACAATCATATTTTATTAGAAAACATCTGCAATTTTTGAATTTACCGCGTCTTGTTGAGCGCGACAGAGGTCGTTGTCCCCTCGCGCGCCTAAAATCCAAATTAATATTATTAAAAGCGCCTGCGACGGTGCACCGCGACGAAGTGCCACGCGAAATTCATTCAATTGGCAGTGACATTAAAATATGAAGTCCGCTGGCTCCACGCGCGCTCCCGCAGTCGCAAGTCGCAACATCGCACAATATATCTATCTTTTTCTCTCTCGTGTGCTTTTACGAGGCTTTTGGCAAAATCGATATTTGTATGGGGATCTCACGAGTGAAGTGCACTACAAATGTATAGGTATAGACATTTTATATAGCAATTTGTACTACACCAAATGCCCGGCTTTTTAGAATGAACATCGTACGTTTCATGGTCGGCGCGTTGTTATTAATTTAATAATATGATTTATTAAATTTTATTTTTATTAATTTGGTTGGTTTTATAATATTAGTACAAATAATGAGGTTTTCCTATAGGTGCTTTTTAATAAAATATAATTGTATGTCGTAATGTTTATGTTACGTTTATGGGCAATACTGAACGAATTGCGATTAACTTCACATGTATTTTGACAAGTTGCAATTGTTAGTAGTTCTCAAAAATAGTTCTTTTTAGTTATAATGTTTAGTTTTTGATATTATTTAAACTTTTTGATACTATAATGAGTGGTATTGTTTTGCTGTGATGGTGTGATTGTGACGGTGAAAGTATTCATTGCCGTTAAAAAGGTAAATTTATTCAAGTATATTGTAACTAAACTGGCGCGAAAAATACGCCGGGATTGTGAATTTCTCAGTCGTGGTATATCACAAGAGATATTTTATCAACTCGCTTTAAACTATGTGCGTTGTTTAATTTTAACATGCTCCACTTCAAATAGGTTATTGAACAATCGTGTTTCATAAATGTTTATCAAACGCCAAGTTTTGTGTGTTTAATTATTTGGAATATAATGATTTAAATTTATAATAGATTAGTTCGTCCTTCAATAGAAATTATATCAATTGTATTACACAAAAACAGAACATGAATGTATTAATAACAATTTCTGCCCGCGAAGTTATACACGGCACCCTAGTTGTAACTATGCTTTTGCTATTAAAATGCAAATTAAAGTTACAGATGCATGTCCAAAAGTTATTTAAGTTACATATTTATTTTATTAATTGATTTAAAAACGAATGATAAGTAATGCCTTCATCATATTAGGAATATTAGATGGCTGTGAAAATCGCGCCATCTATTAGATTTTTACGGAACAACTTATTGTAAAATGTAATAGATGTTTTCATATCGCTGATAAAGATAGCTGTTTATTTTAATGGTTTCCATCCTATTCTTATATAGCTTTGGGTGTCGGATTCGAATCCCGGGTCGTTTTTATATTTTTTTTAAATCCATTGATAATATTAACATCGCAAAGGCCCGCCCCCTATCACATGATGGCACGGAATATGCAAGGCGAAACATGAGTGTCCTGGTAGCACCTCTTTAAATATGTGTATGTATAGATGTTGTGTGTTAGGTCTGCCAACTTAATACCATTTTGCTTCTAAATCAATACATATTAAAATATCTAAAAAAAATATTGGGCTTGCCCTAGTCCAGAACCCTAGGCACGCCACTGATCGCTTGCAATACAACCGCACACGTACGTCCGGATAACACAAAACCGCCGGCGCACGAGGAAGCCGGCGGCAGGTAAGGTCGTCGCGCTAATTTCTACTATATTTTTATATTAAGTTCTTTGTTTAGCTTGTAAAGTTGCAATACCACTGTATAAGATCTACGTGGGTTCCAAACCCTGAGAATATCTTTAAGAAACATTTATTTATTTACACTTTATACTTATTGTATAGCAGTATAGGTAGACTTAATGCCTGAGGAATTCTCTAACAGTCGACTAAAGTAATGAAGAGATGTGAAGAGGTAGGTGCGTAAAATAATAATTAAAAATAATAACACTCAAGAGCTTTTATTCATATGGTAGTAAATTTCAGTCGCCTCACAGATTGCAGGAAACAAAAAATGCTAAACATTCATTCATCAACATTCCCCTTTTCCAAGCATTATCCAAGTATTTTGGTATGAATTGGATGCATTGACTTCCCATTAAATTGTAGGCCTTTGATTCCTGTTCCTTGCCCATTTGTTATTTTATATCCCAAAAACCATAGAAATTCTACCTTCCTGCTTTTAAAATCAGCTAATCGCTCGCAGTCCCACCTAATGCATTAAAATCACCAGAAAACCGTGTCAACGACACATCAGGAAGCGGGCCGGGTAAGGTCATCACACTCTTTAGCAGTTAGCACATCTGAGTCATTTGAAACAATACGAACAATCGTGCCAACTCAGCATTAATTGCACTTTGTAACCCATGTTGGGAGGCAAATAACTCGGTCAGTAATGGGGATCTCCCTGGCCTTATAGTCCAAGAGCTCGTGATCGCCAGACTTTCCTTATTTCGTCAATCTGATAGACACGGGCTCTTGTTATATTAGCTCAAATTAATCAGTATGGCTGAACTCGCAAACTCTTGGATTTTGGATCAAATGTTTGTCAAAATGGAGAGCGCCATATGGAATTCTAAATTTCATTTGAAATTGTAATATTAAAATTACATTTTCTCCTTGTATTATATGACACGCTAATATGAAAGTCTTTTTTTGGTGCAATATTAAAGGCATTCACTAGCTCATTAGACAATAATAATAATGTATTTACAAAAATAAAATAAATACGTAATTATATAGATTTGTTTAACGACAGATATGGCCTTATTTCGGACACATGAGAACACGTTTTCTGATTCACAATAAAGCATTTTAATTTGTATTAAAATCGCACTAAATTCAACTCAACCCTCACACATTTCCCAAAATATAACATGAAACGCATTCATTGAGTTATTTATGTAAGCATTATAAAACGACCTTGGGTACGAAATTTCCGAACACCGACACACTTTCAAAACCAAGTTTACTATAGTTTACACACGCGGCAGACCGACTGACCATGCTAAAATGATCACATACGTGCCGAGAATTTAATTATGGCATTATCACCTTTTTCGTTCATTTCTTGTGGCGTATTTATTTCGGGTCTGGGGGTCTGTTAGACCTAAAAGTGTATCGTAGTTCCTGATACCCACGACACAAGACTCGATCTTAGTGTGAGGTATGTAGTATGTACCAGTTGGGTGTATTTACATTAATTATGAGTAAGTATGCAGTTTAGATATTGATGTGCCCACAGTTATTGTAATAATTATCATACCCATTATCATTATCAGGAATTTATATTTATATAATATTAATAGGAATTCAACTTCTGAACATTTTCCCAAACTTATCCTTAGAGACCTGTTGGAAACGATTTGTATTTGGCTTTCTAGAATACTATTATATAACAATTCTTATAAATCGCTATGGTACGCAGGTTTCCTCGCCATGCTTTTCTTCTCTGTTATAAGCCCGATGTTTTCCTTCATCGTAAAAGTCATATTAGTCTGATCTTATTTAGGTGTACGGAAAGACTAGGCATAAAAATCTTATAGTGGTATATATCATGTGATGTTGGGGGCACGATCGTGTCGTGCTAAATATGTCAAATTTACAAGTACATGTAAATTTTTACGACATCGCACAACGTAGTAAAAATGCATGAGTTGGCAAACACGCCATAGTGTGTTTTACTTACGAGTATTTGGAATGTGTAGAACTTATGACTTTTGAATGAAGGCGTTGAATTAATTAGTTTAGTAAAACGAGTAGTAATTCATTGTTAAGCAATATGAAAAATGAGGCAAAAAACATGGACAAGAAGTGCTGTAGATAGCCGATAGGATGGGCTTGGGGATTATCATTTAATACATTAAAAATCATCTATGGAGCAACTTAGTTTAGGTGTATTTGTTATGGATCCCCCGTATGAGCTGATACTATCGGTGCTTTGCAAAGAAAACAGATCCAGAGTCAACGCTCGAGTCCAACTCCTCCTATTGTTTACTTCAAGATTAATTTCGTCACAGGCTAAAAACAAGTTAGACATTCCCGGAGACTTGCCGAGGTTCAATGCTTGGTGTCATTAAAATGCGTGCCACTGTTGATCCCCGCGACACAGGAGTTGCAGTGGCGGGTGTGAGGGCGGGACAGTCTCCATAGGATTTTGTGTATGCTAGGATAGCGAGCACAAAGTAAGTGATAGTAGAAAACCCTTAATTATCCCGCTAAATTAATTCCAAGTAAAATGAAGAAATGGGTTGATATCTTGGCTAAAAATTAAAATTAATAAAGATGCATTTTAGGTACACAAACAACATAAGCGCAAGAAAAAAACCTAATTAAGTCAGGTATTCGAGGCTTCTCCAGTAACAAGTAATTTGAATGCTAATCGAACAATAATTAGGGCCTTGACTGCATCGCATTGAACCCGCGACCGGTTTGCGGTTGCCCACTTACTTGATCGTCAGTTAACTGTTTATTATATTAAACCATTATTTACAAGATAAAGTAATAACATAGCATTTAGAGAAGTATCTAATGAGAATGGTGAACTGTGCGTGGCATTAGTTGTACTTCTAACTATACCTTTGAATATGCAAGATTTGAAAGTATCTATTTGTTTTTCGATCTTTAATTATAAGAAAAATGTATCCAACGAATAAGATACACTTTCAATGTAAAATAAATCAATTTGACTATTTTACTAAAACAATGGTCAGTCTTAATTTTTGTATTTTATCCTAGGAATAATTTCTTCTTGAAGCAAAGGTCAAAATATTGACCCTTAATAAGTGGAATCTTGTTTTAACTATAAAATTAATATACACACTTCTAAACGATGTGATACAAAGAGCATCGTCCGGCCAGAGAATGGAACTAGGTCCTCGTGATTTGCAGTCCACCTGCGCTGCTTGTGAACTTATAAGGCAGCGGCGGCGTGGCGCCACTAAGAAAGTGTAATACTTTGAACTAATGTAGTATAGTGTATTGAGAGTTTTATCCTTTATACATCATATATTTTGTGTTATAATTGAGGAATATAAATACTAGTAGGATATTAGTATGCATTTGAATAACCAGTACTGCAGACAAATGCATCCAACCTGCTATGGCGACCAACGTAATTCCAAATTCAGTTGCATTTAAACTGAATATACGTGGTTGTATTTTTTTTTGTCTATTTATGTAGTTCTATCTACTTTACTGTATTAACACATGGTAAACAAGATTAATAAGAAAGTGCTAAAATGGCGGTCTTATCGCTATTAGCAATCTCTTCCAGACAACCAGACACATATAGATATATTATGTAAATAAAAAGGAATAAGCGTCAGCTGTACTTTTAATCCTGATTCCACATTAAGTGCAAAGTCTTGTATTATGAAAATTAACAAACTGAAGAAACGTTTTAATCTTACAACCGATTCCGATACATTTTTTTGTATTGCAATGAATGATGAGATAAGCAAGCCCTTCGCCTGATGGTAAGCGATACGACCGCTCATAAACAGCAGCAACATTCCACTGCGCTCGTCATCCTGAGACATAAGATGTTAAGTCTCAATATGTCCAGTAGTTACTCTGGCTACAATGTCCTTCAATCCGAAACACAACAGTTCATTTACGCAGTGTTGTTTCACGGGAGAAATAGACATTGCGGTGGTACCTACCCAGATGGCCTCTCACATATGAGAGACCTACCACCAGTAAAACATAAAACGATACATTTTTATACCAACATTTTCCACAATACAGTATAAATATGTTCACAGCACAATTACAGCTATGTTATTATATCATTACTATTAACCAGTATAGACCATATGTAAGTCACCTTGCAAAGAAAAAGGATGTGAAGGATAATTGAATAATGTCGTATGTGATTGTTGCGCCGAGAGCGAGCGCTTTGTCCTCGGAACGGCAACGCACCGCTCTCCGCTTACATCTTCGCATTTATACAGGGTATAACAAAACTGTTACCGAAAACGAAGCCGGGTGGTAGTTTTAGAGACTCCAGACACAATGCAAAAAAAATTTGCAAAAAAACAGCGATGATTGCTTTTTATTATTCTATTCCTGTCGTCGATTTGGGTGGTAATACATACATAGTTTTTCCTAAAATAATAGTGTATTAACCCTTTTATTTTTAAAGACTATGGTACGCAAGGGTTTAAATTATAATCTTAGCAAAAACTATGGATTTACAACCCAAACACGACGATATTTAAAAAAACCATAAAACAAAATTGTCGCGTTTCTTTGCGATTACTTATTTTTATTTTTGTTTCATTGTGTTTGTACCCACTAAAATTACCACCCGGCTTCGTTTTCGGTACCAGTCTTGATATACCCTGTATAATGAAAATTACTGCGGGAATTGTGTTAACATACTTTCCAATAACTGGCGAGTAAGACCTTGTCGATGCTCTCAATTGATGCTGGTTATTATTGTACAAGGCAACAATACAAGTATATGATTGTAATTATAGTGTACGTTCACAAAAACCGAATATGGATGCAAGTATCAGAAATCAATAATGCCGAGAACACCTTGAAAGAGATACAACCAGTACAAAGAAGAAAACATGGAGAGACTTATGAAAGTTTCTTTTTTATTCTGATTATGATAGATAAAAATAACCTCAAACAATATATACGAATGCTTTCCTTTCTTACTATATAACTCACATTTCTATATACGACAATAATCAAAGAAAACATGGACAGACTTAATAAAAGATTATTTTTGATATTAACTATTGTGTTACCTAAAATGATCTTAAACAATATCACATACGAATACTTTCTTATTATAAGTATGTAAATAAGTAAGTAAATATCTAACAGCCATGGTCTCAGTAAAGGTCGTAAATACAAACAGTGATAACTGTCCACGCGACGTAACATGTGCTAATGGAGATAATGAATGCACGAGAATGTTTGCTCTTACAATAAAGATGGAAACGATTTTGTATCTAAACTATGCTTATTTGCTCTTTAAATTATGGATAAATAGCCCTCCTTCTTCGCAGTCGGATAAAATGGTGGATGTGCAGCAAATTAAGTTTCCAAGATAGGTTCCGTGGTTCCACTTTAAAATTCTAGCATTTGCCATTAATACTCGAAGTAACACAAGTAGCCAATGATTGATGCAGTGTTGTGAGATACCGCCGGAACGGATAAAAGACTGATAAAGGGAAAAAACTGTGTCTTCTAGTAGATTATTTGGAATACTGGAAAAAGTTCCTTCAATTAATAATTATTCTTTATCTTTTCATTGTAATTATTACTTATTGCAAGGAGTACGCTATTTTAAATTACTACTACCATGCATATTTAAATTATTTTCTTTAGCTGCTTGTAGTAATACAACTACTTAGGTAGTATTTTGGCACGATCAGTGACAGCACCAATAACTTGGAAAAGCGATGTCTTGAGCAAATACGAGAGTTAACCTTGCCACTCGACGCTCGCACTGCTAATTAAATAACAACTCATTTATTAATAAATCAAAATTAATTACATGGTAAATAAGTCTCACACACGTGCTTCGGAACGTGTCTCGTGGACGTGTCCCGTGTAGACGCGCGTCACGGCATGGCAGACGCAGAAGCGACATAAACCGCCCATGTTTACTTACGACACTGTTCGACGGTATTTATATCAGCTGTGTAATGCTGAATATTAGGCGCGTTTTGAACAATACTAGCACGAAATTGTAGATTGACTGACATAAGAATATTTTTTTATACTTGCAAAAAAAAAGACTGCAATAAAGCGAATTGTACGTGCAGAGTATTACTACCAAAGAATTAGCCGTATAGGGATATATCTCATCAGTCAACCTAGTTATGTCGGATTGGTGGGAAATGGCTGTAATCGAAATGCTACACACGTATGTAAGCCACTATGGCAGATTTTTCATCATCGTATAATTATTGGTCACTATGAAAGCGGGTCAAAATATCTTATCACCTTGATAATATGGCTTATAAAGATTTATTGAGGCTATAATTAAAAAAAAATATCTAAATATATAAATTGTGTGCCTTCTTTAATTTTACGGTGTATGTATGGCCAACGACATAACCATAATTAATCTAACCATTTGGAAACATGACAGTCGTAGTAGAATATTTGTATCCGAATATAGCGACAGAAACCACAATGGTGGAAAACCCGCAATAGTAATAGACGCATGTGTGTCGCGCTCAGGAATCACTCTGCGTTCATTCGGTTTTGAGCAGATCCACATGATTTGTGTCCGCTATCCGGAAATCACTTTACATATGTATGTAAGTATCAACCCATATACGTCCCACTGCAGGGAAAGAGCCTCCTCTACAATCGAGAGTACGATGGAAAGTGGTTAGGCCATGTAGTCCACCACGCTGGACTAGTGCGAGTTGGCGGACTTTAAATACGATAGAAAGTCTTACAAATTGCTAATCGCTGTAGTATTCAGGTTTCCTCACTATGCTTTCCTTCACCATTCATACTTCACTTTGAAATAATGAAATAAAAAGAAATATTTAACATAAAATGCATTTTAATTAGAGATTAAGTACTTTGTGATAAGCGCTGTATAAGTGCCTACATGACCAATAAAAGAATTTCTTTCA
Source organism: Hyles euphorbiae (assembly GCA_023078785.2). NCBI lineage: Eukaryota > Metazoa > Arthropoda > Insecta > Lepidoptera > Sphingidae > Hyles > Hyles euphorbiae. The sequence goes on along the minus strand of CM041044.1, from coordinate 13,015,656 downwards.
ATTCAATTAAGTGTAGCCACTATATCGCATCAAAAAATCCTCACTTGATAATAAAAGTTCCTTGATAATAAATTTAAAAAAAGTGTAACGCATAAAAACTGAAGTTGTCCAAACTTTGTAGCCCTTGTAAACATTACGGTTGTGAAGAGAAACCAAGCAGACGCGCTGTCAGACATAAAACGTTTTGTTTACCCTGCCGTGTTTACTTTACATGTTTACGTTTCGTTGCGTCTACCTGACCTAACCTAATTTAGTTTTACGTCATCTTAGTTTTATATAAAACGAATTTTCTGTATAAGAAAATTTTTTTATACATTTCTTAATTCCAGTTAAGTGTTCAGATTTTTTCTTATTGGAGGAAGATTAAATAAAATGAATTGTAGTTTTTAATCACCTCATTAACCTAGTTGTAGAATCCATAGTATTAAGACTCTATCATGAAATAATTGTTTTAATCATCATCTATTAAGTTTTTTATTGTGATCAATCTGATAAAAAATTGATTGTACAGTTAAAAAAGGAATTTCAAATTAAGCTCGGAATTATAGCTAAGTAAATGTGATATTTAAGTAATTATAATTATAAACAATAATTGTTATTAATCTTTGACAATAATAGAAAAATATTTAAGTGATTTTATTAAACTGATAAAAATAAATGCTGTGTCAAAACGAATTGATCCAAACATCAGATCAATAGATAAAAGCGAGAGGCCTCCTCGAAATTTAGAGAAAGGTGGTATCCAACATTAAATAGAAAACACACAGCAACAACAATATCTAAATAATTTCAAACTAGATTTAGTAACAAACGGAATGTAAAACTGGCATTTTAAGTTTTTGCTAACATTATCGTTTCACGTGCATTACAATATAATGGGGCGTCGTAAACAATCGCAATCCATATATTAACATATGAAGAAACCTACATTACTTAACTAGTATGAAATTGAGATTTCATACTTTTACTCTGTCTATAATTACTAGCTTAGTTTACGGAGACGTATTTTTTCTTACAAGTTCTAGAGGGATGATGTAACTACAATGTTCTTGATGACTAGTGCAGCGTAAACTTATATGAGCATCCAAGATCCAATATTACAGCGACCTGGTTAAAACCAGATATAAACAAGCTTAACTTTAACGGTGAAGAAAAACATTGTAACGAAACACGTAGGCGATAAAGATTAAGAATTTCTATGGTATGCAAAGTCCGCCAACTCGCAATAGGTGTCTGGCCTCTATCAATACTTTCTTCGATTTTAGAGGACCCGTCACTTGGATGTATGTGAACGGGAATATTATTATCTGTATATTATTTATGAGCACGATATGGCGATAGGCTCACCCCTTATCACATCGTGGGACGGAACATACAAGGCGAAATTTGGGTGCCCTGACACCTACCCCTTCTGGGGAAAAAGGGCGTGAGTTTTTGTAGGTATAATTTATTATAATTAAAACTCAAAGGCGAATTTCCATCATCTTTTACGATTACCGCTAACAGCCCGTATACGAAGATCCTACAATCAACAACCCTCAATTTTGTGTACTATAAAGCAGACACCTTCGGAGATCAATCTATAGTTAACATCATTTTTATCCAGCTTCTCGCTTGTTTAATATCTGAATATTATACTCGAGTATAAAGGCAGCATAACACGATTGCGAAATTAATAATAACTGTAATACAAGACAATGTCCCAAGAAATTACCGAAACTGGTGCAATAACTTGAAGATGTAAACCGGATTACTGAAGCAACTGCGGTAGTTTGCAAAACAAATGTGTGCATATATTTAGAATCGTGACTCGCGAGATGCAGTTTGAAGGCCGATGTTTTTTCACGGTATCCATATGAGATACAAGCTGACGACCAATCGGCAGTTTCTATGATCTTTTTTGCATTGCTACGGAATCTAAGATGATTCTTCCTTGTTTGGATATTTGCACTTAAATATTTGTAAACGCTCTTTTAGAAGATATCCTAGTAACAGACAATATTTTTAAAAGAAAATACTGTATCGAAGATTATTCATTAGCATTATTATCCTTTCAGGGAGAAACTATCAGGCCATTTAATGTACAACTCTTGGAACTATCAAACAATTTGTAAGACATTCATCATTTAATTAGTTGGAATGACACAGATTCCTCTTGTAGACGTAGGGCGGCAGCAAGAGTCTCAACAAACTTAAAATGATTGTGATGTCATGTCAAAGAAGATATTGATGGGCCGTGGTTAACTTCTATCAAATTATATCAATGTTATTCAGTCATTCAGCAGTAAAAATAATTATGTATGTCTGTAACTAAGAAGCCTTCTTGTGTCATAGGTATTAGGAACTAGGGTTCCGTTTGGTCTGGTCTGCCAAAACGATCACACAGCTCACTCTGTGATTATAATCGCCGCTTATGAACATCATCAAAATAGGGAAAATGAAAATTTTCAAAATAGGGAAATGGAAGAAAAAACGACACCAGAAGTAAACTTTATTCCAGCCATCTCATTCAAAAATCACCACAGCAAAAAACTTTACGTCTGCTATTCAGATTTCCCATTTAAGTCGCACAACCAAACTCAAAACAATATTACCCGAGAAAGGCCGCAAAATCACCGCAACACCTGGATACGAGGTTTTTTATTGACATTACCACCACGTAAGAGTAATGTGCGTTCCCGGTGTCGGAACATTAGCATATGTTGAAACACATTACGCAGTTACTGCGGCGCGCATGGCATGTGCCGTTACACCAAGCTGTTATGTAAAGTGAACCATATGCTGATTTCAAAAACCATAAAATGGTGATTAAATCTTCTTGCAACATTAACTGCGCCTGTTTGTTTTTCATTGATTTGAGTGCATAAACTTAAGATTAGAACCACCAAGAAGTAGGCGGAGGTGCCATTGACCAAACGATATTCCACGACATATATTCCAGTTCTTGACAATTTAAATGAGATTTTACGAAGCATACATAGACTTTGCAAAAAACATACATGAAATATTTTGGGGTACAAAAGCACATTCTGACAGTTTTATGTACGACGTCCGAACATTTTAACTTCGTTTTTGATTATAGAGTAACCCTCGAAATTAGCAGGCCAGAATAATTGCGTCAAGTGGTAGATAATTCTCGGGCTACTGCCCAAAATGTATATTATGTACAGAGCACTTCAATTCTAATCAAATGTCGTGTAGTTTGGGTACACAAGAATAAAAATATTTTTCGCAATGAAATCCTGAATTTGGTTCTGAAGTCATTGGCATGAGGTAAGTTTTTTAATTTGGAAAAGTGGTTTACCTTGGGTTAGTTGACGTCTGATAGTCCATGATAAAATCATAAGCCAAATCCTTTCACTATGCAGATGAAATAAATATTGCTCCTACGCCTTTAACTTATTGAATATGAGTAAGAAAAAAAAATCGCTTGTCTATGTTTTAGTATCACGTTATAATTTAAATTCTAGACAAGTTGACCATAAACTTTTCGAACCTTCGCAATTTAAAATTTTCCTAGTAACTATAAATTTTAACTTTTTTTAAAAGACATTCTAGATTCAACGTTCATTCTTTTGAAGAATGAATTGCGTCTTTTATCGATTTTCTAAGTCAACTGACGCTGACGGGTCATGGTAACTGTTTAATAATGCAACATCAATTACAACAGACTTTTATTCGATGACGCAATAACCTCATTTTTCTATAAGTAACCAAAGGATGGACTATATAGCAATCTCAATAGAACCCATGATTATAGAGAAGACCCGTGCCCTGCTAGGGACGCGTATGGACTGATACAGAATAGAATAATTTCCAACTAATCCATTATTTTAGCCGATACATATGTACATATGTTACAATTAGATGGGTACTATAACTGGACATTGTAACATAAATCAAATGAGGAAAAATAATTATCAATTGTTGAATATAAATAAACTATGCATAATTCATATTTTATTAGGTTAGAAATCGTGAATCCAGGGGGGTTACCCTTGATAGCGTCTCAAAGGTCGTAGCAGTGATACATTTTTAATAATTCTTTCTTTGCGTTGATTTTCAGAGATTTTAAGTAATTTGAGACTATGAAACGAGAAGCCACGGGATCAATCCCCGCACCGAGACAAATTATATTGCCTATATTTTTTTCTCGACGTTTTTAAGACTGAAAAGTCGCTCTTAGCTTCTGATACCCACGACTCAAGACATGTATCCCATATAAGGTCAGGACCATTTATTTACTTCCAAATACCTACAATTATCATCCACTTGATACAACCAACATCATTATTTGTATATAAGTGGATCAGTGGACTTTCCTCACAACATATTGCATATATTTGTTTAAACATATAAAACAACCGCAGAATACTGCAGCTTTGTGGTTAGAATCTGTGATGTGTTCACTGAAAACCACAATAGCACAATACATAGTTGTGTTATAACTAAGTGTTACAAGAATAAAGTCGTATCTGAAATACTATTTAAAATATTAGGTATTTTTTATATTTCATTTTATTTTCCAATTTCTAAACAAAGATTTATTGAGAACCAAATAGTTTACAAACACCAATAAAACGGATTTATTCTTGAAATTTTCTCACAATTAAATGATGCATGATACTTTTGAGACGATTTCTTAAATGCTTTATTGTGCAGTTTTTTACTAAATAATATAACCGAAAACACTACGATCATAGAAATTCTTTTTTTTACTTACAACTGCAATACATTTTTACTTTACAGGAATATTGCACATTCAATTAAAATCAACAAAAAATCGGATAATTTTATTTCAATTTACAACCGCAATGTTTCATCCAACCTTGTTGAATGAGAGTGCAACAAAATAACAAACGTAGCCAAGTATTAACAAGCATAGTTGAGAGCTCTTGACTCCGCTGTAGTAGTTTTGGTGAGCGTGGCCCACTCAAATAAATAACTATCGGACTGACTACAGATTACAGATTGTCAGACTTCTACACCCACACATCTATCACTGCCACTCCTGTCAGCCAGTATCAACGGCATCCAAAGAATTGGCATCAGGTTTCGGAGCTCGGCGAGGCTCTTTGGGACACTACCTTTTGTAGCACTATTTCTTTAACCCGCATCGATATTACAGATAGAAAACACAAATAGGAGTTTAAACATGTTCATTGTCACGCCCAAAAATATAGGACATACGCAGATGGCCATATTGAACGTCGTCGCGCACACAGACAAGCTAGTTTAAAACAAAACAAGAACGAGTTGTAAATATATTTCACGTCGCAAAAATTTGCTTCAACGAAATAAAACGAATCTGGTGCAACTATTGACAATCTTGTCACTAAATTATGATATCTCATACAACTACATTTCCAGCATTGTCTAAATTGAGGAAACACGGCCATTGTAAAAACTGCTATCTCTGAAGACATAATATGATGTCAGTTACAAACATATTCGAGTCACATAAAAGCAATCGGCGTCGGGTCGACAGGATGATTCCGCCGCAAGGGCAATCCGTACAATTGGCTACATCCTGTATGCTCCCCTGCCTTTCCTGCTTCCCCCTCGGCCTTAACACAGCCACATAGGGTGTATAATGCAGTGGCAATAGCATTAATCTCAGCGCGGATGCAACGGCAATGATTTGACGTGACGTATGGCTGTTTGTTTTGGTGGAGTGATCGATTTGAGTTAGAGCTTGGATCGGATATAAAAATATATTACCCGCAAATGATAATAATTTATTGAATCCTTTAAAATGTTTAATTCATTATTTTTTTGATCTACCACCGGGTTCGGTAAGCGGTTTTCATTAGAGAAAAACGGGTAAGAAACTCTATAGTATTGCTCTTTTCAAAAGCAGTTTGCAATATATTGATTATTACAAAATTTACAAATTGGTTTAAATCAGAGCAGTTTATAAATAATTTCTGAAACGCCTCTACTTACTGGGCAAAAATTAACCTACATTATAAAACTACTGGTGTTATACCAAGCCGGTGCAAAACGAGGCAGAAAATCTCTTTGAAATTCTTTATAACTCTCAAGGTTCTTTACGAAACTTTCTTGCAGTTAAAATGAGCGGGCATAAATTATGAAAACACGTTATAAAACACAAAGTTAAATTAAGCTTGTCGTCTGAATAATATACTAATGATTTTTCCACCTTTTAGTGCCATGATTGCAGTTCAGTCGAACAAGAAGCAGCAACTGCAGGACATAGGCCAATCAACAATCGATGGTTTGATAGAGCTTCGGTCATAGTCCACACATGGACAGTCACAAGACCAAACAACATGATTGGTATTTCACTGGGCTCGCCATTCTGAGACATAAGATTTTAAGTCTCAATATGTCCAGTAGTTACTTTGGCTACAACGTTCTTCAAACCGGAACACAACAGTGCATGTATACTACTGTTTGGAGGGAGAAATAGACATTTCCTCGCGATGTTTTTCTTAACCGTTAAAGTGTGTAGCAAATTGGCAATCATTACTCCGAAGTCAGAGGTATGCGCTGGTATTTGAACCCAACCACCGTGTCAACAACCAAGCACTCAAAACAAGTTACAATATAAATTAAACACATTGTTTTAAAGTTAATAATAACGAAACAAAGCATACAGTAACCACAACTTGTTACGTGATATATCTGCGTGCAACACAAAACTATTTTGTTTAGAAACAATAATAGAATTTTGCAATGTCCGCGGTTTGCGTATGTGTGTCTAATGCTCTTACATTTATATGAAACTATCATATTTATTGTTAACCAACTTCTTAAAAAGGGGTACTATATCACAGAATACTAAACTGCATCTTTTCTATAATGATTTCTTATAGAAAATTCTTCTTCTTGTCCGCCCCGTGACCACGAAAGCTGTAAACTAATCGAAACGTCGCGTCGGGAAGTCAAAAATGTAAATTTAAACCAAATCCGCCATAAAATACATAAATAATAGTTTTATTTTAATGATCTTTTCTATTTGTATTTGTAAGGAACTGACTACAATGCGGCTTTTTGGTTAGTACAACGTAGTTTACGTAGGTATGTGTTTCTAATCTAGTATTTATTTTCCTGAAAAACAGTGGACTGCTTTGGTGTCGTAGTTGTACTATAGTACGGTTATAAAGCTGAGGTCTCGGGTTCGAATACCAATTTTTTAATTCATATCAGTCCAGTGCAGCGCGGCGTAAGGAAATTGTGCCGTATAAGGCGATAGGCTTGCCCTATATCACATCGTAGGACGTGCTTTCTGGGAAGAAGGTATGAGTTTATGTAAGTATGTAAAAAATCGACATTTTTTATAATAATAATTTTTAAAAACATATTTTTATAATAATAATTTTTAAAAACATATTTTTATAATAATAATTTTGTTAAAAACTAACAATCTATCAGTAGACGTGACAATAAGATAGTTCCCTCAAAGAAAATCGATCACGCCGTGCCGGTCAAGTAACAATAAAGATAGCCCATTGTGGGAGCGATCCCATTGGAGAACTTTGAGTAATTATTCAACTTAAATGGGTCAGTTCATCTTACTTTGAAAATGGCGTCCCCACTTCGCGAGACAACGATTAATCAAATACTTTAGTTAAGTATGAAACATTACCTTGTAAGTTTGCTTGCAACGCTATTTAAAATCTATATAAAGTATGGAATTTATTACAAAAGAGTGCAAAAGAAAGATCAAAGAAATAACTAGTTATGTGACGTCAAGAAAGATTTAAGAGCCAACGGTCTTACCTTAATTTCCTCTACAATTTGATTCAATAGGTTGGGCAAACGAGCAAACAGGTCACCTGATGTTAATTGATCACTGCCACCCATGAAAATCCATAACGCTTGGATCATTACGTGTTAATGACCTGTCAAATTGGGAGAGGATCAAAAAGAAAAAATGATGGGAAAAAGAAAGGTGCATCCGGCAATCTCTTTGATTTGTGCTCCTTTTTGCTTTATAAAATCACAGTGACCTTGAAACAGGAGATTTCCAGTATCTAATACCAGATAGCGTTTCAGAGCGCTTGCGTCACCAACTATAAGCGAAGGCCAGTAGTTGTATATTTTTGATCTGATTTTATTAACTGTGAACGATTTAATATCCTGTACGCTTTATAAACACGGGAATACTGCGTATAGCATTTTATAAACTCGACTATTTTTCTGGTTAAAAACAAGCAAGTCACACGTGCTTCCGACTCTTCATGACACTTGGTGGTTGGATGTCTGTATCTACCCATATATAAATCGCTGATCACCATACAAAAAGGTGCAAAAAACTTATAATACCTACGTAAATATCGCGTGTTGAGTTTAGCCTGAATATCCAGTTTCGATATTTAATCCAGTTTCGAGCAAGCACACTTAATTATGTTCACCAGTTTGGGATAATATTTTACCCATGGACAGTCTGACAGTGTTGTAAATACTTTAGGAGGATTATATTTATAAATAACAAATATGAAAAGGTTAAAGTTTTAGAGCATAGTGTAGGACGCCCTCTAGCTAGGTGGTGTAATGATTTGCGATAGATTGCTGGCAGATGCTGGATGCAACAAGCCGAAGACAACGTGAAATGGAGCAATTTGGAGGAGACCTATGTCCAGCAGTGGACAGCAAAAGGCCGATGATGAAAATGGTAAAAAGGTTAGGTTCAGTCCGTACTCCTTTCTCATCTACGGCCTACGACCTTATCCATAAAAAGTTGATAAACCTATTTCAGTTTTCGAATGTTTTGTCTCTTTCGCTCAAACTGTATTCAAAAGCCGTTTGAAAGGGACAAAAATTTCGACAGCTAATACATATTAAAACTGCTATAAAGCTATGATACATTTTAAAACTGTCTATGAATGAGGCGGTTAATCTATAAGCTCCATCTAAATTGAAAGTGAATTAAATAAAAACAACAATACGAATAGCTTTAAGAAATCTTTAACTGCTGTGGCAATAATGGAAATCATCAATTCATTGTTCTATAATGGGACAATGCCAACTGGTAACTCGTCGGCAATTATGTTACTACTCTACTATATAATGTCGATTGTGTTTTATTTCATAAATCACGTGAAACAATGTAATAATAAGTTACTCAAGAAACAACACAGAAGATTCACTTGAATGTTGATCTAATACTTATTACAGCAGTGGTTCTTAACGTATACCTTCTCCTCCTTTCTCTTTCATCTTTAGATATTTTATTTTTATCTTTAGATCTTTCATTTTTAGATATATATAACGTACTGAGGATTTGAGTAATCCAAGTATGCATATAAAGCAGTAAGTTACGATATAAACACAAATCTATTTTTATCAGTTCCAAATTAACAACCTGATACAATCATCCAACGTCCATGTATTTTCTTCATAGTTATAAGTCTCTTGTACTTTCCAAAATAGAATATAAAAATCAACTGTATTATTATTAGAAGAAATAACTACAAATATGAAATAGCCATTAATCTTGAATAAACGCGGGAAACAACAGCAGGTCGTGCATCGTCACTGTCATAATTAAAATGGATTTCGATGTCAGCCGCCATATTGCTTACAAATTTTACGTCACGACTATCGGATTGACGCAATTCTGCGTTGAAATGATGGGTTATATGATTCTTAAAATATACATTCGCTACAGATAAAGAATGAGTGCCGTTTTTTTATATTCATCATCATAATGATCGTCTCAGCCACAGGAAGTCCACTGCTGAACATAGGCCTCCCCCAAGGATCTGTTGGAAGCGGCTTGCAACCAGCGACTTCCTACAACCTTAGCTCCACCTTGTAGGCGGGCGTTCGACATTTCGCTTGCCTGTACGTGGCTTCTACTCTAGAACCTTTGGGCCATCAGTTCTACACACTATGTGCCCGGCCTACTAACACTTCCACTTACTTACTCTTATTTACATTATAATTATTTATTTATTTTGGCTTTTTTACTTAAAAATTAAATGAATAATTTTATATCCTACATGTTAGACATGTATCGATAGCCTAGTTGGAATGAGACTGCTGAAGTGGGGGCCCCGGTTTAGATCCGCGCCCACCTGAATCCTAATACACACTGTCCTAAAGTAACTTGTATATTGTATGTAATACTAGTTTTAGTCTTTCATGCTAATTTTAGTGCCCACGAATCCATAGTTGAGGAGTTGTATGCCAGATAATATGTAATATTCAAAGGTAATGCACATATACCTTATGTCCGCCAATATGCGCTCAAGCATGGAAAATTGTAATTTAACTCCCATTGTTAATAATAATAACATAATAATTGAACCTTATGTAACGAGATTTATTATGTCATTTAATAACATTCATGACAGCCTCACGGCGCAGTCGGTTAGACGCCGCCTGTGAAACGCGCGGCCGCGGGTTCGATCCCCGCACCGAGATAAATATTTGTGCGGCCCACAAATATTTCTTTCGGGTCTGGGTGTATGTGAGACCGAAAAATCTCTCGTAGTTCCTGATACCCACGACACAAGACTCGATCTTAATGTGGGGTCAGGACTATGTATGTGACTGTTGGGTGTTATTTATTTATTTATTCATACGAGTATTTAGTTGATTAAAACTAGGACTTTTCTTTAATAATATTGCCTTTCGCCAATGGCGCGTACTGTTATTAGCTAAATATCTACTAAACGAAGCAAAATATTTGCAAACATGTAATTATTGGATTAAGTGAACGTATCGATTTCCAATTATTAAGTATATTTTTCGTGGCTATGCTAACTAAGCATAAAAAATCACACACGCTTAGGTAGGTTTAGTGACCCTCAGGGCTCAAATTCTACTTTGTCACTCCAACCTAAACTTATATTTTATAGAGGAAAGATTCGGAAGTTTTTTTTTGTTTTAATTCTCGCCCGGCATAATGGCCGCATTGCGCCTGATGGTGAAAGCAAATGCCGCCCAGGCAGAGTATCAATTGGCATCTGACGGCAGTCCCATGCCAATAGATACAATTATGCCGGCCTGCTAAGATGCCTCTTCACACTACGGCGGAAGGACCCAGGATTATAGGAAGGAGGGAACACGTGAGACGGCAAACAATTCCATAGATAGCGTGACGGTGCGGCACAAAAAAGAATTTGAAAACCGTTTGGTTATTGCATTGAATAGGCTCTGAAACTACTATCCCTGATTAAATAGGCGATAGACTATTTAAAAAAAAAGGAACTGCAACCGGGTGAGCAAGGCCGAGCGGCTAGTAATAAATAAATTCGAAGTTCAAATTCACCGAAATTCATTCGAAAAGCAGCGTTCCAACAAATAAAACAGCGAATCGATAAATAATCGATTCTCATCAATGGACCGTAGAACCGGTGACCGTATCGATACCGGTTTTTCGTTACAGCGCACATATAATGTTACTGAGAGACGGTTTTTGCATCCATGCACTCAGTTCGAGTTGATTGCATTTAGAAAAAAATACTGTAGACTCAACGGTACGACCGGTGCTTCATCGCCCGGTTTGGATAAGAATCTTTATCGGGTTTTTATCAGGCGATACAACTTTGTACTGTCCATTATTGGATCAATGAAGCTGGGAGCAAAGGAAACGTTATTTGCAGGACTAGGGTTGTGTAAGAGTTTTTGTTATGCCACTTTGCATAAACAATTCGATTCCGGTCTAAAAACGTACTGCATAATAAAATGAAGAACCCATGTATGTATGTACGTGCAGGGCACGGGCCTCTTGTACAATCGAGAAAATGATTAAGAGGGGTTAAGCCAATTAGTCTACAATTAAAATACAAACATAAAAATCTTCTGTGACATCACGGACCCCAATAGAAGAAAATAGGTTGAGCAATAATTTCACAAAATTGCCCGTACTGCAGTATCAGACAAAACTACTGTACAATAGGTACACGTACACGTATCTTGTGTGTAAGATTCATTATTACATCCGCAACGATGCTGCGGTGTGGACCAATCAGAATGCTAATGAAAAGAAATAACAACTAGGAACGTTTTGAATTTCTCACTTTTCTGCTCCAATTTACTTCACAGCTGGAGACTGCCTATTTTTTTATATTTTATGATTATTTTATTGCAATGAATGGCGAGGCGCGTGATGGTAAGCGAAACGACTGCTTATGGACAGTAGCAAAAACCAAACAACGCAATGAATGAAGTAAAAAATAATGCTTGGCAGTCCATCGCGCTCGCCATCCTGAGACATAAAATGTCAAGTCTCAATATGTACTGTAGTTACTTTCCTACAATTTACTTTGAACGAGAAAACAAGAGTGCATTTACACTGCTACTGGCGGGAGAAATAGACATTGCCATGGTACCTACCCAAGCGGCCTCTCCTCTCCCATAATATGTGAATCCACCACCAGTTTTTCTTATTCTATGACCTTATAAACTATTGTTTTTAAAACAAATGAAGATATTTTTATTCAAATAATCTTAAATCCCTTCAATAGTTAAGTATGTAGGTTCTAGATACCACTATATTGAAACATCTTACTATCATGACAAAGAAACGACGTAAGATATTTCATAAACAACATTAACTAATAAGTATTTTCTATAATTTTCTTTTACCCTTTATTCACAATAAAAACATGATTGAAAAACACATTAGGGCCGCGTCGGTCTTAGACGTCATAAACAGGAGTCGTTAAGGCAAAACCTACTAGGCGGACCTAAAACGACTCTCGCAAACAAAGAAATACATTTCATTGTAACAAACTTAGAAAACGACATTTCAAACGATGTGTATCACAAAATGAATGAAAGTTACTTTCTTCGAACGATATTTACATAGAAAGACTGTTCTTTCGTAATGAACAGTACGATCGAAATAGTCTGCGAGCGCCATTTTGAGAAATGTTGAGGATATATTTTTTCGAACTTCGCCAATAATCTGATATATTACTTACGTAACATACTCTGTCTCTCCTATATTGGAGATATTCCGCAGGGACTATCAAATACAATTATATTACAACTGATCTATTCGTAAATCTAATAATATACCAAATTGCATCCTTACTTTAATGAACCTATTCGTGTATACCTTTGGATTTATCTTATCTGTTCTTTGCTTAGCAAGTCGTATCTCACGGAAATTCAATTTCTTAGATACATAAGTATTGTTGATCAAAATTTTTAATCACATTAGTCAGATAACAAATGTGTCTTGCCATTAAACGTAGTTGATATGGGAATACAATACAACAAACAAGTTTTATAGCCACACTATTCCGCGTGATAAAAAAGTAGAAACAAAATGATACATTAGCCATTGTTTCGTGTAAACTATACAGATTTACAAGACTAATCTCGTGTTCATGGTGTGGTTTTTCGTCAGCAACTTGAATATCATATTTCAAGTAACAAGAGAACGTTAGAGCTTTATTAATAAGTAAATTGCTAAACAATGTTTCGTAAGTGTTGTATCCTAGAAAAATCTGAGATGATACCGCAAGCTTAACTTAGGTATATTAAAAAAAGCAATATTCAGCTATTTAGTCTTTCCTACTTATTACTACTCAAACCGCAGTGTCTGCACTCTGCAGTACTGCATCCAATAGTACGTGCAATGCCTTCGAAACAAGGAAAATTGGAGTAACTTCTATGCGACAGGCAATTATAATTCGTAATTTGACACAATTATTCAGTTTTGCTTAAGTACTTCGTGGTTTTGGTAGGTAATGCATTTCTTGACTTCAGTAATCAGTAAGTTCTTTTTTACTCTATTGAATTCAGTTTAATTATTTAGTATAAATTAGTTATGTATTTGGTGGCATCATGTGTGAGGCTCGAAGGATTGAAGTGAGTGAATACGATGAAATTAACAAGCGTGAATATCTCTTCATGAGGAGGCAATGTAAGAGTATTTTTTTATAAAACAATGCATCTTCCATGTAAGGAATTATATGGGTTATTTTCCTCATTAATGGCATGGAAACGTTGCTACCTGATAACTTATGGTTAGTTGGGTATGAGATTAAGAATCAGGTAGACTATCGATTCGTTATCCGACTTAAATAACGCCATCTACTTCTTATTTGATCTCACAGTTGCCTGATTTTTAAGGACCTAAAGTAGGTCTCGTGTTTACTCTTATATCAATTCTGTAATAAATTATGTAGTACCTTTCTAGTGTTTCTTTTTTATTTCATACAACGATTATAGCTAGAATAAGGCACAAGGACATCTTTAATTTATACATAGACGGTATTTCACAACCAGAGCGCATAAATAATAAGAAAAAATATTAAATAGGATACTCTGTCAGTAATTGCACACGGTATTTCATAGACCAAACTCAGCTAAGCGTTAACAAAAATGAATGAAGCCTCAGCAATCAAACTGTAAAAGGTCGAACACTAAAACGGCCTCAATTTTTATTTCTGGGTTTCGCTTCCTTTCACGCGTGTCTATGCTTTATTACAAAAACAAGAAAAAAAGTTATATCATTTCAGTATCTGACGTAAACCGAGAAATCAACCGAGTGACTTTTTGCGGTGTTAAAGTTCGCAATAATTTTCGAAATTATGTTAATGTGAAACGTGTGCCAACGTACCGGTGTGAACCTTTCTTCTTCGGCATTAAGAAGATCACCGACAGAAGATGCTTTCGCCTGGCTCGCCAAATGTCTCCGGCTATTCAACACATAAGACAATTCATCCAGGTACCGCAGCGTTAGATTAGCCATTTTTAACACAACACAAACACTATGGGATCATTTATCGTCACAGACACAATGGTTTGCCAACAATGAAAAGGAAATGTTTCACGTAAACAATTTTGTCGCGATGTCACGGTGAATGAACGGGCGTGCACTCACCGCCATAGTCTGCACGCAACTGAAATGCGCGAGTCGACTGCGCCACGCGATGGTCAAAGATTAAAACACGTTGAAAGTTTATTTTAATCGCTAGTTACACAAACCAATGCATATTTAAACCATTTATAAATCATATGAGTGAATTATTATATCCTCATTTAATTCTAAGCTAAGTAAATACCATAAAGAAATATTAAAAGAAATTTGAATTTCGCTTTGTTGAATTTCTACTTCGTCTGCAGTGATCCAAATAAACCAAAGAGGATACAATGTTATAAAATAATAACAAATCTTGAACTTGCAATATAATTTCCATTAGATAGTGATTAGCGACAAGGCGAACATTTTAATAAACCAAACACGATAATAAGGTCATAACAACATAACATGCAATTATATCGACTTGTTTATTTTAAAACAAGTATTATTTTAATGACATAGAAACTGGTTTTGAATGTTTGATTCTCTTTGTATTTTATATGTTGATCTTATTGTGTATTTAATAATTCAAATAAAAAACTATTGAACTGTAACCGAACTAAATACTTCATAGGTACTACCAAAGTTATAATGAGGAAAATATTTATCATTTAACATAAATAGATCAATAATTCAACACCTAACAAATTTTTGTCAAACAATCATTGCACACAATGCGTTTATTTTTATTTTATTCTACTTAATATCACAATAAAAAAATGACTGCTTGAAATAATGTTATACCTAATAAAATATCTTTTTGATCTCATTGAATAATTATACTTATTATTATTATAATTATTAATCTAAGTACTCTATTCTTTTTCCTTTTCTTATTCCATCCTATATACTGTTGGGTCATGAAAATTTACCGAATACTTGAATTTTTTTGGAAAATTTATGAACGTTCCGATATTTTTACGGTGGTCGCGGGTTCAAATCCCAGTGCACACCTCTGACTTTTCGGAGTCATGTGTGTATTGATAGTCAATCACCACGCACTAAAACGGTGAAGGAAAACATCGTGAGGAAACCTGTCGTGAGCATACCATAGCGATTCATAAGAATTTATATGGTATGTAAGTCCGCCAACCCGCACTAGGCCAGCGTGGTGGACTATATGGCCTAAACACTCTCAATCGTACTCTCGATTGTAGAGTAGGCCCGTGCCCTGCAGTGGGACGTATATGGGCTGATCCAGAATAAGAGTGCTATCCGTACTTTCTGTAATTGTTATATCTAGATATTTCATCTATGAGTGTGCAGTAAAGTATTAATATAAGTATAAATATTATAATTAATATAGTAAGTCTTCTTATTAATATACTATGTTTTCGATATGCATACGAAAGCAAAAATGTAGCGAGAAATAGCTCTGGCACGAGAGCCCTCTCGTTAGGTTCAATTCCCGCACCCAGACATAGGTTTGTGTGGTGACAAAGATAATTAGTTCTAATCCATAAACGTCCTACTGCAGGACACCGACCAGGCATTCACCGCACTCTAATATAAAGTATATTAACTATGTACACCACGCTGGCCTAGCAGGAACTGGCCCACAATGCAATAGTAGCTTTAAAATATCTATTATAGCGCGCCATCTTACGGCTCCCGCGGGCCCCGTATCGCCCCCGTCCGCACCACGGGCTCCCGTACCATGCCGTGCCTATGGGTTGCGCCCGCGCTCACACCCCGTCGCCCTTCGAGAGTGTCGAGTCGGTTGTTGTCCGGGATAGATGCGTGCGCGGGCGTGGCCCGTGTGCTCTTCCGCGGTTGTCGATGTAGTAGTGTGTTACTTAGTTTCCGACAATATAGTTTATTCGCGAAGATGGTCTTTTAATCCATTTAGTTCCTATCCTGTGACCGACACTCCTCAACAAAAATAGGTATTACGTACCCCGATAAGTGGCTGCCCAACGTTCGGCTTCGAACTTGCCGTTATAATTATTGTTATCGAGTTACCTATTTCTTTGTTGTTGAGTGAACATTTAGTTCTGATCAAAAGTGTATAGTGTACGTATATAACGTTATACGACGTATCACGGTATTCGGACTGCTCCACGCCGTGAAGTGAACGTGAACGTGAATGTTCGAGAGTTCGAGCCGCGAGTATATACACGTTAACTCGTGTCGTCATACACAAAAGGGACGATAAGTATACATAATTTCTTATGATTGAGTGTTAAATGTGTTGCTATGGACGATGTATATATTGGACATTCCGCCTAGCCCATAATTAAAGTGTGTAATCTCGAACTATTGTTTATCGAACTTTTGTTTAGCTTAGAGTAATATTACGTCGTAGTTGTGTCGCTAATAAGGAACCGTAGTGTTTATGTCGAACTATTTCTTTGAACTTTTGTTTATTTTTGTTACGTGTCGTGTTTGAAAGACGCAAGTGTGGACGCATAGTGTTATGTTTGAACTTTGAACTATTTGTGTTTTATGTCGAACTATTCGTTGAACTTTTCAAATTGTGCACTGCGTAATAGTTAATGGACGACATATTTGACTCTTAGTGCTAAGTTAACTTTGGAAGTTATTGCGTTATTATGATGGCACCCACAACGCGACATGGACTTAAAGACAAGGGGGAGAGTGAATCGCGACCAAGTTCCGGGTTGGCTAGTGATGTTGTCACGCCGACCACGTCGACCACGTGTGAGCCAACACCGCCGATCGTGTGCTTCGGGTGTGGTGCACCAGACGTGATTCGCGCTAACTGCGCGACGTGCAAAGGACGACGCTCGTCCGTCTCTCCGGCTACACATAGTTTTTCCGCGGTATCGAGTGCGTATCCGCCGCGAAGTAGGCCCGTCATTTGCGTGGACATTTACGGAGAGACAGGCAAATTATTATTAGACAC
This sequence comes from Hyles euphorbiae, assembly GCA_023078785.2. Lineage (NCBI taxonomy): Eukaryota > Metazoa > Arthropoda > Insecta > Lepidoptera > Sphingidae > Hyles > Hyles euphorbiae. The sequence continues at coordinate 12,997,996 of CM041044.1, read as the reverse complement.
TGGTGCGAAACAATCGGTCGCGAGTGTTAGTTTAAGGGATTATTTAAAGAAACATAATCATAAGTTTGAAAAAGTGTTTTACAATTTAAAATTTGCGAACGGTGACACTAGCAGCAATATTGTTGAAACTGCTCTAGTGAGTGTCAAGGTACAGGGAGTAGTGGTGCCGACGCAGTTCGTGGTGTTGCCAGGTGCTACAGAATCTTTACTGGGCATTAATTTCATAAGGGATGCTGGCATGGTAGTTGATTTTGTTAGGGATCGGTGGTCATTGCGAGACAGATCAGGCACGTTTATATTAGAGTACGAGGATGACGGGACTCGCCTCGACTGTTCAACTGCAGACCTTTTACGTGAGGATGAAGGAACGTTCCTGAAGGCTCATGAGCGCATGAAGCTTTCAGCACTCCTGGAAGACAATAAGGGTATCTTTGAGCCAGGGGGAGCTGCTACCACTTTTGCGATCCATCGGATTGATACTGGCGATCATCCACCAATATCCGTCCCGCCCTATCGTGTTACACCTGTGAAAAAGAAAATCATGAGGAAAGAGATAGCCAATGTAGTTGCTGACAGCTTGAGCAGGCCTGTTGCAGTAGAAGCCTCAGAAAGTGAAGAGGAATGTCCTATTTGTCCCATAGTCGTTGACTTGCCTCGACGAGGACCTGAGGAGGTTCGTACAGCCCAATTGTCAGATCCAGATTGTAAAAAGGTGATCGAAGATTTCGAATCTAATGATGATGAACGCGCTTTGCGTTGGATCGATCGCGGTTATTACATGGCGCAAGGAGTATTGTACCGGTGTGATCCTGAGGGTGAAGCCGAGGAGCCATTATTGGTATTGCCTGAGGTTTGGAGGGACGATGTCATAAACAGCTTCATGATGCCCCAACGGCAGGTCATCTTGGGGTAGAGCGTACTTTACGTAAGTTGATGGAGCGATATTACTTCCGTGGCATGCGCTCATATGTATCCGACTACGTGAAGAAGTGTGATGCTTGCTCTAAATTTAAGCCGTCCAATCTGAAGCCTGCAGGACTATTGCAAACTCCTATACCGCACCAGAGGTTTGAGGTAATCGCGATGGATTTATTTGGTCCCCTTCCAGAAGGTGACAAAGGAGAAAGGTGGATTTTTCTAGTGGAAGACACCGCCACCAGATGGGTGGAATTGTTCGCGTTAGTAGACGCCACCGCAGAAAATTGCGCTAAGATTCTCATAGAAGAGATATTCATGAGATATGGTGTTCCACGGCGAGTTGTGTCCGACAATGGATCACAGTTTGTATCCGCCGTGATGCAAAAGGCCATGTATGTCATGGGTGTTCGGCAGTGTCCAATACCCGCTTATCATCCGGAGGCGAATCCCGCCGAGAGGAAAAACCGGGATTTGAAGCAGAGGCTGGCCCTGTTATTGGGACCGGAGCATCGCAAATGGCCAGAGATGCTCTCCCAAACTCGTTTTGCTCTCAACACCGCCTATAATAGTGGCACAGGAGAGACGGCAGCCTATCTGATGTTCGCTCAGGAATTAAGGTCGCCAATCGATGTGGACCATGATATGAGGGCCATCGTGTCCCAGGAGAACTACGTCCCACAGATAACGCCGTACTTGCGTAGTTTCGGCCATACACTCCAACGTGTAAAGTATCGAGTGGAGGAACAACAGGATATCCGCAAAGCAGCGGCAGACAAGCATAGACGTCCGGCTCCTGCTATCCAGGAGGGAGATCGAGTGCTCGTAAACTCACATGTTCTCAGCAAATCAAGAAAGGGCGTTACCGCAAAGTTCGCACCTCGACGTAACGGTCCGTACGTGGTATCAGAGGTGGCGAGTCCGACATCTTATGTCGGTAAAGATAGTCGCGGCCAGGTAGTTGGCAAATACCATGCTAGCGCCCTTACTCCTTATCAGGGTACAAGGAGGACTATACAAAAGGCACGTAGAGGAAGGCCGGCCAGGTCACATCCGGGACGAGCTAGTGACCTGGAGGGGGAGGATATAGCGCGCCATCTTACGGCTCCCGCGGGCCCCGTATCGCCCCCGTCCGCACCACGGGCTCCCGTACCATGCCGTGCCTATGGGTTGCGCCCGCGCTCACACCCCGTCGCCCTTCGAGAGTGTCGAGTCGGTTGTTGTCCGGGATAGACGCGTGCGCGGGCGTAGCCCGTGTGCTCTTCCGCGGTTGTCGATGTAGTAGTGTGTACTTAGTTTCCGACAATATAGTTAATTCGCGAAGATGGTATTTTAATCCATTTAGTTCCTATCCTGTGACCGGCACTCCTCAACAAAAATAGGTATTACGTATCCCCGATACTATTATATATTATTATATTGTCTACATAATAATTATAAATAATTCGTCTATCTATTATTATTTTATTGGAGCTTATAACCTTTTTTCTAGACTGCCTTCTCTTCTTTTCCTCTTCTTATATCCATCCAAAGGTTTTCTGTAAGAAATCGCCTAGAGCGATAAGACCGACAACTGTACTTTTTGTTCATTTGTAATAATCTGTATCAGCCCATATACGTCCCACTGCAGGAGATCGGCCTCCTCTACAATCGACACACTGTGATTCGATTAGTACAAACTAGCGGGACAAAAGTCACTACCGAATTACCTGGATTTTATTATCTGAGCCTCTAGCCAGATACCCAGGTGTCCCAATTCTAAGAATTGTTTTGCACTAGTGTCAACTACTCATAAGTTAATCAGGTGGTTATAGACAGGAAGGGTCGAAAAATTACTTTTTATTTGCATTTTTGCGCTTACCGAAGTAACGTCATAATCCAGTAAGTTTAAGTATATGAAAAGTGTTTTTTATGGGTCTTCAAGCTAAGAGTATGTACTTCATAATTATGTTTAAAAAAAATGATTTCATTAAACCGCACTACTATTTAATACCTCAAGTTTAGTAAAAATATATTTTATTTTACGATTTTCTGCATTCGTTAGACTAGGAAGTACTTGTACCCTCTTGTACCCGGGCTGGAAATGATATATATCATAGCTTTATCTGTTAGCTTTTAAAATTTAGTAATTTTAGCCTGCGCACTTGAGTGCAACTTTGTCATTTCGTCTATTTTTCAGAATAAGAATTCTCAGTCGCAAATATTGAGTTTTTGATGAATGGCGGAAACATCCCAAGGACAACCGTAATAGTGGACTATATGATTTTCTATCAATGAAACATGATCTAGGAAATATCACAGTAGTATCTGCGAGGGGAATCAAAATTTCAATTGGAAGATTATCAACCAATTGCGCAGAAAAATTGGAAAGTTCTGGGAAGCGCCGCGATCGCTTCTTGTCTTAAAAATCTGACTGGTTATCTGGGGATTTCACATTCAAAGTATCCAAACATCACTCACCACCATCATTATCAAGTAAAGCCCCCACTCCTGGGTTTCCATTAGTGGATTTCGTTGAATCAAGTCGGTTTTTTTGAAAATCCTGAATAGGCATCTGATATGAGGTGTAAATGTGACACAAATTACGAGGTTTGACACTATTCTTATAACTTTAGCTTCAGGTTACGACACAGATGTTGTTAAACGTAATTATTTTATACAGGACACAAATAAATGTAGGTATGTTAGTCCTTTATTCCTGGTATTACATGCCGGTTACTACGCACAAAATGTTTGTGCTCAGTATAGCTATTGTGAAATTGGCTCATCTACTTAATGGGCAGCTTTCTGAGGAAGCTCAGGAAGTGCGTAATAGGGATCATGGAAGATTTCTGGAGCACAATACTCGAAAGAAATCATATATAGCCACGAATAGGGATTTACTAAATATGTTATTATTTTGCATCTAATCCTGTAATAAATGGTCTTCGCGAATGTCCAAAAAAACCCCAAGTAAACTTCCTTTTGGGGCTTTGGACTAGTGTTAGTAGTAGATTTTGTCTAAATATTAAGATATCAGACTATGATGTAGAAGATTCTTCAGAAGAAGAATTTACTGAAGTAGAATAAATAAGGGTTGTTAAGAATATTATACTAATGGCTTACTGAGCTGTGTATTATACCTTTTTTTATAGTTGCTGTGTTGTCTTATTCAACTGTATTATTAGTTAAAACATATTGGTTTTAATAAACATGTAATTAGTGTAAAAAAAATTGCTAATAATTCGTAATAAAGCCCCATCATGTCATTAGTAGGTAGGTTATTAATACTTGAGTTGTTACTGTTATTCATCCATCCATCCATCAGCCAAAGGAAGTCCACTGCTGAACATAGGCCTCCCCCAATGATTTCCACAGAGACCTGTTGGAGGCAGCCTGTGTCCAGCGACGTCCCGCGACCTTTACCAGGTCGTCGGACCATCTTGTTGGTGGACGTCCTACGCTGCGCTTTCCGGTACGCGGCCTCCATTCGAGTACTTTCCGACCCCATCGGTCATCAGATCTCCGCGCTATGTGCCCGGCCCATTGCCACTTCAACTTGCTAATCCGGTGGGCTATGTCGGTTATTTTAGTTCTCCTACGGATCTCCTCATTTCTGATTCGATCTCGTAGGGAAACCCCGAGCATAGCCCTCTCCATAGCTCGTTGAGTGACTTTGAGCTTCCTAATAAGGCCCATAGTGAGAGGCCACGTCTCGGTGCCGTAAGTCATCACTGGCAACACACAACTATCGAAGACTTTCGATTTAAGGCACTGAGGTATTTTGGACGAGAAGACGTCGCTTAGTTTCCCGAACGCTGCCCAACCGAGTTGGATTCGACGATTGACCTCTCTCTCGAAGTTGGACCTGCCTAACCGGACCACTTGTCCTAAATAGACATATTCGTCAACAACTTCAAGAGTCGAGCCCCCAACACCGATGGGGGTGGGCACAACATGGACATTCGACATGATCTTCGTTTTGTCCATGTTCATTTTAAGACCCACCTGTTGGGAGACTCGATTGAGGTCTTCGAGCATAGTGCTAAGGTCTTCCAGCGATTCTGCCAAGACTACAATATCGTCGGCAAACCGAAGGTGAGTGATATACTCGCCGTTGATGTTGATGCCGAATCCTTTCCACTGCAAGAGCTTGAAGGCATTTTCCAGCGCGGCAGTGAACAGTTTCGGAGATATGACATCTCCCTGTCTCACGCCCCTCTGTAGTGGAATAGCCTTCGTACTCTGATCTTGTACTCGGACCGACATGGTGGCGTTGTTGTATATACACTTCAACACTTCGATGTACCGATAGTCGATATGGCACCGCTGGAGAGACTGTAGCACAGCCCAAGTCTCGATCGAATCAAAGGCTTTCTCATAGTCCACAAACGCTAAACAAAGCGGCAAGTTATATTCCTCGGTTTTTTGTATAACTTGCCGAAGCGTATGGATATGGTCTATGGTACTAAAGCCTTTTCGGAAACCGGCTTGTTCGGGAGGCTGGAAGTCATCAAACCTGCGTTCGAGACGATTTGTGATGACCCTCGAAAACAACTTATAGACATGGCTCAGGAGCGAGATGGGCCTGTAATTCTTCAGCAAAGTGTTATCACCTTTTTTGAAGAACAGTACCACCACGCTCCTGCTCCATGCCTCTGGCGTTGAGCCCTCGAGGAGAACGGAATTGAAGAGCCTCTGAAGGACTTTCAGTATCGGCGTTCCGCCCGCTTTCAGAAGCTCTGAAGTTATTCCGTCCTCGCCCGGCGCCTTGTTGTTTTTAAGTTGCTTCAGGGCCATCTCAATCTCACACAGGCTGATGTCCGGGATATCATCGCTAAAGTGTCGGATCAACTCGGCTCTCGGGTCTTCGGCCGAGCTAACAGCAGGTTTGGCAACCGAGGTGTTACCAGTAACCGAGGTTACTGTTATTAATTTTATTTAATATTGTTTTTTTTTACCTGTATGTCAAAGTACAAAGTAGGTAGGTACGTATTGTAAATTTTTATTTTTTGACTTTTTTTTCTTTTTTTAATTTTTTTTTTTTCTTTTTTTTCGCTAAATCTGTATAAAAACATCATAAAGAAGCCGCACGAAGAAAAATACTCCAATAAATAATTTTGTCCCGCTAGCTTGTACTAATCGAACCACAGTGCGACAGTATGATTGAGATTGGTTAGGCCATAAATTCACCACGTTGGCCTAATGCGGATTGGTAATATAATCAAGTATTAATCCTCTGTATGTTCAGTTAAGAATAAATAAATAAATATTATGTATAACGGTTACAAGCAGCATACTTTATCGTGTGTCGTGTATATGGTTTAAGAGGAAGGTAAACGCCAATGACCTTGCTCGAACGGGCGGCACCGAATCTCATGCACCGGCGCACGCCGGCTCACGACGTGCGAGCGAGCGCGCTGCTTTATACCTATTCATTCATTATTTCGCTGCGGACAAAACGATATATTCGTAGTGTTATTTCACTCGATGTTCCCATCGAGTATAGTTAGGAGCGGTTGACCGTAGTGTATGATTAATTCACTTACAAACGTCACAGCTATCGTGGCAGAATTGCTCGAACGCCGACTGTTAAAAGTGAAGACGCGGGTTCGGTCCCCGCACTTGTAGTTCAATTTTTGTGTTTAGATTTTTAATATTTTTGTTATTCTTTTGTAATATTATAAAGAGGATAGATACATTTATATTTTTGGATTTTTATTTACAATGAAACTCAAAAATTACTGGACCAATTTAAAAAAATATTTCGCTTTTCTAATGGTAATTATCCGGGATTAAGAGAAGCTATATATTTACCTGAAGAGGTTGAAATAAGGGTTTAAAAGGAAAATAAAAATGTTTAAAAAAAATTAACTCGAATGGTTTTTATTTTTCATTTCAACCCTTATTTCAACTCCTTTAGCCAAACATACAGCCAATGTTACTCCAGGATAATGTTGGATTCGAATGGTGAAAGAATTTTAAGATTAAGTCGGTCGGTTAAGTAATTTTTGGGTTTATTCATAATAAACAAAAATCGAAATATTCAAAAATCTAAAATACAAAAATGTAAAAATACACATGTTACAAAAATGCAAAAAATGAAACGTTTCTTTTATAAAATATTATATAGGTTAGACAGATAGATGTACTTAAATTTTCAAAGAATAAAAAATGCGAAAATAACATTTGTGGGGCGTGGGTTCGAACCAACGTGTCGTAGCATCAATCAGCAAGCGATCGGTAAATCCTTCGGGCCAACAATGCTTACTTCCCGGTGACCAAATTACCGGTAACTATATATTATATTAGTGCCTATTTTGGTGTTTAAATGTTACCTACTATTTAAAATATGATCGGAACATAACAATTCATTTATTTATATGTTGGGTAGGTCTCTCATAAGTTGCATGAAATTCAGTTGAAATATTAAAACGTCGCACGATACTTATATTTTGCTATGTAGGTACAATATTATGATCGTTAACTTTAACAAAACAAATCTACTATTATAGCACAGTTACTTTCTACTAAGATCATAAATAATAATTTTATAAAATATGGTAGAAGATATTTTTCAAAAAAATATCTTCAATGATTTTTATTTTCCATTTTAACTCATGTCAACCCCTTTAAGCCAAATATGCAGCCTATGTTAATCCAGGATAATATTGGATACGGATGGTGAAAGAATTTTAAGATCGGTTGAGTAATTTTTGGTTTATTCATAATAAACAAAAATCGTAATATTCAAAAATCTAAAATACAAAAATGTAAAATATAAATGTTACAAAAATGCAAGAAATAAAATGTTTCCTATATAAAATATTGGGTTAGATAGTAGATAGATGAATTTATAAATAAAAACATTTGTTTCGATGCGGGATCGAACCCGCGGCCACACGTTTTTATTTGGCATCCAAGCAACAGCGCCACAGTTGCAGTGACGTAGTATAGTGATTTACTACGGTTAGACCGGCCGTAACCGTTCTCAATGAATGTGTCGAGCGAAATAGCAATATTAAATTTACGTTGATATTGCGAAGACAAGCGACATAGGTCCGTTTAGCACGGCGGTTCGTCCCGCAATGATTTGTTGGGCGACAGCGGGGACGTGCTCGCGATTTAGAGTATCGATAATGTGAAAAAATTCGTTAAAAATAAATGAGACAGAAATTAGAAAAAATAAAAAGAAGGTCCCATCCGCCTTGCATTTCTTAACATCCTGATAATAATAAAATAATCCTAGTGCTCGTAGTTTAAGAGAAAAAACGTTGTAAATGCGAAAATAGAGGTCACTTTGCAATTTTATTTCAAGTACTTTTAATACACTTTTAAGAATTCTGAAAAGAAGGGAACATGCTCCATATAGTGTAGATCAACATATATTTTTTTTTGAAGACCTAATAATAAAGATCACCAAGAAAAAACCTTGTGAAAAAGGCCATTTCACATAGACCCCGCTCTTAAATATTTCTAATACGAGTTGCTCGCGACTGTTGCGCTGGCATTCCGTCTCAGCGCCTTTGCAATTGTGAGTTGTGACGCGAGCGTCTCCGATCATCTATTTCCTTGGTTACGTAAAACAACACAATGATGCCTCGACGTGCTTGTGAAAACTATGAATTTTTATAACTTCGTTAGTGAGATATTTGTGACGGAAATTTATATTGCGAGTATGGTAGTTAGTATGGAGGGCGGAACTTTTATATTTTTGTTTTTCATAGCGAGAATCAAATGAGGTCTTTCTCATAATGACTTACTAAGCTCTGCATGACACTGCTTGATAATTGTAACGCAGAGATGTCAGGTTTTAAGTCTCTCTAGAGTTTCTGTCTTTCCTTTTTAATGACTATCTTCAATTTTCACTTTACTCCAATCAATCCAAAGGTTGTCTGGAAGAGACCGCCGTTAGCCATAAGGCCTCTGTTTGTTCCTCCTTATTGTATGTATCTAGCTATGTTGTATGTACAATACATAATTATAAATTCTATCGGGCTCATTAATAGTCAGTTTATAAACCTATTTTAGTTATTATGTTTTGTCTTCTTCGCTCAAACTGAATCCAAAAGTAATAAACTAGGTAGGAATAAAGCCATTTGAAATGATTATGAAGTGAATTGAAGTCACTATGTTATATACCATTATAAAAATAATACAAAAATATTAAGTAACTTTCATGATAAATACTTATACACTTCTTTGTATTAAAAATGTCACAGATTTTAATGCAGATGTGACCGCAAAGCCTTAATATTTTAGCGCCATTTTCTTATGCAACCGTTATAAAAATGCAACCATTAGCGTCACGGAATTAACAATTCAAATTATTTATAGAATTATTTAAAAACCCGTATTAAATGTGGAACAGATCTAGTTTTGGTTCAATTAAATCGGTTTATTTTGGCTATTTATGGTTGGGAATGATAATAATAAATTGATCTATTTTATATTCGTCAATATTTGTTATGCTTTATTTTCATTCCAAAACGTAATACATGGTTCAATAAAGTGAGTAATCGATTCATATCGATTTTCCGTAAGATATTTGTTGCAACCCCGACTGATCCAGCCTATTCGACCATTATAGAGTTGCTCTAAAACTTGGTGAAGAAGTCCAAGTAATGTTCAACGTAAGAAGTATGTACTTAAATGAAATTTTTTAAATATAAATACGTAGATACATTAGCGTTTTCCAAATTTTGGCCTAAAAAAGAGTTAGGGATCATCATCCACCAAGTAGGGTCGATAGTTAATCGATATTTTTCTCGATTAAATTTATGATCTTCTTCTTCTTCTTCTACCTGGCGTTATCCCGGCCGGTGCCAGGGTCCGCCTTCCGGCAAATTTTCGCCCATTTCGCCCGATCTTCGGCATCCTCAATAGTAAGGCCATTGACCCTCATATCTTCCTTGACGACATCGAGCCAGCGCTTCTTTGCTCTACCCCGCGGTCGAGGTCCGGGAATATTGAGGCTCAGGCACACATTACCAACGTACTCCTGCGGTTTCCTTAGGACTTAAGGAACTTTAGTTTATTAAATTTATGATCGATTCTTTTATATAAAATAGTAGTTTTCCAGTCACCTGCCCGTTTGTGACACAACTAGGCAACATAACTGCACAATAAATTGCACCGCGTTTTTATTACATCTCGGTGGCTTTGTTCTGTTTGCCTTTCATAAAATCTAGTTTTTTTACCGGCCAGTTTTGTCTGTTATACGGTATTTATGTGATATTTATGGACTCACTATTGGCAGCCCGTGAAATGAGACGCCGCGGCTTCAATTCTCACCTGGAGACAAATAGTTTAGAGGCCCACAAGTATTTGTCCCGGGTCTAGGTGTTTGTGAGACCGAAAAGTGTCTCATAGTTTCTGATAACCACGACACAATACTCGATCTTAGAGTGGGGTCAAGACTATGTATGTGACTGTTGGGTGGACATATTTATTTATTAAGTTCGTATAGAATTGAGTTCTCACACATGTATACAAAATCAGCCACATTTTGTTGAGCTTTTATACTATCTTGAAGGTGACGTAGAGCGCATAAATTCTAGTTCTGGGCAATACATATAAGATATTTCAAAAAAGACACAATGTGCATTGAGTGCACTTGGGGTTGAGACTTCGAACCCAGGACCTCACAGTTAACAGCCCATACATGCCGCCATTACACCTATGGGACGACGAGGACGTATACATTAATTTATACATAAACATTAACAATATGATATCAACACAATTCCTCAAATATCACAACCGTTGAACATTTAATAATAACGTGAAAAAAAAAAATTACACAATACACCGCGAACACTTGGAAAAAATTCACTCAATTTATTGACAATGGCGAAGTAGATAAAATCACGTGCGGTGCCAAGTTCGATGCTCGGGTCGGCGTACTTGATGGTTGCAATTTTTTCTGACGTTCCGGAACATGGATTGTGGGAAAAGATAAAAGATATCAAACGAATATAGGAGAAATTAGAGTTCTGTAATTTGACTAGTAAAACTATCAAATTTAATTGCCCGATTGGGAATGGAACCCGTAACTTTCAGAGCTGATGCCAAAATCAATAAGTTGGCAACATACATACAAACATACATACATAAATTGTTATGCCTATATCTTCTTCATTCTGTAATGAAGGTAGAGACTTTACTAGTGACATCCATATTTTCCTGATTCCTTTTTTTAAAAGATATAATATTTAAGTTTGTGAAATGAATTCCAATACTAGACAACTTATATTTGATTCTTCTCGAAAGTCATAAAACGTCGAAAGCCTGACCCTAGAAAGCAAACATAAGACCTCATGGTTTATAGACATACACGCTGGAATCAAGGACGCGACTTGATATCGGCGAAGCCTTGAATACTAGATCGAAATATTTAACAAAATCAATTACTCTTTGGAGTCTCACTGAAACCCTAACTTAGAACCGAAATACATAATATTATCAGCCCATACAAGTCTGACTGTAGGGCACGGGCCTCCTCTACAATCGAGAGTACGATTGAGAGTGGTTGGGCCATACGGTCTAGTGCGCCTAGTGCGGGTTGGCATACATTAATACAATGGCAATAAGTGTAATTATCGGTATCGGCAAGGTATCGGCGCATGGTCAGTGAAAGCGTTCGGAAGAGAGACGATCGCATACGTAATGCTTATTAATATGATGTCGATTGCATTGCTGTGGCGACAGACACTGTTCCGTGGGTATTGCGTATTGGATAACACGGATAGTATTGCTCTGCCATTTTTTGATTGCAATGAATGGCGAGACGAGCATGCCGTTCGCCTGATGGTAAGCGATGCGACTGCTCATGAAGAGTAGTAAAACTAAACAACGCCTTGAATTACAAAGCGAACCTTGGCATTCCACTGCGCTCACCATCCTGAGACATAAGATGTTAAGTCTCAAATTCTTCATATGTTCAGTAGTTTCTCTGGCTACAATGTCCTATAATTCGAAACACGCAATTTCACACCACTAAAAAGTAGGTTTCACCGAGGGAAAACAATATTTTTACCGATAATAAGTTTCATATTAAAATGGCATTCTCCTTTGAAGTTAATATCAAGCCTTTCGGTTCAGTGACCAAACTCACATCCTCTTATTCAACAATAAGTTCCTCTACCACTTTGTCACGTCATCTTCGTGTTATAATATACTATATAGTTTACCGCGGTCCCCATCATGTTAAATCACATGACACAACTCTTACGTCCAATCATTGACGTCTACATAATATTAAACCACCAAGTCATTACTTGCATAACTCGGATACATCGCTGAATTTCTTTTTATAAGTAACACCTTAGTGCTTCAATTTGTTTGAGTTTGTAAGTCTTATAGCAATTTTAAAACTATATGAAGTTAATAAGATAATATATGATGGTTTAATGAAGAGAAGTTGTCTATGACAATTTGTTGACAATTGGGTTAAACCAGTGAGTCCGTAATATCGTATATAATAATTTACACAATCGTTTCTTAATCTAACTTTGATATAACAATACACTTATTGAACCCCAAGGATTTGAAAAGGAAACGTTTGTGCGCAAATCCATTATTTATGAAACTTTAAATATCCAAATTGGTGATTCAGATTGCAAGCCGTTACCGATTGGAAAATGGAAATCTTATCAGGCCTCACAACGTAACGATAAGAATATTATATCAAACATCAATAAAGCAGTACACAAAAGGCCTTTACAATACAATAGTAAATAGCAAACACTGAGACATATGACACTTCCGTTCCACTATGATCGAATTGCATTTACCTTCCTTGCACGGCAGCCTTGCAATTCACAACTATATAACTAAAGAATAAAGTTGAGATTTGTATGTCCCATGTATCAGACTTTAAAAAAACGAACAAAGCACCGGATGTGATCAACAGCCACGATACCTGACACGCGGGATGCACTGTGGCTGATCGGATGACGGATCGCCCGCTGTGTCTATTTTATTGGCTAATCGGAGGAAAAATAACCTGGTTTCAGATTTTTTGTTGCGGTTAAAACTTGCTTAAGTACTTCCTTGTCTGTATGGTCTTTAATATTTACTACGGTGAAGGAAAACATCGTGAGGAAACCTGCATTACTGAATGTTCCGCAAAGGATTTCAAAGAAGCGTGATATCCGCCAACTTCTAGATTAGTGTTAGTCCTTTTCCTATAGATTTGATATAAACTAAACTTGCCCAATATTTATTCCAAAATACACTAATAAATACACCCAACAGTCAATTACATAGTTCTGATCCCACACTAAGATCGAGTCTTGTGTCGTGGGTATCAGGAACTACGGGAGACTCTCTCACAAAAACCCAGATTCGAAACAAATAACTGGTTCACGCGAATATTTGTTTCGGTGCCGGAGTAGAACTCGCGACCTCTTGATTCACAGCCAGTGTGTAACTATTTAAATGTACTTGCCATCTTTGAACTGAATGCTCATTGGTTCATCCTGGACGTATTACTTGGTACCATGTCGCGTGAACTTCGATTGTTTCAAACACAATTTCACAAAATCCTTCTTAACAACTCAGCTCAGCATCACGTCACATTTTGATATCAGATAAGCGGTCATTGTACAAGGGTTACGTCACCACGGCCCAAATATAAACGAAATCTAGCGGTCAAATGCTGTCTAGATGCGATACCGTTCTGCATTGTGCAATCATTTTTATAACAAGTTTTGCAATGTTTGTCTTTCAGTCAGTGTGTCATATGGCCTTTATGCCTGCATAATATTTACTATTTTTACATATACTACTACTATTTTTATATTTCTATCATAATATGTACTATTTTTATATTTAACCCAGAATATTGACTATATTTCGACTGGGTTTTCTTGTGGGTCATATTTCTCCAGCTGTTGGTTAGTGGAAGACTCAGCTCTAATTTTACTTTTATAAAATTGAAGCACTTCTCGACCTGGGACATTGATGCCGCCCAAAACTCATAATAATGAACGATGTGTGGAGAAGCTATCCATACTTGCAGTTGACAAAGACATTGTCTTTACGATCTCCCAGGTATAGAAGTATTTTTACAGACTGCCTTGCCTTTCGTTGAAAAAACTACATAGCTCTCATTGGTAAAAGGATCAATATTATTCTTATCCATTAACTTTAACTTCTCTGAAATCTCAACGAATTTCTTTGGTACCTAGAAATGATTTCTGTATTTAGCATAAACTATTAACCTCATTGCGTGGGTAGAACTGCCAGTAAAAATATATGAAAGGCATTAATCAAATTATATTTTTCGTTACTCTCCTGACGGAGTGGCCGTGTGTTTTTTTGTTTTCTTAAACTATAGTGTTACTCGCCGTACGATCTCTCTCCAAATGTCTCTGATAGACGACAGTCGGGTACATTCATTTACATGGCCTGCCACTGTAGTTTTAATTTGTTCAAGCCACCTCACGTCACAATAATTAAATTACTATAAGCAAATAAGTATAACATCTCCACTAGGCGCTATTTAATCATCTCACGTAGATGTCAATTGCCGATGATGATGATGATGATGATGATAAGCAAATAAGAATATAATATATTCTTATATGTGTGATCATGCTCGTGACTTGTACAATGTATTCAGATAGAGTACATATTTAATACATTTTTGGAGATACAAGCCAATTGGTCACTCATCCAATCAGATCTTAGCCAATCGAAATGCAAAAATTATTTCAGCCTTTTTCCAGTAGCTTTACAACCTGAATGCCTCGGTGGCGTGGTCGTATGGTACGATCACAAAGCTGAAGTGTAGGATTCGAATCCCGGTTCAGAAAAAAATATATTGGATTTTTTTATCCATTAACAGCTTGGAATCAGGTTGTGCGTGTTATAGCGATAGGCTCGCCATCACAAACGTGAGACAGAATATACAAGGCGAAATATGGGTGTTCTGGTACCCCTGTCTACCCCTTCAGGGAAAAGGCGTGAGTTTATGTATGTATTATTGTAAGGATTCAACTTTCTTAATTTCAGCGATAACCCGGTTACAATGAATATACACAAACACAAAAACTCACACGCTCACTATTTGTATGAATGTAACGGTGTATGACAATTTATTTCTAAACAAAAAGTTAAGTGGGCGGGGCATTATAAAAACATCTGTTGAATTTATTTTTAAGAACTTATTCATATAGTTTATAAGTATATTTTAACAATCGGATTGTATTTCACTTTTGAACGACTTTTCAATATAGTTTGAGCGAAAAAGACAAAACATTCGCCTAAAATAATTTTTAAACTGTCTATGAATTAGCCCATTAGCACAGAAATATACTTGTCATCATATAAAATCGAAGCACCTTGCAGAGGATTATCAGACCCAGGATTATCAGAAATATGTGTAATTTTAATTTGATTTTAGAACATTAACATTAGGATTTGGCATATGCTCCTTTTTTTATACACATTTTTCTGAGAATCATTTAAAACATAAACTTGCAATGTGTTTCGAATTTTCTGATGAGAAGTGTACCCATATAGTATTTGTGGCCATTACTGATTATCGGTTAACTACATACTCTTTATTCTTTGATAAACCCAAAAATATATTGTGAAGTAATAACCCTTGATTCCAATTTCCATACTTGCATACATTGTTGACATAAATAACAAAAGGATAATAGCTAAATATAATTTCGGCTATCAAAGGAATATATAGCAATTTTTTTTGCTAAATAATTAATTCAATTTTTATTAATATAGGAGCGCTACCAACATTACGAACAAGAAAATATCTACGTTTTTCAAAACGCGAATGTATGACACCGCTCCATCTTTAATATAAGTACTCTAAGATCAAATTATGTCTTTGAATACCCGTCATATGTTAAAATGACATTGTCAAAAATGCATGACAGGAAGCAATTGGTTTATGTCACAAAGAAATAATTATCAACGGAAATTAAAATGTCATTCGGGCAAAGATTGTTATTTCAGTTATTCTTTCACGCATGCTTTCAATAATATGTGTGTGAATGCTTATAATTGTGAAGGGGTAAGCAGCGGTGACACTAGAGTCCCATATGGCTGTTGAAGTATATTTCCGTCCTAAGATTTGATAGAGTGCGATCATTCAGGGCCTATCGCCGTCCCAGCACGGTTTTACCAATTTAATATTTATATTTATTTATTTATGATGTCCCGTATTCACACTTAGACATGCAATTCAGTCCTATCCTATCTCTTTAAGTATAATAAAGAATTTCTTCCTGATCCCACGGGAACACGTTATTTTCGGGATAGAAAGTATGCCAAGTGTTAATCCGGGGTGTCAGCTACCTTCATCTTCTTCAGGGTTCTTCGAAACCCGTTAAGCCGTTTTTTAAGTTCATCGCGCACAACCGCACAGAAAATCCAAAAAAAAATCTAAAATTCATTGTTTTCGATTCTATTAGGTTAACTCCCCCCCCCATGTCTGTTTTTCTCATTTATCTTCCATGTACAGATATCGATCGGTTACAAACATATTATATGTGTAGATGTTTAGATATTACATGAATTCATCAATTACATCATCGCAATTAATACGTAAGAGCCAAAATCTAGATATAGAAAAGATAATTAGACTTTAAAAAATATTTTACATCTATGTTCAATAAAACAGACAATATAACAAAACGAATTGGTTTAAAGACTCTTTTGTATACGATAATTAGTCTCCGATGCAAATGGCTTTAAACAAAAATTCTTACTAATTTATGAACCCGCAAGTGTGTTTGTTTGTTGCTTTTTTAGACCTTAACCTCCCAAGCAATCATCTTGAAATTTTTCGTACAATTTGTCCAAGGTACAGTAAAGGAAATAAGGTATTTTTCACCCAATAATTAAGTACTGTTACCAAAATATACCAAAATATCCTTACTAATATTATAAAGGTGAAAGTTTGTATGTATGTATGGATGTTTGTTACTCTTTCATGAAAAAACGGCTCAACAGATTTTGATGAAATTTGGTATAGTGATAGCTGACACCCTGGATTAACACATAGGCTACTTTTTATCCCGAAAAATGTAGTGTTCCCGTGGGATGAGTCAGGAAACCAAATATACATATTTTCTACTCTTTCAAATTCAAATTGTTGGCACGGGATGTCCTCTCCTACGGAAGGGAAATATAGTCGACGGCACGCGGGAAATATAGTTAGTAGACACGCGAAATAATATGTTCTTGATGTGGATTGGACTCAAAAACTATCTGCACCCGGGCGAAGCCGGGCCCGACAGCTAGTATATAATAAAAGTGCGTGGTGGCCTGTTGGTAAACGGACTAGACGCGGCTGCCAACATGTTCACGGTGGTCGCGGGTTCGAATCCCAGGGCACACCTCTGACTTTTCGGAGTCATGTGTGTATTGGTAATCAATCACCACGCACTAAAACGGTGAAGGAAAACATCGTGAGGAAACCTGCATATTATAGCGATTCATAAGAATTTCTATGGTATGTAAGTCCGCCAACCCGCACTAGGCCAGCGTGGTGGACTATATGGCCTAACCACTCTCAATCGTATTCTCGATTGTAGAGTAGGCCCGTGCCCTGCAGTGGGACGTATATGGGCTGATACAGATACAGATACCAAAATATAGAACAATAACTAAGTATTAGACGGCTGTTCAAGAAAAAAAAACAGGGTAGTCCGGCATAAAATTTCGGCATATTGATATCAATAAATTGTAATACAATGTCTCAAAATCGGAAATATTATTTGTGGTATTTTTATGTAAAACAAACAGCTTTCTCAGCAAACGAATGAAGCTGTGAAAAAAATCTAGTAAACTAAAATCTTAAAACTCGTCTTGTCCTTAATCGCCGAAGCAAAAAGTTTTGCAAATAGTCCGTTGACCCGCACTTATTTTGCAAAATTGTTTCCGCTCAAAATATGTGGTTTTAGAGATTATACCATTATAACGGAAATTCAAATTACGTGGAAACATAATTTGGAGTTTGTCACAAATGTATCCGAAAATAGTAATAAAATAATAAATATTGATACCGTGTTTTGGACGACTGTGATAAGCAGTGGATTAATATAAACTAATATTCATTGCAATAATTTTAAGGGTGAGAATAAAATATCACTGAATAATCAAGAAATTACGAAATTGTACAATATGGTAACATACAATTAAACGTGCAACATGTATTTTGCTAAAGATATGCCTTCACTAAAAGGTTGTGAAGTAAAAACCTTAAGGTGATGAAAAGAGTACTACAACCCATAGGCATGAATTTGAAAGCCAGTATACTATATGCTCTAAATGTAAAAAAATCGGATCAATCCGGCAATTAAATCGACAAATAATCGAAATATTGTAACCATTAAATAACAAAACGATGTTTTCTATTGCTATTATAAAACAAAATGAACGAAGACGAGTGGTGGGTAAAATAACAAGAATATAAACTGAATTCGGTGAAATTAAAATGCAATTAACAAATACAATGGGTGTTACGCATATTAATTGTGTGCTTACATAACCGCGGAAGCCATAAAACTTATGGCATTAGCATTTCGACGTTGAATCAGATCCGGACACGTAAGGTGTACCGCACTTTTAGGGGACAATGAAATGAGTCGGAAAAGTGTGGAAATGTTTTAGAGGCATATATTATGGACATAGCGTTCTTGAAAAACCATTCCAAAGGCTGGCAACGCATCTACATGCCCTATGGTGTTGCTGTTGTTTATGAACGGTGGTAATAACTTAACATCAGGTGAACCGCATGTTCGTTTGACCCCTATAATATATTAAAAATAGATTTCAGTGGTCGAAGAAGAAATTGAGAGGGTTAGAAGATAATTGTAGGGGAGGTTCATGCCTTGCAGTGGCACGTTTATAAGCTAGAATCTGAATGATAATTATTGTCTAAAACTAAACACAATCTCCAAAATGCTCCTGCTAGAATTGTTTTTCGCTTATATTCGTACAAACAAAATAAACTAAATACATCACATTTTTTGACCAGTACCATGATACAGAAAAAGATTGTCCATTGGGGAGAGTTAACATTTTTTGCCAGTCGGAATTATAATGTTTGCTTCTTCCAAACTTAATTTTTACGGGCACTTCTTTTCACCACAATTGATTCCCCTCCATCGTGTATGAAGATCGCTATCCCAGCCAAAACGTCTATCACACCAGAAGCAAAAAAAAAAGGTCAACATTGGTTCCATTTACCCTACTTATGCGTTTCTAAGGTTTCCCCGAGCCAGAAGCCATAATGACGTCGCGATTTAAAATCCAAAACGTAATAGTCATTATAGTTAATAGATACGTTTAAGCGTACAGAAATTGAGCGGATTATTGAGTAAGACAACTAACAGAAGTTAACAATCTGCTTAACGGATTAACTTTTAAGTTATTTTTAAAAAAATGTTATCGCTCTTGTTAACTTTCGTTTTTAAAAACAAAGCTCAGAATTTACTAAGAACTTGGCTAGACACAAATTTTACTGGCTAAGCGATCATCATTGTCGGATGCCAATATTGATATGCTAATTTTTATGAAGGAAACATGCATCTAAATTACCTAATGCAAAATTACGATTAATAATTGCCTTATTTCTACATACTTTAGTTTCTAAATAATATTAATTTGAAAACTTTAACCGACTTCAATTAAATGAGAAATGACTAAAAATTTAAAAGTGGGCGTCCACCTAAGTAGGTACATAACCCAACTATTAAGGTTTATTTTACCGACTTGGGTACATATACATATAACAATGAGCAATAAAAAAAATGAAAGGGTCCCCAATAATTGGAAAATTACTCCAGCCAAAATCCATTGCAATTTGCATTTTACAATATCAAAACATCGCTCGGTAAATTGCCATTTGTGATTTGTAAGTTATCCATGGCAGAGATTGGTTTAGCCTTCTGGTATCGAATAATACCAGACTTCAATTTAACCTTATTAAACACCCAATTCTAGTAATTCATCACCCACTTTGGCAGTTTAATGAAGACATAAATTCACACGGTACATAACATGAAGTTTCATAAAAAAGGTATTTTATTTATGCCGGTTTTGAATTCACGGCACGCGCGGACGGCACCTCATTACCACTCGGCCTACTGGGGTTGTGTTTTAGTGAAGGTAGAAGCGCGATTTTTATTTAATAACTTTTATACGGGATTAAAGATTAGTTGGTACATGGAAATTCGAATTGTTGATTAAGAATTGCAGTTTCGATTTCCTTAAGTTTGTGTGAAGATATATTTGTTTTATATCTGTTTTATTCTGGGTGTTAAGTATTGATAATTATCTATATTTATAAAACGAGGCCGGGTGTGTTCGAACACTTATACTCTAGATCGGCTGGACCGATTTTCCAGGTTTTTGATTAGTTGTAAGTAGGCTCGAATAAAATGAAAACATTGTAAAACTGACCATTAAATAAAATAAAAGAAAAAACATTTTCCTATACTAAAATTTTCATAAGTTTCGTAAGTGTCAAACATTAAATATTCAACCCGTCCAAACGGTAAACTCTTCCCTCAAATTAAAGAAAATATTTAAGTAAATGTTGTTATTTATATTGAATCTTATAAATTTATTGTTATGCACTAAATAATTATTGTATACTAAATAAATAAAAAAAATGTAATGGCCGGCAAATCTAACTATCTAGTTCAGGACAGCCCGTGTTAGATATTTCTAAAATAAATAAATAAATCAATCAATCAAACTTGAAAACAATACCTACATTGTATAAGTTGTAAAGTTGAAGACAGTTTGTCGGGTTGCATGACCGAGCGCAGTAACTCGCGCGATGACGATCAAGTTTCTAATCGAGATGGATTGTTACCAATTATGTCATAACATTCATATTTGTAACGTTCTCATGCTGGTTTTGTGATGATTCGTCAAAGTTAAGATGAGATGGTCTTGTGGGTGTTTGAGCTTTCTTTTTTTTAATCGTCCAAAGTGCAAATTATGTACATTGAAATGTTATTGATTCACCAAATAGGCTGATGAAAGGAGGCTGTTAATTTTAAACTATGCACCAAATATTTATGCATCATAAAAATTGTTTACTTCGCGTTAATAAATGCACGAGAAATTAAAAAAAAAACACAAATTAGGACAGTAACTCATGACGTTATTATAAGACGTTTTTCTACTAGAAAAGATCCGTTACAATATCCTCCCAATAGTCTAAAAAGCTTTTCTTCACAAACGACGAGGTACAATCCCAGGGTATACCTCTGACTTTTCGGAGTCATGAGTGCGTTGATAGTCATTCCTCACGCACTATAACGGCGAAGGAAAACATCGTGAGGAAACTTGTATGCCATACCACTTTGTAAAATTTCTATGGTGTGGAAAGGCCGCAAACCTGTACTGGACCAGCGGGATGAACTATATGGCCTAAACACTCTCAACCATTCTCAATGGTAGAGAAGGCCCGTGCCCTGAAGTGGGACATATATGAGCTGATACAGTACAGTACAACATAGGTAAAAATGAAAGACTCTACTCTGAAATAGCTTTAAGATTCCTGCTATCCGCTATCCGCTGCACCATACTTCCAGGCTTACAAAGGGAGCGACACGTGTGATATCCCGGACACACGTGCGACCGGAACGTGAAGCACAATGACCAATTGACTGCCAGCACACCGCCAGACTGCAAACATCAAGTCTAAAGCAAGGGTGCCCAATCTTTATCAGTCTGCCACGCATATACTGGGTACATATAGATATCAAGAATGCCCGGTCTATGTCCCGGTCAACACGAGCTGAACCACTTTTTATCTTTAGTATTTGTTTAAATGATGATGTAAAAAAGCAATATTCTATTTATATCCTAGCATTGCTTCACTTTCCACGGCGCGAGCACGGCGCGAGCACGGCGCACACTTTGGGAACCCCTGGACTAAAAGATAGAGCCCGTATTACTCATTGCCTTACTGATAGTATCCTGAACGTGGAGGGAATAATATGTAGCTACAACTTTACCAGACAATCTGACGCCTGAGTTTTTGCACTATAAATTGTCACTGATCAACATGACTTAAAGAAAAGATCACAGGTGGTAGGTCTCTAAAATGTGAGAGGCCGCCTGGGTATGTACCACCGCAATATATATTTGTCCCGCTAAAGAGCAGTGTAAATGCACTGTTGCATTCCGTTTGAAGGACATTGTAGCCAAAGTAACTATTGGACTTATTGAGACCTAAAATGTTATGTCTCAGGATGGCGAGCGCAGTGGAATGCTAAGCATTTCTTTGTAATTCAAGATTTTGTTTGGTTTCGCCATTGTTCATGAGCGTTCGTATCGCTGACCGTCGTATGAACGGCAAACTCGTCTCGCCATTTATTGCAATAAAAGAAAAACACAAATCTAAAAGATGCCTATTACTACCAAACAGCCGAAGTTCCAAAGTTTTTTCCTAAATACTATTTGACAATAACGGATATCCTAAAGCTATCTAAGGCCTAGTATTCAGTATTAGTACAATGTACGTCGCAAGCGCGCCTCGTGATTCCGTTTCGTCGTTCGCCGCGCGCCCGTGACTCGTTCTCACGACTTTGTACAGGCTTTTACTTTCACGTATCGTGCTGGCGCGGACTCGGGGATTGGTGGGTTTTTGAGTTGCTGTTAGTATTGGAATAGTATTTTTAATATAAAATTGTTAATATGATTTAGTATTATCCCATATTGTAATGCAATGCCGATACGACATGCAATATGCTATGTTTTAGTTGTATAAATAAATACACCCAACAGTACCTACATACATAGTCCTAAACTCACATTAAGATCGAGTCTTGTCTCTTGGTTATCAAAAGCTACGGGAATTTTTTGGTTTTACAAACCCAGACCTAAAACAAATACCTGTATTTCACACAATTAGTTGCTATTATAGTATGATAAGAGTGCGCTGCTTTTTATAAATGACGTATTTAATGAGTATGGAAACTGTATATTGAATACTCCGCACTGTGAAGAATGGGACATTTTTACAACCAAGGGTTTGAAAGGGAAGTTCTAACCCATAGTCCACAACTCTGTCCTAGTGCGGTTTGACAGGCTTCAAATATCTTAGAAATTCTTGTGAAGATTTTTGTTAGGTGGTATGGCCAAATTTGCTATAGCTGTTGCTTTATCCACGTAATATAGACTTTATGGGATTTGTATCAATGTATAGTTCATTTCATCAAATGTTTGCAATTTGTACTAAAATTATAAACTCTACTACTTATCGACAAGTGCCAAATTTTAACTACAACATACATTGCTGTTAGCTGTAGATAAGAAAGCAGATAGCAACCTATGACAACTTATGACGTACCTAGAAGATAGAAACGGAACTGTAATGTTTAACCAAAATGAGGTATTTTAGATTAACGGTATAGCGCGAATCACAGATCACTCCCAATTTTTTGTGCACTGAACTACGTTTGATAATAGGTAAGCTGCTAGCAAGCGTTCAAAAAGAAAAGGCTACACGACAAAAGCATGCGTATGAAACACCACATAGACAAGAACCCTAATAGCTTTAATCAAATATAGTACTAGATTCAGCTTTGAATACAAACACTGCCCAAAAACATGGCAAGTGTGACTATACTATAAGTACTGTAAAACTGAAACTGATATGTACTTACCGAAAGAAAGACACTCAGTCCCGTCCCAGTGGTTATTTTCACAGTTTTTAAAAGCACACTAAGGCATTTTAACACGTCCGCTCGTTGGCTATATCTGAGCCATACTAAAAACAAATAAGAACACACGCTTATTTGTGCTTTTATTTCTCTTGCCGTTTTCATGATGTTGCTTATAATTTGGTGTATATTTGATTGAAGCCTAATAATAACTCGCGTGGGGGTCACGTCCCCTATGTGCCAGCGCCGCCGCCGTCCCCCGGGTGTCGTGTCGCCCGCCGTTCCTGATCGGTTGCGTATGCGTTATGAGATTTTAATGACATTATTATGTACCCGCACATCGATCCAATCGTATGTCGGAAACAGGTTAATGTTTCGTGAAGACTGCAGAACCATTAATATTGCAATTATTAATATTACTAGTACTTCCGTGGTTTAAAAATACTGCAATATTAACTGGCGAAAATGACGCCGGCTGCGAAACGAGAGTCTGCGGGCTCGACCCCCGGCCGATATTTGTGTGGGTGTTTGTGAAACCGAAAAGTCTCTCGTAGTTCCTGACTCCCACGACACAAGACTCGATCATAGTGTGGGGCCCAGGATCAACACTTGACCTTTGCAAATCGCTTTGTTCAAGCGATTCACTTGCTCATTTTCAGTACTTTGCTACAAAACATTCCATATCTAACAAATCCCTTATCCAAAATTGGTTGTTAATTGTAATTAAATAACAATAATTAAATCATCCTTGCATAACTTGTAGCTACTTTCCTGACAAGTCATAACATACTGATTCATTCATTGTCTGCAGTCTACACTAACTGCGATCCACCATTCACACATTATTTGCAAGAGTATTATCTCCAATAATGTTCAACTTTCGCTAACGTGAGCGAGGTAGCAAATGGTCTAGAATCTAGATAATGTTTTGTTTAATGTCTTACCCGCATTTTGTTTCAAAATGTGAATTAAATTAAAGATGATTTTATCCAAATAATATTTATTTATTATTATTCTTTACTGTGCACCAAAATGAAAGGCGCATACAAAACTCTTAAAAACTAAAGGCATGGTTACAATAGGCGGCCTTATTGCTAGCTAATAATATTTTGCCTAATAAGGTTGCAGGAAGTGGATGTGGTGATCTATGGGGATGGTCTAAGTTCAAAAGACAACAGTGGACTTCCAGTGGCTGATGATGAGAGAGAGAGAGAGAGATAGCTTTGTAGTTGTCCCTAACATTTAGTGTGAAAACAATAGAAAACCAGAGAAAACCTGTGTAACTAGGACTTAACATAAAAAATAAATATATCTAAAGAGGTTTAGTAGTCATTAGTCATTACACCTCAGATAGAGTATTTAGTCTGAGCATTACACACATTGCAGAACTAATTCAACGCTTTTAAAGTGACTTGTTTTTTTTTAATGAGGCAAAGGCAGCATAACATAATGCCTTATAATTATAAGTAATTGTGTGTTTTTCTTTATACCAATTCGCCAGTAACTTGCATTTAATTTTTGTGTTTACAAAGAACAGGACGCCAAAAAAACGTCAGGTTTAAATAATTTGCAATTGTAATCGAATATTTGGAGTCATGTGTGTATTGATAGTCAATCACCACGCACTAAAACGGTGAAGGAAAACATCGTGAGGAAACCTGCATACCATAGCGATTCATAAGAATTTATATGGTATGTAACTTGTAAGTCCGCCAACCCGCACTGGGCCAGCGTGGTGGACTATATGGCCTAACCACTCTCAATCGTAATCTCGATTGTAGAGTAGGCCCGTGCCCTGCAGTGAGACGTATATGGGCTGATCCAGATCCAGATCCAGAATCGAATATTTAATCGGTTTGGTACTATTTTGTAATATTTGAAGTATTTTTGTAGTATTTATCTGGGCGATCTTCCCATCGCCCAGATAAATACCTAAGTACTTAATAGCTGAAATGTTCGTTTTGCAACAAGTTTCGAATACTTACAGACTATGGTATAAATTCCGCCAACGCGCATTGGGCCTGCAGCGTGGTGAACTATATGGCCTAACCTCCCCCAATCGTACTCTAGATTGTAGAGGATGCCCGTGCCCCTGCAATGGGCCGTATACCTGCTTTCACCCGGACTTAATTGATTCTACTTTTACTGTAAATACCCTATAATCTATATAGACCACACTCCTTTTTAGTTTATTGTAGTTACTTTGTTGTGTAAATGTAACTCTCGCAACTTCTTTCCGCCAGAGTGATTGAATTATCTTGCAATTAATAATCTCTTCCTAGAATTATAAATTGCTTTCGTGTTTCGTTCACTGAGTGTGATTTCCTTTCACTCATTTCCTAATCCTTTCCTTTCTTTCCTTCGCTTAAAGAGTCTGGCTGGCCATGCACATGTGAGTTGTGACCCAAATACTTAAAATCCCCGTGCTTATTTTAAATTAAAATAACGTTTAACTTTTTCCAGTCTTTTACAACAAGCATGCTTTGGCTAACTCACAGATTTTCAAACTCAAACGAATTCCACAGAGTCAATATAACACAGCGCTATCTTCTGGTATATTCAAGAAAATCCAAGCATTAACTAGTCTAAGCACTAGAAAACACCGCTAACAGTACAATTGTGATCGCCCAGTGAGTTTTCAGTTCAAATGGCCTATGATCATGGGTAATGGGTGAATAAGTGTAATGTCACATACACAGTAATTGTCAGGTTTCTAGCAATTAACACGCTAAACAGAACGGATATGTGTGTCGATGCTACTTTGAGGGTGAATCCTGTACATTAGAGCTTTTGTCGAGTGGCGGGAAATGTTCGCTTGTTGCCGCTGGATGCCCGTATCACTTGTAGCTACCAAATAACAATGTAGGCAGGTGATGAAATTTTAAAAACCTAGAAATATATTTTAGCGTATCATGCCCGTGGTTTGTAAGCGAAACTCTATCCCCAATTGGTGATTTTGTACGCGTCCCCATGGCTTTCGCTGTTCGTTAAATTGTATTATATTCTAGATGTTTATCTGTATCAGGCCATATACCCTCTGCAGTACATGGGTTTCCTCTACAACCAGCCTAGGATTGGAAGGGATTAGGATATAGTTTACCACGGTAGCCTAGTGCAGGTTGGCGGTATTTACATGCTTCTGACATTCCTAATAATAAATAATCAGTATAGTATGTATGTTTCCTCAAGACATTTTCCTTCACAGTTCCAGAGCGTGGTGTTTTTTTTTTTTATTGCAATGAATGACGAGACGAGCAAGCCGTTGGCCTGAAGGTAAGCAATACGACCGCTCATAAACAGTAGCAACATGCCACTGCGCTCGCCATCCTGAGACATAACATGTTAAGTCTCAATATGTCCAGTAGTTGCTATGGCTACAATGTCCTTCAATCCGAAACACAACAGTGCATTTACGCAGTGTTGTTTCACGGGAGAAATAGACATTGCGGTGGTACATACCCAGATGTTCTCTCACATATGAGAGACCTACCACCAGAATGACCATCAATACCCACATGAGTCCCAAAATCAAAGGGTACACACCCTGGGATTTAAATGACCAACATGGACGTGTTGGTAGCCGCGTCTGGACTGTTAACAGTAGGCTACTACACCACATGTTTTCAATACTGAACGTACATATATTCTACTGGTGACAGGTCTCTCATATATGATAGGTCGCCTGGCTAGATACCACCGCAATGTCTATTTCTCCCGCCAAACAGAAGTGTAAATCCACTGTTATATTTCGAATTGAAGGACATTGTAGCCAGAGTAACAACTGGACTTATTGAGGGTTAACATCTTATGTCTCAGAATGGCGAACGCATTGGTTTGTATTCATGGTGTTGTTTGGTTTTGCTAGGTACTGTTCATGAGCGGTCGTATCGCTTACCATCAGGCGAACGGCTTGCTAGTCTCGCCATTCATTGCCATAAAACAACATAGAAGTAAAATACCAGTTTGAATAGTAACCCTAGGCCCTACGCAGCGAGTCGGGATGTTAGTAAAAGCGTTGTGCCGCGCCATTCAGTGCGGAACGCGCTCCTTTCACCCACTGTTGAGAGCAGTGTGCGTTTGACGTGGGGTTGCCGGTGGTGTAGGTATTCAAGACAAAGATAAGAAAAAAATATTTATTTATTGCTGGTAGATATAGCAGTGTGTATTGATAGTCAACCACCACGCACTAAAACGGTGAAGGCAAACATCGTGAGGAAACCTACATACCAAAGCGACTTATAAGATTTTCTATGGTTGGATGAAGACATAAAAAGGGTAGACGGGTTGAACGTGAAAACCGTGATTTAATTTGCACAACCACATTTTATCATATCCGTTTGTTTAACAACTTACAACCAGATTACCATTATTTTCGGGATTTTTTCTGAGCTAGTAGCCCCACCGTGCGCTTCAGCCGGCATCATTGCAACAGGCCGCCATTGTTGTTTTATATTTATATCTTATAATTACGTGATGTAAACAATACTGTGTTTGTACTAACGACCGCCCGCAGCTTTGGTACCCATGCGATAATCATACAGAGTGGTAACATAGGTTTGTACATAGTACATACATACATAATAACAGTAGTTAAAAATTGAAGAAATGCAATAAAATGTATAAGTAGGTTGTATTGGTACTAGTACATAAATAAAAACATTAATAAAGCTGTGATTAGTGGGTAAGATATTCGTATTATCATCTTCCGCCATTAGAAGTTAATTGTTGCAATAGCCCTATACCAAGAAACTTCATAGCAATCTATAGCCATTATATTCCTGTAATATCTATCTGCCTTATGGATGGATGTAATCGCTGCTGTGCTTTCAACTACGTTGTCTCAATTTTCAGAAAGTCTTTGTTTCTTCGGTTATCAAATATTTGTGCGAAGTGGTCCTTTCCGCCAGGGGAGGACCGTGAATTGTGTGGGGCCCTGGGCTAATACGACTCAGAGGCCCACCAATTATTCTGTTCTTTTTTTATTTAATATTATCATGGGCAAACGAGCATGCGGTTCACCTGATGTGAAGCCCAAAAAGTCCTAAGGTATATCCCTAAATGCATCCCACTACTAATTGCTTCTCACTGGGCTATATTGATAGCTTTTGCTTTCCTAATCGGATAGCATTTCTGGTTGGATATGCTAGGAAGCAGATGCATAGCAGTTTTTGATGGTTGATTTTTGAAAGAGGCAGGAAGTGCATCGGTAATATTGCGCTCGTTTAGACTGTATTTTTGAAACATTAGCTCTATCTTTAATTTGTGCTTCTACGTTCTTGAATCTTTCGCAGCCGATTCATTAGCAGTTCCCAGATATAAAATATCTGTAGTACTATCAATATTACCCAACTAACCCATATAGTTACTGTGCTTTACCGACTATTTCTTAGCACATAATTACTTTGTATCGTAATAATAGTATAAAACACGTAAAGAAATGATCTAACCGTAATTATCTTAAGCAAACGTGAAGTTACGTTATCTCATCCGGTGATGTAAATGCCTACAGATGATCCAAAGATAATATTTAACATACATTTTAGATGTTAGAAAAAACGTATAAAACAAGCCCGGTAGTTTTTTGTCATAGAGGCGTTCACGAACACTTTTAAAAGTAAGGATTAATGTCAGGGCCATATTAATATTTACTATTGGTTAGATTTTTTTTTAAATCTAATTTATTGATAAGTTTTGCTGTTGGTGATCCAATTAATAAAACAAATGACACATTATAACATCAATTGTCTCATACAGGTGTATGAGAATCCCGGGGACACCTAAATATGTTCATAGCACAGTTGTTTTACGTTAGATGTACAAACAGTAAAACTTTTTGAAAACACAATAGTCATCGTTTTAGTTATATATTCCCAACTTCACACTATCACACATGACCACTACCTACGAGAGACTTGTTGATCTCACAAACCCCCAGATCCAAATCAGTACCTGTAGATCAAAAAGGAAGTCGGTACGGGGATCAAACCCGCGGCCACTCATTTCTTAATCAGTGTCTAACCAACTGCGCCCGGAGGTATACTAGAGCGGACATCGGAAACAAAATCTCTGGTACACGAACCCAGTGAAGCGAGACCGAAGATGATGTTACTGAATAGGCGTGACAGAAACAGAAGCAATGGAACGGTACCATTCATTTTTGTTACAACTTTTGGTTTGCAGTGTCCCCTCTATAAAATATCTCAATAATAGGTTGTGAGGGGTCGATGAACTACGTGACCGGGTAAACAAAAGTGGTTAGATGGAAACGTGATCGCAGGGTGTGGTTGTACCGCAAATATCACACGGTTATTTATGAATTATAACATAGGGCCGTTTGAACTAACGCTCGGTTTGCTGGCCAGAAATGTCGGACAACTAAAGATTTTTGTGAAATTGCAACTAGTTTTAGTTTTGAAGTCGGTAAATAAAAGGTAATGCAACTTGCAAAAAATTGATTGCAAGTAGAGGTGTTACTGTATACAGGAAAATATTGTTATTGTACCTTTAATAAAAGAAAAGTAAAAACCTTTATTGGATCACTTTGCTATTCTCTTTTTATTTCAGGACCGTTTTTTCACGTCGCTCGCGTCGTTTACTATCTTTATTATATTTTTAGTTGTAGTCAAATAAAATAACATGTACCAAAATAAGTGTTTTCTTTCCAGTTAAAACTGATTTTGAGATTGACAACATGTTAAAGATTCACTATGTCAACTGTCTTCATGAGATAGGCTATCGTCTTAGATATCGCTACGATGTTACAAGTTTTATAAAGGACATGGCCAGTTTTTGTATGGCGCTGTGCCTAGTACTTCGAATCTCGTCTACATCAATTAGTTTTGCATTGTTGGGGTAAGGTTTGTTCCAAGATTAATACAGAAAAGTTACAAAGCCTAGGAAGTTCAGGGTTTTTAGATATTTACAAAAACATATCTTATTTTCAGGTTAGGTTTTGTAGGTTATCCGTCAATTTATTGAATCTAATAAAAATACGTTTACATAAATGCTTTATCATCGAATTTAGAATTTGAAGAAACTAATATTTTATAAGTTACACAAAATATACACCGAGACGTATTTTAATTGTGCCACAATGTAAACAAATAAACCAAGCACGGTTCCTGACAAGCAACTGTCAAGTGTCAAGTATTTTACTGCAGCGTTTAGTTGTTGCAATGAAAGTGTGTAAAAATGGGGAGAATATATGTGTAAGTATATACTACAAACATTGCTTTATATATATTTAGTATTGTTAGTTATTATGACTTATTGACCTACTTATAGATTATTTTTAGGAATGTTTTAGACAAAGTTATTATTTTTTTCCTACACTTGCTTTACTGCGAACGAAACGTTTATACGGGGCCAACAATGGCGGAAATGGGTCATCAATCAATGCAAAATCTTATTAAACTTTATATTTCTCCCTAAACTTCTACAGAAATATGACATATTCTTAAATTAATAGTTGATTTTTTATATTCATTCAATTATTGCTTTATTTTTGTACATGATAAAAAGTAACTAGGCAGAAACTGTCCAGGTCCTTTATTCTAAAACACTCGCACGATCAGTGAAGGTGCCTCATTGATTTTAATCTTCCCCATCTGTACCATATCTCGTTAGATACACGGCATATCCGTCATGTGATTATCAGGCCGCCTGCCTGATAATCACAAGCGAAAGTTTTAATATTACCGAACATTATTAACTAGCAACCCATCCTAGATTCGCCTGGGTGTAGATATTTTTGATTCCACTCCATACCAGGTAACTGTTATTTAACTTATAAACAGCGACAGCTTGTTTATGTATCATTCATACTGGGTATCTCAAGATTGCTACCGAAAACGAAGCCAGGTGGTAGTTTTAGTGACTACAAACACAATGCGATTAAAATTTCGCAAAGAAACGCGACAATTATTTTTTATGATTTTTTAAATATCGTCATTTTTGGGTGGTAAATCCACAGTTTTTGCTAAAATAATAATTTAAACTCTTTTATACCTTAGAGTATTTATAAATAAAAGGGTATACACTATTATTTTAAGGAAAAAATGTATTTACCACCCAAATATGGCCATAGGAAAAAAATAACAAAAAAAATAGTGTTGCTTTTTTTGCAACTTTTTCTGTTGCATTGTGTCTAAAGTTACTTAAACTACCACCCGGCTTCGTTTTCGGTGGCAGTCTTGATATACCCTGTATAAGCCTTTCTCTTGAATCACCCTATCTATTCAAAAAATCGTTGCCTAGTTTTAAAGATCTAAGCATACATAGGATCAGACAGACGGTAAGCGACTTTGTTTCATATTATTATGTAGTGATATTTGCTAAATAAATTAATTTCGTTAGCTCATATCCGTGGCTACATGTATAGGAAACGAAAGTTAATCTGTTGTTATCTATTTTTTGTTGGAGCATGTATCCTTTATATCCTAGACTGTCCTCTCTTCTTTTCCTTTTTTTACTTTACTAGACCGATAAGACCGCCACTAATTGCACTTTTTTGTTAAGTTGTAATATCTTTATGCGTGTTTTTAACCGACTTCAAAAAAAGGAGGAGGTTCTCAATTCGACTGTATGTTGCTTTTTTTGTGTGCAGTCAAGATAAATAAATAATCTATCGCTGGGATCGAAATAAATTCCCAAAATACTCATGTGACATATTGACAAAAGTGATTCCTTTAATGTTGTCAAGAATTAGATTCTTAACCCTATCGAATATTGGCAGATAGGAAGTACTAATTACAAAATAGACACTTGCGTATTTAGAAATTAGAAGTTTTTCCTGACACTTTCAATCAGTACTTCTCTTATATATCTGGGACCTTGTATGCATAGATATTCATAAATTCCTGTTGAATAGAGAATATATGAATGCGTAACAAATAAAGTACCAAGATCTCTCGTTGTATCTGATTTCAATGAGACGTAGGTAGCTTGTGTTTTATTGAAACACATTTGGTTGGGGATATGTGTGTACGTAACTTTTGGTTCTATTCATTTATTGTAACAAAATTGGCTGTCAAATGACTCTTAAAGAAATTACGCTTTACATATAAATTTATGGAGGCAACAATAAATTCAAATGCCTTGAATGTGTTTGGGTAATCCCGCCAAATATCAAATTAGGGCGCTCACATAACATATCAGTACAAACTAAAATCAATCTACTACCGATAGATAAGACTTTTGTATAAATAAGTGAATGTACAGTATACTAAACGTTATCTCCTGAAATGATATTCGCCTGTCTGTTATCAACTCTACTGATAACTTTTATTGATCCTCGGTTATGTGGTAATGACTAAACCCAGTGTTTTGTAATGGTGACAATTTGGTTTGTAGTTTGATCTGCTTTACAACATGCCATAGATATTTATGGAAAGCTATAGTATGTGATGAAAGGCCATAGTATACCCCTCTGAAATCTTGGGGGTTAGTTAATTCACACACAAAGTTCGAATATTCGGAAGTTAGTCGTCCACGAATAAATTATTAATTTCCACTTCTAAAAATCAATACGTTTCACTATGAAACTTATTATTCACTTCTAAGGTTACGACCACAGTTACGACGTATCTAAGATAGAGTTTTCGAACATTTTGTAAAGTATTTAGGCATATTCGTATCAGAGTATAGTGTAACCCTCCTGAATCGTACAGGAGGCTCGCACAATCGCTCGCAGTGAATATGGGCGAGATTATTAATCTTGTTTAGTAAGTTTAACTTAAACTGTTTAAGCGATATATTTTAGTTTTATTCCGGTGGTAATTTTAATGAATGTTGGAGATAGCTGCTGGATGCAGACAATTAATTTTAAACCAAGAAGATCGGCTTAGCTTTAATCAATTCCGATAAAGAAGAAGATCATGCACAACAAATTCGACAATCTAGTTATTGGGATGACAATATATTGCCTTTGACAGATTGGGCCCTATATCACACAAGACACATCAAATAAATGTACTAGCGCAAAAAGTGATAAGGAACCTGCCAATATGACTCATCTGTATATATCCGGACACAATCAGGCTGTCATAAAAGTGAAGACAGTGGGGGATAGCAATCTCATATCATTGGAAAATATTGATACTTCACAAAATTTTCGAATACTCTACAAACGTCGTAACCTCAAAAGTGAATGATGAGTTTCATAGAAAATAGTATTGAATTTGAGAGGTGGAAACTTAAAACTTATACGTGGAAGGCGAAAGTTCGAAACTCGTTTCAGAGAATAAAGTAACCCCTAGACTAGGTAGTGACCCTTACCACCAAATGCATTGAAATCAATTCATTTTGCTCATTAAGATACTTATTTAGAAAAAAACTAAACAACAGATGTCTCACATATACCCAAATTAAATCCAACAGGTTATCCTAACTGTACTGTTAGTCACGAGCAGTTTTAATGTTGCTCACAACCCACACGCTTTTCATATCCTTATTACGCCGGCCGGTCGATATCCGCCTTTTAAGATCGGTGTGAAACAATAAAAGTCATTATTTGAGGTCATTCACTTAGTTACCAGCGTCAGAAAACTGACTGAATAATTATATCACGTTATTACTATTTTTGGAAACTGTCCCGCCATCACACCCGCCACTGCAGCTCTTATAAGCAGATCGGTAGCAGCACACATATTAATAAAACTGGGCACTGAAGCTGAAATGTTATCTATGTACACTGATATGCTGTATGATGAACATAAGTCATTTCGTACCCCATTTTACCTAAGTTGCATTCATAGAGCTGTACCATCAGGCTTTGGATTTGGCGAGGTGATACTGCAATAACAAGAATTTCAAAAAAGACCCTGTTAAGTTTCAGGGGAGTGTTGTAAAATATAATTAATAAAAAAAAAACAAGAATTTCATGGGGCCTTTCAAATGGAGCGGACAACGAAAGAAATTTAGGTTCTGGAATTCGTTCATGTTGGACTTTGTACTTGTAGATGATATGAACATTTTGTGTGGTACTGGTCTGTCAGGACTTTTGATGTGTATGGAGCTCTAAGCAACATTTTCTGGAGACTAAGCCGAATACAGCTGTCACGTTGTATTGTCGGTGAGATTTTAAAGTTATTTGAGAGTAAGGAATTCTAACGAACGCCTTCTGGAGACTAAGGCAATTAGATCTGTTCATATTTTTTTCTAATTTATTGCGAGACGAGCATGCTGTTTCTATGGTAAGCCATACGACGATTCATGAACAATAGTGAAACAATGAACACTATGAATTACAACGCAATGCTTGGCATCCTAAAACATAAGATGCTACGTCTCAATATATTCATAATGCACCCTGATGGTAAACGGAGGAAGCTCTGGCGACCAACGGATGCCAAGATAAGAATCGTAGAGATGGCGTCGTTATAACTCACATGACAGGAAGAGAAACTACTTCCTGCGCTCGACAACTCCAAATAAACAAAAAACAGCTGCCAAACTTGGCGATTATTAGAAATTAACTGAAGATAATATTCGTCTACTAGTAGCTAATATAATAAAACATCCTTGGTTTGATTCTCGAGATGAATAATTTCCTGAAACGTTGTAGTCCTGAATTTCTCAAATCAAATTTGTGTGACTTATAACAAAGGTATAAGAAACGACGAAAGGCTTTCCATTCCTACAAAACCCATACTGGAAACAAATCATTGATAAGGTAATTTGTACTATTACAGATATCTAACACTAAATATTGTAGCTTCCCACCGACCAAGTCATGAATGTTTGCAATTGTTGGATGTAATAAATAAGAATTTATATCCACCTAAACATGAACCGTTGACCTTTAGAAAATAGTGCACGTTAAATTGGACAAGTCGTCTAATAAAATAAAGTGTCTTGCCAGATGGGGACTAGTTTGGCGAGTTAATATTTTACTGTGCTACAAAAAGACGGGTCACCTTCACTATAAAAAGCAATATCTACTTTCCTTTTTTGCATCATTGAATATCTTCGTGGAACTAAACGTGAGTCCGTTTCTTTCTGGTTCAAAAATAAAGAGAAATATTTGAAATGAAATAACACATCTTTCGAACAAAAACAATTTGGTAAAGTCGCCTACAGGACAGTTATCTAATCTGCAACTATATCGGAGCTAAAAATATTGTTTGTAATATGCTACAATCAATTCTAAGTATTCAAAGCATTTTTTAAAACACGGTTTTTACATAATATGTATAAATATTTTGATTACACTTTTGATCTGTCGTCATTTTTAAGATTTATGACGCTTTAAGACGCTTAGAGACTAAGAAATTTTAAAGAAAACTCACGTATTTAGTGGAGCTCATCCTCCGAACCCTGTTGATGGGTTTCTTCTTTCCCCTCCTGTATTTGTTCATCTCGCTGGCCTGCTTGTTTGCCTCAGTGGCCTGGTCTTCCAGCACGAACCAATCCGTCACAGAACCTCGACGATTCGTCCTCACACTAGGCACTACACTGGCACGTTTCACACTTAGCACCCTTGACAACTCTTTTTTAAAATCGTCACTCACTTCTGTTTCTTTTTTCACATGCAATATCTTCGGAGACGGCAACGTGCTGAATGAAGAACTCTTCCTTTTCTCCTTTAGAGGCATTTTAGGTGTTTTTGTATAAGGCTCACAATCGCTCAAATAGTTTTCACTGAACATATCAACTGCTTTATCAAATTGTTCGAGTAGATCTGCCACTGATGCTGTTTTGAAAATGCTGTCCACGTAAGCGCTTGATGCTGATGTCATAGTCGACATGCTTGAGTTGTTGTTTGATGATTCTGAAGGGTATTCTTTAATGCTCTTTAAAAATACTCCATCTTCTTTGTCGTAGTAGACGTTGGAGATGTATTCCAAGCTTTCGTTGGATGTCCATGCCTCTCCCATTGTGTCATTACTCCCGAAGGCATAAGATTGACTGTTCTTTGCTAGGATTTTCTTATTTTTGGCATCTTTCTCTTCTTCCTCTACAGCTCTTGGTAGAAACTCGAAGCTTTTACTCCTTTGGTATATAGGAGAGTGTCTTTTCTCCGTTTCCTTGTTCCTAAAGAACCAAAAGCGCTTGTGTGCTTTGAGATCGTTTTCGATTTTGCTTTCGCGTTTGAATTGGGGTGATTGTCGAATGTCGTTCGCTTCGGTATTCTTTTCATCTTCGACAATCGTCTTCCATTTCGGTTTCTCTTTTTCCTTCCCAAAGAAGCTGATGCGAGAGAACTTATCACGGAAACTGAAGGACTTTTTAAGCGGGGACACTTCTTCGTCGGACGGTGACAGCCTTTCTGGAGGTGGTGAGTCAGAGATGACTGGAAGACACGAAGACAGGATTCCGGACGGTCTGGCAACGTCTAATTCCGTTGATTCGCCTCTAACTTGTATTATAGGTGGTTTAAGTTTCGCTGGCAGTTCGCTGAGGAGACTGCTCTCTATCATAAGCAGGGTGTCCGTGTTGATCTTCTTCAACACCTCCGGTCTTCTGACACTGGGTTTTGGCTTATCTTTCTCCATGACGGCGTTCGTCATGCCCCGCTGTATATCGTCGACTGGCACTATCGCGCCCGCTATCTCCCTGATAAGCGGTTTGATAATGATGACATTCTCTCTTGTGTTTTGTCTGATATCAGTATTTACAAAACTGGCTATTGTAATTGAAGATATTTGCAAGGAAGCTGTTGATGTACTTAATGTAATGTGTATGTAACATCCTGATTGAATATTTCGGGTAAAGGATACATGAATCAGTGTAATGTGGAAGGTTGTAAATTAAATTTGGCCGTCTAGAAAGTTCTTGGTTTGCTACAGCGATAGAAATATATTGTATTACAGTAGATTGTGTTTTATCCAAAGCCTTTAATATTTTAAATAGGACGCGTACTGAAAAAATTGCTACCTATCTCAATATTATATATTATATACTATATACTATAATATTATATATTATATACCTATCTCAATATATATATTAATATACTTATTTAACAAATCCTGTAAATGGTCCAAACGGAAACATGTTACATACTTTTTTACTTAGCCTTTTTTATTTTTATATTGTTTAAGAGATAGTCCTTTAAATGGGCCACCTTATATGATAATTCTCATTTTGTATTCGTTTTTGGTATTCCAAGTTACAGGCTTTGCCTAGTTTGGATACCTCTGGTAATACTAGTTGTTTCATGTAATGTTATTTAAATAAAGATTTTATTATTATTATTATATTGGTTATTTTTAACAAAACGACATCTTGCGGAACAAGCTAAAAAGAACTAAATATTACAGTTCAGTATAAAATCTTAGAATTTCAGGTGAAGAATTTGTCTAGTTTAAAAATTAGTACCTACGTAATATCATAATACATTGGTATAATTGTTCTGTAATTACAAAATCAATATAGATGGTAAATATAAACACATACATTGTATCGAAGGAGCTAACCTTGAAATAATTTGATCGATACCCCCAGACGACAGAACTAATGGTGCCGTGTTTCTGTGCTCAATACACTGAATACTACACAAACAGAATCTAAATGGAAAGATTTATCAATGGATATCAGTAGAAAAGTAACTAATAACCTTGCCTTTATTGATGTGTTCATAAGTATATTTTAATGTGTGTAAATTAGTGATATACAAGGTGGACGGACGATCTGACTAGGGTTGCAGGAAGTCGCTGGATTCAGGCCGCTTCCAACAGGTCATTGTGGAGATCCTTGGGGGAGGCCTATGTTCAGCAGTGGACTTCCTGTGGCTGATATGATGATGATGATGATGATGATGAAATTAGTGATAAAATCGTAAAATATACATTAATACGTTGTTAACTATTAAATAATCAAAATATACGGTCATTAATGAATATCGTGTCAAACTATTATTTAATAAATGAAAATTAAACATTAGTATAGTATTCAAAAAACTAAAACAATATTTCCTACCTACAATCAACCTACGCTCCAAAATCAATACTGTGGCAATATATAATATTAAACAATATATGGAAATACTCTGTCTACACAAAACATTAGAAATATTAAATAGAAGGATAATTATTTTTTCAGTAAAAGTGATATTTAAATTACCTCCCCAATTTGTAAGCATTACACTCAATTTTTAATAAAGACGACATAAAACTAATTGATTAAACAACCGATGGTTACAAATACATTGGCTAAAGAGCAAAGGGTAAAGTTCAGTAAAGTTGAACTGATTTTGAGAACTACAATTATCTTACAACATCAATTCAAGCTGTTAGCAGAATGTTCCCAAGCGTTGTCTAGTCGGTGTGTAATTTGCAGTGAATGTCAATTATAACGTTCCCACGGTTATTTAAATTGTAACCAAGTGTGAGGAAGTGCAATAATGGTGTTTTGTTATAAAATAATAACAGAAACGCCGCGCCGGTCGGCCTGCGCCTCGCCAAGGAAGAGATCGCCAGCCAAAGTTTCTAATGGTTCGTAATTTTTAATGTTGTGTTATTTATTTATTTCCTCTTTATTGTGCTTATAACACAAATTCTGATATGGCGATAGGTTAGCCTCCTATCACATCGTGGGACAGAACATACAAGGTGAAATGTGGGTATCCTGACACCTCTGCCTACCCTTAAAAAAAGGCATGTGTTTATGTGTGTTGTATACAATGATTAATTTTATTCTATAATCATTGGTTGTATATGTATCTGGTGGAAGATGTAGGAAGTCCCTGTATGCAGACCGCTTCCAACAGGTTGATGTGGAGATCCTTGGGGGAGCCCTATGTTCATCAGTAGACTTCCTGTGGCTGAGATGATGATAATGATGATGACGATATGTCTCTGATATATACCAAAAGCAAAAAAATACAAATTTAAACTATATTTAAAGTAAGAACAATAGGCGATTTTATTGCACTAGGCAATCTATTACAAGCAACTAGTTTCCTGTCCTTGTTGTTTCTTGTTCCTTTGGATGGAAGTAAGAGAAAGGATAGAGAAAGTTGTTCCTTGAGTTTCATGGTTGTTTAACTAAAGCTGTACATTATGGAAGTGAAATAGGTTCTATGCTTTTTGAAACATTGTGTAGCCTAATTCCCAATGGAATTGCTTATTATCTACGGCATTACTTACCTGACATGACGTTAGGTCGTGAACTCCTTGACTTTGATTTCAATACGCAATAGTAGAAGTTCTAGCTAATTAGCTTTTATGTTGATGACAACCTGTGTTCATGGATTTTCGGCTTTCTGCATTGGGGTAGAATACGTGTCGTCGTCGACGGACGCGCTTCGGCGCTCATATCGGTAAATGCTGGAGTTCCTCAGGGCTCGGTGCTGTCGCCCACCCAGCTTATTCTGCATATTAATGACATGTGGTCGCTAGACAACATTCATTGCTATGCATCTGCATGACAGAATGGTTCAAGGGCGATACCATTATGGGCCTCCGGGTTGCCGGATCGAAACTGGGAGGGGACGCGAAGATCTTGTCGTGAGCTCAAACGGACCTTGGATCTCATTTCTACATGGGGTTCCAGGAATATACATATTTGAGTTCAATGCCAAGGAAACAGGTGTGTGCATTCAAGTGCAAATAATCCCTATTCTCTCCCCTCTCCGTACTTCAGAGTGCTTCCCTCTCAATAGGGGATGACCTGAGAATCCTTAATGTGGACGTGAGGCTTGAATGGACGGGGGAGGGGTTTGACAAAAATCAAGAAATATCACAAGTGGGGAGGGGTGGTCTAATAAGATATCACGTGTATTTTTTTGACACACAAAAACAACTGCAACCTTTCTATCTAGAATTTTTTATCATGGTCCTTAGTTGCAGAAAAAAGCGTATTTAAAGATAGAATTCGAAAAATTTTAAGATTTTTTATATGTATTAAAAATTCACGTGATGTTGGATTGGGGGGGGGGGGGTAGTCTTAATATCTTTTTATTTTTTTTATTGCAGTGAATGGCGAGACGAGCATGCCGTTCGCCTGATGGTAAGCGATACGACCGCTCATGAACAGTAGTACAACCAAACAACACCTCGAGTTACAAAGCAATGCTTGGCTTCCCACTGCGCTCGCCATCCTGAGACATAAGATGTTAAGTCTCAATATGTCCAGTTACTCTGGCTACAATGTCCTTCAATCCGAAACACAACAGTGCATTTAAACTGCTGTTTGACGGGAGAAATAGACATTGCGGTGGTACCCACCCAGGCAGCCTTTCACATATGAGAGACCTACCACCAGTAAATGTATATCACAAATATCACCAAAGAGGAACGGGGTGGGGTTAAAAATACCAAATAAAAGATACGTGGTTAATGGACGGCCCCATAGGCCATTTTATAAAAAGATTCATAAAAACGAAATTACAATGTAAAGTTTTTTTTTACATATACGAAGGGCCCCAGTTGATGAACTTTGCCACGGGCCCTCGATGGGGTAGTTACGCCATTGTCATATCTAAACAATAAATCAAAGGAATACCAAGAGACTCCATTCACTCCTGTCCTGAAATTTCAATTTTTATCATCGTAACCCTAAGTAGCTCCATCGGTTGTAATCAGCGCAGATACTACCAGAGAATTTACCTATATGGTCCAGGGCGTCGTACCCAATATGCCCAGAGCCTTTAATATATTATTTTGTTGTTATTTATTCCTTAAAAGTGCCATAATTACCATTAATACTTCGTATCCGATCTTTAATTATTTTATTGCCTTTAGTCCCGAGTTCATTATCACAACTGATCAGTGCGATCGACTATGAAGAAGACAGCAGCATACTCGACTCAATACCAGAGAGAGAATGGAGGCTCCTCGCAGCACTGGCCAAGAAGAGAGAGGAAGATGACGAGCGGGAGAAACTTGCAGATCAATTCAGGAAGATGTGGCAGAAGGAAAAAGAAGAA
This sequence comes from Hyles euphorbiae, assembly GCA_023078785.2. NCBI lineage: Eukaryota > Metazoa > Arthropoda > Insecta > Lepidoptera > Sphingidae > Hyles > Hyles euphorbiae. The sequence continues at coordinate 12,956,572 of CM041044.1, read as the reverse complement.
AGGGAGATGGTAAGATAGGGTTTTTACTTGTATTAACTTATTCTACTAAATAATACCGCTGATAACTGTTGTACTAATTTTTACTTATGTCTGGTCGCTGAAGATGATAATCATGGTTGTTACATTTACCGGCTTTGCGGAAGACCAGCGTTGATTTATATCAGCACATGCTGAGCTTGAGCCGTTTTGTTAACAAGCACTGTTATACGAATATATATTGTATGTAGAACTTAAAGCTGCCTTTGCTTGTAACAAATAAATGTTTCTTTCTTTCTTTCTTCTTTCAAATAATGATCTATTTTCTCAGATGTCTTTCAAGCAATTTCATGTATGCCACTAGTAAAAATGAGAGCAACATTTGCTTTGCAATAATTGCTACTTAACGAATTTAAGGTCGTCCGCTGATTGAACTTATTTATAAACCTCTGCAAAAGCGGCAACAATTTTTCTAAATATGATATTTTTGATGGACCGCCATGACAACTATTTTATTATGTGATTTTAAAAAAATGTTACCAAAGGCTCAGTATTCAAAATCAAAGCTCATTTTGATATATCAAACCAACCACTTCATACATTTTCACTTATGTGTTTTCAAAAACCTTTGACTACTGTCACTTTAATTACGCAATCCCGAACGACCAAGCTAACTAAGCGTAATGATTAAAGGCTTAATAATATACCAGGTGGAAGCAGAAACTCTAGATCAGTACAAACGCTACCTCCACGCAAAGCGGCAACAAGAACGATCGTGGCACGAATACAAGAGGTTTCAGAAAGGGCTAGAGGAACAGATGAAGACTGGGCAGCTGATAGACTGCATCAAGTATAAAGAACGGAGGAGCAGAAATTTGCTTGCTTGGAGGGATGATAAAAAGGTAGGTAAACAAAATATTGTGACATATTTTAAATCAGTATTATTTGATAAGTCTTCAGCATTAGTCTTCCTGTGTCTAAAAATGATGATGAGATCTTAAAATATTTTGAAGCAGAACAGAGTAATAATATCTGATGTAAACAATTTACAAAGTAACTTTTGTAATTACTACTGGATAGTCCGAACAAAATGATAACTTATTTCAAAATGAATTAGAAAATTTCGAATCGAAATGAATTACAAAGCCAAACAATATTTAAGAAGCGTAAACGGTTCTTCTGGTTTCTAGCTTCTTCAATAAGCATAAAAACTTTTCTTCACAGGCAACTGAAATAGTAGACAAAGCTATCGAAGAAGAAGCGAGAGCGCAGCTGGCTGCTGACAGACGGATCCGGATGTTGGAAGCAGAGCAATGGAAAAAGAAAATAGAATTATTCGACACTGAGAAGAAATCAAACGATGCTAGGAAACGACGAAGCGCTTTGCTAAGAGACGCTTCACAAGTAAGTGTATATTGTATATCTGCATTAATAAACGCCAATGAATCCAACCTATGGGGGGTTGGTAGAGATAATACTTCCATTCCAACTAATCCTACTACATTGCGTTTCATAAAATGTTAGTACCTTGTATCATTATGCGCGATCGTTGGTTACGATTATTCTTTTTAAACAATCTATTTATTTTCTCTTGTTCATTTTCTGTCTTATCCTCTACTCATTATGTGTTATTAACTTCTTTCGTCTCTCTTCTTCTAAATTTTTTTTCAATTTAGTGACTCGGATATTTTAAATTGAAACCTATCATTTCAGAGACTAGCAATCACCAACGCCCTAAGCAACTGGGAGACTTCCCTCTTGCGGCAAGAAGTGACAGCGGTAGAGTTCGCTCGTCGCGCTCAACACGCGGCGCACGCGGCGCTCACGGACGCTCGCAGCGCTCGGATCGCTCGCGCCAGAGAAGCGACGCTCAGACGAGCGAGGAAACTCGCCGCCATTACCGCTCAGATGCGAGAAGCGGTTAAGAGCGGTAGGTCGTAGTGTTTTGTAGTGTTGTAAAGGTGTTTGTGAGATGATTAGTTGTAAATTGGGTTGTGATTTAATTTATTGTTATTTAATAGGACGGAAGGGTTTTTAAATATGTTTGCAATATACACGGTCTGTTTAAGGTACTATATTTTTTGTCATTTTATTTCAGCTTAGCATTTTTACTTAGCAATAAATCGAAATTACTTGATATTTATTACATTAAGAAATATTATGTGTTCCACTCGTCTGAATAGTACAAATAATACAAAAAATATATCAATATATCTCTTGTTTTATTGTTTGTTTATGGATCATTTCAGAAAAGCCTTTACAAAGACAAATAAAGAAATTTGAAATTGAAATACCCCTTTCAAACTTAGAGGCTTGTGTTCAGCGATGCGATGTATTACGCTGACATTTCAAGATATTATTTTTCTTGACAACCTTTGCTCCAATTATCTAGTCTTCAGATCCTCAACTACCTCCCACATTCTCATACTTCACATCCAAGTCCTTGGTGGCGGCTGCGAGCCTCGCCCTAGCTTTTTTGTACTTTCTAAGAGCCGCTTCTGCGCCCAGGAGTAGAGCTGATGCTGAACTGGTCCCGGGGTGGGCCGGCATACTGACCGTCCCGGGAAGCGGGGACTGGGAGATAATGTTCCAACGAAGGCTAATCGTGCCTGTTGTTTTGTAAATGAAGTTTGCGTCCTGAAATTATTAATGTTATGATTGGGTTTGTAAATCTAGTGTGATTTTTGTGTGATTATAAATTGATTCTTTGTTGCAATGAATGGCGAGACGAGCATGCCGTTCGCCTGATGGTAAGCGATACGACCGCTCATAAGCAGTAGCAGAACCAAACAATTTAAATTACAAAGCAATGCATGACATTCCACAGCGCTCGCCATCCTGAGACATACGATAAAGTCTCAATATGTCTAGTAGTTATTTTGGCTTCAATGACCTTTAATACGAAACACAACAGTGCATTTACACTACTGTTTGGCGGGAGAAATAGATATTACGCTGGTACCTACCCAGGCGGCCTCTAGTATAACTAGTAGCTGACTACTAGCTATTTAAGAAGACAATAGTTCGTTAGAGAGACAAAGTAACAGATTTTTTCGCGTGCATGGCACGGTCATACCCACAGGAATATATCAGGGGTCGTACCCTACACAAAATTAATTATCCACCCTCGAAATTAAACCTAGGAGCTCATGATCCTTAGTCTGCAAACTGTCAAGAATCTTAACCAATGAAATAATAACAAAAAATTAAATTACTTACTACAGTTTGTGGCTCTGCCAAAACCTCTAAATCTTTGATCAGATGACATCCACCAACAAAGAACCTTCTAGAATCTGCTTCCATCTTGTCCTTCTCTTCAGGTCTAGAGCAGGATAGCTGCTTGGTATAATGGCCTGGTTGTAGTGACAGAGGGAGATAGCCATACCCTTCTGTACGATGTCGACTCCACCAGTCAGTTGATATCGCTTCGAAGAATATCTTTATTTGGGGAGGGTCTGTGAAAATATAAATTGAAATGATAAATGTTTTCTTGTACTGTTTTTTCTAAGTCTTTTTTCGAATTATACCGGGTATATCAAAAATGCTACCGAAAACGAAGCCGGTTGGTAGTTTTAGTGACTACAAACACAATGTAACTAAAAATTCCGCAAAGAAAGGCGACAATTTTTTTCTATTATTTTTTAAATATCGTCGAGTTTGGGTGGTCAACTCATAGTTTTTGCTAAACTAATAATTTAATGTCAACCCGCACTAGGACAGCGTGGTGGACTATATGGCCTAACCACTCTCAATCGTAGTTTCGATTGTAGAGGAGGCCCATGCCCTGTAGTGGGACGTATATGGGCTGATACAGAGAGAGAATAATTTAAAGCCTTCGTAAAATAAAAGGGCTTACATTATTATTTAAGAATAAACTAAATATTTACCACCCTAATATGACGATAGAAAAAAAATAACAAAAAAAATATCGTCACATTTTTTTGCACAAAATTTAGTTGCATTGTGTCTGAAGTCACTAAAACTACCACCCAGCATCGTTTACGGTAGCACTCTTGATATACCCTGTATAAAATATAGAGTACCTTACAGTTATTAACTAGCGAACTTCTTCATCTGCTATTATTACCTATTTCGCTCAATTTATAATATTATAAAAAGTAATGAAAAGAGTACATATAATGAAATTGAAATGAATATATTATAGTTGTATTTCTATCCTTTTCACCGGGTAATAAGGACTATATTTGATTGATTTCACAATTCGTGTACCTATTCGCAGTGCAAAATGTAATTTGTATTTGAAACCTAGAGATTAATTAATTATTATTTACCTCCTCCAAGATTCGTCTCCAAATTGAGTTCTATAATGTGTCCATAATTCCAAATTTCTGTGTCATCGAGTGTCAAAGCTTCACTGATATGGGTTCTGCCGTGAACAGAATCCTCACATTGTATGCTCTCTGGAATCTATCATACCACACGTGGATATTAGTTATTTGATAATTTAATAGTCTGAATATTCAATCATGTGACAGCCTCTGTGGCGCAGTTGGTTAGACGCCGGCTGTGAAACGAAACACCGCGGGTTCGAACGCCGCACCGTTACATTTTTTTGTGTGATCCAAAGGTATTTGTCTCGGGTTTGGGTGTTTGTGAGACTGAGACCCAAAAGTTTCTCGTACTTCCTAATACCCTCATCACAAGACTCGATTTTAGTGTGGGGTATGTATGTGACTGTTGACTGCATTAAATATTTTTGTTATAGTATTTTATTAAAGATACAAGATTTTCAACGTTTATCAAATTTATTTCCTAGTTAATGGCTTAACAACAACGTCAAATCCAGAAAGTGTTAAAATATCTCAGTACATTTCTTAAAATTGCTTAATCCACATTCTGCTGTGTAAAAGGTTACTGTTAAAAGGAAATGAAATTATTTAGCCACTATCATAATATTGATTTATACCCACATCAATCAAAATTAATGTAAGTGAAGGAAAACATTGTGAGGAAACCTGTATACCATAGCGATTTGTAAGAATTTCTATGGTATTTAGAGTCCACCTACCCGCACTAGGCTAGGAGGAGGTATGTACGAGTATATGGGCTAATACATAATATGCGGAAATAATAATAAATTTAATACAGCGACATCTATCGACATTCTTTCGAAGTTTGAACTATTTTCATTAATTTTACTTTACACAATACACTTAATACAGTCAACGAAGCATTTTTTCCTGCATAATTTGCCAGGAGTTTTTTTTTTTCATAAAGAGGTGGCATATGACCCCACTAAGTTAAAAACCCAAAATACTTACAAAAATGGCGTCCGCTAGAGCCGCCATTTTGGAAAACGCATTTGAAGCCATATCTCCGGAACCGTCCACTTTAGGCCCATCATGCTAAGGACCTTTTTTGTAGATAATTAAATTTTTAATCTTTTTTGTTCAATAATTTTTTTTGTACCATTTACCGTTCGCGATTTACAAGGTTATTAATATTCGTTTCTTGCCTTTTTGCCCATATTGCCCATATCTCTGTTGATAATTGTATAAACAAAAAATTGTTAATGACTAAACTTTTAAATCAATAAATTCGTAACAACTTTTCACTCATACTTTTTTTCTCTAAAATCAATATTTTAGAAGTTATCGCGCGTTGAATGGTTTACTACCGAATCAAGGTCAATGGAAACGAAGGATGCATAGCGTAATTATGAAATCCAATGATTTCTCCATGATTATCACGTAATTAATTAAATACTGATGGCATAAGGGAACAAAGCAATGAGGAAATAGTAAATTTTGTTAAAAATCCATGTAAAATTTATTGTAAAAAAGGTATAAAATGAAAATTAATAACATTGTAAATCGCGAACGGTTAATGGTACAAAAAAAAATATTGAACAAAATAGAAGGGAAATTTAATTATCTACAAGAAAGGTCTGTAGCATGATGGGCCTAAAGTGGACGGTTCCGGAGATATGGCTTCAAACGCGTTTTCCAAAATGGCGGCTCTAGCGGACGCCATTTTTGTAAGTATTTTGGGTTTTTAACTTAGTGGGGTCATATGCCACCTTTTCATGAAAAGAAAAAACTCCTGGCAAATTATGCATTGCGGACAAGAGTAACCCGTTGCTTAATTGCCTGTACTAACTACAAACCTTGATATTATACTCAATGTACAGATTGTCCATTTCAAAATCAATAGCGCTTAATATTTCGAGTGATACGTAATATTTTCTTCTGTCTAGAGGAGGCATGATGAAATTCACAAGGCCTCTGTGTTTCTTCTCCCATTTCTTGTAGAGTTTTGTTAACTGAAAAATGTTAAGGAGAAAACATAAATTAATAATTTGACTAATTATCATGACAGTAAACAACAAACTATTGACTGTCTAAAGTAGATGTAGAATTACAAGTTAGAGAAATTAAAATTTTATTTGTAAATAATTCACAAAAACCAAAATTGGTTGGAGAATTAATAGTAGGAACAATCGATTAAACTTCTCACATCTTATTTGAGTAAAATATTTTTGATAATAAAGCTGTAACAAAATAACCAATATACATACAAAAATCATAAGTTCATCTCCACAGTCCTTTTCTTCAAAGTCAACCTTTACCCCATATTTATAGTTCAGAGGCTGTCCCAACTCATTCTCAATTATGTATGGATTCATCACAATATCATTATTATCTGGAGATATAATTAAATAGTTGTGTGTTGTGTTGTGAAACAGAGAGAGTAGAATGACTTCCCTCTTGATGATAATGTTTGAGTCCCTGAAATATTTTAAAATATCCAAATTATTGGTCATGTTTGGTTCTTTCACCTTAAACCACAGGAAGTCTATTGAATAAGGCTTCTCCCAAGGATCTCCATATTGACCTGTTGGAAGTGGCCTGCATCCAGCAACTGCCTGCAATCTTAACCAGGTTGTCCATCAACCTTGTAGGTGGGCATCTGACACTATGCTTGCCTGTACATATATATAATTGGTATATTGATATATAGCTGAAGAAATAATTTTGTTTTATATGTTAATATGAGTGAACACATTGACTAATTACTAGTGCAGATTGCAGACCAAGTCTACTCAAGACAAATAAAATGCATGATGCAGAAAAGCTGCTAAATAAATGCAGTGCATGCACAATAAAAAGCGTAAATATATTAAGTTTTATAGTGAATGAAGATAATGTGGTTGAGACAACTTCTATACTATGTAAAAAAGCATTATTTCAGTATGTTGATGCAAGTAAGTATGTTACAATAGGGTGTATTTATTTGCTTATAAAACATATTTTTAGTTATTTTATAAACATATACTTACTCATCATAATCCGAATTATCGTAAACAATATGCATCCCTATCCATTGTTCAGTTAAAAGATTTTCTTCACTGCGCAATAAAATGGCTTTTGAGACAGTTGGCTCCATGTTGCCTGTTACTCTTCCTATTTTCTGCTCAATACTGAGACGTTCCATGCATGAATTTAAATTTAGAACATTTGATTTTGTATTTGGAATATCCTCAGGCAAAGGTAAATACAAATCATCATGTACGAAAGTGAAAACTTTAGATGGCTCAAAGTCTGCATTCTTTAGCATTTCATTATATTTCAGTTCTTTGTCTGTATTACAGTTCCCAGTCTCGCTATAGTGTTTTGCTTCCCATTTGCTAAAACTCTTTTGTTGCCACTTGAAAACGTATTCTTGGCTAGTTTGTTCCAAACTTAGATTTTCTGCATTTGTGCCATTTATGTAGTCTTCATACTTTGGTAAAGTTATAATATCATCCAAAAGTTTCACTGTAATCCTGTAATTAGTAAAGATCAATTACTTGTATAAATAATAAACCTGTAAAACTTTATTTCTTAGTTTTCAAATAAAACTTAGCCTTTTATTTTGGAACGAAGATTATAGATAACACATGCGAACTCACACTATTCTCAAATCTTCGACCGGATTTCTAAGCCAGTGGACTCCAGATATTTTATTACTTCTATGGAAGTCATTCATATTTACAATTTACAATTATGTAGTAAAACTTTTATGTGTGGAAAGTGGAAACAAATATCCACAGACGAGTGAACAAATCACAGAAGAAATCATAGAGTAAGTAATCACTACGTTCTAGAAGAAATGTCCTTGAATCTGACATAACTTTGTTTATATTACCAGCATCACTATGGCAACAATAGTTGCGTTCTAAAATTTCAGATTGAATAATATCCAAACATTTATTTTTTCATTAAAAATTACAAATATATTTTATCAAATTATAGAAAAATAAATAGTGGTTGATTTCGAAACAGACAAATCGTTAGAAGATTTATTTCTAGTTCTATTTCATTAAAAATAAACATACATTTCTGAACGCATTTTTAAAACCAGTTTTCTCGCGCACCTCGCGCATGTAAACTCCTCGCCCGTTAACTGTGCGCGCGACGGAGGGCGCTGTTAATGTGGCAAGCCTCATATAAATTAAAATCTCCACAAAAAATGGGAATTGTGGTAACTATAGTCAATTGAGGTAACTTTGTTATTTCGCAATTAGCAATATGCGAGTTTTTTTTTAAATACGTGGATTTGTATCGTCATATATTAAAGGATTGATAAAAAGTTTTGGGATTTTATAGCGTAATGACCTAATTTTGATAAAACGCCAAACATTCATATATTTCAGGTGGTAGTTCGTTATTAAGAAGTAAGGGTTATTTTGGGCCTTTTTAATGTACGAATTTTATATATTTTAATAATCTGATTAACAAAGGTTTCACATGTTTTAGTTTCATTGCATATATAGTATACAACAAACTGTTAAACAAACGTACTTTTTTTTAACTGACACAAAATTGGAAAAAATATCTGTAAAAAACATATTAAGATTATCAAAATTGGCATTTGAATTACGTTTATTTTTGAATATTATAAAATTTAAAAATGAATTGATTTTAATACTAATGCAACGTAATTTTTTGTTTTGAAATGTAATATTAATTGTTGTTCGTGTGTAAAATATTTTTTACTAACGAAGAATGATACATAATTTAATAGAGAAGCTGTAAATTTTAGAATGCATTTCCCGGTAACAATGCATTAAAAATGAAATATTGATTAATAATGTGGGTAAATCCACTAAGTCGGCAACATTCCATTACGTCATCATCAGTTCAAATTTTCTCCGCGCGCAGACTTACCGGGCGAGGAGTTTACAACCTATCATTGGCTAATAACTCAACTTTTATTATAAAACTGCCAATCAAACAGCTTTATTCGGTACGGAACCTAGGAAGAAGAACAAATTAGTTTTAAATGACAGTTGGTCGGAAACAAGAGTCGGAAACAATCTCTTGGCCATACAAACAAAATCCGGAATTCCATCCCATTCAGCAGGCCCGTCCAACTCCGAATAAAAAAAGTTGCACGTTAAGCTATGCTAGCTATCTCACTATTTTAATATGGATGGCGTTCATCTTACTCATATTTATATTAGTGTGTGTGTGACGTAGTATTTTATGTCACTAGGATTGAAAGATATGTCAAACGTATCTCGTCTCGTTTGCCGCCATTTTCTCTTGTGCCTTGATCAAGTCATAGTACAACGAATCTTATAATTGGAATTTAATAACTTTCTAATCACGGATTCTGGTGCTACAGTTTGCAATCAAAGGCGGTTTTTTTCCTTTTTATTGATTTTGTGTGCTTATGTTTTCGTAAAAGATAAAATAGCCTTAAGTGACCTTAGTGTTTACCGGCTCAAACGAGTAAGTTTATTATTGAATTTGTGTTAAAATACTTGTTATTTTTGTAAGAACTATGGTAAATAAGTGCATTGTTCCCGGGTGTAAAACTCGGGGACCAAATAATAAATATTTTTGTGTTCCCTTCACAAACCAAGCAAGGTGGGAAATGTGGTTAGGGGTTTGTCCATATTTACAAAACATACCTTTTGTTAAACGTAGCCGTATTCGTTTTTGTCATAAACATTTTCTTGCCGAACATATTAATGAAAAATTAAAACCTTGTGCAATTCCGTGTTTGAACTTGAATATAAATTTAGAGAAACATTTAGAAATAACGCCCACTAATGACCATATAGAACCTTTTATTTTTAAAGTAGTTGTCCCTTCTGATATAGTAAATCAATCGACTATAAACTATGAATGCTTTAATAGTGTAAAAGCAGATATTAGTTCTGACTCTGCTGAGTTACCTGTTGTTTCAAATACATTTCAATCTAAATGTAATGAACCTAGTAGTAGTGCTATATCTCATGTTGACCCTTACATACCACCTAATAGAGAACAGCTAGAAATATGTGTTACCCCATCCACATCATCTACCCTTGCTGTGTCTAATGTAAAAAAACGAAACTGTAGTAGTCAAGTAAAATGTCAGTTAATTAAGCGTATTAGACTAGATCCAAATAAATCTACCCCTCGTAAGCAGATTTTACGTGCATCAATTAACAGATTAAGAAATAAGTTACGTCTTGCACAATTGCAAAAAACAAGGCTTAAGACGAAAGTAACCCTTAATGCTCCTAAAACTAAGTTGTTTTTAAAGAAATATAACATATTAAGTAAATTTGGAAAGTTATTAGTAGATTCACAGTTACGTTTGACTGGTACTTCATTAAAAGGTCGGCGCTATACTAATGACGAAAAAGTATTTGCTTTGTCGTTATATAAGTTAAGCCCTAAGTGCTATGGATTTTTGCGAAAATATATAGCATTACCTTGCAAGTCGCGAATTAATTCCCTGCTTACTAATATTCCTTTGAGGCCTGGTATTAATGACTTTATATTTAAACATTTGGCAGATGCTGCATTAAATAAACCTACAATAGACAGGCAATGCACTTTAATGTTTGATGAAATGAGTATTAAAAAGAACTTAAATTTTAATTATTTTACTGGGGTTATTGAGGGTTTTGAAGATATGGGTTCTGGTAAACGAACAAATAATGTAGCTGATAAAGCTTGAGTCTTTATGTTAAGAGGGTTATTTTCTCCTTGGAAAATTCCGATAGCGTTTTATTTTGCACGAGATGGGGTTAAAACATTTGTTTTAAAGAATATAATAAAAGAAATAGTGTTAGCAGTTTTTAAATCTGGTTTTATAGTTAGAGCTACAGTTAGTGATCAAGGCTCTGCTAATGTTGCTGCTATTAAATCATTAATATCAGATTCCAATGCTGAACTTTTACGAAGTAATAATTGCACCAATGACATTTGCTACAAAATTGGCCCTTACCAATTATATCATATCTATGATGTACCTCATTTGTTAAAATGTTTTCGTAATAATTTTCAGAAAAAGCATCTCCTTATTGGTTATCGAAGAGCAAAGTGGGAATGTATAGAAAGTCTATACAAATGGGATGGCTTTGGTGGCCGAACAAGAAGCACCAAACTTACAGAGAAACACATTAATCCAACTTCATATGACACAATGAAGGTAAATTAAAGTATACAATTTCTATCAAGATTCTGTTTTGATGTGGTCACTAATCACAAAAAGTTATCAATATGTCAAAAGTTTTTTTTTTTCTATTTATTTAATATAAGATCTTTGAGTAGCTCTGCGACTATGTCAGACCTATTGTACATATAATTATTGAAACTAGCTATATTATTTTATCAAAAATTGTAGAATACCAATATTTAGCCATTATACTCGTCGGTTCTGCCAAAATACTCTGAAATACTCCTGTATCCATTGGATTTACATGAAATTTATCTATCATATTTGCTCTCATAGACTCAGTTCGGGTGCAATTAAGTAGAAGGTGGTGGACATCTTCTATCACTCCACAAAGTGAACAATTGGGAGAGTCAGTATGTTTCATTAGATGTTTGAATTTATTGAGAGGCAAGTGCCCCGATCTGAGTCTATGCGCTACGACGACAAACTGTCTTCTCATATTACTTAACATACAAAAAGGTATTCGAGGAGGTTCTTGTTGGATTGTTCGGTATCAGATTCCTTTTTGAGTAAATATCTTATCACTATGTATTTTCCATTTTTCAAATATTTTGTATCTATATTTATTTAAAATTTCTGTATTTTCTAGCCTTATGTAAATTTCGGTGCCATTACACAAGGATTCTTTCGCTAGCCTATCAACAATCTAGTTTCCTCGAATACCTATATGCGATGGGATCCATTGCAACCTCAGATTAACACCTTTACTCTGCAAAAGTAATACTTTTTTAATTATGGCATATGCTACCGAAGCACCTCTTCCTACAGAGACACATCGAGCAATATGCTGTAAAGCACTTCGGCTATCTGTTAATATGACTACCTCTTTAATATCCGAAGTGGCGATATACGATATTGCTTCTGAGATTGCAAAGAGTTCCACCGCCATTATTGTATTATGAGGGGATACAATTGTATATAGCTCTTTGACATTACAATTGGGATCATAGAAAGCTGCCCCAGACATGTTATTTATTTTGGATCCATCCGTGAATATCCTATAACAGTTTTTATAATTACAATTAATCATTTCTATAACATTGTGTTTTAATAGTGAGCTATTGCATTGATTTTTAGGTACATGAGCTTCATCTACATCTATCTTTATAAACTCTGTGTTAATATTAGACATCCAGGTATTTAATTGAAACATTTGAAGGGTTTGACTTTTGTTGCACCTTTCTCTTCTTGTTTCTGCGAAAACTGATACAAGCAATGGCTTCTTTTTATTTTTCCAATAGCTTGTTCGACAGTTTAATGAAAGTTTTTCCAAGAGAGAAACAGTTAAATTACCAAATAATGATTGGGTTTTTGAAATATATTTCGTGGCTAGATTTTGACGTCTAATGGAAAGTGGCTGAACGCAGAGTTCATATTCCATGACATGAATGGGTGTTGTTCTAATAAAACCGCCTATAGTACGTAGTGCAATGTTTTGAATTCGGTCAATTTTTTCTAAATGTGTTTTAGTGTCATAAATAAAGCTTCCAAAATCTAGCCTACTTCGTATTAAAGCATTATATAATATTCTAAGATGAATGGGATGCAAGCCCCAAGATGCACCTGCTAATACTTTAAGAATGTTCACCATTTTTGTAGCTTTAACATGAGTTTGATTAATATGCATTCGCCATAGTAAAGATTTATCTAACCACATACCTAAGTATTTAACATTATCTACTGGTTTTATTTGGATGTTATTGATTGTTAAATTTAACTGATTACTTTGCCTTCCTCTTCGAAACAAACAACATTGTGTTTTATGTGGGGATACTTCTAGTCCTATTTCTCTTAAGTCCTCTACAACTGAGTTTAAACAATTTTGAATATCGTGTGCACTATTAACTACATTTTTATTTTGTGTATAGAAAGCAAAATCATCCGCATATTGCAGTGTCTGAACATTTTGATACCCCAAACCTATTTTATAAGTAACTAAATTAAATAATAAAGGTGAGAGAGGATCACCTTGAGCTAAACCCCTCGCTGTCCATCTAAACATTTCGTCCTTATCCATGGAATCTTTAATTAATAACCGTCTTCGGGTTAAAAAAGACCAAATATATTTACAAATTTGAGTTCCTACTTTTAAAGTATCTAGTGTTGAAACTAATTTTTCTATGGAAACATTATTGTAAAAATAAAAATTGTTTAAAAATCATGTTAAGTATCTTGAGTAGCAATAGTTTTGCTTCAGTTGGTAGGTAGTATATCATGGAATAACTAATTTGATCACTTCCTGGGGCCGTATCTTTTTTTTTTAATACTATTATTTAATTAATTAATGGAAAAGTTGCTTTCTAAAGAACTGTTTGTAGAAAAAAATAATGGCATTTGAGGCTCAACGGTGTCAGGAGCAAGGCTACGTAAAAGTTCTTCTTTTTTGTGTTTAGGAGCTTCAACATATTCGTTTTTTACACCTTTCAACCAACGCATACGTCGCCAAATCTCTGACGTGTTTACCGTCTCGTCTAAACTATTACAGAATTGTTGCCAACTTTTTGTTTTTGCCTGTCTGTGGATTCGCTGTGCGTTCGCTATTTTTTGTTTTAATAATATAAAGTTATTAGGTGTAGGATTGCGCCTAAAATTTTTAAGTGCTAAACGACGTTCAGCAATAGCCGCAGATAGTGATGGAGTCCAATAAGGCTTAGGACTAAACTTGTGTATAAGTCCACTACAACCCTTAAATGTAGGAATACTCCAGTTAGCCGCACAGCTAATTTCCCCCATAAATAAATTGTATGTGGTTTGAATATTATTAACATCAACTATTATAGAATAATCAACCTGACTTTTTAGGATTTCCTGATATAATTGCCAATTCGCCAGTTTAAAATTTCGGCGATTTCCTCTTCTGGCAGAAGCTATATATTGCATGGAGTACTTAATTAACATATGATCACTACCTAAGGATTCTCTTGTTACCTGCCATTTCCAATAAATCACTAAATCGGAGGAAACAAAAGTAATATCTGGTGAAGATTCTTGCAAAAAAGAGTTAACTCAAAGAGTTAATTCTGGTACTGTCTCCGTTATTAAGTGGCACATAATTGTATTCAAAAGATACATCAAGAATTTGCAATCCTCTTTGATCTGTTTTACATGACCAACTTGCATGGTGTGCATTAAAATCACCGGCTATAATAGTTTTTGTTGAAAACTGAGAAAATATATGCTCCCAGTCATTTCGAGTAGTTCTAACAGATGAGGAGCAATATACGGACGTTATATAATCTAAATTCTTACAATTACAAATTTTAATGCATATTATTTCAATTCCTGAATTATTTACACTTATAGGATGTAAGTATATGAGCTTTGACTGACCTATGTGTAATTATAGCTACTCCGCCATACGAATCTAATCTGTCATTCCTAAAAATATTGTAGTCCTTTATTTTGATACTAGTCTCTGAATTTAGCCACGTTTCACTAATTATACAAATACTGATTTTTTCTTGTGAAAGAAACAACTCTAAATCATACTTTTTGGGCATCAGGCTCTGAGAGTTCCATTGAGCAATATTAAGAACTTGCTCAAATGAAAAGTCAGCGCCCGATGTCCCAGTAACATTTAAGAGTAGGGCATTATTATCCATTATAGATAGTGTTTACAATCTTATTTAAAAAATCTTCACGTTTGACTAATTCTACAAGGTATGATATTATTTCTTCAAAAAATATTTTTAATATTTGCTGCAATTTCACTTCCCAACTTTCTTTAGACAGTACAACTTCTTTCAATTTCCATAGTATGTTCCAAAAGTCAATTTTTTTCTTCTTATGACATTCTCCTGCATATGGTTGGTTACTGTCTTCTGGTGTCTTCACATTTTTGTTTCTGTCGCAGACATAAATGTTCCTTTTCTGTTTCTTTTTTGGGTTTCTATTTCTTCTTGATTACTCTTTTCCTAGTGTATTATTATTTACTTTATCGTCAGATTCCACTTCACTATCATCTGTAAGCTCTTCATTAATTTGTTTGGTTGTAGTTCCTGTTTGACTATATTTTGTTCTTATTATTTCGTTATCAACTAAATGTGGGTAGCTACCGTCATTACTAACTTCCACAAAGTTGTGTTGTTGTTTCTGAACATTAGCTTTGCTTCTTATATATTTGGTTAGAGCTACCTTGTATGTGCAATTATTTCGGCTCATAATTGAACGAATTTCTTTTTCTTTAAGGAAAACAGGACATCTCTTATTAAATGCAATATGCTCACCCCTACAGTTTATACATCTGAATTTCGTTGTCTCACAGTTTTCATGTTTTGCTCCACATTTAGGGCAAATTTTTTTCTTACTTGGACAAAGTCTTGCCAAATGACCATATTTCCAGCACTTTGAGCATTGAGTCACTGGAAAGGTATACGGTTCCACCTTAAATCTGCAGTCATATCCGTAGATATAAAATGGTAAAGTCGGGCCATTAAAACTGAAACGCACCGATTCACTGTCCACCCATTCACCATTTTCTGACATACGTTTTAATCTTTTTGCAGCTACTATCTTATGTTCACATTTAAATGCTTTGAGTAATTCATCATCACTTACGTCCATTTCTAAGTATTTTACGACGCCATATGTTGTGCTTACTTCGCTAGTTGAATGACAGCGGTAACCTAATTCCTCCATAATATTTTTATTATTAATTAACTTATCTGCATCTTGTTTCACTTCAAAAGTAATTAACACTCGGCATGGATTTTTATATTTTATTCTTGTTATATTTTGAATGTTTTCCGATTTCAAAATCTTCGCCAAACCAATTTGCTTAGGAAGTAGTTGATGGGATGCCATACATACTTCATATTGTTCATTCTCATTCATATTAATGTTTGTATTCATTAAATAATTCTTCTTTCCCTTTCTTTGTACTAATGTAAAACCATCCGATTCGCCTTCCTCGCTACTATAACGCAACCGCTTCGCCGTCCGTTGAGTACTCATAAGTATGCCCGAGATCGGTGTCTGACATCTATCGTTACGTTCATCGTGCCCTGAAATTAATTGGTCACAATCTTCACGTATCTCTTCCTCACTCATTGCATCGCTTCCAATAGACGACGGCCCGCGATGGACCTCGTCCATCACATTATTATTAAACGAATTTAATTGACGCGTCACCGATAAATAAACACGATACGTGCACTCGTTAAGCGGCACCGCGCGCAACTGATGTCAAAAGTTATATATTAGTATAGACTTTATATTGATTATTGCTACACAATAATTAAAATGCTCATACATTACAGGTCAAACTTGCAGCCCAAGTTTTTAGCCGGCAAGTGGCTACATCACTACAAGCTTATACGAAGAGTATCCAACATCTCCAAGAACATGATTATTCTACTTTTAATCCTAATTTTGATAATAATTTTTTCACAGCAGAAATAATTACCTTCATAAATGATTTGTTTGATAGTTTAAATGGTTTTGGCCGCTATGGTAACAAATTGACACATGCATTGTCTTGTAACTCTGAACACATAGATTTCTGGAATGAAGCTGTAAAAAAATTAATGTCTATGCGTTTTGACTCTCCCAATCCAAGGGAAGCAAAACCTCTATCACTGAAGCATTTTGTGCATAATGTCAACTCAATAAAACATTTGTGGTCAGATTTGCGCTCTGTTGAAGGTGTAAAGTTTCTAAGTCTCCGACGTCTTAATCAAGATCCGATAGAAATTTTTTTTGGACAGATAAGGGCACATGGTACTTTTAATACCAATCCTGACTGTACTCATTTTGTGTCAGCCTTCAAAACATTATTGATTAATAATATTACAACTGGAAAATCATTATATACTAATAGGGTATTTTACCATAAAAGGAAAAAAATCTAAAAATGTGTTAATGCAATATAATAAGCATAGATCAGTTGGAGAACGTCAGTTTTAGATCTTAAAATACTGAAATCTTTTTTTAAATCCAATACAAAATAATCTGGTTTTTTAATCTGTTCGAAACAACATGAAATGTAGCCGCCATGCTAATGACGTCAAATCGCTTGGTAAACTTTGTCAGTACCAGTGACACTGGCAGTGTCACTCAGTGTAAATTGTCATCACAGTTTGTCATCCTCCGATTTCAGTATTACTATTAAAGTATATTAGTTAATATAATTTCCGTTTAACGTTAACGTAATTATAATATACTTTCTACCATGGAAGCCGGTTTCGTAGAGGGAAACACCACAAATTTACCGATAGTAAGCTCTATAATGGAACAGCACACCAATGATATTTAGAATAATAATTCATCATAAAATTTAAACACTTACGTCGTACACAAACACTTATTCGTAAACATACAAATAACATAACCACATTTGTTTACCAGACGATATGACGACATGACCATAGACCAAAAATGTCGTCCATTGCATAATTGTTTTTGTGAAATTACGCGCGAAATTTAAAAACGTAAAATTTAAATGTAGTTTAAAGGTACTTAATAATCTCAAAAAAAAAAAAAATTTTTTTAGTGGTTTATTAGCACGTCAGGATATAATTGAGATACTTTTCAAAAATTGCCGTAATACCCTATTGTTCGGATGATGACGATAAAATGTTAGGTACATTAAATAACTTAATTAATCAACAAAAATTTAGTTCCTACCCTGAACATCTTAATCCTGAGGAAAGTAATCTTATAGAAAACTCCATCCCTAATGAAAATATATATCAACACAAATCTATACCATATATTGCTGGCGCAATTTGTCGCTCTTTAATGTCAAATTTAAAATGTAATGATTGTAGTAACTGTATAAACTCCCTATTAAGTAAGAGTGAGTCATCTCACCAATTAATTCGTTTAAGAGAGTATAGTACTGATGTAGATAGGTTGTATTATCCTTCCAAGAACTTGAGTAAAATTGTATGGCAGAGTATATATATTATTGATAAGATTTTACCATCCATTTGCAGTGTTTACGTTTATTCCGAAATAGTAAGTTCATTAAAGAAAAATATTGATACTACATGGTATAATTGTAATAATCATAAAGAGTCTTTTATGGAATCTTTTTGGTTGTATGTAATTAGAATGCAGGTTAAACAATGGTGTTGTAATTTTAATAATAGAATTAATAATGTCGATCACAGGCCTAAAGATGTAGAAATGGAAACTCTAATCCGTGAAAAAGTTACAAAAGGATTGAGTTATAGAAAAGTAAGGAGACGTAGTACATAATAATAGCTAATAGTCATCATCATCATCCTCAGCTCACAGCAGTCTCAACTGTATGTTGTCAAACTCAATCCTTAGCTTTGTTATATAGAATAAATTTGTTAATTGATTTAAATATTATCTTAAATTTAAAATTCTTAAATTAAATTTGAGTGTCGCTCAAGTCTACTTTCAGGGTGTAAAATCATTTTAGTTTCAATTCAAGGTTTTCTTTAAAATAGACCTATGTTGCCAAACATTTTCTTATACGTTAATATGAACCTGTTTGATCGTTGTCAAAATATTTATATATATTAAATTGAATGTTTATATATATATATATATATGATTGAAATGTAGAATCCTGAAATAGAAATTTGTTTGTTTCTTAATCATAATATTGCATCCAGTATTTTCATAATCATTTTACATGTAAATGTGCCTTTATATGGTATTACCAATTATATTATTATGCATGGAATGCTTCACATGTTGCAATATTTGTAATAACTTTTGTTAATTCATTTAAATATTGTATTACATTTAAAATTATTTTATTAAATTTTATTGTTGATGCTCGAGTATCCTTTTAGGGTGTATAATCATTTTAATTTAAATTCAAGGTTTTCTTTAAAATAGACCTATGTTGCCAAACATTCTATTACACCTTAATATGAACCTACCTGATGGTTTTCAAAATATTTATATATACGAAACTGAATGCCAAATCTTACATGTAATTTAAATGTAGAATCCTGAAATAGAAATTTGTTTGTTTCTTAATCATATTGCGTCCAGTATTTTTATATTCATTTTGCTTGTAAATGTGCCTTTATATAGTATTACCAATTATATTATTATGCATGGAATGTCTCACAAGTTGCAATATTTGTAATAACTTTTGTTAATTCATTTAAATATTGTATTACATTTAAAATTATTTTATTAAATTTGATTGTTGATGCTCAAGTATCCTTTTAGGGTGTATAATCATTTTAATTTAAATTCAAGGTTTTCTTTAAAATAGACCTATGTTGCCAAACATTCTATTACACCTTAATATGAACCTACCTGATGGTTTTCAAAATATTTATATATACGAAACTGAATGCCAAATCTTACATGTAATTTAAATGTAGAATCCTGAAATAGAAATTTGTTTGTTTCTTAATCATATTGCGTCCAGTATTTTTATATTCATTTTGCTTGTAAATGTGCCTTTATATAGTATTACCAATTATATTATTATGCATGGAATGTCTCACAAGTTGCAATATTTATAAACTTATTTTGTAGTTTTATTTATATTGTATTCAAGGGTTGTATTATTTAATTGTATTTTATATTAACCAATTTGAAATGTATTATTTTGGTACATTAGAATGAAAGTCTGCAATGATGTATTAAATTTCATAATGACTTGTTTTTAATTAATACAAATAGTATATTTGTAAGCAGACATTTTTCGCAATACTCTTCATTGTAATCATGTCCATAGCAATACTTTGCCGGAAAATGTAATTAATTTAATTTTATGCTTTGAAATATTGCATAGTAGAATCATATAATAGTTTGACTATTGTATCTCTACTCTCCTTTACATGGTTTAAAAACAAAGTAATCTTCAATATGTTTATCATTTTGCTAATTGAAAAGCATAATATGCTGTTTTAAACTGTTTATATGAATCATGCTTTTGCACCTTTCATATATTTTTATTGATTTGCAATGTAATGGAAGAGCAATTTCGATCATATCTTTAAATGATGATCTAGTGGACCATGACCTATCTCAATCTCAATCGTTTATTGAGGGGGCCCACGTATAGGAGTGTATGGATAAATATAAATTATTGAATTTCCTCAAATTATTGAATCCAACATTTTCGTTTTTTTCTGCAGAATTTTTAAGAAACTATCTTCGTGATTAAAAAAAATATTATGTTTAATCTATATACATATATGGTTTCAAGATACTAACATTATATTGTATTCAGACTTGTATTTAACTTATTTTGTATTCGATTTAATAATACATTTGTAATGTTACACATGGAATGGCTTCCATGGTGTAATAATTTGTAAATTTACACTATTAAGTTTTTAGCACGCTATTCATTTAATGTATCTAAAGTTAACCATAATGAAAACATTTCATTAATTTACTAGAAGCCTGAACTAATTTGGGTAAATTTATATCGCCAACTACTATGATCCATGCCAACCCTGTAGTTACTAACATAAAGAAACTGTAACTGTAGTTGCTAACATAACTTAACATTCATAAGGCTTAAGATATTAAAAAAAAACATATTAATATTATGCTTATATCTTATAGAGCGTTGGGCGTTAATTGTAAAATTTCTAGTTACGAGGGGTCTTAGAAGTAAAATATGTGATAATAAGATTTATAAGTAACATATGTAACATTTTTTCTTTTCAGAAACAGGTAAATGTGATAAATAATTTGTTGTGCTTCTTACTTTCACATTATTTACTTCCATACAACCTTACATCTCTTGATTGAGGAGAGAAATATTCTAAATTGTCATGAATCGCTATCAAACGCAGATTTTTTCTTATCTTAGTGGTAGTTTCCTAAGATTATCCCGATTTAACAAACAAAAACCTCATAACGAATTTTAAAATATGTATGTTAGGGTCAATCAGAAGGTAAAATGAACGAAACCTAATGTATTTATAATATCATAACTTTTAATTACTTTGAAACTACTATTGCCATTGCCAATCATTGCTTTACCGGAACAGTGTAGACCAATTGTGCGTTCTGGTTGACTTCACGTATCTCAGCTGTATAAAAAGACCTGTAATATTGTGATCAATTGATTTTTATACATGAATTGTGAACTTTTCTGAATTTAACTAATGCATAATCACTGTATTGTAAATATATTATAAAAGAGCAACGCTAGAGTTTCTTGCCCGTTCTTCTCTAGCGAAGACAGCCTTGTGAACCGGGTGGTAAAGAAAAAAAGTGACAATCTAAATAAGGATTGTTTATGGTATTTTCAGAATAACAAATTAATTTAATTTTCATTGTTTATAAATAAAGTTATTTATTTTTGAAGTTTATTTTATTTATTTCTTTAAAACCAATATATGAATATACAACTACCTAAATCGGTAAAAAAAACCGGTAAGTTTGAGGCACAGATGTCAACCGGAAAATAAAGCCATCCCTAATTAAATTAAAGATCGGTATCTCGATAAAGTACCGATTGTCACAGCACTGCTACACATGTATATAACTACCGAACGAAAAGTAAAGAAGAACACTCTGTCAAAATATGTACTGGATAGAAAGAGATGGACGATTAATTATGAATGAATTGTATAACATAATATAGACATAAAGTACATGTTTGGGCTTTCACTGTGTGAGTTCCCTTATCGTGTTAAAAAATTTGTATGGACTCGGCTGTCTGTCTTGTTTATTAGTCTGTGCCATTCAGTTGCTAACGGTACTTCGAGTGATGATGTTTTCCGTCCTTATATTTTAATGTAAATACGGACGAAATTTATGATATAAAAATATCAAGTGATTCTAGGAGACGCTATCTTATCGTGTTCAGACGAATCGATCATGCTTAATCATCAGTGAACAGTAGAAGTGTATGTTATGTGTTAGTTGCCGAAAAAATTATTGGTTTTTGTACACACGCGTAATTTTTCGAAAATGCCTTCTTTACAACGAGATACTTCGGTGTCTATGCCGTTGACGCCGACGGATTTATATTGGAGACGGATCTTTAATAAGGTAATTATATGGAATTAGAAAGTAGATGTACCGGCTGAACGTTATTGAATAAACGTCATGAAAAAATCGATGTAAAATAATCTTACAGTAACCAGACAGCTTTATGATGCAGCGAACAATCATGTTATTACTAAAAACCAGTTTTTGTTACCTGCCGAACGACGTAAAATGTAAAAGTTTTGTTTACACATATGTAGTTATTTACAATAATGAAACAGCGAATAATTAAAATCCGTTTTAGGTTTATTGTAATATCGATTCAGTTAATTTTGTAATTTCATTCATTAATCTAAGTGCTATATGAATTCATACAATGAAAGTTGTTTCTCTGATCTTTGCATTGTCGCTTAAAAAAGGGCTATGAAATGTGTACCATTTTAAATAAATCAGGGTTGAATATTTGATGTGTCGAATTTATTAAAAAACTTATATTTAAAAACTACTTTTATATTTTGTAATATTTCTATTAATAATAATAACACCATACTTCTATTCATTTCAAAAGCTTAAATACTAATATACTTGCACAGGTAAAGTGCTATTTTTTTATCTCCAGAAATAAAAAAATGCAATCTATTATTATCAAACAGATAATTTAACACACTCATTTACAAATGCACATGTAACATATTACAACTCTATTTTGGTATGCTATATACAGTTATATAACATTAACATTTGGCATAGATTCAAGGCATAAAATGTACTGTGTTTATCAACAGGCATTTTGATGCACTTTTTTTTAAGGAATTTGTGTTTAAAATAGGAAGCTAGAACTCAGTTAAATGTGACAAATTCCCTGTTTTAATATTTTCCAGACGTTCATGCATAATTGTTCTTTTATTTCTTATTGGCAGCTTTGTATTTGAAACTGTCCACATACACAGAATTGTACAGGACAAGTGTGCTTTGCAATAGCAGGTATGACTAAAAGTTCAGCTCCCTTAGCCAAGTTCCAAGAGCTTCCAATCTTTTCTCTTTCTTCACTCATTAATACCTTCTCGTAAGCGATAAAGTTTGGTTTGCACTAATCAAATTGCATTATAGATAGCATTTGTAGGGGAGTTGGCCAATGGCATTGTTAAACATCATCGCTTACGTCTAGGCATGAACAATTGTAGTAAGGGAATAGATTGGAAGCCCTTGTAATTTGGCTAAGGGGGCAGGCAAAATGTAGGAGATATTTGCATGTTTTCGAGTCAATATTTGATTAAGAGTCTCAAACCTAATATTCTTGTTAGCAGTCACTTTCTTCAGCTTTTCACATTTGACAGCCATATCCTTCATCTGAAGGTTTCTATTGAGACATTGTCTCCCCCCAATTACACTTGGAATAGTTTTAGTTTAGTACACCACCCTTTTTAATGGGGGTATGGATTGTTTTACATAGATGGCGCTAATTAACTGTGATTAAGAAACAATTTATTAGTCAACTCAAAAAGTTCTCACAGAATATTCTAAGTTGTATCACCATTTACATTGCTTTATTTTCAATACAGATATTTTCAATAACTCCAGTTTCATATCCTACCTAAAATCTTACATTGATATTACTTGGGTGCAGTAAAAATAAAAATCCATTAGTCTATACTCCTATATTATCTATACTAAGTAATATTATAAAGAGGAAATTTTTGATTGTTTGTATTGAACAGGAGGATCTGGGCTGGCCCACTAGTATATTTAAAAATTAGTGGAACCATCATAAAATTCGCACATCATTTCTCCGTTTTGAATGTTTGTTTTACAGACGTGAGAACATTCATAGAACAAGTTTGACGTAACTACACACTTGTTCCTAATTAGCTTAATTACCTAGACATGCTAGCATTTAGACTAGTTACAGTACTGTGCCATTTCTTACCAGTTATGGTACTTTCATGGCCGAAAATGCGAAATATATTTATATTTTCGTATTATAATAAATTGTAGCAGAAGTATTGTAATTGTGCCTTTGTAACATTTACATGAGATAAAACAGGAAGTTTTGATACACAAGAATATATCTTAGCCAATTAACAAGCGAAATGTCGGATGCCCGCCTACAAGGTGGACGGTCCACCTGGCTAAAGATGCAGGAAGTCGCTGAATGCAGGCCGCTTCCAACAGGTCGATGTGGAGATCCTTGGGGGAGGCCTATGGTCAGCATTGGACTTCCTTGAGATGATTATGATGAATTATCGTACCCTTCAATTAAGCACGATCTTCTTCATCTGCTATTATTTTTTGCGCATCTCTGTGGCGTCGCCTGTTTGACACCAAGTTGATCTGTCCACGATTTGACCCGGCATTGGAAATCTGTCGGAATTGTGCAATTGCTTGAATCCTACCACCAATCTCCGGCAATCTCAGTTACTGAACGTAAATCTTTAATAACATTTTAAGTTGCCATCAATTTTCTATAAGACCGTGATTCTAATCCGGTGGAATCGACTCATTGATATTTAGGTAAACAAGCAAAATGGTTCTACTAATTCAGTGCTAATACTACTAATTAGAATTAAGATTAGTTTCGGAAGTTTTACTTGACGCCAAAATCTGTCGTAATTTCTGGTGCTCTTGACACAAGGCGATATGTTATTGCCGGATTCAGATTCAAACCATTTAATGTATGTGCTGACTGTTGGGTATATAATATATTTATAACAAAATGACTGTATGTATATTGTTAAATGACAACGCTTAAAAATACAATGAAAACATGCAATACCGACGTAGCAGTCAGTGGCGTAACTAGCCCATCGGGGGCCCGTGGCAAAATTCATCTAATGGGGCCCTTCGTAAATATAAAAATACTTGACGTTGTAATTTCGTTTTTATAAGTAACCAAGTAAAGTTCGGTCTATTTAAGTATAAATTACAGGGAAATAGAAATTACAGGGAGGCCGTACTGGTAGAACAGTTTTGCTTTCAGGCTCTGTCATATATCCAACGTAAATATGTGGACCAACTTCCTAAACGCTGTCCAGCCCAATTGAAACCCCTGTCGGCTTCCTTTAAAAAGTTGTATCAACCCAATTGTATTAATTTCTCCAGGTAGACATATTCGTTGACAACTTCGAGAGCCATGCCGTCGACGATAGCTGGTCCCGGATCGACGAAATCATTAGACATGACTTTCGTCTTGTCTAGGTTCATACGGAGAACAGCTATTAGTTTATAGGCTTCATTAAGGCTGTGCACAGTGGCGTAACAATAGGGTGGCAGAGTGCGCAAAATGCCACGGGCCCCCGGTCTAGGGGGCCCCGGCCCGGCAGGGCCTTGGTCTAACAGGGCCTCGGGCCCGACAGGGCCCTGGCTCGACAGAGCGTTGGGCTCAAGCTTAAAAGGGGGTAAGCAGAGGAGAATCTAACATTAATTACGAAAGTTAGAATAAACTATTTGGAAGATTGAAATAAAACAAGTCTTGTGCAAGTCGTCCGTCATCTAGTCAAAGAGCGTCCCACACTACGTTTGCCAAGACGCGGTCTTCAGTCCAGAACACGCTTACTCTAGCGGTTACCCGTTCTGCAACATATATGGCCAGTCCCTTTCGAGTCCAACCTAAAACTTTCAAAGCTATGGTTCTCTGACAGATCACTTAGTTCCGAATTTTGTTCTTCAGAGACACTCATAGCATAGCTCTTTTCATTGCACTTTGATCGACTTTGAACTTATATATTAGCTCCTCAATGAGTGTCCACGTCTCGGCTCCGTTAATCATTACAGGACATACTGGATGAACACCATAATCTTCAAGCTCCATGGTATATCCGACGAAAATATGTGGTACAACTTCCTAAACGCAGGTCAGCCTGAATCCTGAAACTGAATCCCACAATCGGCTTCCTTTTCGAAGTTGTACCTATCCAATTGCATTAGTTACCCGAGGTGGACATATGTTGATATGACATGCAGGCGGGCATTTTCTTACATAAAAACGGCACTCTCACCAAATTCTCTTGTTCTCTACTATAATTCAACCTAGAGTTTCAGTGGTGTCTTTCTAGTTTTTGCCCATTTGTAGGTTTCAATGGCTTTAGATTTGCTTCAGCCAGAGGCCGCCTTACTGCATCCAAACTCAGATTGTTTCCGCCAGCTCGTAAATGATGATTTTTTTTACTTCAACAGCCCTAAGGCGCGATTTCTCAAAAATTTTGAAACCATATAGTGATCCTGCCATGCCACCACGTGCACCATTTTCGGCTGTTCCTGGTTTTCGAAGATTAGATACAGTTTCGTGGAAATACTATAGACTTACTCGCTGAACTACAGAAAGAGATACACTAATAGTTATTGCAGTATTTCGTGTGCTTACTGCGCCCATCTTTAGGCATTGTCAGGGTCCTGGTAAATTCTTCTGAGATTAAGTAATGACATTATAACTTCAGAATAATAAAATGTATAAGGCAGATGTCTTGTTTACATCTTGCAAATGGAAGTGAAAAATGTAAAAATTAAACAAATCCGCGACAAAATTGGTAAATAATAGTTTTATTTCAATCTTCCAAATAGTTTATTCTTACTTTCGTAATTAATGTTAGATTCTTCTCTGCTTACCCCCTTTTAAGCTTGAGCCCAACGCTCTGTCGAACCAGGGCCCTGTCGGGCCCGAGGCCCTGTTAGACCAAGGCCCTGCCGGGCCGGGGGCCCCCTAGACCGGGGGCCCGTGGCATTTTGCGCACTCTGCCACCCTATTGTTACGCCACTGGTAGCAGTGGTCATTAAGTTATGCAAAGTAATCGACACTCCATGACAAATTACACCTACGTTGTTTGTTTACATGTTTCAAAATTACTATACTACTCCATCTATACAGAAATCCAAATTAAATAATCTGTAAAATGTGTAGCAATCGAGAAGAGGGCTCACTATAGAATATATCATCATCACCCTTTTATTGTCCACTGCTGGACATAGGCCTCCTTCGCAATGCGTCATTTTATCCCCTATTCGGCTTGTCGCATCCAGTATCTGCTAGCAACGTTTTACAAATCGTCAATCTATAAGAACAAGAATAAACAAGTACAAGAATATATACAATACTTAAATCGAAGATGCGTTGCCGCTTAAAATGAAATGTGAGAGAGGATGGAACATTACAGGATATATCATGATATTTCACTGTGAAAGTAAATTATTTTCTTCCTCTCTCTTCTTACTTTCATCAGAATCATAACAGTATAAAAAACAATGCAATGAGGTCATTGGGATTAGTCATAGATCTAAAACAGTCCACACCCATTATCAATTATCCAACCCTTGGTAACAACTACTCAATTTAATAAAAGTAAATTTGTGAGTCAGTCATTTCATTTCTACATACATTACAATTTGTCGATGGCAATGACTAAGACGGTATCCTGTACATCAAGTTTTCCCCCGTATGATTCATGTAATCTGTATTGAAAATTGTACCTATATGTGAAGGATGTTCCTGTCATATTTCCTGATTGATAAGGAGATAATTGCAGGGGAAATTAAACGACTTCTAGGATTCAAGCTGACTTCTTTTACTCGTAGCACACCCTGCTGGTTAAAGAATTAGGTTCTGGCAACCAGCAGTTGCTGGGATACCCATCGTAGAAATGGCGTAGTCAAATGACGGGTACTAGCGTCATTAGAGACTGTTCCGCCCTCACACCCACCACTGCAACTCCTGTAAGCCAGGATCAACAGTGGCACGCAATGTAATGACTCCGAGCATTGAAGCCCGGCGAGTCTCCGTGAATGTCTAACTCGTCTTTAACCCACAACGAAATCAATCAGAAAGTTAAATTAATAGGAGGAATTGGAAATAAATTATTATCCACTTCCCTACGTGCAAAGCGGGTGACAAAACAATGAACTAAAGAAGAGCGTCATTAGGGAGATAAACTCCGTATTGGAATCCCGAAAATTATTATTTCAAATCGTTGGCTTGAGCCTCTCTTCAGCTGTGGACTTCCTCTGGCTGAGTATATGAAATAAACTATAGGAAGATACTCTTTTTAAAACTGCATTAAAACAAAGGACACTTAAAATGCTCGAGACCGTAGACACTTGAATTTATATTCAAATATTAGACTCTTGTTCTTTTAACACTTAAGGTTGATGCGGGCTTGTTTAAGAATCCTTGAAGCTTAATTGTTTAAAAACTAAGATGAAGTTGGACCGAACTGTCGAAAGAGTCTTACGCTGCCTATCGACATCGCAAGGCCGCTCGCGAATTTGGTCGGTTGAGCAGTAAGTAGAGAGGCGATGTTCAGATTGGCTCGCGAGTCAAACGCATCCTCACTACGAGGCTGGTCCGCAAATCATGCCTCGCACGCCAGCCTCGGCTTTAAGTGTCCTCCTGGCCTCGGCTTTAAGTGTGCACGGCCCTGCAAGAGTTCTATTAGTTGCCATGGACAGGCAGGAATTTTCAGGAATTTTAATTCCTCAGTGGAGAACAGATACCTATGTAGGACCTATGCCTTATATTAATTTAAATATCTATATGTTTGGTACTGGGCGACCCGCCTTCAATATGTTACGCATATATTTTGATTTGTTGGCTAGTCAAGTCCTTAAGCATATTAATCAACATGCACGAGTTCCATGAAATAAATATTATTTTTTTGCTTTGGAGTGGTAGTTATTTCTATATTTGGACGTTATATAGAAACTATCAGCTAATTCTCGGTTTTATTTCCTTGCGGTCGTTGAAAACACATTACGGTGGCGGGCGCCTGTTGACTGTTTGCCGCATAACTGTTCTAAATTCAGGTCATCAGGGCGTGTTAAACGCACCTAATCTTACTTCAAACAAAACTCAACAACTTGCAGACGATTTTACTTCAAAAATCATATGCCAACAATATTTCATGAATTGTTGAAAACGGCAATGAGTTGTATTTAACAATTTAATAGTTATGTTTTTAATATATTATATGTAGATTGTTACCGATTCAGACTGCGACCGAAAACGAAACCAGGTGGTAGTTTTAGTGAATGCAAACACAATGCAACTAAAAAATTTATGAACAGCTACGTGTTTACCCAAACGTAAAGTTGCGGGTTTTCACCAACGCGTAATTGTTGAAAAGCAATGAAATATTTAATAGGGACTTGGTTTTGAATCGACTTATGTTTTTTAAGAATACTGTAACTTGTAAGTTGTTACTAGTTTATGTATACTAGAGTATGTACTCGTAATATGCACATTATCGTTGTATTGTGATAGAAGAAACAAATATACATATTGATTTCATGGTACCTACTTGTACAATGTACATGTTAAATAATTTGCTTATTGTCTTGACTAGCCCACAAATCAAAATATATTGGTAACATATTGAAGGCGGGTAAAAAGTACCAAATATGTAAAATTTTAATTAATATAAGCCATTGGTCCTAATTTTTTAAACCCTCCTTTTTAAGTCGGTTAAAAATGACGTACTTAGTATGACGAAAATTTTTTAGTTTACTCAATAACCAAAATCTTAAACATCAATTAATTAAAATATTTAGCAGACTATAGAGTTTTTATCTCATTATTAAAGTTGTTGTTTATGGCAAAATTCTTTAGCAGGAATGTCGTTCAAAAACATTTTCCTAGTAATCTTTGAGCAAGTCATGCACATATTCATGGGACAAATAGGACACTTTACCACGAATGTGAAGCAATAAGCGTAACGCCGGTGTCGTCATTTTTATTTTCGTCTCAATTAAGAAGCTATTGAAATTGTGGCGTCTTATTTTAGTGTTTAAACAGATTTTACATATTAATTAACACTTCTTGAATGTTGCTATCTTGCGCACAATGAAATTAGGTTTCTAGATTTTAATTGTTACATTACTCATTAAGTGATCTGCATTCTGCCTATCACAATTTTCAGCTATAGGAAGTCCACTGCTGGATGTAAGCCTCCTAGAGTTTCTGTAGTTATTTGTTGCAAGCGGACGACAATCATCGACTTTCTGCTCGCTTTCCCCTTTATTTATAACTCGCGGCCCGGTCCAGCTTCGCCGAAGTACAAATAGACATCTGTACAATAATATGTACGTATTATACATATAAACCTTCCTCTTGAATCTCTCTATCTATTAAAAAAACCGCAACAAAGTCCGTTGCGTAGTTTTAAAGATTTAAGCATACAAAGGGACATAGGGACAGAGAAAGCGACTTTGTTTTATACTATGTAGTGATATGGTTGATTAGCCGTTGTCTTATGAATAAGGGAGTTAAATTTTAGTCTCTGTTATGCATTTAAATAATGAACGTTTTAAGCCACGTAATATTACGTCTTGGTTGGCTGAGTAAATATTTGCAGCAAGCATATTTACGAACCGATTGGAATTTTAGATGTTCATGGTCTATTTACCATCAGTTAAGCCGGTCTGTTAATTAATAATGCCTTACTGCACAATAGGAAGGAACTGAACGCAACAAAAACATTAAACCTATTTGCTTATTGATATTAATTAATAAAGAAGTGTGTATTTGACTGCCTCGGTGGCGTAGTTATACTAGTGTAAGGTTACAAAGCTGATGTCTCGGGTTCGAATCTCGGATTGGGCAGTGATATTGAATTTTTTTTATCAGCCGAGAGTCAGGAATGTGTGCCCGATGTGGAGATAGACTCGCCACTTATCACATCGTGGGAAGGAGTTTATGTATGCATGTATTTATTTATTGGTCACGTAGGCAATTTAAAAGCTCTTATGACAAGTCAATACACATATAACTTAATCTCTATAAACAATATATTTCCTATACTTAGAATTATTTATATTAATTTCTTTGTTGAATTAATTTATTAATGTAATTTATGTATGTATAAATGCACCCAATAGTCACATACATAGTCTTGACCTCACACTTCGATCGAGTCTTGTGTCGTGGACATCAGAAACTACGAGAGTTTTAAGATCGACAAACACTCAGACCCGAAACGCATACCTGCGGTTCACAAATATTATTTGTACAGATATTGCGACTGCATTTAGATTTTTTTTCTCATTTGTCTTATGTATCGCTGTAAAAGGTCGAACTTTGAAAGTCATGTCTATGACAGTAGGAGGGTTTAGTTGGCTGATCTCATATTTACTGTACTACTCATACTACTCAAACAAAGGTAAGCTAAGAAGAAACATACGTACATAAATTCACGCCTCTTTCCCAGAAGTAGTAGGCAGAGATGCCAGGACACCCACATTTCGCCTTGTATATTCCACAATCGCCATATCGGGCACAAATTCTTGACTCTGGTCTGATAATGAATACAAATACCAATGTCACATTGACCGACCCGGAATTCGAACCCGGGACCTCAGCTTTGTAGCCGTACCGTAGTAAAACTATAAACTACGCCACCGAAGAAATCTAAGAAGAAAACTTGTATCTAACATGTAAAATACGGAATATAAAGTGTTAGTCTACACAATTTGCCAACTTTTTGAGTCGTAAGTGTAAAACAATTCAATTGTTAAAAAACCTAGGTTTTTGTTATTTTCTAAGTTTCTAGGTAGACGTATAACAACGTAGACTATATCGTCACTTTTCATCTGATGAGATTACCTATAGTCAAACCGCAAACGCTTGGGCTATAAATTATTAAAAAAAGAACGGACTGGCTTTACTAAAGTGGTATATTTGTCCCCCAACAAAACCGACATTGTGGTAGGTCTCTCATAAGTGAGAGGCTGCCTGGTTAGGTACCACTGCAATGTCTATTTCTCTCGCCAAACAGCAGGGTAAATTAACTCTTGTGTTTCGGTTTAAAGAACATTATAACCGGAGTAACTACTTACTGAATATATTGAGACTTAACATCTTATGTATCAGGATTGCGAGCGCAGTAGAGCCAAGCATTGGTTTCTAATTTAAGGTGTTGTTTGGTTTTGTTACTGTTCATGAGCTGTCGTATCGCTTCCTATCAGCCGAATGGAAAGCTCGTCTCGCCATTCATTGGAATAAAAAATGATGCAACTGTTAAGCTGTCTTGTTTTGTTCAGTGAATGAGATTACAGAGCCAGCCCAATACTGTTGTCTTCCCCCATTCATTTCCTTCTTCCTTTTGAAAGGTCAACAACACATATTTGCCACTTAGTGTTAAGTGTCGTCGATGTTCATGAGCGGATATAATTAATCAACATCAGATAAGCTGTTTACTCATTGCCGGATCTATGCAGTAAAAATTCCACAATACTTCAGCATTAGGTAAGTACTAATAATGCTAACAAACTCATCCATACATAACAGAGCGTTAAGCGCACACTAATAATGGGAATTATTGCTATTTCAAATTAACATCACCACCTTGTTATTTTTGGAACCTTGGCATGCTCTATATTTCTGCTATTGCAAATTGCACCCCACAGAATATGCAAACAGAAAAACTGACAATATACTATAACCATTTTTCACATCTAAATACACGCACAAAATTGACCGTTCTGTTTCATCTTTAAATGGGTTCGTTCTCTTATTCATAGGTCACACATGTTAGCATTACGATGTCGCAAGTAATTTGCTTATCATGTCGTCAACAGTGCCATATCGTGCTGTCGGTAATTTTTCCGACTTGCAATAATTCAATCCGCCGACTAGCCTGCCGACAACAAATTGCCGACATAATCCAGCGGGCTCGGTGTGTAGTGCGCTTTATATTAATACTGCAAAATGCACCGAATTGTTAACTTCCTGCTTACGTGTATTCGGGTTACACACCTCTGTTAGCATTCGGTAATCGGTATGCTAAGCTAATATTTGAATGGTTTAATCGATAGCAACGGAAAAAGATGGTGTCATCCTTGCATTGTAATACGTGATTATACAAGACAATAGATAATTTTTAAAGATTTCGTACATAAACTCACGCCGTTTTCCAGAAGATGTAAGGCTGAGGTGTTACCAAAAAACTCAGTACCCACAAATCGTCTTGTGTTCCGTCCCACGATATAATCGGCGAGCCTACCGCCATCATCCGATCAGCCACAAAGTGGAAGTCCACTGCTGAACATAGGCCTAACGCCATAGCGACTTGAAAATACCTGATTCCGGGATAGTGAATACAATCATTCAATATCACTATCCGACTCCGGATTGAACCCGAGACGTTGAGAGAGAGAGCCTCGCAATCGGCAGTCAAGAATTTATGGTCGAAATATTGAAATCTAAAAGGGATGTATTTTGGTGTATTTATGTGTTATACACGTGTTTTGAACTACAATTGTTTTGTATTTTGAGTTTTTACGTATACATTCCACGTGCAAATGATCCAGACTCGAATAAATAAAGAATACATTATTTGGACTGCACGTATTTACCAGGCGCATTGTAATGCATACATCGTACTTGTTTTAGTAAATATTTCTGTATCTGTATCAGCCCATATACGTCCCACTGCAGGGCACGGATCTACTCTACAATCGAGAATACGATTGAGAGTGGTTAGGCTATATAGTCCACCACGCTGGCCTAGTGCGGGTTGGCGGACTTTTACATACCTTAGAAATTCTTATGAATCGCTAAATATTTTCAAACAACAGAAATTATTTTGAGACGGTGATTCTATTCCACTTTAGCGCTGAAGGAAAACATCTTGGGGAAAATTTGCATAATATACCTATCGAATTTGTAAGAATTTTTATGGTATGTAAAGTCCTCCGACCCGCATTAGGCCAGCGTGGTGGACTATATGGACTAACCACTCTCATATACGGCTTAACCAGATACTGAAATTAAGATGAAATCAACATAATGTAATAGATTTTGTCTAATCGATGATAAATACAACGTGTAACAGGATTAATTCACAACCTCAGACACCCCAACTTTAAAATATTATTGCAATCATAGTTTATGCTTTGAAATCGTACTGCCATAATTACAAAATCTTTTATTTATAAAATTAGTTATACAAATGTAGGCACTTCATATGGTCACCTTCCGAGTTACAAATAAGAGTGCACTACTACCACAGATCACTCCCAATAGATACCGCATTACGATAGTTTTGTTTTGAACCGAAAACGCCAACGAAGGGAACTGCGCGGGGGGTGGGCGGGTTGCAGCGCGGTCGTTCGAGAGATGCGGCACAAGTCGATAAATTAAAAAAAAACGTATCGATAGTTGCATTTGCCAGTAAGTTCATGTGTTATGATCGCTTCTATAACTTGATTACCAACTTGTTAAATGTTTAATAATATTTTTTCACCGGTCTGATCTAATAAATTATAACAACCGGCAACCGCTGACTACGAATAAAATAGGATTAAGATTTATACTTTAGTATGTGACGATTTTATTTATATTATTCAACGTGTTGTTTATTGAGAGTGATCTGTGCCTAGTCAAAATAAAATGAATGTATTGAAAAAAAAACTGAAATATATTATTTATTTGTGTTTTATTTTCTTAAGACTAAACGCAACGCTTGTACGCAGCTATAATTGCACAAGATAACAAATATTACACTACAAAGAAATATCTACTAATCTATACATAAAAATATTTTTAGGCAGGAACTTCTAGTTTGAAAAGTGATTTATTTTCCACGTACATAAATATCATGTTTTACATGACACCTATATCGAAAATGAACTTTTTTTTTATCCGTATGTCAGTCTGCTTGTTGCCGCCAATCTCGGGAACGACTGGAATTTTTGACGGCATTTTCCTGAATCCTGTGATTAGCGGTAATATCTGTGTATTACTGATGCAAATAAAAAAAAACTAAAAAATAATCGGGATAGCGATTGTCTATTTTTCTCGCTCACTATAACCTTTTTAATGGTAATCAGATTTATACATAAACAATGGAGAGCTTTGTTAGTGTTCAGTTTGACCAGATAGCATACCGTCTCTCACTGATTGAGAGTATAAAACAAATGAAGTAAACTTCTCTTTCATCCTATAGGCAAATACAATCAGTGATCCTATGTTTCGCCTTTTGCTGTATCCTATAATGGGATAGGGGGCTAACCTAACAGAATTGGGCCACACATTACAGAGCCCGGAACTGATACTGAATAGAAAATTCCTATATCATTACCCAACTCGTAATTCCAATTTGAGACCTCAACGTGGTAGTCCGAAATAATAAACCACAACACTTAAGCTAAATTAGTCTTCCAGAAAGATATAGTCAGTAGATACTTGATTCGAGAAATAGGACCCGAAATACCATCAGACGAATACGCTTAAACGAGCTTCATCTGAAGGCTATAATGTTACTCTTGGCTGCTGGACAAAATCAATATAATAATATTATATTATTTGAAAATCATATTATTCTCTCCACACAAAACAACGAAATTATAAATTTTGAAATAAATAAAATGTACCAGAATTGGCAAATATTCTGTCGGGATAGAAGTATCAATTAAACGACGACGATTTTTCATTGGAAAAAAACATTCTTGGGTAAAATGTCGTGAACAAATTACGCTATTTTTGTAGACCACTAATCGTCACCTCGACATGTTGCATCTACCCATTTTTTTTCCTTTCGGGACATGTGGGGAATCTAAAATAAAAATGCTATTATTCAAACATTATGTCATATACTAACCCACAGTTTTTACTCGACGAAATGAGAAGAACGGAAGAGTAAAATTATTGAAAAAGTACCTAGTTAAAAACTTGACCTTTTTCAAATTACATTAAATGACGTCGTCATGGTGATTTGCAATTTTTATTTACATCATTAAACATTTCGTGACATTGTCATTTAATCAAATTATTTTACATTAATGTTTTAAAATATCGATATTGATTGGAATTATATTATAAATATGCGTCAAGCACTAGAAGAACGTGTGATTTCAACAGAAAAAGATGGCTTATTATGGTTATTGCTATGCGAAAAAGAGACGGCTGATTTTCGATTCAAACTCGACTGTTTGACATCAATACATCGACCAGTACAATTTGAGCTCGCTTGTGAACAAATTAATTTAAAGACATTTTTAAAGAATATTAGTTACTGATGAAACGTTATTCCATATTTTTGCATAATTGAAGTTTTTGAGTTTTTCCCACACCATTTTATTGAGCAAGTCATTTTTAACTGTACCAAGATATTATCAAAACTTAATTTTCGCCAACGCTCAACGATATTTGCGGGTCCACTACTTGGATGACACTGAAGACGCGATATTTGGCATCGGTTTATATATATCTGATAACTTAAATGTGTGGCGCACAGCCGCTGCCTTGCATTAGGTATCTATTGGGAGTGATCTGTGACTACTACACACGCTCGCGGACACGCACACATGTACACATAACACAAGAGTCATTCACACGAGTACATAACGCCGGTCGCCGACCGCTGCGCCGGCAGAAACAGCTGACAATAAACGAAATACAAATTTGAAATTACGTACGTAACTGATTACTGGGTGGTTTGGTAAACAAATTATTATTAATTTAATCTGTAAGCATAACATTTGTGTTTTAGCTATAAAATCTAAATATTTTACTTACTAGATATAATGCGTACGAACCCAACATAAGACAATATTTTGCATGAATCGGCTATAAAATATTATTAATTTCATTTCCGCTAAACTTAGTTCCTACAGGCGGGCAGGATACAGGCGTCATTTATTTTGCATTACTAATGAATAAGATAATAAGATAACGCAATATGTAACAACGAAGACTAGATTGGGAATCACAACACAAAAAAATACAACAAAATTAACTTACGTGTTACATGGCACTCATGCGGCGATTTCTTTTTAAAATATGTTCGAAATGTCCACCACGTAATTTATGTAAAACTTCAGTGTCACTTTTCACTTTTAGGAAGGCTGCCACTATTCTACTTTTTAGTAGTCTAGTTATACCAGAGATTTATTACGTCCCCATAAAAAAAGTCAAGAGGCGTCAAGTCAGGTGACCTAGGAGGCCATTGCACAGGTTCGCCGCGACCTATCCAGCGCTCTCCGAACTCAGCATCGAGATACTGTCGGACACTACACTGGTGCCGCGGCCGTGCCTGTTGTTAAATGCCCTGCATGCCAATGATACATTATCACCACACAGTGCTAAAGTTCTCACCATTTCAGTGTATTCAATATTCGAATACCGAAAAGACATCGCGCGCGAAAGTTATCGAAATATCTACTAAACACTTAAACACAAGTAGACACAGATAACTGCGGTGCACGACTGGATTTTTTTCACATAGTCGGTGCCCATTTAGGGATTGCAATAACGGGATATTAGACACACCGGAATTCCGCATACATTGTAGCAAAATTACAAACCGAATTTAATCACCATTTTAACGTTCCGCGAAATTATTTTTCATAGAAATACCTACTTGTTGTTTCATTTCATAGTGATTTTGTTACAATTTAATTTGTTTCATTTAAGTGCATGTATTGTGCGGGATTTGGATCACCCGGTCTTGCGAATACCTATTGTATTTCTAATTCAAGAAATCTCATTTGACATTTCATACTTTTATCATAAATAACTTTGTGAAGACGTAACTCACACAATTTCAATAAAACTTTCCGTAAAACCATAGAATTATGAAGCTATTCTTATTTTATTACAGGATTTACAATCCATAATAACTAAATTTAAATATAAATCCTTTAAATAAAGCAAAACAACCATTTTAAACAACATACTTTTTTACTAGACGTCATTACAAAGTCACGTCGTTAGGTCTTCCATGTGTAGAGTTGAGACTATGCAAACGGATTTGTATACGCATAATCGGTAAAAATATAGAAATAATCGAGCAATTTTAATCCAGTTGTTTTCTAATTTTAATAAAATAATTTAATTAAAAATTAAAAGACCGACTTCAATGTGCACTACAAAGTAATAAATAATATATATTTCATTGTGCTAGTACACATTGATTAATTTTCTTATTGACTAGACTAGCCAACAAATCTTAAATACGTAATATTTTGAAGGCGGGTCGCCAAGTGCCAAACGAAACAAATTTCAGTAATGTAACACAGTTGAATATTACCTACTTGTACTTGTATCGTTGGCGCTCAGTTAGGTCCATATGTAAACTAGAAACAAAACTAATTTAACATATTGATCCTACGTGTGCATTTGTTGAAATTTTAATAGAATTAATATGTGTCATATGTGTGGTCTAATTTTATTGTATTGCATACGATCAAACATACAGTGGTCAAGGGTTTCAACTCCAGGGTACACCATTGACTTATTGGAGTCACTTGCATATTTATATACAATTACTTTAACAGTGATAGGAATCATAGTGAGGTAAGTATAAGAAAGGGAAGGGTTATTAAGTTTGTATATTTCCCTTGATTGTAGATAAGTCCGATGCTCCACAATGTTGATTAAGAGCTGATATATTAAGAACGGGCGATTTTACTATTAGTTATCAGGACAGGGACTAGAATTTTCACCCGATATGACTATAGACTCTCGCCCCCAATCACACCGAGGGACAAAACACGCAAGGCGTAACGTGGGTGTCCTGGTTGATAACAGGAGAATCTCTGCATACCCCTTCTGGGAAAATGGCGTGGAAATATATAAACTATATAGATTAAGACAAATTAATATTGCGTGTAAATTTGAGTGTTTTTCGCTAGTATATTTTACATAAATTAAATTTAAGTGTAGGTCGTCGTGTTCGTCTCTTGGCGACCCGCCTTCAAAATATTACGTATTTAAGATTTGTTGGCTAGTCTAGTCAATAAGAAAATTAATCAATGTGTACTAGCACAATGAAATATATATTATTTATTACTTTGTAGTGCACATTGAAGTCGGTCTTTTAATTTTTAATTAAATTATTTTATTTATTACATTTTAGTTTTCATAAGCATTGTAATGATGCCAAAGGTAATCATATAATGAAAACTGGAATCAATGTATATAAAAAATGAACCATTGTGATCCTTTATAATTTCAAATACCTATTTTTATTTCAAATTCCTTGTACCTTGGGAGAGGCCTATGTCCAGCAGTGGACTGCAACGGGCTGATGATGATGATGATAATTTCAAAAACGAAAATTAATATTTTATGATTTAAATACTAAAATCTGCTCAACCTGCTAGAGATATTGAGTACACATATGCGTGGTAATCATTCGTTACCCTCTCACCTCTACATCTTCTTCACTTACTACTTTTAATAAAACACATATACTTAACCTAACGAACGAAAAATCATTGCGTTTCTGAAAAGTTTTGTGGAGGTCTGCTCTCCAGATTCAGATCATCACCATATTTTATGTGACCAACATTATGTATAATTCGTTCCAAAGAAAAGTAATTTAAAATCATTTATTTATTGTCGCAGATATTTATTTATTTATTTTATTTATTAAGGAAAACATACAGCATAAATATTACAAATAAACGTTACACAGTATATTACAATAAAGCCAATAAAGTTTCCACTGAAAAACAAAACATGGAGTGAACCTAAATAATATAGTAATCATAAGTCAAACAATAATAATAACTTAATTAAACATTAAAAAAAACATATTTCTTATCCTATGAGCAAAAAACAGAAGGAATAATAACAATAATACAAAACAAAAATTACAAAACGAGAGAAAAAAAATATATATATATATATTAGTGGATGGGAGAACCAGTTGATTTTCTGATAGAAGCAATATAAAACGACTTGTTTTTATTAAATATATCAATATGGTTATATGTTTTGTCGTAGCTATGACATGCTCTTACAATAAAGCGATTCTTTGAATATTTTTTAAGACAATTGGGAGAAGAGAATGTATTTTTGTAACGAGCGTTAATACGAGGACAATTGAAAAATATCTTACTTAAAAGATAAGGAGAATCTATTAACCCATTAATTATTTTATATAGGAAAAACTGATCTCTATTCTCTCTGCGTCTTTGTAGTGATACGATTTTGATGTCAGCGGTAGGAAATTTATAAGATAATCTTTTCAAAAATTTATTTTGGACACTTTCCAAAGTATGGATATGGATTCCAGACTGTCGAGGCATACTCCAGTTGAGATCTGACCAGTGCATTAAACAATAATAGAAATGTCTCTGGACGTTTAAATTCCATGCTTTGTCTAAACATAAAACCAAGCATTTTGTAAGCTTTTTCTGCAATTTTATTAATATGTATATCAAACAAGAGCTTACAGTCTAGTTGGACTCCGAGGTCCCTTACTTCTGTATTTCGTTTAAGTATTGTATCAAATAATTTATAATCATATAAAATTGTTTTTGTTTTACGTGAAAACGTTATAACACTACACTTATCGACATTCAAATACAAATAATTAGAAACGCAATATTTACTTAAGTTTATCAAATCTTCTTGTAATTGGATACAATCTTGTTCATTTTTAATAACTTTAAATATTTTTGAATCGTCAGCATAAAGCAAAATGTCAGAATGACATATATAATCAATCACATCGTTAATGAAAATATTAAAAAGTAAGGGGCCAAGATGTGAACCTTGGGGTACTCCTGAAGAAATAGGTACAAAACTGGACATAAATCCTTTAACAGCAACTGCTTGAGTTCTATTCCGCAAATATGAATCCACCCATCGCAGGAGATCGCCATGCACACCGATTCCTTCCAGCTTTTTGACAAGTACATTATGAGAAATTTTATCAAAAGCCTTGGAGAAATCGGTGTACACGACATCAACCTGAAATCCCTTTTCCATGGCACACAATACCTTGTCTAAGAATTCACACAGATTCGATTCAGTTGACCGTTTACCAACAAAACCGTGTTGTTGGCTGATTAGCGCAGGTCTTAATACTGGATATAAAATGTCATAAACAATTTTTTCAAACATTTTTGGTATTACTGAAAGTTTTGAGATGCCTCTATAATTTTTAATGTCATGTTTATTACCACTTTTAAATATTGGAGTGATAAGACTTAGTTTCCAAACAGAAGGCATACAACTGCACGATAAAGACTTGCGAAATAGTATTTGTAAAGGTACAGAAAGTTGTTTTCCACAATGCTTTAGGAATAGAGGATGCAACCCGTCCGGCCCACAACCCTTCCTTATATCGAGTTTATATAAATATTTTTCAATTTGGTTACGGTCAATTGTAACTGAACTTATGTTAATTTGGTTGTCATAAGATTTTTTATTTTCATGCAGCGTAGAATTTACATCGAATACAGATTGAAAAAAATTGTTAAACATATTTGCTATAGATTGTCCATCAGAACCAACCTGATTATTGAAAAACATCGTGTCCGGAACATGGTTACCTTGTTTTTTGGATTTAATAAATGACCAGAAAGTTTTGGAACTTAAACATATCCTATCCTCAGCATCTGAAATAAAGGATATTAAACACGATTTTTGCATTTCTTTGACTAAATGCCTAGTTTCAGAAAACTGGTTATAATCGCTCTGTCTTCTATAAATTTAATTTAATATTTAGTATATTTATATTTTAATTTAATATTTAGTATTTATATTTGTATACATATACCCCCCCCCCTTCCCACGCCCCTTTCTACTTCCTCCCCCTTCCCTTTCCACCCCCCCCCCCTGAACTGAACCTAATGTAAAAAGAATTATTGCTGTACTGTTCAATTTTGAGGAGTTCTGCCCTTCAGGTCCAAAGATATTCATCAGGTCTTCACAATATTTTTTTTGGTCTAACCTATCATATAATACTCTTTGGCAAAAAAGTTATTTTTAAGTCGGTTAAGAACTGCCGGAGATATTGAGTATTAACAATTGTACCTATTTTCTACCCCCTCACGCCCCCACCCCCACCCTTTACCAATTTTCACCCACCCTTTGTAATAATATACTTATACTTAATCTAATGCAAAAATAATTAATGCTGGACCGTTTAATTTTGAGGAGTTCTGGTCGGCAGATCCTAAGATATTCATCAGGTCTTCACCAATTTTTTATGGGACCAACCCTGTATATCATGCTTTCCGACAAAAAATAAATTTTCAAAATCGGTTCACAATTACCGGCGTAATCGCGTAACAAACATACAAAAAAAAAATTCAGTCGAATTGATTACCTCCTCTTTTGAAGTCGGTCAAAAAGTACTGAATTATCAGCTAATAACAAGCATACTATCACCGAACAACCATCAGTAAATAATGTAATAGTAATTTTAATAAAAGGCAATAATTTAACAATTTAATAATTTAACAATAATTTTGTGTATGTGGTGGCCTGTTGGTAAACGGACTGCTGAGACGCGGCTGCCCACATGTTCACGGTGGTCGCGGGTTCGAATCTCAGGGCAGACCTCTGACTTTTCGAAGTCATGTGTGTATTGATAATCAGTCACCACGTACTAAAACGGTGAA
The DNA here is from genome assembly GCA_023078785.2 of Hyles euphorbiae. Lineage (NCBI taxonomy): Eukaryota > Metazoa > Arthropoda > Insecta > Lepidoptera > Sphingidae > Hyles > Hyles euphorbiae. Next base: position 12,913,906 of record CM041044.1, on the reverse strand, counting down.
GGAAAACATCGTGAGGAAACCTGCATACCATAGCGATTTATAAGAATTTCTATGGTATGTAAGTCCGCCAACCCGCACTAGGCCAGCATGGTGGACTATATGGCCTAACCACTCTCAATCGTATCCTCGATTGTAGAGTAGGCCCGTGTCCTACAGTGGGGCGTATGTGGGCTGATACAGAACAATAATTATTCATTCTGCTCTTCTAATACACAAGTATTTCTTAGTTTAGGAGACAGGGCTACTGTGAATTGTAACTAAAATGTTGTGTCTAATAAATTATTATTATTATTATTTTTATAGTATGTTTCTACATTATTCTCCCAAAATTTGGGGTGTACACTATAGTGCCGAGCGTTTGGCCAAAACACTTTAGTGGTATTTGTAGGAGAGATCTCTTTATTCCATAGAAAGGAACTTCCTGACTATTCTGCATGTGTTAAGTATTACTGCCTTCTGTAAGAGTGTATATGTAAGTGGATGGATGTTTAAAGTTTTGAGGCTTGTGTGCAGTGTTTTAGGGATGACGCCGGTGCTGGAAATTATAATAGGGATAGTTTTTACAGTTTGGACTCTCCATTGGCCCTTAAGTTCAATGGATAAGTCCGTGTATTTATTATTATTATTATTATTTAAACATGTAGCGATGGTACCTACTTCAAAAACGTAGATAAAACTCGTGATGCGTCATCTTTTTCTATACCACATCTAGTACTAATTGTGACAGCTTGGAATGCGCACGAATTATTAGTGAAAATATAAACTAAATAAAATAATTTAATTAAAAATTAAAAGACCGACTTCAATATGCACTACAAAGTAATAAATAATACATATTTCATTGTGCTAGTACACATTGATTAATTTTCTTATTGACGAGACTAGCCAACAAATCTTAAATACGTAATATTTTGAAGGCGGGTCGCCAAGTGCCAAACCAGAACAAATTTAAGTAATGTAACACAGTTGAATATTATCTACTTGTAGATGTATCGTTGGCGCTCAGTTAGGTCCATATGTAAACTAGAAACAAATTAAGTTAACATATTGATCCTACGTGTACATTTGTTGAAATTTTAATAGAATTAATATGTGTCATATGTGTAGTATTGCATACGATCAAAGATACAGTGGTCAAGGGTTTCAACTCCAGGGTACACCATTGACTTATTGGAGTCACTTGCATATGTATACAATTACTTTAACAGTGATAGGAATCATAGTGAGGAAAGTATAAGAAAGGGAAGGGTTGTTAAGTTTGTATGTTTCCCTCGATTGTAGATAAGTCCGATGCTCAACAATGTTGATTAAGAGCTGATATATGAAGGACGGGCGATTTTTCTATTAGTTATCAGGACAGGGACTGGAATTTGCACCTGATATGACTATAGACTCTCGCCCCCAACCACACCGAGGGACAAAACACGCAAGGCGTAACGTGGGTGTCCTGGTTTATACCAGGAGAATCTCTGCATACCCCTTCTGGGAAAATGGCGTAAGTTTATATAGATTAAGACAAATTAATATTGCGTGTAAAATTGCGTGTTTTTCGCTAGAATGTTTTACACAAATTAAATTTAAGTGTAGGTCGTGGTGTTCGTCATTTGGCGACCCGCCTTCAAAATATTACGTATTTAAGATTTGTTGGCTAGTCTCGTCAATAAGAAAATTAATCAATGTGTACTAGCACAATGAAATATGTATTATTTATTACTTTGTAGTGCATATTGAAGTCGGTCTTTTAATTTTTAATTAAATTATTTTATTTATTACTTTTTAGTTTTCATAAGCATTGTAATGATGCCAAAGGTAATCATATAATGAAAACTGGATTCAATGTATATAAAAATGAACCATTGTGATCCTTTATAATTTCAAAAACGAAAATTAATATTTTATGATTTTTAAGGAAGCTACACTGTCATTTCGTTTTTATGATAAAGAAAATACTAATATCGGCTGAACCTGCTAGAGATATTGAGTACACTTATGCGTGGTAATCATTCGTTACCCCCTCACCTCTACACCTTCTTTACTTCCTATTTTTAATAAAACACATATACTTAACCTAATGAACAAAAAATCATTGCGTTTCTGCAAAGTTTTGTGGAGGTCTGCTCTCCAGATATGTACCTATTCATCAGGTCATCACCATATTTTATGTGACCAACATTATGTATAATTCGTTCTGAAGAAAAGTTATTTAAAATCATTTATTTATTGTCGCAGATATTTAGTATTTATATTTGTATATATCCCCCCTCCCCTTCCCACGCCCCTTTCTATTTTCCCCTTTCCACCCCCCCTTGTAGTAATAAACTTATACTGAACCTAATGCAAAAAGAATTATTGCTGTACTGTTCAATTTTGAGGAGTTCTGCCCTTCAGGTCCAAAGATATTCATCAGGTCTTCACAATATTTTTTTTGGTTTAACCTATCATATAATACTCTTTGAAAAAAAAAGTTATTTTTAAATCGATTAAGAACTGCCGGAGATATTGAATATTAACAATTGTACCTATTTTCTACCCTCTCACCCTCCCACCCCCACCCTTTTCCCATTTTCACCCACCCTTTGTAATAATATACTTATACTTAATCTAACGCAAAAAGAATTAATGCTGGACCGCTTAATTTTGAGGAGTTCTGGTCGGCAGATCCTAAGATATTCATCAGGTCTTCACCAATTTTATATGGGACCAACCCTGTATATCATGCTTTCCAACAAAAAAGAAATATTCAAAATCGGTTCACAATTGCCGGCGTAATCGCGTAACAAATATACAAAAAAAAAAATTCAGTCGAATTGATTACCTCCTCTTTTGAAGTCGGTCAAAAATGTAAATGAATGTAAACTAAAAATATAAACTGTAATCGATTAAGAAATACAAACAAATAGTGTCGATATCTCGTTAATAATCGGATATTGTACTAACCGATTTATTTGACATCATCCCTATTTCACAATTTTGAGATATGTCAAATGGAACTTTTATAATTAGATAGATAGTAGTAATTTTTATCGCGGCGCATCCCTATACCGGTTGCCTTTTGATGTACCGCCGCGCCGCGCGCGCCATCGTTTGTCGGATGGATCAAATTGCATTAAACAATAGCTGCGCTGCATCCTGCTCTATCTAGTGGTAGTTAAATGTGCGGAAAAGAGAATATGATATTTATTTATTTTGGTAGCTTATTACGTTTATTCAGGCCTATCGTTGTGTGCGTTTGATTAATGATAGATTGCTTAAATAAACTTTATGACCATCGAAATAAAGTTCATTTTTGTTCATTATTTAGTTTATTAGAGTATTCGTTTAGTGATTCATTTAAAAATGATCTTATGTCCTGCAGTTACGTTTCAATTTCGTTTGTTCGGAGTAGTAAATGAAAGAGTGTCTGTAATTTACTTGGTCTTAAATAATTATTTTGAAAAAAAATACCTACCAAAAAAAATGTTGATATCGGTTCAGTAGCTGATTCTGAACGTACTACTTTCCGCTTTTACATTTAAATCTGTTACATGTTGTATAACGGTAATCAAAATAATGGCGATTGACGACCAATTTCAACAATATTCCACTGGAGATGTACTGGAGGGCCGGACCACTTACGTTGGAACACTCTACGCGTTCTTCGCCCTGTCCAAATATTTATATCAATGTTCAGAACGAATGTCAGTCAGTCATGTACGAATAATGTTCTCTCTAATAAACGCGCGCCCACGGGGGAAGCCCCGACTCGTGGGTGGTCGGGTGGTCAGGAACGACGACCTCCAATTGTCGTGATTATGAGTAATAATGAATTATTTTGATCTGAAAATAGACAGTATGATAATAACATACGTTCAAGGTACCTAATAGTATAAAGTAACCTAAAGATTATGGAAATCGCTAATGATCGCAATTAATCATCGAGCTGTTTTCTTTTTCATATACATATTATAATCAAATTTATTTCCTCTATCATCATGTCGGTCGCTGGATTTCGTTCTGTTTCTTTGCAATTTGAAGTATTCTTTTTTCTTTGGTAGGCAGTATCAGATAGCTTTATATTATAACGCTAACCATATTTATGTGTCGTCAAAATTATGCCCGCATGCCCAAAAACTTCTTAAAGCTTTGCTCAAACATAATGCAATTTGAAAGTGTTTAATAATAAATAATCCTTACTAATATTATAAAGGTGAAAGTTTGTATGTATGTATGTATGGATGTTTGTTACTCTTTCATGAAAAAACGGCTCAACAGATTTTGATGAAATTTGGTATAGTGATAGCTGACACCCTGGATTAACACATAGGCTACTTTTTATCCCGAAAAATGTAGTGTTCCCGTGGGATGAGTCAGGAAACCAAATATACATATTTTCTACTCTTTCAAATTCAAATTGTTGGCACGGGATGTCCTCTCCTACGGAAGGGAAATATAGTCGACGGCACGCGGGAAATATAGTTAGTAGACACGCGAAATAATATGTTCTTGATGTGGATTGGACTCAAAAACTATCTGCACCCGGGCGAAGCCGGGCCCGACAGCTAGTAATAAATAACACCCAACAGTCACATACATAGTCCTGACCCCACACTAAGATCGATCAAAAGTGTTTATTTTATGTATCTGATTTTCCCACTTGTATTTAAGGAAAATAATAAAAAAAACCTAATTCAATACAATATAAGGTATTCAGTAGATGGAATTTCGCAAAATAAAATTTGCATAGATTAGTCTCGTTGCTTGAATATTTTTATAGTGGGAATTACCACAGGGACTTAAATTACGCAATCAAATGTATAGCATAGGCCACAGCACATAACATTTAATATGTTAAAACCCAAAGTTAGGCACCGATTTGTTGGGATTCATATGTTTAATAGCATAAACGCACCTAACAGTCACATACATAGTCCTGACCTCACACTAAGATCAAGTTTGTGTCGTGGGTATCAGATAGAAAGACTTTTCGGTCTCACCTCAAACTGCGGTCTCTCGTTTCAGAGCCGGTATCCAACCAACTACGCCACTGAAGCTGTAAATATTGGTAACCTTGTCTGTTATATCACAGGACATAACTTATGCTTGAGAAATACTGTGCATCTGTTGCTCGAACTCTTGATTCGGACGTAATAAACAGAGAAAGTACTAGAAGTATATCGTAATTAAAATGTTTAATGTGTGTAAAAAATGATATTTAATGAACTGCATTATTAGATGCTTCCTGACGCTCGGAATACATTTCTAGTTTCATATTAGTACATAATCTCAATTGAACCCAAAATAACTGTATCTGTATCAGCCCATATACGTCCCACTGCAGGGCACGGGCCTCCTCTACAATCGAGAGTACGATTGAGAGTGATTAGGCCATATAGTCCACCACGCTGTCCTAGTGCGGGTTGGCGGACTTACATACCATAGAAATTTTAGAAATCGCTATGGTATGCAGGTTTCCTCACGATGTTTTCCTTCACCGTTTTAGTGCGTGGTGATTGACTATCAATACACACATGACTCCGAAAAGTCAGAGGTGTGCCCTGGGATTCGAACCCGCGACCATCGTAAACATGTTGACAGTCGCGTCTAGTCCGTTTACCAACAGGCCACCACGCACTTTACCAACAGGCCACCACGCACTTTAATAACTACTTACCATAAAAATGTATAAAAATATATTGGTATTTTTCAACCGATAATAATGGAGTGAAGGATTAGCCCAAATTTTACTTTACTAGGCAAAGCTATGGTAGATATGAAATATCTCTAAAATTCATACTAATAATTTATATTACAAAACTTACATTACAACAAAAATGCCTATTTAAATTCTCATTTTCCGTGCCCTTGTAACTTTTAATAGTTTTTTGTACATCACTATTCGAGGCCGTAACGTTTACAAACATTGAGTCATATTGAGCTTTGTAATGCAAAAAATTGTGTCGGCGATGATTTACAATGGCTTCCTGTGTTTATTATTGATAATTAAATGTGCATAGGAATTATGGTTATCATAAATTGTTGTCTGATAATCGATAGAGATTCCTTTTAGTGGCTGCACTAACAATTAATATTCCTGTTTGTGTCCTTTTTGCCTAACTTTGAACAATAAATATGGTGAATGAGCCGACAGAACTTTCGCCCACTCCTGTCTCTCCTCTCCTGCTTTAAAAAAACAACCACACAATGAAAAAGGAAAAGAAGACAGTTCGTATTGCTGAGGGTATATCTTGCGTCTTTTCTTCTACACAGCTACATCATGTTCCAAAGCGGTGTCAGTAGTAATGATTTATTCTAGCAATGTTGAGGTTGGGATGCTTAACCAACTCCTATAAATTTCACATGCGACTGCACCATCTCACTCCTAGATTATATCCACCATCAAAGTTTCCACGAAGTCGTTCTAATTTTCTTCTCCTTGTTTCAGTACGACAAAGACAACGATGGGCGCATATCCTACGTGGAGCTCAAGAACATCATCGAGTCCAGGGAATACGACCATGATCTCCCGGACAACGTTGTGGACAAGATCATGGCTCTCGCAGATAGCGACAACTCAGGGTTCCTGGACTTCGCCGAGTTTGTCGCGATGATGCACCATCCAGACTTGAAGGCGGTGTTTGGACACTTCGTCGCGCGGTATATTCATTCGATTATACCGCATCGGAATCCTGTGGATACTACAGGTATGTGGGATTTGGATGGGCTGAAAGAGAGGGGTATGGTCTGTTGTGAGACAAAATTAATTTTATTAAGTTTATGCCAACCCGCACTAGGCCAGCGTGGTGGACTATATGGCCTAACCACTCTCAATCGTACTCTCGATTGTAGAGTAGGCCCGTGCCCTGCAGTGGGACGTATATGGGCTGATACAGAATACAGAAAAGTTTATTAAAATTGATCTTGGTTTCCAATTGGTCGATACATTATTTCTTTTTTAAGTTTTTTTGTTGTTAATTATCTGGATTTAAAAATATGAAGTTATCAAAGGTTACATATACTTGTACTGTTGAGTTAATCATAAAATGATTGAATGTCACGTACCATGTCGGCGCCCGTGTTATTATTTACATACAAAATCAATCTATATGATTAACATAAGCCAAATTCCAATTGATTTGTTATTAAAAAGAGTCAATTGTTGGTTGTAGGACATACTTATCTGCCTGTGTAGCAACGACCATACACAATGGCAGAAACCCTATAATAACCCACATTAATTTATCTTCTATTTTGATTGCATTGATTTTATCATGAAGTCCATTTTGTAATTTTGGCATACTGTAAAAAAATACCTATAGCCATTTGCTTTTGGCACCTTCAGTCTACTCGGAATATTAGAAGATCGTACGTTAATAGTTTGAGTCATAAATCCTTATCAAAAATCGACGATTACAAAGACCATACCCGCTCTTCTTATCAGCTTATCTGCCGACCTTCAAAGTTATCCGTTTAACGGTCACTGAAAATTTGTACATATATATATATAATTATTGATTGTATATTTTTTGGGATACCGTAGCGCTTTTTAAAATGCTGTGAATAAAATCGATTAGTTAAAAAGTTGCGATTCTCAAAACTATTCGACATATTTTGAACAGCATTATTATAATTGAAGAATCATATTGACATATTGTTATGAATCTTAATCACATTAATCATTATTATCTTGTCTAATGTTATAAGTCCATCAATACACCGAAGTTGACAATTAATCATCAGATGCTATGACGATAATTGAATTGCTATTGTATTTTTTTTTGCTATAATTAATAGTTTATCATAAACGATAAACCATATCGGAGTGTAAATATGTTATTTTAAATATATTTATAGAATTTTAATAAGAATTGTTAGTGATAATTTTAGAAGCGAATTCTCATATTTCTTAACGGATGTTTTATGTCCATTTACAATTTAAAGCATCGATTTCACGTACGATAAATTATCGTTCGAGATATGTCGAAAGTTTGACAATCGACAACTTTCATATAATCTATGGGTAAATAAATGTATGAAGCGACATTTCGTGTAAATAATGTGTATTCGGAATCAGATTATATATCAAATTGGCTGATATCCGGACTTGTATAATAAAGTGTATGTTCTTGGATAACTACATTTTTTTGAGGGATATAAAGTATCCAGACATCTTATATAACTTAAATTTATTTCCTTAAAATTCATTCTTGCATTAAAAATATAAGAGTGTGTTTAATTTGTTCAGTTTTAACGTAGAAATGAAACGACGGTTTTTCTTTATTTTAGGCATAAATATAGTTCATAAAAATAGGATGGTACAGGATATTTTTTTCCCGAAAAACATGCATGGTTCCCGTGGGATAGATGTATAACTGTAGGTGTGTGAACTACAGTTACCTTAGTTTGGGGTATTTAGTATGTAAAAATGTCGCTACGTTTCTGTTTGTAAATTAGTTATTTATTTTGTATAATTGGTATGTGTAAATTAGTTTTCAGTTTTATTATGTACAAATGCATGGTATATTTAGTATGCATTAACGCACTAATTTTGTCCATTAGGCACATGGACTGGTTTCCGAGCCGTGTCGACCACCACTGATGGCGGTATTTTTACTTTTTTTTATTTTGTACCATTGGCTTAATCATTGTTGTCAAAATTCACCGTTCATATGTATATTCCGCCATTTGTGTCGGGCTGTGCTTTCATTGGTTGCATGTGGTTTTTGTTGATGTTACGATTAATCGATTACGCAATTAATCGATGCTGTTTAAAATCGATTGAATACGATTATACGATCATAATTAAATATTGGTAGCGTCGATTTTTTTATTATACTTTTTTGTGGGTTATTTTTGTATAGGCCGTTAGCTTATTCAATATACTGTTTAAAACCTATATAAGCTGCCGAATATTTTGTCTTCTTCGTTCGAACTGAATTCAAAACTTGTTCGTCAGGGACAAAATATTCGATTACTAAAATAGGTTTTAAATGGTTTATAAATAAAGCAGGTAGTTTAAATGAAAACTCGATTAATTGCCAACATCATTTATGTGTTTATATGCTTTGATTAGATAAAGGCTTTTCGTGATATAAATGTTCGATACAGTTTACTTCTATCCTGTCTATAATACAGGGTATATCAAGAATGCGACCGAAAACGAAGTTTTAATGATACAATTTACAAACACAATTCAACTAAAAATTTTGCAAAGAAGCGACGATTTTTTCATATTTTTTTCCTATCGTCGTATTTGGTTGATAAATACATAGTTTTTCTAAAATAATAGTGTACACCCTTTTATTTTTACAGACGCTATGGTACTCAAGGGTTAAAATTATTATTTTAGTAAAAATTATGGATTTACCATCCAAAAACGACGATATTTATAAAATTATAAAAAAAAAATAACTGTCGAGTTTCTTTGCGAAATTTTCTGTTGCATTGTGTGTTGTATTGGGTTCGAATCCCAGGGCATACCTCTGACTTGGGGGTCATATGTGTATTGATAGTCAATCACCACGCACTAAAACGGCGAAAGAAAACATCGTGAGGAAACCTGCATACCATAGCGATCTATAAGAATTTCTGTGGTGGACTATATGGCCTAACCACTCTCAATCGTACTCCCGATTGTAGAGGAGGCCCGAGCCCTGCAGTGGGACGTATATGGGCTGATACAGACAGATTGTGTTTGTAAATTGCAGTCACTAAAATGATCACGTTCGCTTCGTTTTCGGTAACAGTCTTGATATACTCTACAGTTACTAACTAAAGCAAAAGATTAATTTCAAAACATTAACTTCTAGTTTCAAATTTCGTCTGTACAAATCTTGTACATTTATTCAAAGCACGTTATTTAATTCCTCGTTAGCCCAAGGGTCAACCCCTGAAGGTAGGCCGTCAAAATTCATTTATTTCTCCAATTACCCAAGGTGCAAGGCCGGGCCAAGAACAAACTATATCTGCTTTATCTTCCAATACGTGACTAGTATTTCACTTTCTGAGGCTTTCCGAGATGTATGATAAGTATGATGCAATGTCAAAAAGCTTATGTGATTTCAATTTTTGTTTGAGGTAATAAAGTATTTTTTTAAATTTATTTAACAGAAAGGATAAGCTTAGGAATTATTAGTGTCCTGAAAAACTGTAAAACCAGTTTGTCTGCAGGATCAGTTTTTTTACATGTATTTATAATCGTATATTAGGGCAAGTTGACTAATAATGCCTTTTAAGTTTAGACTTAAATATGGTTTTGACAGACTTATGACCTCGGTCAAACTGTTGAGAGTGGATGGTATTCGTTTTTTATATGGTTCTATCCCTGTAATTATTAGATTTTTTTGTCATGATGTAATCAAGGGTGCAGGAAGTCGCTGGATATGGCCTATATCCAGCCTATATCCTATTCTAAGTTTTAGCAAGTCACTGAGATAGCCTTTGGGGGAGGCTTGTGTTCATCATTGGACTGTGTCCAGATGTATGATTAATGTGTGTCTGGGGATTATATTCTCTGGGTCTGCTGGTAATAGCTCCGTAACTGCCTCCGTGGCACAGTTGGTTAGACACCGACTGTGAAACGAGTTGTCCCGGGTTCGATCCCCACTTCAAGACAAATATTTACGAGAACCACAGGTAGTTGTTTCGGGTGTTTGTGGAGACCTAAAAAATATATTTTCTAGTTCCTCATCTTATGGGTCAGGAGTATTTATATTGATCAATTGAAGGATAAAAAAAAGCAACATACAGTTGAATTGAGAACCTCCTCCTTTTCTTGAAGTCGGTTAACAAGGAAAAGCCAGAGGGTGTTTGAACTGATAATTTCATAGTCAATGGTACTTTCACGAACAATATCAATTATGGTACGGATTTAGGATTAACATATACTTCTAAATAAGAAAAATCAACATTTAGTTGATGCATGATAATAGCTTATAATAACAAGACGAGACGAGTCGGTTGTTTGCCTGATGCTAAAATGGAATAACCTGGATTGAACCTTTGTGTGATTTTCTTTTTATACCAATATTGCTATGATTAAAGATCATATCAATTACATACATTTCTATTAGTTGCTAATTCGAAGTCGAAGTGGAAATCGCTGGTTGCAGGCCCTTCCAACAGGTCGATGTGGAGATCCTTGGGTGAGGCCTATATTCAGCAGTCGACTTTCTATGGCTGAAGAGAGAAAGTTAGAGAGTTGCTCATTAAGTGATTACTATCTGCCAAATCTATAACTACTTTTTTCTTTAGTAAAGAGTTTGGTTAATATTTTCGCGTGGTACAGTGTATACCAGGTGTGAGTCATAAACATTCAGCAGTTAATATTTTATACAGTTTAGGATTGTTTATCGTTTTCGTCACGATTCCCTCGCAAACTCGTTCTGAATACCCATGTGTTTGTAGGTTAAATTATTTTAGGACTTGTTACTCTGGATTCCATCATAATTGATTATAGCAATATGATATATTGTGTATTAGATATGGATACTGTGGATATGCTTTAGAAGGTACTTTTGTTATTCTTGTGGCCAAGGGCGGATCTAGCCATTAAGAAAAGGTTGTGGGCATGGCAACCCGAAAATCAACGAAGTGGGAGTCTGCGTATTATCTTGCTCATACTCGTTATACGCAATATAGATTTAACTCTGCGATTATGATTATGGCGTTTGATATAATATTATCAGTCTATCGACCTTAATATAGAGTGGAAGTGTGACGTCATAAGCCCGTTAGGGTTGTGGGCATTCCCATCGTGCCTAATATGGTGGAACCGCGCTTGCTTGTGGCTAAGGATGATATTTAACTACATTATGTGGCCAGTTGGTTAACGGACCAGAAGCGTCTGATGAATGGTAGAAATTGAACAAAAAATAATTGTCATCACTCTTTTTTCTTATATTCGTCCTATGGTTGTCTGAACTACACAGTGCGATTAGACGGCCATTTGTACTTTCTTTATTTTAATTTTATTTGAGTATTCCTGGTGTACAAAATATGGGGAAATAATTAAAAAATATATACAGGGTATATCAAGACTGCTACCGAAAACGAAGCCGGGTGGTAGTTTAAGCGGCTTCAGACACAATGCAACTGAAAAAGTTGGAAAAAAAAGCGACAATTTTATTTTTGTAATTTTTTTCCAATGACCATATTTGGGTGGTTGATGCATTTTTTCCTAAAATAATAGTGTATACCCTTTTATTTATAAATAATCTAAGGTATAAAAGAGTTTAAATTATTACTTTAGCAAAAACTATGGATTTACCACCCAAAAATGACGATATTTAAAAAATCATAAAAAATAACTGTCGCGTTTCTTTGCGAAATTTTTAGTTGCATTGTGTTTGTAGTCACTAAAACTACCACCCGGCTTCGTTTTCGGTAGCAGTCTTGAGATACCCGGTACACCAGGATAACATGAAACAAAAGTTTAAATAATACAATTAACCGCACTTCACAATAAGATGTATTGGTAATAATAAGTACAGACGTAAATGATGTTTCTTTGTCCTACTGTTTACCACAATGAGAATACTAGTGAAATAAATGTTTTGTAAAATGTTTTAGGCAGTTGAATCATTTATTTGTTAATGGTGTGACTTTGTGGTGTTTTAGTCATTATTTAATCGTGGCTTTGATATTTTTCTTTACGTATTAACTCCGGCCATTGCCCTCATGGGGTAAATGGATGATGTAAATGTCATGCTTGTTACAGCTCTATGCAATATTTCCGCAATTATTAGGAATAGGAATGTCTATTTCTCCCGCCAAACAGCAGTGAAGATGGACTGTTGTGTTTCGGATTGAAGGGCATTGTAGCCACTAGCCAGACTAACTACTGGATACATGAAACATCTTATGTCTGAGTATGGCGAGGGCAGCGGACTGCCAAGCATTGCTTTGTAATTCATGGTGTTTTAGTTTTGCTACTGTCCATGAGCGGTTGTATCGATTACCATCAGGCGAATGACATCCTATTCTCGCCAACTTTTCCGATAAAAAAAAACCTAATGCCTCTCTATGTGATATTGGCATTTTCAATGGACAAGATGAATTAAACTGAATGTATATCGTCAGTCATTAATACTGCAAATACAGAACACCTTCATCGACATACATTTCAACGGTTATGTCATTATTATCCATCCCTTATCGTGATAACTCGTATCATTTCAGATAACGGAAACTTGGTTAAGCAGTATTATTGTTAGTAGACTTATGATACTGATTTATTGTTTTGAATTTCCTTACACGTGTACTAATAGCCTTTTGGCTTGATTCCGTGTATCCGGGTACTATCAGGCCGTCATAATAATCATTATATTAAGAAAATCAAACGATAAACACAGGTGTTCCTCTAGGATGTAATTTTAGGGAACCTTGGATTTTGCTCTATCTGTCCCGTTCGGAAAATATTTTCTCATTAATTGTACAACTCTGGTCAAAATAATTCTACTCCAAGAACTATATGAATTATCTGGATGTTTTTGGTTGTAAATTTGTAATTAAATGAATAGCAGGAATATTGATATCCACAGGCCGAACCCGGAATGTGTTGCGTCGGACACTATGGCGTGTTTACTGTATTGTGGACTTTGGTCCATCAGTATCCTATTGATTACTCTATATCCATGCTAATTAATCTTATCGAACTCTCTTGTTGGTGCAAACAAAAGAATAAAAAACACATATATTTTGTTCGTAATGTGTTATGGTTTGTTCAGTCCAAAGGTGATCACGGGTCAATAACCGACAGATGAATCATTTTACAGTATTTATGTATGTATTCAAAATAAAAAACTAAAATGTCTCGCACATTCATTAAAATAAAATAAACATTATGAACTTATTGTAACATAACAGGAATGCTAGTGAATCATATAAGCGAGGAGTGTTAATAGTTTTAACGCAAAATAAACAGCGCTGTAATGTGTGTAAACAAAATTCTTGCCGAAATACTATGCTACAATATTTGATGTTGTTTTAAATGCAAGGAGAACCGATGGACTTCGCAAACACATACACTATTTGTGGGTTTAATATGTTGATCTGCCTTGGTGACGTAGTTGTATTACGTTGCGGTTATAAAGCTCAGGTTTTGGGTTCAAATCCTGAGTGGAGCGAAATTCATTTTTCTATTTTTATCAGTCCGGAGTTAGGAATGTGTGCCTTATATGATCGTTATACGCAATAAAGATTTAACTCGTTTTTATTATATTGATTGTAGTATGGCATTTGATATACTGTTATTAGTTTATCGATCTCTTAAAAGAGTGGATGTATGAGATGTTGTGGGGATGCCCATCGTGCTCACTATGGTGGATCCGCGCTTGACCCTAAAGGCATCTTTCATGCGTTGCTGACCCTGTAGTAACATTTTCACTCGGAAAAACCTAGGCAGGTACTATGCGGTTCAACTAAGAATAGGACTGACCCTGCGCCATATTGGTTCGTAGTAGCTGTCAAATCGCACAATTTAGGTAGGGTGAGCAAAACAAGATTTCTTAAAATAATATTTTTGTTGAATAAAAATAATATTTTTTTAATTTAATAATTCGTAAAAAAATTAATGAATGAATAATGTCGTGTTATAGTTACTTTCTGGCGAATAATTGCATATGAAGTAAATAAAAGATTAAAAAATTATACTTTTTTAAGCTATTTATGACTAAACATTCTTGTTTATGTGTCCATATAACATTTTGTAATTGTTTTAATTTATTTAGTTAATTTATGTTAAAGAATTTGTCTATGTGAAAAAAAATATAATTGATGCGTAAATATTTTTTTGTTGCTAACCATACTTTTCGTGTGATATTTGACAACTAAAGGTCATTGACGTTCCTATTCTTATTTGAAACGCATAGTAAGTCATAATTCAGCTTGATTGTACGTGTGATGAAGTTATTCTGTAACATGGTGTATTGTCGACTAAATTGTCTGCAAATAATTATTGGATCACCTAGAAGTGTCAATGACATGTACATAGATTTTTTATAGTAGCAACACCTCACGCGAAAAATATAATTACCTACTTGTTTAGTTGTATGAGTGCATATAAATATTCTTGTTTAAAACTTGCCTGGGGCATTCGCTTCCAGTCTAAATATCTATTAATAGTTAGCTATGTTATTATTCGTTTAATATTCATTAAAACTTACCTTACATAATACTTCCTTGTACAGCAGTGTCAAATTATTCTCCATAATCTATTACATTTGTTTATAATACATTGTCCTGGTCGTTATGATGTAAAATTAACGCGAAAGTCGTCATTTAATTAACCTTGAACTAGAATCTTGGTTTTATTAGTATTTGGTACAATTCGTCCGAAGTTTCTGTCAAAACAAATAGTTCGTGATTATGACGCATGACTGACCGTGACACTACTATTTGACGTCACTGGGTGTACCGTGGTCGGTAGCCTAAATATTTTTATTATCTACTGACTCAATAAATAAATACATCCAACAGGCACAAACACAAGACTCAATCTAAGTGTTGTGTGTAGTGTCGTGGGTACCAGAAGCTATGAAAGATTTGTCGGCCCCACAAAGTCCCAGACTCGTAAGAAATACCTGTAGATCACACAAAATGTTCGAATCCTCTATGTTACATTACAATAGACTAAGTTTTGAATTTCATCAGTTTCAAAGAGAATAAGAGATTTCTAGAAGTGGAGAACTTACAACTTAGGCCGTCGAACGATCTATGATTCCGTTCTATCATTCTCTATTTCATTTGTCGTTCTATCATTCTGTTGTGTTTCGGTTTAAAGGACATAGTAGCCAAAATAACTACTCGTCATATTTAGACATCTACAAAATCTAATGTCTTAGGATGATGAGCGCAGTGGAAGGCCAAGCATTCGTTCAGTCCATGGGCAGTTTTATCGCTTACCATCAGGCGAAAGGCATGCTCGTCTCGCCGTACATAGAATTAAAAAAAATCCAAGTTCGTTTGGATCATAGAATAACTGTCCAGCTGGCATACTAAAGGCAACCTGCTTATAATAATCATCTTCCACTTATTAGAGGGGCACGGCGTTTATCATCGGATGCATTAGAATCACTTCATCGTCCCAATTAAGAATTAGTCCAGGTAAACGTCAATCAATAACAACATGATAACTGCCCGATACCACTAAATTAATTTATTACAGATCGTTATATTCGAATTAGCTCGGTTTATCGCCAGAGAACCTACAACCATTAAATTGCATTTACTTTTATGGCGCCACGGGTGCCAAACATCAGTCGTGTTAATCGAATTCTAACGAGGATATAAACAGACTGCCTTGGTGGTGTAGTGGTACTAAGGTACGGCTGCAACGCTGAGGTCTCGGGTTCGAAACCCGGGTCGGGCAAAGTGATATTGGCTTTTTCTATATTATCAGTCCGGAGTAAGGAATTTGTGCCCGATATGGCTATAGGCTCGCTCCCTATCACATTATGGGATGGATTACACAAGGCAAAATGTGGGTGTCTTGGTAGCACCTCTGCCTACTCCTTCTGGGAAAAGGCGTGAGTTTATGTATATGAACTGATAATCTAAGACCAAGCTACAAAAGAAGGGTAAATAGTGGGTAAATATGTAAAGTCCTTTTTATCAATTGTTTCTTGTCGACCGATGAGCTAAACCCTTAGCATTATCGCTGTGTTTAGGCTACAATTATCATTTATCACTTACCATCAAGTAGATGGGCAGGGCGTCTGCCTTTGTTTGTTATAAAAACTATACTATAATGCTTAGATCAGCCACATTTTATAAATGGGTGAATATACAAAAATTGGGTAACTCGCTGTCATCAGCCAATATATACAAAGTCTTATTATATTTTATTGAAATAACAACTTATTTTAAAACAATGAAAAGTCCTTTATATGGTCACCCAATTTCACTTATTCATTTTAAATACAAGTTAATAAAAAAACAAAATTAATACTTAAAATGTCAGTCCTTTGGCATGTCACAATCCCGAAAACCAACAATCAAGTGACTATCTATTAAACATTATCATTGATTTAAGAAAACTTACTAATTTACTACAATCTGTGATGAACATAGTATTATATACTACAACTTTCATAATGCAATGTTCTCCAATTTATTTAAAAAAAAATAAGAAACTTTGTGTTTGTTTTCATCCGTCAGTCCGTTGTGTGTTCTTTAAATTTGAAATTCTCGCCATATATCACCGAGTCAAGGTCAAATCCCTGTTTATGTATTAATGTTGGTAATGAAGTTAGTTGCGGACAGCACAATTTGACGGCCGCCATAACTGTACGAGTTCTTGGGTTGTGTTTGTCTTCTATACACATGCAAAGCCAGTCAAAATTTCAGTCCCGTGGTGGGTCGTTATTTTCTTGTTAATCTGAGGTTTATTATCATTTATACATAATTAACTATGATTTGTTAAAATGTAGTTTGTTGATATTTGAAATTATCAAAAAAAACATTAGTTCTGATTATAACTTCAAATTATGTCTTTTTCGTCAATCCGCTGGCGTCAGTCCTTTGTCAGGTATCGCGCTAGAGGATTTAATTGTCTCCATAGTACTGCTTTTTGTTGTTGTTTTAGAGCACTTTTATCTTAATTGCTACCGTGTATAAGCATTTCTATTTTATATTTCAGTTTAGAATATCATACGGCACACTAAAAGCAATTTGACCAGGGAAGAAGATTAGAAAAAAAAGAGAAGCCGAAAAGGCTCGCTTGGCCAGAATTAAAAGTGCCCCATTAAATTAGCGGAATACAAAGAAAAACAAAAACTTCAGTACTTACGGAAATAACTAAAATTTTTAATAAAAACCTACTTCAAAACAAAAAACCACAAAAAACCAAAAAATAATAAAATATTAAGTTACGCATATATTTTGATTTGTTGGCTAGTCAAGTCATTAAGCAAATTAATCAACATGCACAAGTACAATGAAATAAATATTATTTTTTGCTTTGCAGTGGTACTTATTATTTTAATATTTTTTGTGGTTTTTGTTTTGAAGTCGGTTTTTATTTTTTCATAAAATATTTTAGTTATTTGTATATTTTTAGTGTTGATAGGCATTTCAATGAAGAAGAGTTGGTCCCACAAGGAATATGTTCTTTCCGATGACAATGAAATCGCTAAAATCAGTTAAAGCTGCCGAAGATATTGGTATTTACGTTTATTTTAATTTTATAATTATTTTTAATTGTTACTAAGTGATTTGAATACTTAAAAGACATGTGCCATTATTAAAACTAAGAGATTTGTACTAATTCTTATTAAATTTCATTATAATTCTTAGAAAATTGTGTACTTTATCAGTACTATGTTAGCCTCGTCAGTCCCCTGGCAGTCAAATTCAGAAAATTTTAAATATCTCATAATTTACTTAAAAAAGTGACTGGCCCGATTTGGAACAATATAATCATTAGATTTGTCATCATATGCACCCGAATTTGTTATAATTTGATTTAATTATTATAGTAAACAAAATATCCTCAAAAGTTACCCAACTTTTGTATAATCACCCAAATAACACTTGTTCCACATATAAAATTAACGGTACGAAAACAGAAACTTGATCCCAAATATTAGGTGCTATTTTGTTTATGTTTTGTACATATTTGGCAATCGATTCTTTTGTAAACTAAAGGCTTAAAACAACAAAACGTCGTGTAGTTTGTGGCACATTGAATAATCATAAGGTACATTGCAAGAAATTTTCCGAGCTAATAATATGAAAGAGTTATTTTGACGAATTTTCTTAAATTACCGTGGGAGTTATAGACCATAGTAATATTACCAGATGAGCCTAATTCTTCTTCGTCTTCTCTTCAGCCCCAAGAAGTCCACTGCTGAACATAGGCCTCCTCCAAGGATTCTAATTAATTATTTGTCGGAATATACACAAGTCGGCATATAAGTTAGAACACCTGTTAACTCCATATCCTTGTTTTATCGCAACCTTGAACACTAGACTTATAATGCACGTGCCGTTTATGTAAACCTGGACTAACACTGCAAATAAACAATAACATTGTTTGATTCTGAGATTAGATGTCTTTGTTTTCACATTAACAAGTATGTTCAATAAATCTGTAATTATTATCATTGTAGTTTATGTCTGTGCCGTGGAATGTAAAATATTTCTAAGCTGTTCGTTATTTTAAACATAAGAGTTAAATCTTCCATGAACCTCTATAAAAGATTATTTTGTTACTTCTATGGTCGATTTAAATACTCTTAAGTTTCTTCCGCTAGATGTCTCTAGTTTAAAATTGTTGCAACGTTTACATCTTTGTTAACTTTCTGATTTTTCCAACACTATTGATATCTACATGTAACTACTGTCTTTGTTTACGGCTCTTATTCGTCAGCTTCCTTTTTTATTTTAATAAAATAAATATGTTTGTAGGAAGACCAAGAGTTTCTAATGGACATCAAAGCGCAGTATTTCTCATGCAAGAAAGAGGGGTTACTGTACGTAGCTTCAACGCGTTTGAGTCAAGAGGTACCAACACACCAGACGTTCCTATGTGTGGGTAATGATGTTTTATCACCACAGTAGTGTAGTCCTCATCGCAGTGAATGTAGTCAGAAATGTATTAACAACGTCATCTCACGACAGATAAAGACAACATAACTTCCATTAATGTATGATAGATGGCGTTACTCGTTCTGATTACTTTTGTCGTGTGCTAATATAATTGTTGTATGTAGAATAATCTGTTATTACAATAGAATAGTCTGTCATTACTAATTCCACTTAATTTATTGGACCTATTTTGATGTAGGTATGCATTTAAATTACATATAATATTATTTTAAAAATAACGGAATATATCAATATCTAAGAAAATAAAGTCTACATACATAATTAATAGTTGTAACTTTTGAAATAATTTAAAGTAAAATAGGACTTTAATGGTACCTTCAACCAAACGTGAAAAGCTAATTACGAAGTTGTCCAAAGTAATTGCCGCGACAATTACACTAGTTTACATAATTTAACTTTTTTTTTATACCCCAAAATAAATGTATACAAATATGTTAATCTACCTTCCTTAAACCAAAAAGTGTTAGTAAAAATATTCTATCACGTCACAAATTCTTCCTGCAGTCAAACGTTTTTTTTAACTACTTAACGTGGTAGCGACAGTTTATTGTTTATTCGTTCGCTTCAAACCACAATTATCTTGTTTCGGATTGAATTAAAATGTCGAGTAGAAAGTGTAAACAAAGTTCTGATCGTTTTTGTTATGTTTGTGGACAGTTTATATTTTCAAAAAAGAGAAGACCCATAACAGATTCGTTAAAAAGTGCATATCTCCATTATTTTGGATTTCCTGTTGCAAATCAAGATAAAAAGTGGGTGCCTCATGTGTTTTGCGAAAGCTGTAAAATTGTCTTACTCCAGTGGTCATCAGGAGAAAACATTTACCTTCCATTTGGTTCACCAATGCTATGGAGAGAACCTAGTAAAATGGTTGTGGAACATTTATTTGGAAACATTGAGATAATATACTAGAGGGGACACTGCAAACAAAATGAAGGGTACATTCTATTTCTGTCTCTGTCACTCCTACGAAGTAACATATCTTCCCTCTCGTTTTACTGTGCACGCTCCATACGCAGAGATTTTGTTCCCGATGTCCGCTCTAGTATAATACCTCAATGTTTGGAAATGAGAAAAGTGAAGATTACGAAGAAATTGTTACCGATTTATTGGAAAATGTTCAAAAGATGGGAGTAAACATGTCATTAAAGATTCATTTTCTGCAATCGCATCTTAATTTTTTCCCTAAAAACTTAGGAAGTATGCGTGACGAACAAGGGGAACGTTTCCATCAAGATTTAAAGGTTTTTGAAGAACGACATCAAGGATTTTGGGATGAAAACATGTTGGGGGATTACTGTTGGTCCATTATAAGAGAAACTGATTCAAATAGCTATAAAAAGAAGGCCAAAATTTGACAGTTTTAATTTTTTTTAGTATTAATACCAAAATTATGTATTTCAGTTAAGTTAATAAATATTTCTTAAACCAGACGTGATAGAATTTTTTTAATATTTTTTTTAGATAATTCTACCTAAATGAATCACAAAATAACAACTTTTAGCTGGGGTATAAAAACCGTGTAAAGTGTTATCAGCACGACATTCATTGATCGATATATTGAGTAAAGAAGGATCCGGTTGTTTTCAGTTCAATGTAAATTCATTACGAAATTAGTTGTTTGTGTTTAGTTTTGCTACTGTCCATGAACGGTTATATCGCGAACCATCATGAAAGGTTCTATCGCCATTCAATAAATTATAAATTACAAAAAATTTATCAACAGATATATAGAGTGGATATGTGAATGCCATACGAGATGAGATGATTACCTGTAGTATGACTCAATTAAACCGATCTGAAATCCGATATACAGGCGACGAGCTGAAATTTAATGCGGGGCACGTGGATCATGGAGGGGTTCCATCTTCATATAATTGCATAAGAACTAGATAGACTTATCTCTCCCGCGCTCTCTTTCTCTCTCTTCAGCTACAATAAGTCCGCTGCTGAAATAAACAACTTTTTGTTTCCAACTCCTATTCCTTTTTTCTATATGATTAATTTCGATGCGGGTTAAAGACAAGCTGGTGTCCCTGGGAGACTCGCCGAGCTCCGGAGCTCGGTGTCAATTCTTTGAGTGCCACTGTTGATCCTGGCTGACAGGAGTTGCAGTGGTAGGTGTGTGGGCGGGAAAGTCTAGTCCAATGATGAACACAAAGATCTCCACATCGTATCAAAGTTTTCTTAATTATATGTATAGGAGAACAAAAAATATGCCAATTTCCCCACGTTGATTAATATTGCATCAGTGAAATTATAAAGTTTTCACCTTCGTTATCTGACAGCCTCCGTAGCGCAGTTGGTCAGACGCCCCCAGTGAAACGAGAGGCCGCGGGTTCGATCCCCGCACCGAAAGAAATGTTTATGCAGCCAACAAATATTTCTTCCGGCTCTGGGTGTTAGTGAGACCGATAAGTCTCTCGTAGTTCCTGATACCCACGACACAAGAATCTTAGTGTAGGATCACAACTATGTACACATGGGCGTAGCCACGGTGGGGCAGGGTGGGGCACTTGCCCCACCCTGGCTCTGGCCTCTAAGGTTGCCCAAACCTAAAAAAATAAAATACTATCTATAGATAGATATAAACCTCTAAATTGACTGATTAACAAATTGGCATACTCCGAGAGCCCAAACGGTTGAAGTTTTTGACACATTTTTTAGATGGATGATTTCGTGGTGTAGGAAGGTGAGCAATAAGAAAATGTTTTGGTTAATTCGAATTATACATAACAGGATATATCAAGACTGCGACCGTAAACGAAGCCGGGTGCTAGTTTTAGTGACTATAAGTATAAACACATCATCCATCAGTTATCAGCCAAAGGATATCCACTGCTGAACATAGGCCTCCCCCAATGATTTCCACAGTGACCTGTTAGAGGCCGCCTGAATCCAACGACGTCCCGCGACCTTTACCACGTCTCCTGACCATCTTGTGGGTAGACGTCTTTTTTTTTTGTTGATGCGTGGAAACCGGGTTACCGCTAGGCGCTAACGCCCCACCTCGGGGTAGGGTGGAGCGATTATGTTGAGTTCACCGATAGGCATACCAACCATAACCCCGCGTTGCCCTCTTCAGCGCAATTGGAGCGGCCCCGGGACCCCGAAGCAAGAGCGCTCCAGCTTCTACCGGAACCGTGGGTAGACGTCCTACACTGCGCTTTCCGCTACGAGGCCTCGTTTCTTTGAACTCTTTGGCCCCATCGGCCATCACTTCACCGCGCTATATGCCCCGCCCATTGCCACTTCAACTTACTAATCAGCTGGGCTATGTCGGTTACTTTAGTTCTCCTACGGATCTCCTCATTTCTGATTCGATCTCGTAGGGAAACCCCTATTATAGCCCTCTCCATAGCTCGTTGATTTTGTTATTAGAAAATAAGGCCCATAGTGAGAGGCCACGTGTTGGTGCCGTATGTCATCACTAGCGACACACAACTATCGGGGACTTTCGATTTAAGGTACTGAGGCATTTTGGACGAGAAGACGTAGCGTAGTTTTCCGAACGCTGTCCCACCGAGTTGGATTCGACGATTGACCTCTCTCTCGAAGTTGGACCTGCCTAACCGGACCACTTGTCCTATATAGACATATTCGTCTACAAATTCAAGAGTCGTGCCCCCAACTCCGATGGGGGTGGGCACAACATGGACATTCGACATGATCTTCGTTTTGTCCATGTTCATTTTAAGACCCACCTGTTGGTAGACTCGATTGAGGTCTTCGAGCATAGTGCTAAGGTATTCAAGCGATTCTGACAAGACTACAATATCGTCAAGAGTGTGGATCGAGGGTTTTTGTGGTCTATCTCTACGGCGAAGCCTAAATTACTTAAATTCCACCGTATGGATTGCTTCTACAAAACGCTGTTTAGCACGTCCACTGCTAGGTTTTCACTTTTGATTGTATAGGTTTTCACTTATACAATCAAAGCGATTCACTAGTTCAAGTTGAAAGCTCTCGGGGTCTTGGATATGGGCGCGAGTAGATCGGAGCGTAGACTTCATCTAGCGACGCTTTTCTAATTGTTCACTGCTATTCAATGTGTCCCTAACCATTCGGTGATCATTGCCAGTTTTCACCCTGTTGATCACAAAGACATCACTGAACATCTGCCTATTCGTCGTTAAGATGAAATCTATCTCGTTTTTCTTAGAACCTTTAGGACTCAACCAGGGCCATTTCCTGTGAGGCGGCTTCTGGAAAAAAGAGATCATCGCAAAGAGTCCCTCTTTCTACAGAAAGTCGGCCAACCTCTGAGCCCTGAGGTTCCGTTGCCCATGTCCAAATTTCCCCACTTTCAACTATGCATCGCTTCTCATGCCGAACTTTGCGTTTGAAATCGAACCCATTAAAAGAAGTAACTGAACAGTTAACTTTGTATGTGTAATTATAGATGTGAAAAATGGTTATAATATACCGGGTATCTCAAGACTGCTACCGAAAACGAAGCCGGGTGGTAGTTTTAGTGACTACATACACAATGCAACTAAAAATTTCGCAAAGAAACGCGACAATTATTTTTTATGATTTTTTAATTATCGTCATTTTTGGGTGGTAAATCCATAGTTTTTGCTAAAATAATAATTTAAATGCTTTTATACCTTAGATTATTTCTAAATAAAAGGGTATACACTATTATTTTAGGAAAAAATGTATTTACCACCCAAATATGGTCATAGAAAAAAAATAACAAAAAAAAATTTGTCGCTTTTTTTTGCAACTTTTTCTTTTGCATTATGTCTGAAGTCGCTTAAACTACCACCCGGCTTCGTTTTCGGTAGCAGTCTTGATATGTCTGTATGGTCAGTTTTTTGTTTACAAATTTTGTGGGGGTAATTAACAATAGCAGAAATATAGAACATGCTAAGGCTTCAAAAATAACAAGGTGGTTATATTAATTAGAAATAGCAATAATATCCAATACTAGATAGGAGCATCGCTGACCACACTTTAAACACAGCAAATAAAAATTCGCAAGACGCGTGATATTTTTTTGAGATTTTTTAAATATCTTCGAGTTTAGATGGTAACTGGTAAATCTATAGTTTTTGCTAAAATAATAATTTAAATCCTTGCGTACCATAGCGCCTTTAAAAATTAAAGGGTGTACGTCGCTTATTTTGCAAAATTTTTAGTTGTATTGAGTCTGAAGTCACTTAAACTGCCACCCGGCTTCGTTTTCGGTAGCACAGTTGATATATTCTGTAGATACATGGTGCTATAGGGTGTAACCTTATTGTATGAAAAACATAACCTGGGTACATACCGGGGTGAGACATCGGGTATAGTTTGCTACTTAAATATTATTTGTGATTTCTGCCCCACCCTGAGCCCATGGCTGGCTACGCCCATGTATGTACATAATATGTGACTGTTGGGTGTTATTTATTATTTATTTATCTCAGAATGTAATAAATTACCACATTTAAAGATTATTATTTTTTGAATAAGTTAACGTTATCCGTATTTTCTAGAGCAATGTTTATTAACCGGTGGCCCCTAGTAGCATACCAAATGGTCCGCGGAGCCATCCTTAAAATAATTGTATGTATGTTTGATTTATGAAATATAGAAAAATCATTTATTTATTTATATTTCTGTATTGTATTAAAAACAAACAAAACAGCCAACAAACTGAGTGCTCAATGGGTAGGCAACAATTTTGTCAAATGATCTCTCATGACTTAGAACATAAGATCCACTGTTCTAGAGACACGTTCATCTGGTTCTTATGCCGTGAAATGCGGTGGTAGCCAACGGATACGAATCCATCATCATCGGAAAATCCATAGCTATCACCTCCCACGGATTACGTATACCTCGGACTATCTCAGCTAGAATTTGTCGTAATCATTACATGAAATAAAACTATTATTTACGGATTTTATCGCGGAATTGGTTTAATTTTACATTTTTTGAGTTCCCGTCGTTTCGATTACTTTACAGCTTTCGTGGTCTCGGGGCGGACTGAGGTATGAGGCGTCCGCTCTGTGACTGTTACAATTCAACTACCCTTATTTTACAATTATTAAATTTAAAAAAAATTAAATAGCTACTCTGTATTTATTTGTATTTTATTTCAATGTGTAACATTAAGAAACCATTATCATTACATGAGTCACACGGCGCTCTGAATTCTGAATCATCGCTCATTTACTAGACTTGTTTGATACGTATCGCGACGTCAACGAAATATTTTGGCTCGTTAATGTTTTAATTGAGTCATGAAGCGTCATCGGATGAATACGTAAATTTTGACGTGAATAATGAGAGCTAGATTAATAGGCTTGGCATCTGGTTTCTATATTGGTAATTTATATGCGATTTTATCTTATTTCTATCTATCTGTATCAGCTCATATACGTCCCACTGCAAGGCACGGGGCTCGTCTACAATCTAAAGTACGATTGAGAGTGATTAGGCCATACGGTCCATCAATTTCGAATCTAAAATTGATTCTTAGTTGCATAACATCTAATAACTATAAAAATAATGGCAAATATCCGAATTTCAATGTCAGCGTGGTATCTTGGCTCGTACATTATTTGTAGAATCCCGTGTGACGTCATAGCACGCGTTTTAATGGAGACTGTTTTGGCTCGAACTCAATAATTGTTTTATATAGCTTACGAGATAAATTATGACTGTTCCTTCATTTGATTGACTATAAAAGATAGTAAATTATAATACAATTATTTTCAGTAATTGGTAGTTATTAATATTGGAACTTAGGATAGTTTGCTCGTGTTGAGAGGATAATTTATGATCCTATCATTTTCACTTCTAGTTCGGATATTGATATTCATAATGGTTCGGATATGTAAGGATACGCAAACATGGTAGTGTGAATAGGAAAGTTGACAACGCTTAAGGCCTCTTGTACACGCACGGTTTTTCGCCGTAAAAATCTACGGTTAATTCGCCGTGTGTAGGCACGGTCGTCAGTGTTGTATGGATTACTATGAAAGCTTGTAGACGCGCACGGTAGCTCCACGGCACGGCGCCGCGGCCGTGTGCGCCGTGACTGCCCCTCGGCGCGCCGCGTCTACGCACGGCGTGATTTTCATCAGTGTTGTATGGCATTCTATGGGAGTGTGTCGACGGCGCCGGACGTACGCACGGTTTCGTGACGGTTTACATACGCTGATTCCCGATTTTGTTATAAAATGAGCATAAATCAAGAATTATTAATTTCATTGATTGCCTCGGTGGCGTAGTTGTACTAAGGTACGGTTATAAAGCTGAGGTCTCGGGTTCGAATCCCGGGCTGGGCAAAGTGATATTGGATTTTTCTATTCATTATCAGCCCAGAGTCAGGAATTTGTGCCCGATATATGGCGATAGGCTCGCCACCTATCACATTGTGGGAAGGAACCTACAAGGCAGCATGTGCGTGTCCTGGCACCTCTGCCTACCCCTTCTGGGATATAGGCGTGAGTTTATGTATGTATGTATTAATTTCATTATCATTATTTTTATCATTTTTCATTATTATTATTAATTTCATTATATAAATCGGATATATCCAAAACCGTCTTTCCCTTTTTTTTCTATTTTCCGTTTCCTATATATGTAATAAGCAACGATAATCTTTTTTTTCGTAAGAAAATTCATGACGCAGCACGTCCTACACAGCCCCTGATAAAAACGCTGCTAGCCCGTACCTGGCCAATGTCTAGCCTGGTGATTTTGCCGTGCCATGTACAAGCTCGCACGTTTTTTCAAACGTACGGCTAACACGCCGTACGGTCGAACAACCGTGACGTGGAAAACAAGCCTAACAGCTAAGGACCTATACTTAATCTTTGACGAACTATTAAGGGACAGGTTAAGAGTAATCTGAACCAACGCTAACATATTATGATGTAGATGAAAATGGGTGTATCGATCGAAATATGTCGGTATCGCAGAGAGTCGAAACCAATAAATATTAATCAACGCTTCTTTATAAATTTTCTTATTCAATATAAACATATTTCCTACCATTTGAAACAGGTTTCGCTATACCTTTTCTGAGGTTATAATATTTGTTATTGTTTACCTTCTACTACTTGAAGATTTCAAAAATACATTTATAAAACATAATTCGTATAGCATTATTACCGCCATATTTCCGAGTCACCAGGTTGGTACAGTCAGGTCGTTAAACTCCATTTAAATATTGTAACAATAAATTGAAGGCAAATTGCAATAAATTTGTCCAGAGCACATCTGATTGCGGGAAAATTGCGGGACGGTGTTATGCAATACGTGAAGATGACGGAACATTTCAGTTGTGAGTCAGAATAGGGAGGAGACAAAAGAACATACGGTTCACCTGATGGTGAATGATCACTGCGGCTCATGAATTTCAGCAATACCCTGGGGCATATCGACAAGTTACCGGCCCGGTGGGGATGGGTGGGAATAGGCTCTTTTTTAAAGGTCGCCAGGTCGTATAAGAAAACTTGTCATATTTTTTTCAAATCATGCACAATATGTTGGACGCCTGCCAACAAGGTGGACGGACGACCTGGCTAAAGTTGCAGGAAGTCGCTGGATGCAGGCCGCTTCCAACAGGTCAATGTGGAAATCCTTAGGGGACGCCTATGTTCAGCAGTGGACTTCCTGTGGCTGAGATGATGATGATGCACAATATCACCTGGAGTAATGAGAAATATTTGGGTTAAATTATATAACATGTCAATATCGTCCTGTATAACTTGAGCCATTGACACAAACGAAGAAGACCCGTTGATATAGTTATATGCAGTAATTATTATTAGTCTCGTAAAGAATCATCATTTATTATCCCTGGTACATAAAGTGGACGTTTGTATAGAGTTACAGACCGCTTGTTTTTCCAGTTTGATGTCACTGGAAAAACTCATGTAAGGAAATATGGAGTTTATTTTTAAGTAATACAAGACTATTCCTATTCACCTGGGTCCATATGTCTGTTTGAAAAAAACAGTTAAATGTAGCCGGCACTATTGTGTCGATTGGCAATTAGGGAATGCAAATCTCGCGAGATTGGGGCTAAAGGGAGATCTCGCGAGTTTAAGAATACAATCTCGCCAATTTCGAGATCTCGAGAGATTAGTAGTTTAGTGTGTTGTTTTTGCATATAATCACACTATTATAATAAATTAGGAAAAAAATAATAAATATAAGATAAACATATTATATTTTCACGAATTTTTTTAATAGACTTTGCATTAAACATTGTTTTGACGTACCTATCTGTCTATAATAAACTTCTAAGCAGTAAACTTTGACACACGTATCTATCAAATAACAAATGAAAGAAATAAACAGTCTTCTCTTCTAATATCAAACAAAAATCTTTTAATAAGACAACAGTCAGGAGTCCGCCCCGTGACCACGAAAGCTGTAAAGTAATCGAAACGTCGGGAACTCCAAAAATTAAACCAAATCCGCGATAAAATCCGTAAATAATAGTTTTATTTCAATAAGACAACAGTTTTTTTATATCAAACAATAATCCAAAAATACTCGAATGCAATGGCACTCCATCACGTTAGCTAGCAACAATTATTAGTAAACAAATCAAATGTTTCTATGCTCGAGTGCAATCTCGTTAAACTCGCGAGATCTCGCCTTCTTTTCGTCCGAGATCAATCTCGCTAAAAAAGGCCGAGATCTCGCGAGAACGAGATTGCATTCCCTATTGGCAATACATAACTTTCTGTTAATCAGTAGTGTATCTGGTGGTCTAATAAAGCAAGGTGGTCTGTTAGGAAACGGACCAGACGCGACTGCCAACATATTCACGGTGGTCATGGGTTCAAATACCATTGCAGAACTCTGACTTTTCGGAGTCCTGTGTGTATTGATAGTCAATCACTCCGCAGTATAACGATGAACGAAAAAAACAATAAAACAAATACATTGGGATAACACAAAAAATTGTCTCGGTGAGGGAATCAAACCCTCGGCCTCTCGTTTCACAGCCGGCGTTTAACCAACTGCGCCACGGAAGCTATCAATGAATAAAACAGTTAAAACAACAAACAAATTTTTATACATAAATAGTTATATGCGTAAATACATTCCTATCTTGTAAATAGTTAATTATTTTACGTAACATAATGTAATGCGTTGTTCTATTAGCGTTTCGTAATGTTGTTACAATTCATTTAACCTAATTGTTTAATGTATATGGTGGACAATATGGCCTCACCGCTCTCGATCGTACTCTCGAAAGTAGAGGAGGCCCGTGCCCTGCAGTAGGATGTGTGTGGGCTGATACAGATAAAATAAAAAAAAATAGATTGTGAATTGGGATATTCCGTGTTCAGTTTCCATGTGAGAAACGAGTTTTTCACTCTTCTAGTTTGAACTCCAACTCCTCCTATTAATTTAACTTTCTGATTAATTTCGTTGCGGGTTAAAGACAAGTTAGACATTCCCGGAGACTCGCCGAGCTTCAATGCTCGGTGTCATTACTTTGCGTGCCACTGTTGATCCTGGCTCACAGGAGTTACAGTCGTGGGTGTGAGGGCGGGACAGTCTCTTCTAGTTTCACTTGAAATCTGGACTGTTTAGCCAATTATTTTGCTTATTTAATGCAGATAAATTTTGGCATCTACTTCGTAATGGCGCGGCGTGGGATAAGGTGTGTCTGTCTTAAAAAGTGTCCATAATAGTTTATTTTAGGGATAATAGGCCGACATAGGGGTTTTATTAGGTTTCCACTGAAACATCTTGATTAAATACAGAGTCAAAAATCGTCAAAACTGCAGCACATTCACAAACAACCAGACACATCAACAAGTCAACCGTAACGCTATTATCCAACAGTGCAACAGTAATGGTCTATGACGTCACAGCTGCGTTCATCCGCGCATAACGCGGTCCGCTAAGCCATCGAGGCTCCATAGTTCCAAATACGCGGCCGAGGCTCGTGCACGTCAGTTTCTGACCTCCTCTTACGCGAACCACCTTAACTTGGACCCTACATCGGCAAATTTTCTAACACTTTAGTAGGTCTAAGTGGATTGCACAGGTCAACAAATACTGGTTAATAAAATGTGATTTTATAGTAAAAACGCTTTGTCGACATGTGGTTTAAGACATGCAAGAGGACTAGTTATAGTGGTTATAGGATATTGAAAGAACAGACTGTTTATCTGAAGATATGTGAAAAGACGTGGGATAAGGTTTTGAAGTGTGTAAAACATGTTATTAAGTATTTTGGTACGTACTTAGTATTAATATAGTTATGAATGCGAAAGCTATATCTTTGCTTCGATAATCCTTAAAAATATTCGTAATATTTCTATTAATCTATGTGAAAGTTTATAAAAACAGATGAATGCATGTTTCTAACTCTTTTCACATAAAAATAGCTATATGGATTTTGATGAAACTTTACAGTATAGGGGCAATATTAGTTAAAATATGTAGAAGAAACCATTATGAATAGAAAAACTTAATGAACATTTTAACTCCTTTTAACATTATTTAACTAATTTACGTTAAGAGCGTTTATACCCTGCACGCGCTTTTTGGCTTAAAAACAGGACTTTTCAAATGAGTTAATAGCCACCAATAAACAATTTAAAGGAAAAATAATTATTACTAATTTTAGAAAAGGTTGTCATCTAGGGATTTTGGTGGAAAACATTATAGATTGATGGATAATTTGTGAGTACTATACGGATTACTGAACACAAGTTTCGTTATTTAGGCTTTAAATGGCAATTTAGAAGCTTAAGATATCCGAAACCACTAAATATAAGATGAAAATAAAAATATTATCAGACTAATAAGACCCTTATGGAGGGATTTTGCTAAGAAAAATAATCTTTTTGTGTTTAGTTCCTGAAAAATAAAAATTTAAACAATGCGAAATTATTCAGAAATTCTCGTCAAGAACATATTTTTTTTCACCAACTTATCGTACATATTTTTTTATAGCAATTGCATATTATAATAGAAGAACATCTTATTAATAAATTACCATTTTTATATTTCAACAAAATTAGTTTTCATGTTTTTTACAAATATTTTAAAAACCACTATAAAACACGCTGTCCGACGTGGATCAAATCAGACCGCCGCAAGGCCTTCTAGAGGGAGGACGTATCGCTCGTCGCTCCGGCCTGGCTGCAGTCGATTATGCCGCGCGTAGTAAAAATAGCCACGCGCGGAATGCGATTACCACATCTTAGTACTTTGGTAGTAAAATATTTAATTATTTTTATTACCTACAATGATTTTGTAGTGAGTATAAATAATGTTTCAGGTAATATAATGGGATGTAATTCCGAGGCAAAATTATGTTATGTATTGTAATATAAAATTAAATATATTTCGTAATTGTAAGGGGTTGTAAGGCCCCTAACACTATTTATGTGTTCGAACACGAAATGATTAATAAAACGTCCGTAGTGTCTACTGATTGAACAGTGATTTGAATGCAACTTAACAATGTAATAATAACGAAAATATGATTAGTATCTAAATTTGTATTATTCTTTGCTTGCACAGTAATATTTGTCTACTTATAATGCAAATAAAATATTTTTATGATATTATATTACAGTTACATTTCAATTGAATATTTGAAGCGCACGGATCAAAGTTGTTTGAGCCGATTGTATAGCGAGCCGACGCGGCAGCTCTACGCACACAGCTTTGGTCGCTTATGTGTGCCTGAAATTAACGAAGAAATACCTATAGTTGACTTTGCGCGAAAGGTGTATACGCTCTTAATGTGGTTGATTAGAGGCTTTTTATGAATAAGGGAGTTTGTGTAGTAGTTCCAAATTTCGCCACACACCAATAAAATTCAAACTAAATATACTTCGTCGCACAGGTAATAACAAATCGCGCTAATATTGTATTAAACGATCTTAATTATGCGAAGAATTTGTGTTGTGTATCATTAGTCTAGTGACTAGTCAGACACTATTCAAGATAATTATGTCTTGTATATAATATTGATATAACGAGTTGTGTAATAATAAATAGTAGTAATCGTAAGTGGTGTTATAATACGCTATGGCTTTAAATTCATCTTAGATCTGAATTTTTACTGCTGGTAGGTCTCTCATATGGGAGAGGCTGCCTGGGTGGGTACCACCGCAATGTCTATTTCTCCCGTCAAACAGCAGTTTAAATGCACTGTTGTGTTTCGGATTGAAGGACATTGTAGCCAGAGTAACTACTGGACATATTGAGAGTTAACATCTAAAGTCTCAGAATGGCGAGCGTAGTGGAATACCAAGCATTGCTTTGTAATTCAAGGTGTTTGGTTTTCCTACTGTTCATGAGCGGTCACATCGCTTACCATCAGGTGAACGGCATGCTCTTCTCGCCATTGATTGCAATAAAAAAAAGATCTTTTAGAATAATAGATATACAATAAATATACCCAACAATCACATACATAGTCCTGACCCCACACTAAGATCGCGTATTGTGTCGTGGGTATCAGGAACTAAGAGACTTTTCTTTCTTTTTTCTCACAAACACCCAGACCAGACCCAAAATAGAGAATTAATGGAGATTTTGTAGATGTTTTAAATAATTTTTTAGGTGCTTTCGTATATTATTTATGGCCTTATTCATAGACATATTTTAAACCTATTTTAAGTTTTCAAATGTAATGTCCTTTGTGAAAGACTTTTGAATTCAGTTTGAGAGACAAAATATTGGATAACTAAAATATGTTTTAAAAGTGCCTATGAATAAGGTTTTAGTCTCCAAGAACATATTTTTGAATACACAATGAGTATTCTTACAGTAAAAATGTATGCCTTACTGCACTTAATATGGGAAATCGTAATAATAAAATCACAACAAAGTATAGAAATTACATTACAATTGTAACAAAAGATCATTGCAACCAGGATATAAGTGCATAACATGGATAAAAAATATATTTCCTAATAAGAAACACAATTATAAGATCAATTATAAGATATAATTTTCTTTATACTTATACGTCAAGGGGCATACGATGTACCTGATGCCAAGATCAACGCAGTCCCTTCAGTATTAATCGGTAGTGGAGGTTCTTTCAGACGATACAAAGTATTTGATTATTTTCATTTTTATAGCATATTACGTTATGAAAATTGTAAAGAGGAAAAAAATATCAGTCTTAAACAAGTTTCAAATCATCAATGCCTTGCAGTGGGACGTTTACAGGATAATATAGACAAGGTGCGGGCGAAAAATTATGCTAATGTCCCCAAATCCGACCACAAAATCAAAAATGTGTATATTTTTAATTTGATATGTATATGCAGTAATTTTACAACTTGTATATTAAACGCTGGTTTTTTTTATTGCCATGAATGACGAGACGAGCACGCCAATCGCCTGATGGTAAGCGATACGACCGGTACTGGACAGCAGTAATGCTTGGCATTTCACAGCGCTCGCCATCTTGAGTCATAAGATGTTAAGTCTCAATATGTCCAGAAATTACTCTGGCTGCAACGTCCTTCAAATCAGAACTCAACAGTGTCTTTATACTGCTGTTTGAAGAATATTTTCTACAGAATTTTTAATTATGTATAAATTGAAACGTTGGAAATTTCCTATTATTCCGGCTTCATTGTATCCGTATAGACAAAGTAACAGTTTCAATAAAAAAGTGTTTTTGCGCTAATGTACGGAGAATGGTCGCCTTTGCCCTTGGTCGTAATTGTGGGATCAAATGTCTTATTAACTGTATCGATTGTTTGTCGCAACGAGCATGTTTTTCTAACAAGGACATGGTATCAGTGTAAAAGGATTTAAGATTCATTTTTATGTTAAGTTTAATTGCATGGAAAAACAGAGATGGCGAATTAATTAGTTGTTACATTTTTTCAAAAATATTAATTATTTAAAAATGTTCTTTGTTCAATTAGAAGTAAATAATAAATGATAATTAACATAAATAAAACTACTCTATATCTTTTTTGTTTGTTTTCGTGTGGAAAAATTCGCCATTTCTGTTACGTAAGTAAATCTATATTTTTTGCTTTGTAATATCTAGCTAATTTCTAAATCTATATATTTACTCGTGTAAATACTATATTCATTAAATTTTGATATTATTATTTTTAATTTACTACAAAATATTTAACTTTCTATTTCTATCAAAACTTCATTCAAGAATTATGAAACTATTTCGAATAGAAACTACTTGTATAACTTGCTTACTTGGCTAGCTTTTGAATATTATATTAAACTAATATCTATGGGTATGTGGTTAACTTACTAACTTATGTTTCTATTTTCTTTTTTCCTCCTTTCCTTCTGTTGTGTTTTGTTCGTCCAATTTCCTCTTGTTTATACCTATTATTGTTAAATACCATTACGAAATGATTAATTTCTTTGAATTAAAAATTATCTTCAACTACCTTACCATTGACTTATGTATCTTTAATCTTGTCTTATTACTTATGTTCACATATTGGTCAATTACAATCAATGTATCTTTCCAAATGGCAAATTTTTTTGCAAACCTTTTGCTCGTGTTCAAATTAACTTCAATTGCCCTTTGTCGCCACGGCGTGGTCTAATTGATTAATACGTCCTGCTTGCTGTCGCAACAACAAATGCATTGTCACTCGTGCGCCGCGTGATCTATTTCTGTCCACTGTTATCTATTTATAACGTGCCAAATTATAACGGCAATTTCTAAAACCTTTCCTACTCTTTCTTTATTATCTGCCTCTTCACCATTGATCTAATTTTCGCAATGCAATTTCTACTCTACCCATTTGTCTTAAACAATCAAATCTGTTTCTTTTCAAATATTTGGAATATCTTCTTTAACATTGATCTGAAATGCCAATGCAATTTATACTCCTATCTTAATATTCAATATCTACTAACCGTTCACCCTGCTTCCCTTCCTACCTCCTTGATATTTTGTGTTGCGTCATAGTCCCGATAGCCCGTAGCAAAGCCTTCTTCACATACACAGACGGCACCTATGAGGAGGAGTACAGCTGCTGGCCGCCCGCTGTGTGCATGATCCTCATCTCGCTCGTCGAGATTGTCCTGTTCTGCTACGATGCCGCGCAGGGCAACACCCAAGCCAACGGCCCCATCGCACAGATCTTCATCTATAATCCAAATAAGAGGCAGGAGGCCTGGCGGTTCCTCACTTATATGTTGGTTCATGTTGGGTGAGTATTTTGGGGCTTTTTTTTCTTTTAATGTACGTTTAAGCAAGCGTAGTTTAGGACGCCCTCCAACGAGGTGGAGTGACGATATCCGAAAGATGGCAGGTAGCTGTTGGAGACGATGGGCTGAAGATCGAGCCCAGTAGCGTGCTATAGGAGAGGCCTATGTCCAGCAGTGGACGGGAATAGGCTGATATGATGAATATATATATATACTGGGTATCTCAAGACTGCTACCGAAAACGAAGCCGGGTGGTAGTTTTAGTGACTACGACTACTCGTACAAACACAATGCAACTAAAAATTTCGCAAAGAAATGCGACAATTATTTTTTATGATTTTTTAAATATCGTCATTTTTGGGTGTTAAATCCATAGTTTTTACTAAAATAATAATATAAACTCTTTTATATCTTAGATTATTCATAAATAAAAGGGTATACACTATTGTTTTAGGGAAAAATGGATTTACCACCCAAATATGGTCATAGGAAAAAAATATTGTCGCTTTTTTTGCAACTTTTTCTATTGCATTGTGTCTGAGGTCGCTTAAACTACCACCCGGCTTCGTTTTCGGTAGCAGTCCTGATATACCCTGCATATATATATCTTTATTTATTGTCTGTAATAAAAGGAGGCCTGAAAAATGTACCATGTCAAGATCGTGTAAAATGAAGATCTTTGCCTTACTCTGTGGTATCCATGCATAACGGTTACATATGTATGTGATTATGTAGAAATGAGCTGATCCAAGGCTTCTAATTAGTCACTGAGAAAATCTTTAGAGGAAAGCTTTCGAGTCCTACCTACTGCTGAAAATGAAGATGAAATCAGCCCCGAGAAAGTACTAACTAACAATTCAAATAAATTTCAGTGTGGTACATCTCCTAGTCAACCTACTGGTGCAACTGTTCCTCGGGGTCCCACTAGAGATGGTGCATCGATGGTGGCGCGTCACACTGGTATATCTTGCTGGAGTTGCAGCAGGGTCGCTGGCTACCAGCCTTACTGACCCCAAGGTGTACCTTGCTGGAGCCTCCGGTGGGGTCTATGCGCTGGTCGCTGCTCATGTCGCTACTATTATTATGGTAAGAGTTTTTACAGATCTGGTTAAAATATTATGAATACAACTTTTAGTGACTATACTAGCGTAGATTAAGTACAATGCACAAACAGTATTGGTAATGGTAGGATATTTTTCTCCGCTCATCAAAATGATTACAACTTAATTTAAGAAAAAATAAAGATTGTTCTGACGTAGCAGCATCTAGCAATATCGTAGTAGAAAATATGGTTAAACCAAACCCCACAATTCAGTCACCACGCACTATAGGTAAGGAAAACATCGTGAGGAAACCTGCATTCCATAGCGGTTTGTAAGAATTTTCTATGGTATGTAAAGTCCGCCATAGCCCAACGTGGTGGCTTAATCTCTCAATAATACTCTCGATGGTAGAGGAGGCCCGTGCCCTGCAGTGGGACGTATATGGGTTGATGTAGATACAGACACACATAGTCGAATGATTTTTATGTTTTGCATTGTAGAACTGGGCGGAGATGGAGTTCGCGATAGTCCAACTGCTCGTGTTTCTACTGCTGGCAGGAGTAGACATCGGGACGGCGGTGTATGATCGATACTGGAGGCACCTGGACCAACACATAGGATACGTGGCGCACTTGGCCGGCGCTGTTGCTGGTATGTACACAATATGATGTCCTTACTTTCATCATCATCTCAGCCACAGGTCGTTCACTGCTGAACATGGGACTTCTCCAAGAATTTCCACATCGACCTTTTGGAAGCGGCCTGCATCCAGCAACTTTAGCCAGGTCGTCCGTCCACCGTGTAGGCGGGCGTCCGAAATTTCGTGAATGTACGTGGCCTCCACTCTGGAACCTTAGGGCCCCAACAGCCATCGGTTGTACGCACCATGTGCCCGGCCTATTACCACTTTACTAACTTCTCTTACTTTACTAACCCATAATATCCCTCTGAAATAATTGATTTCCAACTGCTATTAATTTAACTTGCTGATTAATTTCGTTCCGGTTTAAAGACTCGCCGAGCTTCAATGCTCGGTGTCATTACATTGCGTGCCACTGTTGATCCTGGCTTACAGGAATTACAGTGGTAGGTGTGATGGCGGGGCAGTCTTTATCCCTCTGCATTCCTAATAGCTAATTGTTAGATTGAGACGGGCTAGGCTATTAGGGTTATTCCTAAAACCCAGGGCTACCCAGGGCTGGTTCGTCTTTAGACTAATATTATATGTAGTTCCGTTCAACAATATTTATTGAACCCGCACTTAATTTTCTCCTAAGTATTTCATTTTGTTCCGAATTGCTTTCGAAATTCGACATGAACATTATTTTCTTTCAATTTTTCATAATCATATGAAAAGTATAAAAATGGCCTTTGGAACGGTCATGTTACAATGTCATTACAGTAATCCTAGTATTTCTTGAAACAAAAATAAAATTTGATATTTTTCCAATCATGAATATAAGCATGAAACAAACACGAAAGAAATAAAGACAATTTCCTCAACTTCCAGGTCTTCTGGTAGGCATCGGTGTGCTTCGCAACTTGGAGAAGCGGAAGTGGGAGAAGCGTTTGTGGTGGGCGGCGGTGATGCTGTACTTCTCCCTAATGGTCGCCGGGATCTTAGCCAACATATTCTGGACTACCAGGTTTAAGTAAATTTGTGTTTGGTACTAATATTGAGATTTTTTTGGGATTATTTTATAAATTCGTCTGGGGTTTTTTTGAAATTATTTTGTGGTTAGTGTATTTAAATTTGTTGTTAGCAGTCCTGGTATGGTTTTGAAATGTGACTGTGACCATTTTTCTTAATTTGAATATATATATGTAAGTTTTGTGCGCCGTAGAAACGATTATTTAAAAGACCCGACATTTAGATTTTGACTTTAAACAACATTAACTTATTGACTTGTATTTTGTTTTAATATTAATTTAACAATATGTTCAACTTATTTATTCGTCCATAATGTATTCAATTGGTAAAAAATAGTTTCAAAATTACCCCAAACTATTCCACGAGTTTTGCAAAACCAAAATTTTACCGACCTAAATAAAAATTGGCAGCTATCATTACAGTGTTAGATTTTTTTGAGATTTTCCATAGATCCACCGAAATGAGTTAATAAAAACAAATTGTATAATATTTGTTATCATGCAGTAAAGCTTTTCGCCAAAGTGCTATATTTGTTAAATCACTTTACTAAACAATATGTATATTAAGTTCTATTTCCTGATAAGAAACTTTAGAAAAAATATTGATGTAAAGCGCCACTTACACGGGGAAGAGTCTCGCGGCGAGATTCGCATTCCATTATCGCATGACATAAACGCCATAAGATTATCGTATTCTGACAAATGTTCACACGATGCAACTTATATGTATATCCTTACAATCATCATATATTTAAGGCGAGAATCTCTCCCTGTGTAAATGGGGCTTTAAATTAACAAAAATAAATTAAAAAACGTAAAATAACTACGCACACCCAATAAGTATGTAAATATTTTTTATTATATACAAGTGTCATAAATAAAGTCGATGATTTTAAAAGACATGATTGTACAATGTTAGGTCTTTCACATAAAGTATAAATAAGAATTTTTACCCTTACTGGTCTTTTCCTAATTGTATATAACTTTACATGTTTCTATTTATATACAATCGTATCCTAAGGCTTCATGTCTTCGTAATGTTAGATGGGTGTGTCTGCGTCGCCATATTTTTGATAATTTTGGTATAGCAGCTGAATGTATGAGAAATATTTTAAAAAGTAAACTGTGTTGCAAGCTTAAATTATTTAAGTGTTGCTCAAAAGTATTTTTGTAATTTTATAAAATACAGTAATTTTTAATGCGCGCTATCGCCGTCCTATGTAAGTATTGCCATAATTTTACGTGTAAATGTATGTTATAAGTGATTTTTAGTAGTATTTGGAATATAACATGGCAACACTGGCTGATATTTTTCTAATACAATATGGATGAAAAACTGGTAACATTTTAGAGTTTTATTGGTGAAATCAGCCGAATTAAAAGCAGTCATTATTGCATTTTATAATAATTAAAAGTAGTGTTGTGTGTTCTTGTATTTTAGAGTGAAATTAAAAGTATTTTTGTGGAACAAGGTAAATTAAATAATTAATAATAATGCAACATTTTTGCTGTAAACTGTACCAATTTTTAAATATTAAAATAAATATTGGTGCCTTATTTTTAAATATACTACAAAACTTATTGTACCTTTATACTTCGCCAGATTATTAAATTTTGATAAGTATTTATATCCCTGTTAGAGTCAATAATTTTTTATGTAATTCTTGAACTATACGATAATATTACGACCATGGACATAAATAATGGACTGAGTATACCATATGTAAAAGTAATATATGAAGTATAACTAATGTGAATGCCTCGGTGGTGCCGCTAACAACGCTGAGACCTCTGGTTCGAATCCCGGGTCAAGAAAAGTGATATAGGGTTTTTCTATTTATTATCAGCCTCGAGTCAAGAATTTATGCCCGATGTGGCGACAGGGTCCTTCCTATCACATCGTGGGACCGAATATACAAGAACCCCTACCTACAGCCTCTAGCAAAATAGCTTGAGATTATGTACACATATTATCTATGAAGATAATATGTGTATATAATAAATAAATAAATAAATAAAATAAAAGATAATGAAAACAAGTGTGTCATGTTTCATTCCTAATTTTGATCAGTCAAGCAATCTATGGTTGTCTATCGTCGTTGGAATGTGCTTACCATCATGTGCAATGTAGCCATTTTCTCTTGCCAGTAAACCCTTACTACCTATAAACTATGAAACCCAATTACATCCTCTTCCCATCTTTTTTCCTTCCCTCTCCTGTCCTGATTTGATGGGGGGTAACACAAGGTCCAAGCGTTATGACCTTTATGATCGTTTGCAGAAAGTATTTTTCACTATGTTGACTAGTCCATTATCTATGTTTATGATTATTTCCTATTCTTGTGATGCATTTACCCGCACAAACTTTTAACTATGTACTCTAGCGGTCTTATTCAGACATTTTTAAAATCTATTTTAGTTCTCGGATATTTTGTCTTGTTCGCTCAAACTGTAAAGAGACGTTGAATATTTTTTGGAATCGCTTTTATTTTGTAAATAGAACCTATATAAACACGAAAATAATTATTTTACGAAAAATTCGACAAAAATTATGAAAAAAGTATGTTAATAAAAGTTGTTTGTAAAATTCCCGCTAAAACGCTCCAAACTGTCACGTGATTATAATGTACGTTACCGGCTTTTGACCAAATCTTGCTTTCTATCAAAAAATTTTTTTGACTATTTGACTGAGTTCTTACGATATAACTACTTTCTTTAATGTGTGCGGTCTCCATTGTGATGAAAATCGTAAAATATTGCCGTTTTGGTAACAAATTGTCGAAAGATTCGATAAGTAAAATAGGTTTTACAATTGTCTATGAATGAGGCCGTAGTTACTACTTATGTGTAGTTAGTCTTATCCTGTTCTACCCTATACGACTGGCCTAGAAACATTTTAAACTTCAATTGTACTATTATCCTGTGATATAATAAAATAGTATTTGATGTTATTATTTCTGTATTATTTTTGTACATGGATGTTATTTTCTATACACTGTAAGGTTTTTCATTCATCACTGAATGTAAATATAAAACTTATTTGAAATCTACATATACTTTGGTGTTAAACATAGTTTGGTTGTGAAAAAT
This sequence comes from Hyles euphorbiae, assembly GCA_023078785.2. Classification (NCBI taxonomy): domain Eukaryota; kingdom Metazoa; phylum Arthropoda; class Insecta; order Lepidoptera; family Sphingidae; genus Hyles; species Hyles euphorbiae. Next base: position 12,872,393 of record CM041044.1, on the reverse strand, counting down.
GTTGGTATGAATTACTCTATAATTTATTTGGGTCCAAATCTATTTATTCTGCCTAGGTTTCTGTAATCTGTGACCTTGCATCTACAATAGATTTTCTAAACGTAAGGATGATAATGATAAAATTCATAGAAGAAAGTGTCCATGTACCGTATTATTACAATTCACAATACAAGTTTAGTTATAAAGGGTGTATGAAGCCGAAACGGAGAGCTAAATTCATCATAGTGGCCAACTTTTACTATGGGGACAACATTGACATCGCGAATAAAAAGGGGTTGAGTGAAACATCCTCCTTTTGCTTTAAATATCCTTTATGACTAACCTTGTATATTTAATTACTAGTAATAAGTGTAGCGCGTTATTTGTCGTAATGTGTTCATTAAGTTAATGTGTTGTAAGTTATTTATATTGTAAAGTATCGCTTTGGTAATTAAAGGGAAAAGTTATTTTTTGTCTTATACTCTTGTTTCTATACATTATAGATAAATATTGTTTTGGAGTGAATAAAAATGCACCCATTTTATATAGGATTGCGTAATGGTGCCTCAAATGTTAGTTTATGTCAGCATATCGGCAAGCCGGCATTATCGAGCCGACTGACGAGAGATGGTCGTCACAGTTCCTTTGTACTGCATTTATCATCAATTGGAATTTGAATTCATTGGATTCATTTTATAGCAATCTGACTACCCCTCATGTGTTTGTAGCATTTTTATACCTTGATCACCTTTTTTTCCAATTAGAATGCAGTATTTTTACAACAATGAACAGGACACTAAAGGACCCGCTTATTCATAAGGAATTGAGGCAGTTTTCAAATGCAGCAGTCTCGTTGTTTCTGATTACACAGGAATAGATTAGTTTGGGGTCAGGACTAATTAGTATGTGATTATTGGGTGTATTATCGTATTATGAATTCACTATTTTTAATAAATTCTATCAATAACTTCATAGAGGTTTGAAGTATCACTTCGTCTACGAACATTGCCGTAACTAAATTATTGAAGACAGAAATATTACATAATTTCGTACAGTTAATAATTTATTTTATTTTTAATGTTCATTTGGGTATTCTTGTAATTAAATGTATAAATAAGTTCCTCCTCTGTACCTATATGAGTAATGTTGATTTGAAGCACAAAAAACTTATTTTGTGATCATGATTCAGTTTAAATAAACGCAGTTTTTATAAAATTCCTGTTTTTTATTTTAAGTTACTTTGTAATGCTCTAAGCTCTTAATAAACAAAATTCTACAGCCTCCGTGGCGCAGTTGGTTAGATGCTGGATGAGAAACGAGAGGCTGCGGGTTCGATCCCCGCACCGAGACAAAATAATATGTTTGTGTTGCACAGGTTATACTTCGACTTTCGTGTCTGGGTGTTAGTGAAACAGCACAGACTCGATCTTAGTGTGGAGTCAGGACTATGTACATAAGTGACTGTTTGGTGCATTTTTTATTATTCTTATCAAAAGCAGTGACTGCGTCGGTGGCGCAGTTGCACTGTGATTCAATTACTACGCTGAGGTCTCTGGTTCAAATCTCGCGTCCGGCAAAGTGATATTAGATTCTTTTCATTAATTATCGGCCCGGGGTCAGTAATTTGTACCCAATATGGAGATAAGCTCACCCCCTATCACATCGTGGCGAAACTTGCGGTGTCCTGCTAGCACCTCTGAATATCCCTACTGAGAAAAAAAAAGCGTGAATTTATGTATGTAGTATTATAACTACAATACACACAACGCTATATGCCATTCAGTCCAACCCAGTGTTTTCAATGCTGGCTGACTCTCGCCGATCAAAATAATTATGCAGGCCTGCCACCTGGTTGTATCCGCATCTGCACAGGATAAAGGTGAAACACGACAAACATGGATCACGAAAGGTCTTTAAACTCTGTGTAAAGTGGGCGCTTGCCAGAAGAATGCAGAAAACCTAGTTCTACCACAAAAATACTGACAATAGAGAATCGATTTTCTTATATATGTATAAATTATACCACTCGAATATTAGCCAAGTTCTATAATTAATGACTATGAACAACATATTCAAATTAACATAATATAGAAGTTTCCTGCATACGTAGATGATTAAAGTCAAAATATTTGATTTTCCAGTTAGCTGTTCGCGCTGGTTTGCGTTCACAGGTGTGAAGTGAGACAGGCAGAAAAGAGGAAAAGGGGGGGCCACGCTGACACGTCAAAATCTGACGGTAAAATTGACATTCAGTATTGCCGTTTAAACAACTTTCCCAATTAGTAAGCAAAACCTTTACAAACCAATTAGTTCCTTACCGACTTAGAGAGTTACTGTATATATTAATTTATCTAGTTTACTACAAGATAAAATTGTATGGCGAATGAAATTCACCGCTTTGTTTGCCAGTACATGATCTCCATAACAAGTTTTTCTGTTTTACCGATACTTTGTTTTCCCGAATTATTTTTATTAATCTTATAAGAATCTTACAGCAACGAAATTTTATCCCAGTGTAGTTGTATTTCTTCATGTAAAATCTGTCAAAGTGGATTAGTTTAGTAAGTTGTTAATGCAACAAAATGTTAAGTCACATTACACTGAGTAATATTCTTTTGAGTTCAATTCGAGTTGGAATAGGAAAAAGAATAAAACTGATCACGATTTTTTTCCACAATTAACTACTCGATAGGGTAAAATTGTATTTTGATATGGCAACATCCGCTTTGTCTTGCTGTCAGTCAGCTGTCAGTGTGTGAATCAGACGGTATTCGTTTTATTTGTTATCAATAATTGTACAAATTAATTACTCGCTCAGTGTTTCTACAATGTCTGTGACGATAAAGTGTTGTTTACATTAATATATCGAGTGAATACGGTAAAAAACCGCGCTTACACTCGTACTTTAAACCAGTGATCAGTCTGCAAACATGGGCTGGTATATGTGCACGTGTATTATCTTGTTTTCTTTATTAATCAACGAATCGACTCTCCGTTCCGTGGAGGATGAAGACGAGAGCTTCCTTTCCGCGCCAAAGTACACAAAATACGATGATTTGGCGAAGTTGTTCGACAGTTTCGAGAAGACATATCCGGATCTGGCAAAAGTGTACTCTATAGGCAAATCTGTGGAGGGCCGTGGGTTGTTGGTGTTACAAATCACGGGAGATGCTCGTGTGGCGCACCCAGAGCGGCCGGCGTTCAAGTATGTGGCGAACATGCACGGCGACGAGGCTGTCGGCCGAGAGTTGGTCGTGTTTTTAGCACACTATTTCCTAAAGAATTACGGGAAAAATGAGCGAGTGACGAAACTTTTGAACACCACAGAGATTCATTTGATGCCGTCATTGAACCCTGATGGATTTGAAGCAGCTCAGGTAAGACACTTCCATTTGCTTTCTTCAATGTTTAGTGTAAGATTGTACACTAACTTTGCCAAAATATATTACCAGTAAAATAGGTCTGATGAAACAAAGGACCTGGACAGTTCCTGCCTAGTTACTTTTTATCATGTACAAAAACAAGGCAATAATTGAATGAATATAAAAAATCAACTATTAATTTAAGAATATGTCATATTTCTGTAGAAGTTTCGGGAGTAATATAAAGTTTAATAAGATTTTGCATTGATTGATGACCCATTTCCGCCATTGTTGGCCCCGCATAAACGTTTCGTTCGCAGTAAAGCAAATGTAGGAAAAAAATAATAACTTAGTCTAAAATATTCCTAAAAATAATCTATAAGTAGGTAATAAGTCATAATAATTAACAATACTAAATATATATAAAGCAATGTTTGTAGTATATACTTACACATATATTCTTCCCATTTTTACACACTTTCATTGCAACAACTAAACGCTGCAGTAAAATACTTGACACTTGACAGTTGCTTGACAGGAACTATGCTTTGTTTATTTGTTTACATTGTGACACAATTAAAATACGTATCGGTGTATATTTTGTGTAACTTATAAAATATTAGTTCCTTTAAATTCCAAATTCGATGATAAAGCATTTATGTAAACGTATTTTTATTCGATTCAATAAATTGACAGATTACCTACAAAACCTAACCTCAAAATAAGATATGTTTTTGTAAATATCTAAAAACCCTGAACTTCCTAGGCTTTGTAACTTTTCTGTATTAATCTTGGAACAAACCTTACCCCATCAATGCAAAACTAATTGATGTAGACGAGATTCGAAGTACTAGGCACAGCGCCATACAAAAACTGGCCATGTCCTTTGGCCATATAAAGCCCAGTATTATTTAACAAGATTAGTAACAGCTATGCACTTATAATTGAGTATGACAAATGATGTCCACCTAGAGTTATTAGCAATAGTAACACAAATCACTCTAACTTAACTACAACTCCATACTATGCCAATGTATAAGTCTCATGAAAGTTGACAAATAGCTAAAATATTTTGAATTGGTGCATCATTATTGTTATTTCCTTTCTTGGTGAAGTGACTTCATTGCACCTGATGCGATGTGCAACGCCATTCAAATACCATCAATATAAGTACAACAGAATAATATATCTTTTGCCACTTTACACTATTATGCCTGTAGTAATAGCTTGTTTAAATTATGTGGGGCCGGTAGTCTATTCTATTGACAATTTATTTGAACAAAATGGCAAATTTTATCTCATTTTCTTCCTATTTTAATGTCATATTTATTTATACAGTTGCATTAATATTTTAATGCACAAAATGGAATTCCAATGTAACCTTGAAATGAAACTGTTTATAAAAAGTTAAATAATAAGAACAAAATTAGGTACATTACAATATTGTAGTAACAACAGAAATGTAAACCTGCTTCTTTATTTTATAAAGCGGAATTGGTCTAGTGGTATTAAGTCAGACATTTTTTGACCACAAACATGGTATTAAGAATAACAAAACTCTTATTTTGCTCATGTAACAGAAAATTCATCAATTGTGACAATACTGCTTTTTAGGACACAGAGGTAAGTACTTTAAAGAAATCAAATGTGTAATTAATAAACAATTTAAGTACTTATCAATTAGTTAGATAATATAATCAATGAAAATCACAAACATTTGTGTCAGTGCACCACGGAGGCTGTAAATAAAATAATATAATTATGTGAAAAATAGAGTCTCATTCACTACAATTATTTTTGCATACAAATCTGTAGGCACAACTCACATACATACCAGGAAATCCCTGGCAAGTGGTAGGTAATGTTAACAACAGGAAGATAGGCAATTTATGACTATGTAAGAATGTCAGAGATAGAACCAAAAATAGCAGTACAATACTGCTCTTTTTTGTTACATACAGTTTGGTCATTTTCTTAATGGCTGCCATTGTAGTAGGTTCATCTTTTGTTAGTATTAGTAGTCCCACTACTCGAGCAAGATTGCTGGGGATTATTTGACACGAAATTTGAATGTTCTAACATTCGCCATACAGGTGTAAGATAAAAGCTTCCACTTCTTAACATAAATGCTATTCTCTATGAAACCTATCTTGCACCCCATACTTAGTCTAAGTTTACGACGTACGATATAGGATATCGAACATTTTGTGAATTATTTAGGCATATTTGTACAGTTTTACGTACGATTTTCAAATATTCGGCGTCATGTAGGAGTATAGAGTAACCCCCCTGTGTATAACTGGACGAAATTTCTTCGATGCTCCCATCTACCTTCCATAAATTTGCAAAATACAAAACGTAAGTTTGCGTAAGCGGTGTCTCTTTATTTCTTTCCTCTTGGGTTACCCTTTTTTTTCTAATGGTTAAAATCCTCATTGGATACCCGACTATCTGGATAGACCGGGCATGCCGGACTTTTACCGGCTAAAAACCCATGTCTCCATCTGCACTTTGGAGGAACTTTGGGACCTCAATACGAACACGCCAAAGGTCCCCCAGCGCTCGAGCTAAAAGCTCTCAACTACAAGAAACTCTGTAACGGTACTACGCAGAAGAAACAGGGCGATTTCTTCCACCACCGTTGCGTCTCCTTCTCCGAGCGGGATCGGTGTTTCGCGATTACGCTCCGCAGCCTCTTTATGAAGCATTACGGCTTCACAGAAGACGGCCACGGCTTTCCATTTTGACTCTCCCTCCAGCATCGCTCTTATCACTGCTGGCAGATAGAGATCACCTCCAATCTGGGAGATCAGACCATGCCGCTCTACTTCCCACGCAGAACATTGCGCGAGAGTGTGTGCAGCCGAGTCCTGGTCTCCGCTATTGCAGTGGTGACAGTTCGCCGTCGTTTCACGCCCTATCTTTTTCAGATAATCACCAAAACACCCATGTCCGGTGATTACCTGAGTAAGTCGATAAGTGAGTCGTCCGTTTCTTCGTTGCATCCAGGCTTCGAAATTTGGCAGGATAGCTTCGATGACGCGTTTGTGCACGTAAGGCTCTTCACAAAGTCTTGAGTGCCACGTCGCGAATGTATTTAAATGTTCCTGTCGTCTTATCGACACTTCGAGCGCCATTGTTGTTGGTATGTCTTGGCTCGTCTGGCGGACGGTGCGAATTCGCGCTTATATATTTACATCCATGTCCGCTAGGATGTCCAACGGCGGAAATCGTGCTAGGAGAGTTGCCGCCTCAAAGGATATCGTGCGATATCCTCGTACCACCCTGATGGCCATCTTGCGCATCTTGTATTCGATAAAATTTCGTCCTACAACGACGGAGGCTAAGTCTTCGACCAAACAGGCGCCCCGTACAGGGCCATAGATCGCACGACTCTTGGGTTAACCTACAGAAAATTATTACCTACAATTGCTATTTACAAAACAAGTCATGTACATTCATGTGAGTCACTTTCAAATTTAGCTTAATACCATGTCGATAGGTCATAGCTTGAGGTTATAGGTACAGCAATATCCATTTAGAGGACAATGAATCACCCAATAACAGTGGCGTAACAATAGGGTGGCATAGTGCGCAAAATGCCACGGGCCCCCGACCTAAGGGGCCCCCGGCGACCCGGCCCCTCAGGCCCGAAAGGCCGTAAGCAGAGAAGAACCTAGCCAATTTATTACCAACAAAATTGATAATCAAAAACTATTTTCTTAGTTTCCATTAAAGATACCAAGGATTATTTTTTTTATAAAAATAATAATAATGGTTCTTTAGATTTACGCGATTTTTACTAACTTTTTTTTAACTATTATGTACAGATTATAGTGCGGATTTGGTTTAAAAAAGAACGAAACTTCAATATTTAAATTCTGAGGGGGCCCCATCACCAATGCTGCGTTTGGGCTCCGGCCACGTAGTAAAGACATTACAACGACTAATTGGTCTCGTTGTGGAGTTCTTTTTATGGCCTGCAGGCATACAGCCCGCCTCACGGTCAGCGGTCACCGCCGCTCATATACTTTTGCAGATCCAGGGATCCAGATCCATCCAATCCATCCAAAATGAAGTCGCTTCCTAGCGTAAGGAGAGCAATTTCTTAAAACCTAGTTTAAAGAAGGATAGGTTGTAGCGCTCAGGGAATACCGAAGCAGGGAGTTCATTCCAGAGCTTGCACGTGCGTGGTAGAAAAGAACACTGGAAACGTACTTTCCAGGAAGGGATAGTTTCCAGGTAGTAAGAATGAATTCTACTGCGGTGACGGGAAGCGTGATGGGAGAATAGCGATAGTGGCACCATCTGCCTCAGAACACTTTCCGTGGAACAATTGATAGATTACACAGAGAGACCCAAAGTCTCACTGCAATCCCAACGGCTCCACATTCTCCATGAGAACGGGATTATCGATGATTCGAAGAGCTCGGCGCTGTAATGAGTCAAGTGGGTCGAGCTGGTATTTTGGGACTTCTACCCAGAGGTGAGAGCAGAACTCCCACGTCGTGCCGGATCGTCGCATTTATAGAGCAATAACCGATGATCCGACGAAAAGTACCGCTTGGCTCTGTTGAGAATCCTTAACTTTTTGCTGGCCAATTTGCCCTTGCCTTCCAAATGACACCTAAACTGCAATTTTATCAATAATTCGGGTCAATGGATACTCTCGGATGCTTAGAGAGAGTGTCTCCATGACAAAAGGGGTCTTCTTGGTTATAAACGAGCAAACTTATATCTTCGTGGGGTTAAATTGTGCTATGTTCAATTTACCCCATTGAGGCCTACCCCAGAGAGGTTCTCGATTTCCGACAAAATTTGAGACCATCTTCTCTTAACGGATCCCCGATAGAGATTCTGTAGTCAGGTGTATCTTGCCTCACTTGCACTAGCATCTGCATTACAATGCCAGCTGGTGATAGACAACATGTCTTTGATATGCAGGATAAACAGGGTCGGCGAAAGCACCGAGCCTTATGGAACACCAGAATTAATGGTCTTGGTCTCGATGCATAAGCCGTCCAATACGACTTTTATGCTGCGATCATCCAGAAAGCTGGCGATGTACTTTCAGAGTTCCTCAGGTTGAAATACCAGGCAGGTAGCTTCCCCAAAACGACGCCATGCCACACTCGATGACACTTTCAAGGCCTACCGTAATCGCGTCACCCCCACTATCCAATGCCTCCACCTGATGGTGGGTGAGATAAACGAGAAGATCACCATCCGAACGACCCTCAGTTGGTGATCCTCAAGATATGTCAAGAGCTGCATATTTATAACTCGCTCCAAGACCTTGGAGAGTCAGCATGTGACAGCAATTGGTCTGCGATTCGAAGGATCCGACCGGTCACCCTTCTTGGGGATTGGATGAACATGGGCGATATTCCATGAAGCCGGGCCTAGGTTGTTTTAATAAAAAAAGACGCGTGAGTACGGGGGTTATCTCAAGGGCGGACATCTTAAGAACTACTGCAGGGACACATTTCGACCCACTCGACTAGTAGATTTGTAGTACCGCCCGAAATGCGGAGGTCTGGGTTTTATTCGGTATGCTTGAGCAGATTTTTGTTAGGGACCCGCTTCGGCCTCGATTTACTGACAGGCCAGTGACACTAATTATATATATTCTTTTCAGTCTTGTCCGGGGTATCGGAAAATAAGCTTAACAGTTTTCCCCTCCATACAAAAAGGGGGGGCCCCATCCGATGATTTTGCCACGGGCCCCAGATGGTGTAGTTACGCCACTGCCCAATAAGCTTAAATCGCAGTTCACACACAGAATACTAAGTTCACACCTCAACTTGGCAATAACATCTGTGCGATGTTGTTTCCGCGCGCATTTTACAAAGGTCAGTGACCACGTTTGCCCTTATCGTTTGGTAACAAATCTTTCAAAATTACGTCTCCATTGTTCAGTCTGCGAAGTAGGAAAATATATTACAACAGGCACATATTGTGGAATAATTTGCTTATTAATAACGGTTGTGGTTATCGTGTGAGTCAGAAAAGGTTATGTGTACATAACATGTTAGCTGACATATTATGACGTCACCTAAAAGACACCTCTACTAGTCTATTGGAATCCTGGACAGGCTGTGATTTACGATTAGTTAGGTTTTGGGTTTGACTCCTAAATCGGATCCCTTTTGGTGATATAAACAATCCTTAATAAATCTCATCTCCTATTCGTAATTAAAACTATCGATAATTTTGAATTTACTTTCACACCGGTTAACCGGTATTATTCGTAATGACCATAAAATGGCCATATTGAGACTTAGCATCTTATGTCTGAGGATGGCTAACGCAGTGGAATGCAAAGCATTGCTTTATAATTCATGGTGTTGTTTGGTTTTGCTACTGTCCATGAGCGGTCGTACCGCTTACTATCCGGCGCATGGCATGATTGTCTCGCTATCCTGCTTCTTCTTCTACATCGTTTCATCATCTCGCCATCCATAGCAATAAAAAAAATTAACCATTTGTATATCCAAAATATTCATATTATCTATAAGTCATATCCCTTTTAAAACCTCAAGATCTAAGGAGGCTTCATTACTATCAATCCATACTAACTTAGATAGAATTGTAATACTTAAAATATACTTATTTCAGTTGCAATCAGCCTCTATAAATTCAAGGTAACTACATTTTGTCCTCGACCACTTTCAATTCGAATCGAATAGATTTTTTCAATGTGATAAAAATGACGATTGATCTGTAACAACACGAAGTCGGATCGATTATGTAGCATAGAAATTGTAAAAGTGTTAAATTCGATGTGTTTTCTTGGAATGTAACTGATTACGTGAATTTAGACACAAAAATTAATATCTTAAATGCAATATTATAGTTCGTGATGGCCCGTTGGAAACTAATCGGTTATGAGCTTATGCCACAATGGTTGGGATTCAAATCCCAAGGCAACCGTCCTTCTTTTGGGGAGTCATATTAATTACAACATTCTTTAACAGACTTAACAGTGAAGGAACGTTCCCTGCTCCCTCTCCTATTTGATGGGTCGGCAACACATTCATAATCCAAACGTTGTGGATGATCATGGGCGGCAGTGGTCACTTACAATCAGGTGACCTGTTTGCTCGTTGGTTTATCCGAGGCAGTTGAAATAAAAAAGGCCTCATTCACTACCAGAGGGCCTCATAAAATATTCTTCGCCCACATCATTTGTTGGCCTCGCGGCGTAACAAGCAGTGTGTATTGGTCAATGCAAAGACTGAATGTTCCATGTTAGCGCGTTGTAAACAGAGACGATCTTCCATTTTGATAGACATGACCCAATTGTATAAACTTCAATAATTTAACCGTCTGGGGTCCGTTTAACTAGCTCCTGTTTACATTGTTGAAATAGTTGCAAGTAAATTAAAAGACTTGTGGGATATGTATATGTATGTATATGACGTTTGACAAAAAATAAACACATAAAAAGCGTTCTCATGTTGTCCTATCGAAAAATGGAACATATTACACATACATACACATCCCATATGCACCCATATCACATATCCCTTACATATGTGTATATTTGCAAGTTTCTCGATAGGACAACAAAATAATACATTTTCTTTGTTTTTCTTATCAAAAAAATTGTCTTTTTATGTTACGCGAGCCTCTCCCACTTTTAAAATCACAAATGCTGCATATTGTTATTTGTGTGTGTAATATGTATTAAACAGGTATTACAGATGCATAATATGGGTGATTCGAAGATTAAATATCGTATTCATGATTTTATATTATTTTTATTGGTGATAATATATTATAGTAACAATTAGAGGGTTTTAATGTGCCATAGACCATTTGGGTCTAGAGGTATAATTGCGTAAATTTTCCAGTGTAAAATTGTAAAAACTACGAGTGATTATACTAAAAACATTAATGTAATTTTAACCAACTATTTTAATTTTATAATCATAAATTAGCAGTCGAAATAGCGAAGGCTGATTTACAATGTTAATTGCATTTAACACTTCTAATACCGCTAGTCATAACTCATAACCCAGTGTCATTTGAAAGGTACAGAGTATGATAGTAACAAGTTAACAACTAACAAACAAGTTATCACCTCCGACCTGCGATACACATGGCAGCCGATTGCGAATGTCCGTGGACACAGGGCAATGCCTCTGATAAAGAAGTGCAGTGTCTGCAGTCTGTACACATCTCTTATATCTAGGTATAGTCTAGTGACGTACTAATAAGCACTATCTGTACCAGCCCATATACCCACTATATGTATAAGTTGAATTAGTACTATGTATTGACTTGTAATAAAAGTAAAACAAAACGAAGCATAGGGACCCGCGTGAAAGAACACATAGATGACGTCAAACATCGACGCTCAATGAAGTCTGCAGTTGCTGAACATATAGAAGAAGGCTCCAAGCATTACCTCCGCTTTGACCAGCCCCAAGTCCTCGCTAAAGAACACCGTTTCCTGCCCAGGATGTTTCGCGAGGCTATTGAAATTAAAAAACATCCACATTTCAATAGAGAAGATGGCTTGAAGCTTGCACAAGCATGGGATCCAATACTACATTTAATTAAATCGGAACCCAAAAGACCAACTGCCAAACCTCAGGACACTGTGAGCTCCTTCTGCGTAGATCGGATCGCAAATACAGATTAACCATTTAAAGGACATGGCCAGTTTTTGTATGGCGCTGTGCCTAGTACTTCGAATCTCGTCTACATCAATTAGTTATGCATTGTTGGGGTAAGGTTTGTTCCAAGATTAATACAGAAAAGTTACAAAGCCTAGGAAGTTCAGGGTTTTTAGATATTTACAAAAACATATCTTATTTTCAGGTTAGGTTTTGTAGGTTAGGTTTTGTAATTTATTGAATCGAATAAAAATACGTTTACAAAAATGCTTTGTCATCGAATTTGGAATTTACATTAACTATTATTTTATAATTTACACAAAATATACACCGAGACGTATTTTAATTGTACCACAATGTAAACAAATAACAAAAAAAGATAAATAAACAAAGCTTGGTTCCTGTCAAGCAACTGTCAAGTGTCAAGTATTTTACTGCAGCGTTTAGTTGTTGCAATGAAAGTATGTAAAAATGGGAAGAATATATGTGTAAGTATATACGGCAAACATTGCTTTATATATATTTAGTATTGTTAATTATTATGACTTATTACCTACTTATAGATTATTTTTAGGAATATTTTAGACAAAGTTATTATCTTTTTCCTGCACTTGCTTTACTGCGAACGAAACGTTTATGCGGGGCCAACAATGGCGGAAATGGGTAGGTATCAATGCAAAATCTTATTAAACTTTATTTTACTCCCTAAACTTCTACAGAAATATGACATGTTCTTAAATTAATAGTTGATTTTTTATATTCATTCAATTATTGCCTTGTTTTTGTACATGATAAAAAGTAACTAGGCAGAAACTGTCCAGGTCCTTTACTTTTTTAATTTAATAATTGTAAAATAAGGGTAGTTGAATTGTAACAGTCACAGAGCGGACGACCAATACCTCAGTCCGCCCCGTGACCACGAAAGCTGTAAAGTAATCGAAACGTCGGGAAGTCAAAAATGTAAAAAATTAAACTAAATTCGCGATAAAATCCGTAAATAATAGTTTTATTTCAATAGGAAAGAATATTTAAATAACCAAACACGAAATACAAAGTTGTGAGATGACACCAGTTTTCTGTGAGATAGTGATACTACCCCGATCCTGCAGACACATTTATAATACAGACTTAGCACATGCAACAAATTGAAATAAAAATACAAGCATTAGAAATGAATCTAAGAAACCATTACACCTCCTAGAAGGCTCTATTCTAATAATTTATCATATTAATAAGATATAAAATTATTATTGGCCAAAGTGATATCGGATTTTTATATTCATGATCAGCCTGGACTAACGAATTTGTGCCGATATAGCGATAGGCTCGCCTCCTAGCACATCGTGAGAAGGAACATACAAGGCGAATTGTGAGTGTCCTGGGAGCATCTCTACCTACCTCTGGGAAAGAGGCGTGAGTTTATTAATGTATGTAAAATCATATTTGTGCATGACTCAGAGTGCAGCAGACATCTGCATCCATACGAGATCCCACGGTCCCTCATTTCACAGCTGGTGTCTTAACCAACTGTTCAAGATTATCGTCACGAACCATATTGCATAGTATAAAAAACACGTTATATCCCATGCATTTAGTTATACTGGAGCGGATATCGGTAACAAAATCTCTGCGCAATGTGCGTGCACTCGGGAGCCCAGTGAAGCAAGAGCGAGGATGTTACTGACTAGGCGTGACAGAGACAGAAATAGAAGGAGCTAGTGTTGGATTAAATAGTAATAGCATTTGCAAATAGCAAGTGAAGTCGATAATATTTCACAAGTTATGTAAATAAGCAACATTTTGCGATTTACGGTTGTGATTCACAGAGTCAATCGGCTAATTTTTATACGATCTCGTGTAATCTATGGAGTGAGTTTTTTATGAACCCATTGAAAGATAAAATTGAAACGTCAATTTTGTTTGTGTAATTTTGTATGTGAAAAATGATTATAACATATCCTCAGGTTTTTGTTTACGAATTCTGTGAGGTGCAATTAGCAATAGTAGAATTATAGAGAATGCTACACGGCTTCAAAAATAATAAGGTGGTGATGATGATTTGAAATAGCAATAATTCCCATTACTAGAAGGAGCGGTACGGTACCGTTCATTTTTGTTACAAACCTTTTATTTAAAGTGTCCCCTCTAGTTTAAATATCATAACGAGACCATGTATGTAAAGCATAGATAAAAAAATCGGACTAACTTTGTGGGTTTCTGTTAAAACGCTTCTAAAATATAAACTATTTATCTAAACGTAGCAATCAAAACCAAAATAAACGTAAGGAGGTTACATTGATAAACGGGTTCAGTGTGGCAGAATATGGCGGGAGTTCCCAAGGTTGAGATAAAGTATTTACATTTCACGAGTGGGTTTTTTATTAATTCACTTTATGTTATCTTAAGACTGTCCAGTCTGGGTGGAGTACCAAGAAGTTCTTATGATGCCTACGAAATGGATACGTTTATCTCATTGTTCGGCTATAGCTGTATGAAACTATGTATTTTCTTATAATATTTACTAGTGGTTCGCGGCTTTGCTCTTTTATGCGTCCGACTGCATGTCACGGGCCTTATCTACACTCGACAGTACGATTAGAATTGGCTATATAATCCACCACGCTGGTCTAGTGTGGATTGGCGGACTTTACATAACATAGCAATTCTTACCAATTCGCTATAGTAAGCGAGGTTTTGATGTTTTCTTTCACCGTTAAAGCACCGGTTATATTATATTCACCTGGCTCTACTTCTCAGGATCGTAGTGTGGAAAAACCGTCTTCAGATTTATTATGATGATATACCTAGTAGTTGATAAGGACCTGTCTGCGTAGGTGTTCCCTCAGTAATTTGACCTGGCCTTCTATAAACTAGGCTTAAGCAACTAGTAACTTTGACCGTGACTTTGACTTTATGTTCTCGTCATACATTTGTAATGTATGTACGGCCAAAGAATATTAATTTGTGGTATGACGTTGACATTGTTAAAGTTAAAGCTATGATCCAATCTACTTGTTGCAACTAGAACTAAGCCTCCTTTAAAGAAGCCTAGGTGCAAAAATGCATATTTTTTAAATCAAATCAAATCATTTTTATTGTCGACATAGATTTACATAATCTGTTACAATATGTTTATCCGTACCACTATGGCCCATTATTGGCAACAATAATATAAAACAATTGATTATCTACAATAATAACTACGAAACTGTTAAAAACATTGCGAAAAAATAATTATTATTTAACAAATAATCGAATTCACTTTCACATAGTCAATGCTGCTGGATGGCAACTAGGCCTCAAAAATCTTGTGCTTAGCTATCTCCTTGGTATTGCAAATTCATCCTACGCGTGCATAAAAACCCAATCCATCTCAATCCCACGTATACAGGCGTAGAAGTAATCCATTATTATAATGCCTTCATTGAAGCGATCATTGACTCGGTGCGATTGGCCAATCAAGGTCAACAAAACGCCGGCTGTCACGTAACACAGTCACGTGTAGTGTTGAGTAGGACATGACTTGAAGAAGAGTTTGTAAGAGTAGCCTCATTTTTGTACTGAGCCAGTACAATGTCCCACTTCAATTGAAGTGAGGCGTACTGACGCTTATTTGTGGGTCATAACTTTGCCTCACGGCTCAAGCCAATGAAATGACATTATAGACCAAGTAGTAAACCAAATATGAAGTAGTACAAATTGAAAAGTTGAGCCGCTCTTACATTTTGACGTCATGTACGGGACAAATGTACTACCTCTTGTATGTCCTACTCAACACTAGTCACGTGGTTTAGGCCCGCATACTTTCTACTCTGAACTCATTCAAAGGACTTTAATTATGCAGACAAACATAGACACGTCACACGAGTTGTTTATGATAATTATACAACCGGAGAAAAAATACCGTTTTGCCTTAACGCTTTCACTGGTGTCGCAGATCTCTTTCTCGCTATCTCTCTCTTTAGCCATAGGAAGTCCACTGCTCAACATAGGCCTCCCCTAAAGATCTCCACGTCGATATGTTAGAAGCTGCCTGCATCTAGCGACTTCCTGCAACCTTAACGAGGTCGCTCGTTCTTTTAGACGGGCGAGACGAGTATGCCTGAAGTTAAACGATACAACAGCTCATGAACAGTATCTAAATCAAACAACACCTTGTAATACAAAGCATAGCTTTGCATTTCACTGCGCTCGGCATTCTGAGAAATAAGATGTTAAGTCTCAGTATATCCAGTAGTTACTCTGGCTACAATATCCTTCAATCGGCTGTTTGGTGGGAGAAATATACATTTCAATGGTACCCAATACTCACCCTGCTGGCTTCTCTATCTTCTATGAGAGACCTGCTACCAGTTTTATTACAGACAATATTTAATATGCGCTGCGTTGTACAATGCTTGCCTGTATTGTTGTATTAGTCCATATACGTCCCACTGCAGGGAACGCGCCTACTCTACGGTCGAGAATACGATTCAGAGTGGTAAGACTATAAAGTCCACCACGCTGGCCTGTTGTATATATTAATAAAATTAGTTATTTTGGTATATGGTTAGTATTTGGTAGAGAAGTTGTGATATTTTTTTTAGATAAGAATCAATTGTCAATAAAATAAAATAAAAAACAACCCGTAAAAATAAATAACTGTATTAAAACAATAAAATGCATGAATCTGTTTCTTTTCGACTCAATAGGGTTCCCGATTTAATTTTTAACTATCGAATTGGTTTATATATGCAAAATTGTAAATAGAAAGATTTATTCGAATCCATTCAGTGATAAACAAATTACTAACATTGGATGGTAGGTGTAAGAAGGATACAACCACAGAGTACATTTTACATGATACAACTATCGTGCTATGACGTCATCATTCATTACAGTTAGTTATTGCGTAAAAATGTAATCAGTTCAAAATAAAATTTTGAATGAGGTTTTCGTTTTTATTATGTTTTTTTTTAAATATATTCTACAGTACGCTATCACTCTATAATTAACCGATGCTGACCACATGACTTCTCTACAATCGATAGATTATCGTTATATACATTTATATAGATAGATATATAGATCGTGTAAATATCTTGTGTCCTACATTGGACGTGTTGGCTTGAAGCGTGACGAATGTGCCACACAATATGCATCACACCGTTGATAAAATGCGTTTGCATAGTAATGCGACGTTTTAACATAAACATCCTTTTTTTCGGTTATTTATAATTTCAATACCTCTGAAGGTGCTACAGGTGTTAAGAATAAAAGTGATAACACGCCTCTGACTTTACGAAATTATGAGTGTATTGATAGGCAATCTTGTTACTGAAATAAGTCGTCCCTCGCAACGATTTTGACAATGCTTGCTTGTATATGGACAGAAAGCTTAATAATATTTCTATCACCGTTTAAACGAAATCTATTAAATTAAATTAATTTAATATTTATTTTGACGCGATTTTAACCGTCAAGTTTTTAAAACTCCAAATGTATTAAAGGGCCTGTCCTTAGTTTTACATTAATGTTTGGCCCATATTTTGTAAAATATTTCCCATTTTTATGAATACTCTAGTAACTAATCTCACAATATTCTTGAAAATTAACGCAATGACTCCAGTAGTACCACACGCAGCTCGCCAATCCCGTTCTGTCGCAATATGTGATGATGATAGATTTTCATGCAATCTATTGCTTACTACATCTCGTGTGGCCCTTATTTTATCGTCACGCTAAATTATCCACCACAACATGTAATGTTAGAGAAAGCCTGCTTGTTATAAGTTTTGTTTTACGTTTCGGAAGTCTTTAGGCAAAAAAAGTCATAACACTTCTAATATTTTTATTGCGGTGCGTTAGTGTGACAAATCTACAACCAAAGTGCAATTCGGATAGGTTACTGGTAATGTTATATGGTTACAAAAGTGCTATGAAGTCAGGATTGATTACTGGTAATATTAGATGGTTATTTGATTATTTCATTATTCATACCCTATACCTGGATTTCCGGAATTACGGGCGCGATATATTTTTTTAAGTCTTGTTATTTTGTCTTATAACTGAAGAACATAGGACGTATGTAAAATGTACTATGTGCATAAGACTTAACATGCTATCAAAAATTTTGAAAACACTTGCGTAATGATAAACCGAAATATTCACCAATGCATTCCGCGTATAAAACAAATCATCTGCGCCGACTCTTAAATTATAATACATTGCTTCATTTCCCCACAGGAAGGCTCTTGCGAGTCCCTCAACGACTACCTGGGCCGGAACAACGCCAAGGGCGTGGACCTAAACCGGGACTTCCCGGACCAGTTCGACCGCAACCGGACGAAGGATCAAGAATATCTCTTCGGCAATAGACAGCCTGAGACTCAGGCACTAATGCGCTGGATCCTAGGCAAGCAGTTCGTGCTGTCTGGAAACCTTCATGGTGGAGCTATTGTGGCCAGTTATCCGTATGATGATTTGAGGTGAGGTTATGTTCTAGTAACTAGATGCTTGATGGTCTATGCTCCAACAGATCAGTAGAAATCATTGGAGGAGGCCTATGGTCAGTAGATTTCCTTTGGCTGATGGATGGATGAAACTGGATGGTTTGAAGAATGATGAAGTGAAGAGTAAGAGACACGCCTGGCTGCAAACAGGAGTTATTTGGAACTTATTGATACTAATAATTTACATGCTTGTCATACTGAGACTTTTTACATTTTTGAAACCCTGTTAGTCAATGCTAAATAATCACTGATACTATCTCGTTTGAATCTGAATACGAAAGTGCTTTTAAACTTTTGGTAGGTCTCTGATATATGTGAGAAGCCGCCTGGGTAGGTACCACGGCAATGTCAATGAGACTTACATATTATGTCTCAGGATGGCGAGCGCAGTGGAATGCGAAGCATTGCT
This sequence comes from Hyles euphorbiae, assembly GCA_023078785.2. Taxonomy (NCBI): domain Eukaryota; kingdom Metazoa; phylum Arthropoda; class Insecta; order Lepidoptera; family Sphingidae; genus Hyles; species Hyles euphorbiae. Next base: position 12,853,528 of record CM041044.1, on the reverse strand, counting down.
TTGTAATTCAAGGTGTTTTTTGGTCATGCTACTGTACATTAGCGGTCGTATCGCTTATCATCAGGTGAACGGCATGCTCGTTTCGCCACTTATAGCAATAAAAATCTGGTGCTTGGTGACAGAAATGGCATGTTGTTTGCTCTTCAAAAAGGAACAATTCACATTATCCTGCTTTATGGAGCAATATTATTTCTTAAAGCAGAAGGTGCTATTTCTAGTATAACAGCTCTGAAATAAATAAATATTCATTGCCATTTGCCAGTCATAGACGTTATATTAATTGTAGTTTATTCTTTATAAGGCACTGATAACTATAATTAACTTTTTCCTTTAGATAAATCAACTCTGGAATAATTGTGTTTTTACTTTAGAAAATCCCAATAGGTAATATCTATGAAGAGGTCAATTACAGTCAATTAAATTTAATTATATTTGACACGCGAGTAACAAAAGCGACGGTTTATACTTAGATTCTCTATAAGATTATTTTTAAATTATTGCTTGTGCGATGTAGTCAATCAGTCTAAAGTTTAACCTTACCACTTCAATAATTAATTAAAACCGTATTACAACCTCAAAAATATCTTGAGAAGTACAGATTTCTGACATCATTCAAATCTGTATTATAAGTAATTCATCCCAATGATTATTAAATCAAAATCATTTGACGGTACGTCTATGGCATTAATAAACATTTCTTTATAAAAAAATTGCACGTTTATAGACAAAGGTTCATGGCCTAAACCAACGTTTCGGCGTGATGAAGCAAGCCGGTCGTATACTGCTCTAGTTATCAAAACCAGTTAGACAACGGTGAACTTCAAAACGTTTCAACAAAACGAATTATCAACGCTGCCGGTTCACGAATATTTGTCACTTTCACTGATGTATTTTTAAGAATTGTTAGTTTTGGATGTGTGTTTGGATGTTGGTCCTTTGAGCCAGTGGCAATTATTCTTGTACATGGCGTTAACGCCCATAGTAAAATATAACTTTTACTACTACTATACTTTTATCGTGAATATTAGACCTTATCAATTACTTTGGCCTAGACCCGAAATCAATATTTGTAGGCCACACAAACATTTGTCCCAGTTTTCCGCAGCCTGTCATTTTACAGCTGGCGTCTAAATAACAGGGCGGTTCAAATATAATAATAAATAAAGAATCGGACGAATTGAGAACCTCCTCTTTTTTCGTAGTCGGTTAAAAAATGAATAGAAAACATTATCTGATAATTGTGTGGGCTGGCGTGACAATCACTGTCGGGCGATCGACCTACTCGTCTCAGATATTCTCGGTAAAAAACTCACTGAAGTCAATAGCATAACAGCTAATGGAAATGTAGGTCACTTGAATGCAGTACTACTGAATGAACAGCATAACAAGCTAGTTGAACTTCCGTTCGACGACAGTTGATTAGCATATCCACTTTAATAGAGACTGATGCATCATGTGTCTAATTACAACCTCATTATATTTGCAATTTATTATACAAGTATATATGTAGATACCAGGCCAGCGTGGTGAACTATATGGCCTAACCAATCTCAATGGTACTCTCGATTGTAGAGGTGGCCCCTGTCCTGCAGTGGGACGTGTATCGGCTGATACAGATATAGATATCAGGTTAAATATAGGAATAATCGCTGCAACTGACGTTTCAATCGAAATTCTAAATAAAAATATTCTTTATTTAAATAGTCTTCACAAGATGTTTTGAATCGTTAATTTCTGCTACCACCGCTCCGGAACATGTTGTAGCTGTGAAGAAGAAACGACACTAGAAACTCCCTCAGTAACACGAATTGTCTTCTTCTTTTAATCCATATAAAATTGCACAAGACCATTACATTCTGTGGAGTTAGCACCATCTTAGTCATACATTCTGGAGTTATTCAAGAAAAGTAAGGGCGCTATTAGTACCACTAGTAAAAGAGCTCCAGGACTGCGTTCACCAGTCCCAACTACCTAGCATTTAAACATGCACATCTTTCTAGATTAACTCTCATTGCCGTATAGTCTTTGTTTTGCTCTATTTGCCTCATTGAAAAGGCCCTTGTCAGTAATACAGGATAATAGATAGATAGATAAAAATGTGACATGCATTGCTTTCAAATAAAAAAATAATTAAGGTTTTAAGGATTTCTGAAGAGCAATTGTCCATTCATTCAAAACTACGACTTATGACATCTATATACTTTTTTTTATTGCTATTAATGGCGAGAAGAGCATGCCGTCCGCCTGATGGTAGGCGATACGACCGCTAATGAACAGTAGCGTGACCAAACAACACCTTGAATTACAAAGCGATGCTTGGCATTCCACTGCGTCGACATCCTGAGACATAAGATGTAGTCTCAATATGTCTAGTAGTTACTCTGGGTACAATGCCCTTCAATCCGAAACACTACAATGTATTTACACTGCTGTTTAGGGGGACAAATAGACATTGCGGTTGTACCAACCCAGGCGGCCTCTCACTAATGACAGATCTACCACCATACTCCTCAAATCGTCATCTAACATAATTCCAGGTCCGGCAAAGACTGTTGTGAGGAGAGCAGAAGTCCGGATGACAAGCTGTTCAAACACCTGGCTAATGTGTACGCCTCGAAGAACCCTGATATGCTGGCAGGGGACAAATGCCCCCCCGAGAAATTCCAGGGGGGGATCACCAACGGTGCCTACTGGTATTCTGTAACAGGTATCCATTCTTTATTTATTCTCTACTGCACACAAAAAAGAACAAACAGCATACAATATTTGACGAATAAAATTAAAGAGTACAGTTGACGGTTTTGGTAGGCGATATCTTACAGACAACCTTTGGATTCTTTATACTTTTCAGCCTTTTATAAACAGATTTTGGATTTATTTTTTGTATTAATGAATAGTTTGACGAGCATACCATTCGCCTGCAAATTATATGACCAGCAATGCTTGTCATTCCAATGCATTTGCCATACTGATACATAAGACGTTAAGTCTCAATATGTCCATTAGTTAACTCTGGCTTCAATGTTTTTCAAACCGGTACACAGCGGGTTTTTACACTGCTGTTTGGCGGAAGAAATAGACATTGCGGTGGTACCTACCCAGGCAGCTTCTCACATATGAGAAACCTACCACGATTAAATAGTATATATTTTAGCTGATTTTATCACGCGCGTTATTAACGTGCAAACTTCGTTGTTGTTTGTTGTTAAAGCGATACGCACGAGAGCAATCTCTGCTTGTTTTGGCATGTATACTAAACACGAATTGATACGACTTCATCGTTTGATTAGGTAGAATCAAAATAGCATGAATATTTCACGGCTATAATGTATTTGTCACCAAAATATGAAGATAGGAAAAATCTAAAAAAAAACGTTTTTTATTGCAAAACTATTTGTTACATTGTGTCTGAAGTCACTAAAACTACCACCTGGTTTCGTTTTCGGTCGCAGTCTGGATATCCCTGGTATACGTTAAAATGGTATAGATTATTAATATAATTCAATTAATATTATAAAATAAAATAATTACAATGCTTTTTGACATAAAAACTCCCACAAAACATTTAGAATCACCCGAAAACAATTACTTGTAGTAAGTCTCTCATATGTGAGAGGTCTCCTGGGTAGATACCACCGCAATGTCTATTTATCGAGTCAAACAGCAGTGTAAATGCACTGTTGTGTTTCGGATTGAAAGACATTGTAGCCAGAGTAATTACTGGACATATTGAGACTTAACATCTTATGTCTCAGGATGGCGAGCGAAGTGGTATGCCATTACTTTGTAATTCAAGGCATTTTTTTAGTTTTTGTTACTGTTCATGAGCGGTTCTATCTATCTATTATATCTTTTTTATTTATTTAAGCTTTATTGTACACCATAAATAAAACAAAAGTAAACAATTCACACTAGAAAAAAGTACAATTAGCGGTCCTATCGCACAAGGCAATTTCTGACAGACAACCATTTGATGGATATAACAGAAAAGGATGAAAGTTGAGGCAGCGTCAGGTGTACGAAAGCCTATAGATATTATAGTATCGCCATTCCTAGCAATAAAAAAATCTCCTCCAGGTGGCATGCAAGACTTCAACTACGTGAATTCCAACTGTTTCGAGGTTACCTTCGAACTGTCATGCTGCAAGTACCCACCAGCCGCTGAACTGCCTCAGTACTGGAAGATTAACAAGGAGCCCCTTATAGCCTTCATTGAGCAGTCGCATCTTGGTATCACAGGCAGAGTCGTTGATGAAAATGGAGAACCTGTCAAGGTGAGGTCAACTGCTGTGCCGTTTTTGATGAAGTTTTAGTTTGTTTTTTAGATAATGGATTGATTTTTGAGTTTGTCAAAGGTCATGTTTGTTTTGTAGATAATGGAGACATTAAAAAAATTAGCCAGATGTAGAGTCTTATGCATTCTTATGACTTTATGAAAAGTATTATTTTATGATGAATGAGTTAATTAATTGTGATAACTTTGTTGATTCATATCTAGATAATCTTTGGTCATGAGTATGTATACCTATATTATATTTGCGTCCAAAACATAAGCAGAAAGTTAAAATGAAGTGAAATCTTACACAAAAAATCATTGTTTCTCGGGAAGATGTTCTTTTACAGACTATATGGATTATGATTAACATATATCTGACATCCTCTGGACATGAGGCCGTCCATTAATCACGTGAGGCTTAAAAGGGGGAGAGGGGTTTGACAAAAATCAAGATGTATTACAAGGGGGAGGGAGGGTGTAGTAAGATATTATGTGTATTTTAAGTTTTTTTGTAGGTACTAAAAATACACGCGATGTTGAGTCGTAAATCTCACCACATATCAATAAAGGGGGGGGGGGGTTATAAATGCTTAATAAAAGATCACGTGATTAATGGACTGTCCCCATCGAGGCAACTTACAGTATATAATATAAAATACCAAATGATTTTGTTGTAGCACGCAGAGATATCTGTGCACGGTATAAACCACTCAATAAGGACAACAGAACACGGCTACTTCTGGAGACTTCTGATGCCCGGAGAATACAATGTCACCGTGTTTGCAGCTGGGTAAGTAATTATGTAAATAAATAAAATAAAAAAAGCTTTCACTGTACCCAATATAAAAAATTTAGTTAGCAGTTTGAAAATGAGTTATCTTCATTCAATTCATGCCTATTGAACGATTTAAGGTTACAATTGTTTGTATTTATATTAGGACATTATAAACATAGAAAAGAGTGGAACATTTTGTGTTGTTTACCACAGTACGGAAGCAGCAATATAACATAATTGGCCTACAAACAATAATAAACACATGATCTAACTCTTTACATTTCTTTAACCACGTTTCCTATATTTATTGTGATACGATCACATGGTAAAATATTTCAAGTAATGAACTCATGGTTGCGCGCTTCTGTGTAATAACAAACAACTGTTTGTGCGTCATAGTGGATTTGGAACAAGATTCCACTTAAATGCGGTTTATTACACCATTACGTTGGATTTAAACACGTGAATTCACAACCTGAACATATTTATTTGAACCTGTTGGAAATAGTGCTAATGAAAGGAAAAATTATTAGATATTTGTTTTTTGTTCTGCCTCGGAAAAGTGACTGTTTTGCATCTGATTTTAATAACAATGATATGATCTTACCATTTCATACAATTGTGCCGTTCATCGAGCAAGTTTTGTTTGGAACCGACCCAAAGATGCAAGCAGTATATTTCTTACCTAACTTCGAACGTACTTACGCTTTATACAAATGGTGAAGATGAAGGTCGTGAAATACTGGCGCAGCTTGTTCAGGATTCCAATCCTGCGTAAGATGGGGTTTAGCAGAGGAATATTATTTTTATTCTATTAAAATATAAATATTGGGTTCAACTGGCCTAATCTCGACACTCGATTTCATTCATATTAAATTCCACCGCGGTCTATTAAAATAGTCTAGGATATTGTAGCCAGAGTAACTACTGGACATATTGAGACTTAACATGTCTTAGGATGGCGAGCGCAGTGGAATGCCAAGCATTGTATTGTAATACAAGGTGTTGTTTGGTTTTGTCACTGTTTATGAGCGGTCGTATCGCTTACCATCAGGCGGACGGCATGCTTGTCTCGTCGTTCGTGGCAATAAAAAGAATAAAAATGTCATACCAATATGTACTAGTACCAATGTGTCTAGGTCTCAGTCGGAATGAAATCTAGAGTGAAAACCAGCCTTTCCCAAAAAAATCAACAGTTCCAACATATCCAAAAAAAAAAAACAATTGTCCACAGCTACACAGCTCCGACCGTCACAGTGACCGTCCCCGACCACCAGACCGACGCCGTGGTGGTGAACATGACCGTCCGCCGTCGCGCCGCCGATGGTAAGTCGCCGCTCCCCTACCACGACAACGCGGCCGTCACGTCACTAACGCACTTCGCTGTGATCGCACTTCACGTTGTGTTCGTTGTACTGGTCGAGGCGTGACTCACTTCACTACAGTAGCGTTCAATGGTGTTGGAAATGATGGTAAACTTTTTTTTAAAAGAGAATGCCCATTTTGCAATGAAATTTTGTATTAGTGCGAAGATTTCTGTGCCTCGATAAAAACTATTTTTTTGGGTAGAGAAAATATGTTTGAAATTAATATAAACATAATTCTGACCCAGGCCCGGAGTTCTTGGAGAAATTAACTTGAAATCCAATATTTTTTTTTGTCTACGGCTCTGTGAACAAATTGTAAAATATGGGGTTAATTAATACTTTATTTCATGAAAATCTGTCGCCGGGCTAAAATAAGAAAACGTTTTAGGACAAACCATTAAAAATGCTGTAATTCCTTTTTTTTTAACGATATTTTTTACCGAAACTATGAATGGGCATTCTCCTTTATGTATTTAAAATTAAAAAAATAAAACTTAAATCCTCTTCGAAGTACCTCTCCTCAGGCGCTAATACACCTGTCAATTATTTTATTCTATTGCCCAAAACATTTTTTTTTAACTCGGCTTCTGTGATGCCTGACATATCTCTGTAATTTTTCTTTCACTTCACTAGCTAATATGGGTAAAACTCTTCGACAAAAACTTAATTATCAACACCATTGAATGAAATGTCATACTAATCTTCCTACTTAAATGTTTTATTGTTCGAAAACTACTTTTAAATATCTTATTAAGAAAATAATCTGGTCATATTTATTATTTTAAATTATTTTTTATTTGGCAATGAAATATTTATTATAAAAAAATTCGGACAATAAAACTTAATATCAACGGTGATGGTAGAATATGTTTGGAGACAATTTAGGAGGTAAAATTATATTCTTTATTTGGAATAATTAATAGTTCTTCTTTAGTTAATGATAATTGTATTTCTAGTGATACCTACCAGGGCGTTGTATTTGTTAGTTACATTAAACTCCATATAATTTAAAAGCTATTTAGGTTATCGAATTTATTGTCTTCTTGTTTTTTGAACGGGACAAAATATTCGATAACTAATATAGGTTTTAAAACTATCTCTGAATAAGGCTGTTAATATTTGAGACGTTAAAGAGATTTTAAATGGGAGGCAAAAACAAGAATTGTACAAGTTATAAACATAATATGTATAGCTACTTACTAATAAAAAGAGAACAATTTTTATCTGGTTTTTTATATAGCTAACAAATAAAACGCATTTGAAGGTCCTCATAACTAACTTTATATTCATGAAAATATGAATTAACTACACTAGAATTACCTGTTCTGTCTAATTCTGTATTTCTATATTTAAAACTCTATAAAAAATCCCATCAATTCACAACTATTTCTGACATTATTTTATAGCCGTACAAAGTAAACTCAAAACAACTGTTCCGATTTGAACTTGAGGCTTATTACTGGCACTAGTGGCGCCACCTTCAACTTCATAACGGACTAATTGTTATACGATTGCAAAGTCCCGGTTACAACTTACATAATTTCATTTTTGACCATGTTCAAATCATACATTCAAATGTCATGGATATTTTAAAATTCGAAATACGATGCAACTGAGCTACAGACATAATACCACAGTATATTGTGATACAGTGAGTGAGGGCTGCCAAATTGAGCCACAGAGTCGGCTCTTCCAGTGCCTTCAAAACGTATGGCAAGTTTTGTTTGACGTTTGAGTGTTTTAAATGCAAGATTTAATAATAAACAAGCTTTTGAGTGCATTTAACATCAATCGCTCAAAATTACTAAGAGAGGTTTTTTTTTAAACCTTACTAAGACGTTTTGAAAATGACAGTAATACAAATTAACGATTTTTTTTGTTACATTAAATTAATATTAACATTGTTTTTGGAGCGCTCAGTTTCAAGTGTAACAAATATGTGAATGCAAGATAAATTTTGAAAGAATATATCACAATACAGCAATAATAGGTTTAAGGATTTTTTTCAATAATGTTACTATTTTAATGGGACATTTGAAGACCACATTTTTATGTAGTCTAGTCGTGTATGGGTGCCAAATTTTATTTATTCTGAAATGATCACTAGTTTAAATAAAAAACTAACTTCAAAAGGAAATAATATTATGCTTGCCACATGTTACATTAAAATATTTGACATTATTGGATTACCCATTTTATCAATAGTTAGTGAGGTCTAGAAAAACTTTGAAATATAGTATATTTAGAATTTATTTACCATATTTAATGATAATAGTACTGAATTTCAGTAATCATTGGCAAGTTTATTTATTAATTTTTTAATCATTTTCTATTTAAAAATATTAAATCTTTTTTACAATACATATCATTATGTTAATTATTAATTGGTATAATACTGTAAGATTAATTCCAAAACTGATCTCAAAATTACGTTTACAATTGGTTATTTATTCTTTATTTTTCTTGATATTTTCAAATTATTCAAGCAAGTATTTATAATTGTGATAAAAAATATTTTTTTTAATTGTGTATTTTTTTATAACAACAACTCTATTTGTATTCTATTATCGGATTATTCTCGAAATAATAATTGAATATTACTTAATAAGATTAGGTTATTTATTAAGGGTATATCAAGTTGAAAAGTTAATGTCATTGCCAAAAAAAATAGATTCTAAATAATACTTTGTATTTATATCTACATATAGAGTAAAAAAACAAACAAAAAAGCTAGAAATATACTTGTTTTTTATTTTTGGTAGGCTTCAGAATTCCTAATAGATATTTCTGAGCTAAATTAACGTTAAACTTGTTTGAATTGGCATAATATAAAAGTATATGTACAGGTGTTACTTTTGTAAATACTATTCAAATGTCAAAAAATAATATAAAGTAATCAGAATGTTTAAGATTTAAAGTTAAACATGCACAAAGAATGTGGAAATTTTATTGGTAAAGGACACCGACTATACACAATAATTCTCAGTGTAAGATAATGTACTTTTTTTACGATGTCGCACCCGCATTAAAACGCTTGGATCAAAATTACTTTCAAAATAACAGTAATAATAAAACATATTTAAACATGCTTTAGACTGATAAAAGACAAGTATTAAAAAAAAATTCAAGTCGTATTGCAATTTCATCATTCGAATGATAATAACTTGATGTAAGGCAAATACAATTAACCAATATTGAATACGACAATAATTGAAATTGTTTATACAAAAAATACGCATTAAGTCATAAGTTCGCATAGATGTAGAATATATCTAAGTAAGATTCATTTACATAGGTAATGATGCAACAAATACTATTCTTCAATGAATACTGATTGTACTTAAATAAAAGATTATAAAATATATGGTTACTTTTGTGATCACTATACAAGGGGTACTGGACAGCCTTCCGAAAGCTGAAAGGTGGTCTGTCAATGAAACTGGACAACTTTCCTAAAGAAACTCTTCTAGGAAATGAAAACAAAATCGACTTATCCATACTTGTCTGATCCTTCGATCAGACAATTTGTATTTATTTGTGTTATTAAGTTTCTAAGGTGAAGCAAAAATATTTTTCATTTCCGAGTAAAAAAATCCAAAGAAACTTTCTTTGGATTTTTTTTTCAGCTTCATTCACTGCATCCACTTTTTAGTTTTCGAAAGGCTGTACATTTCACGCTTTATAAAACAAAAACTAACTCTTCGGTACACACACACACTTGTGTAGAGTGTGGCCCCAAAACAAATAGGTGAAAGACCTATATCCCACAAATATATGTATTTCTCTGGTGGAAAAATCTGGTTTCTGGTGGAAAAATCTAGAGGAGGCCTTCACCCTCATATGAGAGGGGTTCTTGCAAAAAAAAAAAACTCTTTTTTTTATTTAATTTGTTTTATATATATATTAGATATAAGATTAATTTAAGAGAAAAAAAAATACATAAATAATTATATACTTTGTACTTACTTTTAGTCTAAGGCAAGAAATAAAAGGCTTTTTTATTTTTATTTTATTTATTTATTATATGTATTTCTCAGTGCGGCCAAAATACGAATGGTTTTAAATAATTTCACAGTGGCGATTAATGCATATCCACTTTGTTATGAATTAAATCATATTCAATAATAATATTCGTATTCGTTGCATCAACAAACCCTATCGATGTATTATACTAGAGCGGACATCTGGAACAAAATCTCTGCGCATTGTGCTCGTACAGGAACCCAGTGAAGCGAGAGGGAAGATGATATTACTGCTTAGGCGTGATAGAGATGGAAACAGAAGGAGCGGTACGGTACCGTTCATTTATGTCAAACATTTTGTTTGTCGTGTCCCCTCTGGTATAATAATATCTCAATGCCAAACGGACACATTAATTGTATTCTGAATAGTAATATTTGAAAAGGCTTGACTTAGATTTAATATTATTATTCTTTGTGATAATTTTACCTATTATAAGACGAATTATGTACTCTAGTTTATATAGATAACTTAAATACTTTCAAATTTGGCAATTACTAAATCTGTCCTTTAGTTTGTAGTATCCATAAAATTATTTTTAATATTTATTTCATTGAGTACCTATTCTTTCGGCAGTATGTTAATTGTGTAATATGTAAATTTGAGGGGTATTGGTATAACTTTTGCAATATGGTATTTCGAAAGATACACAAAATGTTCACTGTAAATTTTCTTTTCAATAATTCCAAAATAACTTCAACGGTTTTCAGTTGAGTTTATCTGAATATTTTATTTATTATTATTAAAATGGGTTTTATTATTGCAATATACAATCTTGGACGGTTTGTGTGTCATCCGATTCACTTGTGGGTAGTTGGATTTTTCATTGAATATTAATATTATGTAAAGTATTTATAATAAAATTGTACACTTGTATATAACTAAATATTGTTTTAATTAACACCGATCTCGTTTAAGTAAGATTCATTTTCATTTTATTCACATTAATTATTGTTTTAAAGAGGGTAGTCTGGTAAATTGGTTTTAGTGCCATCTAGTTTTATTTAGAGTAACTAATGAATCTTGCTTTGCTTTACCACGGGTCTGGCTTTTTGTTAATCCTTTGGTGTTGGTATCTTCTTATGTTACTTCAGTCACTCTCTCTTGATTTGCCCGTTTCTTTCCTAAGCTTCGTAATTTTCTTTCTCAATTAAAATAAAAACATCCTGTACATACACAATCGCTTATGAATAAAGAACTAATTTACACACATACATGTACAATAAATTATTCCTTTGCTATAGTAAAAAAGTAAAAAATATTTCAATAGTACTTTGTATTTTTAATGATGAAAAGATTAAAAAAATATCGAATTAATTATATTAACATAAACAAAAATGTAACAAATAAAAGTTAATATTTTTTAACGATAATTGTACAGTGAAATTTCTAATAACAGTTTAACTTAAAGACAATTTAATGAGTAGTATGATTAATGATAATAAACTCGAACAACCAAAGTAAAATTTAACGTGTGTCATTTTTTTTTTGTACAAAAAACACTGCCCAAAAATGAAAAATCCTTTCGATATTCAAAAACCCCGGGCAAATCTCCAGAGAGTAACAGGAGGGCTCGTCACGCCATCGACGGTATTTCTGCAGAGGACTTCGTGCACCACGACTACGGCAAGATGGAGGCGTTCCTACGGGACCTTAGCTCCGCCTATCCCAATATCACGCGGCTGAGCAGCATCGGCAAGTCTGTGGAGGATCGGGATCTGTATGTCCTGGAGGTGACCAGGAATCCTGGAGTACATGTGCCTGGTAAGTTGGATGAATGGTATTTGGGTTATGAGTGAATTTTATTTTGGTGGGATTGTGAGATTGTATAAGTATTGATTGTATTAGTGGGATTGTGATTGATGAACGATTTATTTATAAAATTTGTAAATTCTAAAACATGAAAAGTACAATTGTCGGTTTTATCAAAGGTGATGTCTTTTATACAGTGATATTAAGATTGCCCTGCCCTTCCCTTACATTTAGGTACTTTTCAGTAACTTATCAGAGCCATGATACAAAAAATGTGAAAATTATGGGCATGGCCTTACCAAATTAGAGCAAGATTGCGCCACCTCCACCATAGTTAAATGAAGGATGAAAAATAATGAAGAATAAAATATGGTTATTTATTTTCAAGGTTTATCGAATATTCTTACACTGGCAGGGTAATGCTTAAATTAGGATGGGAAGGTTAAGGAAGTGATAAGCATTTTAAAATTTCTCTCTCTCTCTTTCTCTTTCTTCAGCCACAGGAAGTCCACTGCTGAACATATCCCAAAAATCTCCACAATTCAAATTATTGCTATTTAACAAACTACTTTTTTACTCTTTTGTTCCTTTCTCTGAATACTGAGTACACCCAAGCTACGAACAATTTTATTTACGCTTTGGTTTAATTACCAAACATTTGTCCCAACAGGCAAACCTGAGTTCAAATACATAGCCAACATGCACGGCAACGAGGTTGTAGGGCGGGAGATGTTGCTACTCCTGGCCAAATATTTGTGCCAACAGTACACCAGCGGGGATGAGAGGATTCAACGCATGCTCAACAATACCAGGATACATCTAATGCCCAGTATGAACCCTGATGGCTATGAGAAGGCTTTTGTTGGTAAGTGGGATTTTTTAAATTTATTTTTACTTATTATTTTTAAGTTAGTTTAGTTTTTTTGGGACTAACGCCCGAATACTCGAATGCCATTTAAATAATCAGTTGCTCTTAACAGCGCCCGACGCACTAAGTGCGTGTACGTTTAAGCGGGATTTACATAGTTAAGTGCAGCATATTATTTAAGTTGCGTTCCAGTATTCGGGCGTAAATATGTTTAAAATAAGTCAAGTGAAAATAGTCGGTGTTTTGTGTGTAGTGTTTTTAATTACGACTTATTTTCTTCATGTCCCATATTTAATTTTATGTAGTCTTTTAAATTATTCTCAAGAAACTTACATATTATACCTCTAACATAAACCTGACCAGATACAAATATCTTCCATTCAAGTTCTGTGTAATGGATATCAGAAACTACATATATTTTTCGATCTAAACTTTACGCCAGATGAAAATAATTGTTGGTTTTCGTAAATATTTGTCTCGGTGTAGGGATTCAACAAGGGGCCTACAGCCTCTTTTTACAGCCGATTTTTCAGTATCTGGGGCATATAATTAACTTTTAATATACTTAGTATGTGATAATAATACAATCTTTAGTCAACCGAGGGGTACAATAAAAATGTCATTTCAGGTGATTACAGCAGTTTGAAAGGAAGGGACAACGCACACAAGATAGATCTGAATAGAAACTTCCCCGACCAGTTTGAGACTAACAAGGTAAATACAGTTTTTATTAGCGGAAATAGTTGATTACTGTGAGATCTTTATACGTCAGCGGTTTGTCGCTATTAAAAATTTCGCGTGTAATTGTGTATGTATGGCATGGTATATCTTTATAATAGAGACGTACCTAGATGCTTTGTTACTGATGAAGGGTAAAACATTGGTTATTAAAGTCAATATATTTTTAATTTAAATAATATTTCACAAATTCTTTTGGGTGTTGGGTGTTTGTGATATCGAGAAGTCTCTCGTAGTTCTTGATACCCACGACACAAGACTCAATCTTAGTGTGGGGTGGTGACTTTTGGGTGTATTTATTTTTTTCTTTGGATCGTTAATTATTAAAGCTATCAACACTTTGGAACGTGTTACAACTGTTATAATGAGTTAGCTTGAGTGCGTATGCGTAAATCAACGTACGCATTAGCGTGCGCATCTTCATACAAATATAAACTATCATACACATATGCTTGACCCCACATTAAAGTTCCAAGTTTTGTGTAATGGGTATACGAAACTACTAGAGACTTTATGGTCTCACAGCTGACGTCCAATATACGTTTCAAATATTTAACTCACCACAGCAATTGTAATCCCATCCTTCATTACAGCTTAACTGACATACCAACAAACCAATCTCTTTACTGGTGGTAGGTCTCTCATATGTGAGAGGAGGTGTCTGGATGGGTATCACCGCAATGTCTATTTCTCCCGTCAAACAGCAGTGCAAATGCACTGTTGTGTGTCGGATTGAAGGACATTGTAGCCAGAGTAACTACTGGAAATATTGAGACTTAACATCTTGTATCTCAGGATGGCGAGCACAGTGGAATGCTAAGTACTGCTTTGTTATTCAAGGTGTTGTTTGGTTTTGCTACTGTTCATGAGCGGTTGTATCGCTTACCATCAGGAAAACGGCATGCTAGTCTCGCCATTCACTGCAATAAAAAAAAATGTCAACTTTTCCCCAGGAGAACATGGTTCAGGAGCCAGAAGTGGCCGCTGTGATGAACTGGTCCCAGTCCATCCCGTTTGTACTGTCAGCCAACCTGCACGGGGGCGCGCTGGTCGCCAACTACCCCTACGACGGCAACCCTCAGATGCGGACGGGGGTGGAATACCTGTCCCCGGATAATCCGCTGTTTGTTCACCTCGCTCATGTTTATTCTGATGTGAGTATGGTTAAATTATTATGAGAGTCAATTCAAAAAAGTTACATTAAAAAAAAAACAATTTGTTGTACAGTATTTCAGATTCATTGGTATTCGTATTTACGACTTTGCTGCTTTCCAAACATAATTCTAGATCAATAGCAAGTACTTTGGAGATTATTTTGACAAGCATTTCAAACTTTAATGGAATAACTAAAAAAGCTAAAGTAAAGAAATACTATATGGGTTCCGTTGTTCTATTTTTTATTTTTGGTATAGAAAGAAAGCCAACCACAAATTGCAGCCATTACAATTTACATAGTCCATTGTCGGTAAATTGGTAACCTTTAAAGAAACGAGGCACGTTCATAATAATGTAATAAATCCTTTAAATAGAAAGACATTTTGAACTTTATTACAGTATAATATAGAACACTAATTATGTTTTTGTAGGCTCATCTGAAAATGCACCTGGGCCAACCATGCAAGAAGGTCTCAGATCCAATCTTCCCTGAAGGAATCACAAATGGTGCTAAATGGTAAGTGTATGCAAACTTGAACAATGTTACTTTAGCTACGCTGAATTTGGCCTGCCTGACAACACTTTTGAAACTAATAATTATCATGTGTCATCAACATCATTACCTTATGTGGATGGTAGATTTCAGATACTTGAAATACTTGAGGAAATCTTTCAGATGTACAGGCAAGTCCTCACAATCGTTTTCTTTACATTTAAAGTGACCAATAAGGCACTACAATTACAAACATAGCTTAGAAAAATTAAAGTATTTCCACTGTCAAGTTGGACGGACGACCTAATCTAAGTTGTAGTAAGAAGCTGGACGCAGGCCACTTCAAACAGTTCATCATAAAAATCCTTCGTAGAAGCCTAAGTCCAGCAGTACTCTTCATTTAAAGAGACACAGAGTGACATGTAAAATTCCTAAGAAAGAGAGATCAAGATTACGCCTAGAACAACAGTACTCTTCATGTCGAGAGGGAAAGAATGAGAGAAGGTGATAGAAAAGGGGTTAGGGGGAGGGGAGATAGAAAAGGGGGGGGAGAGATAGCAAAAGGGTAAAGAGGGGGGGAGAGGGAGATAGAAAAGGGGAGAAGGGGGCGAGAGAGAGATAGAAAAGGGGAGAGAGGGGTGATAGAAAAGGGGAGAGAGGGGTGGGGGACAGGGAGATAGAAAAGGGGAGAGAGAGTGAGTGAATGCCACTTGTACCCCGTCAGGTACGTGCTGACTGGCGGCATGCAGGACTGGAGCTACCTGCACACCAGCGACATGGAGCTGACGCTAGAGCTGGGATGTCACAAGTTTCCGCCGGCCACCGACCTGCCCACATATTGGCAGGATAACAGGGAGGCGCTGCTCGAGTTCATCGAACAGGTGATAATCTGTTCAAATTCATTTAGTATATTGAAGTAAAATTATTTCGACCACTAGACCATTTCGTGGTCACGGGGCGAACTGAAGTATTAATCATCCGCTCAGTAACTGTTACAATTTAACTACCCTTAATTTACTATTATATAATAAATGATTAATTTTTTTTATTTCGATCTTCTCAATTTACTCTGATCCTTTACCAACAGATCACGCACTTTCAACCCTTAACTGATCTTGACCCTGAATATATTTGTCTCCAGTTGCACATACACGGGTTTCCGGTGTTTGATTCCTGATTTCCAACTAATTTCCAACCCTTCAATGACCTTGACCCTGATATTCGTCTCCAGGTACACACAGGCGTCCACGGATTCGTTCACAGCCACATCGGCAACCCTTTGTCCGGCGCTCGCATCCTAGTGGGCGGCATACAGCACAGTGTACGCGCGGCCGCCGACGGAGACTACTGGAGACTACTCATGCCAGGCACTTATAATATTACTGCGGTGCAACACGGGTGAGGACTTGGATTATACAGGGTGTTTATTAGCTTATATAGGTTATTTATTAGCTTATATAGGGTGCTTTTTTAGCTTATATAGGGTGTTTTTAGCTTATATAGGGTGTTTATTAGCTTATATAGGGTGTTTATTAGCTTGTACGGGGTGCTTATTGCAGTGAAATAAGGGTGAGAACTTAGCTTATAGGATGTGTTTCTGCGGTGCAATACGGATGAGTAGTGAGCTTATACAGGGTGTGTCGTTGCAGTGAAATAAGGGTGCAAACTGAGTTTATGTAATGAAATTTTGTTGCATTCCAGATACGAGAGCGTAACAGAAGAAGTAACGGTTCCAGAGAATGGTTCGGTGAGCCTCAACTTCACTTTAATGGCGGCCGACCCACAGCACTGGTCTTCTGCGTACGACTTCCGGTAAGCTTATAATATTATACTACAACTGTGTGTACTTAATAAATATATTATTATTTTTTTAGAGGAGTTAGACGGTTGCGATTTTTTTAAATATTTTTTGGGTTGTGGGTAGTTTGTATTTTTTTAGTGATTTTAAAATATAGGTATTATAATTATGCGTTTTGGGGTAATATAAATTCATTTTAATAATGTCTATATTTTTATAGTCTTCTTCACTCAAAATGAATTCTAATTCGTTTAAAGGGATAATATATTCGACAATTTAAATAGGTTTAGAAAACTATCAATGAATAAGGCCGTATTATTTTTTGAAGTCGTATACAATTTATTTGAATAATTAAAATAATCAAAACATAAGGTTTAAAGCCTACCAAGGTTTCCAAAGCTTTCCCTAGCATGCGTAAGTGTTATGTGCACGAACTTCATTTAAGCATGAAATAAAGACGAAACGCAAAGCTCAACTCGAATTAATTACAAAAACATTTTGTAATTTATATATCACTTATACACAGTCACAAAATATATCAAAACTTCTGTATTCTGTATCAGCCCATATACGTCCCACTGCAGGGCACGGGCCTACTCTACAATCGTAAGTACGATTGAGAGTGGTTAGGTGGTATATCAAAACTTAAAAAACAAAAAGAAAAAAAATATTTTATTATATTTATAACTTTATTGTACATCAAAAAGAAAAAAATACAAAACAAAACGCTTAACCTATATTTACAGTACAATTGGCGAGAATTGTTGAGATTTGAAGATTAATTATGTTTTTGTAGTGGTTATTCAGTGATATGCATGACAATTTAATTTTTCAAATAATCTGTCTTCTTAACATTTAAATACAGATGATTTTTCATTGTTGGTATTAATAGTTTGCTTAAATTTAAATTTTTGGGCTGGAACATTTCTGCACAGCATGGTGCAATTGTTATTAAACCAGCTATTTTATTTTTATCACATTGTCTTTTCGTTTTATGTATATTTTCTATCCTTAAATATATGTGAATACATTATTATATTCATTGTATGGTTGTATATTTTTATCTGTATATTATGATTTTATATTATGTAGTTTAGATTCTATATAATAATTTGATAAAACATTTTTTTTTTAATTTATGTCATAACTTTATTGGTTTTTATTCATGTGCTGTTCTTAATGTATTTTAATTTAATCTTTAAATGTTGTTAATAATATAAACTCCTAACAATGCACTCTATTCATTAAAAATATCACACATGCAACATTTGTGTTATTTGTTCACTAACTGTCTGTTTTTTCTAACTAATTAATCATTTTTATGTAATTCATCATCTTTATGTCACCAACCCGCAATAGCCCAGCGTATTGGACTATATGGCCTTACCACTCTCAATCGTACTCTCGAATGTAGAGGAGGCCCCTGCCCTGTAGTGGGACGTGTATGTGCTGATACAGAATCATCATTATGTAAAGCATATTTAAGCAACATCTATGTCTGTATCAGCCCATATACGTCCCACTACAGGACACGGGCCTCCTCTATAGACGCCGACCTAGTGCGGGTTGGCGGCCTTTACATATCGAGCAACATACTGATACATAAGTTTACATTCCACCCAACGATTCTTCTCATAGTTTACTGTAAATATGAGATCTAATACAACACCTAGATTGAAATGTCCCTGGCAAAAATCAAATAAAAGTTCAGACTAAAAGATTAAAAACTGAAGGGCATGTTCAGTTCATCGCGCTCGAATTTGAAGAAACACGGACAAATTAATCAAAAATAACTGATCAGTTAATTCAACAGCCTCTGCGACTCAGCCATAGTTATACCTACATTTGCGTCTTCAAAAATGTAGATGTTTTATTCATAAATGTTGGCAGAACTGCTATATTATTGAAATTTTAACTAAGTATTTAACACCAAATTGCAATAAATTATGTTGGTAGCCAAAAGTATATTTGGTTATTACCCGTCTAAAACCACTTCGAGTGGAATTCAATAGCCCTGAACTATTATTTTAAGTTAAAATAATTCAGGCGTATTGGAAAATCTGAAATGTCAGCCAATAGGAGGGCAGAACAGCAAAAATGGGTTTTTTATCTACGTTTTTGAAGTACCAGCGCTCCCTCAATATTATAAATATCCTAAGCTAAAAACATCAGCAAAAGCATTGCTCAGTTGATCTCACAGCATGTACTGTATTAGCCTATACACATCCCACTGCAGAGCACGGACCAATTTACAATCGAGAGTAGGATTGAGAGTGGTTAGGCCATACAGTCGACCACACTGGCCTAATGCGGGATAGAGGACTTTACATACCATAGAAATTTAAATCTAAACTACTAAGAATCTAAAGGTCGACTGGGAGAAAATGCCACAAGCATTAAGTCCGCCTTGTATACAGTAGTATATGAAACTTAATAAAATAAAAATAAATTTAAATCGCTATCGTATGTAGGTTTCCTCACTATGTTTTCCTTCACCGTCTTTGTGCGTGGTGATTGGCTATATCAATATACATATGACAAATCCCAAATTATGATTTTTCTAACAAGATATCACAGCCTCTCTTTTTCTTCCTACCCGCAGTGTCCTAGAGAACATAATGAGCACGCGCTACCACAAGCCCCTGGAGCTGTACGCGCTCCTCTCAGACCTGGAGAACAAGTACCCTGACATCGCGGAGTTCCGCGCCGGAGACAGCATGCTCACCTCCAAGTTCCACCAGCTCAAGATGACTGATCAGGTGACGTGGAATACTAACTTTTTAGACTAAATCTAGGCCAAGGTTAAGACTAGAGCCTTGCTCAATCTTATTCGGCTCTATAATCGAATAGTGGAGCCTTTGTAGGCAGCATATATGAACCAAGAACCAAAAGATTTAGTTTCTGATGGTTGGAGAATCCAATCAGAATGGGATCCAGTTGGTTCGATTTTTATATGTACAGTATATGACATGGCCATAGGCTCTGACCTATAACATGTTGAGATTTATACATTTGCCGAAATATGTATATATATAACGTGATTTTATGTGTATCTACTATCTAGATATGAAAAAAAACATATAATTTAATATTTTTCCAGGTGGGCTCACCAGAAGAAACAAAATTCCATCTAGCAATAATGGGATCGTTCTACGCGTCGCAACCACTAGGCCAAGAAATGCTATTAAACTTCGCTCGACACATCGCCACAGCTTACACCATAGGAGAACCCATACATAAGCGATTACTCCAAAACACAGTACTACACTTCATACCTAATATAGACGAACTATACCCGAAAATACTGAAGCAATTCAACGGCACCGATAGGTGTACTATCGACCCCTTAGAAGAACAATTTGGAGATAGTCTTTACAGCTACATTACTAACAAAGATTTGAATCCATTAACAAATTACACTAGGGAGAAAGCATTCATAGAGTTACTAAAAGCTGAGAAGTACGACATGATTCTAGAATTGGCTTCGGGAACAGAAGATGTTTCGTATCCCGAATTGGGGAGGAATGTATATGAGAAATTCGCGAAGAGGTACCAGGATAGCAGGACTCCAAGTGATAAATATAATTGTGAACCGGTTAATGTGAATCCCGTACATGGTGACCTTATAGATGTGTTGTGTGAGAGATTCAATACTGTGGTTATATCCGTTGGACTGAGTTGCTGTAAAATGCCTACTGAAGACGAAATCGGATGGGTTTGGAGGAATAATCTGCAGGGTATAATGAAGTTTGTCGAGCAGTTTAATACAGGTATGGTATATACAATTTATTATCTTATCATAGATGAATTTAGATTTGAACGTAGGAAATTAAATTTCAAAAATATTATTTACCTTAAATTCTTAAGTACATTACAAAAGTATATTACAAAATTTAAAGTAAATAGTGTCCTACAAACTTGATACTTTAAGGACATAAAATGTATTAAGTTTTTTAAAGGCGATATTGTTTTGAAAACAGGAAACTAGTAAGAATTGGGTTATATCGAAACTTTTTTTGCTTTTGACTTTAATAAAATTAATTTGATTATCTTTAAAACATTGCTTTGAGTAATACCATCGCCATTTGTATTTTTTGTGTATATAATTTCTCACTGTACCTATTTTTTTTTATTAGTGCGCAATATAGTTAGCATCAAAAATTATTTATTACTACTTTTTTTTCCTTAGGCGCAGTAGGCTTCATGACACATTTTTTATCGATATTTTTTTATTGTATTAATGTTTTTTGTCCGCAATTAAATTTACAGAAAATAAATAATTACTTTTTGTTTCCCCCAGCGCAGTAGGCTTTTAATTTTTTTATCGATATTATTTATTGTATTTGTTTTATTTATGTGCAATAAACTTAACAATAAATTATTTTACTCTTTTTACTTTCCCAGGCGCAGTAGGTTTCGTGACATCTTTTTTATCTATTTTTTTGGTCGAAATAGTTTTCAATAATTTTTTTTGTTTCCCCAGGCGTGGTAGGTTTCGTGAAGAACGAGCTGGGTCAGCCGGTGCGTGACGCGGTTCTGATCGTGCGCGGGGTGCAGCGACAGCAAACAGTGTCGCACAACATGGCGCACTTCCGCCTCACTCTCCCGCCAAATGAGTACAAAGTTATCGTCCGCGCCCACAACTACCTCGACCAGGTAATTATTGAGACTGTCGCCGTTCACTAGACGTAGATCTCGTCAAGTAAACGCCAATCATTCAGGTCTTGAACTCTCAAACATCCGCTACCCGCCACTCTTTACTGGTGGTAGGTCTCTCATATGTGAGAGGCCATCTGGGTAGGTACCACCGCAATGTCTATTCCTCCAGTCAAACAGCAATGAAAAACATCAGGGACCGAAACCCATTCGACATTACGGTACCGGTATCGACGAATTTCGGTTACCTTTAAGATTTCGGTAACCGCTATGACGCAATATAAAGGTTACCCTTATAAACGGGAACCGTTTTAATACCGGTAACCTAAAAAGACCTTGTATGCAAAAGAAAATGCGTTGTTGTTACATCTACACTAATATTATAAAGAGGAAAACTTTGTTTGTTTGTTTGTTTGTATAATTGTAATGAATAGGCTCAAAAACTACTGGACCGATTTTAAAAATTCTTTCACCATTCGAAAGCTACATTATCCACGAGTAACATAGACTATATTTAATTTTGGAAAAAAATAGGGTTCCGTAAGATATTTGGATTTTTCGGACACAAACTGAAAAAAATCAACCAAAGAAGTTACTTATTTTGCGTACGCTGCCTAAACTACAAAAGATAGAACCATAAAATGTTATAATTAATTGTAGATCTTATAAATATCTACAAAAAAGTCCGCGACACACTATACCTATCTATGTCGAGTGAGGCACAACAACCACATTTTTATTTAAAAATCTTGAATTTTTTTTTGGACTACATTTAAACGCGTTTATTTTACTCATGCTATTAATCCTTATCAAAATAAATTATTTCATCAATATGTACAGTTTATGTTGATAATATTTGGTCTTTGAATGATTAAAATTGGACTTTGGTTTTGAAGTTGTGGTGAAATTAAAATATTACGATTTCTGCTGCACAAAAATTTCATAAGGCAATCTTTATATGTACATGTATATGGAGAGACGGGATATAATAGAGTGGAAGGTACGGGAGAAGGCTGGGATAGCTGACAGATTTGATAAGACGAAATATAAATGCACGTTATAAGACGGGATGGATAATAAAGAGAAAGGACGGGATGGATTGGGAAGAGACTGAACAGACGGATGAGACGGGATTGAGCCGGACAGTAGGACAGCTACGTCAAGTTTAGGTATACAAGAGTTTATACGAAAAATAACATGTATTTGGTGTGGAGTGGAATCAAAAAATATATGCACCCAGACGAAGCTGGGCCGGGCTGCTAGTAACAAATAAAAATCATACTCGTCGTGTTGTTTACACAATATCGCTGGATACGGTTCATTTCATTTTTTGTGGGTAATTCTGTTGAAAAAATCATGAAATGAGTAAAGATAATTGTGTGGTATAGTGCCATAATGTTTAGTAAAGACAAATGGCGGTATAACCACACACAGGCACTGCCCCCGCTTTGACTTATAAGGAACTTCGCATGAAACATAAAGGTAACCGTTATTTCGGTTACCGGTATGATACCGGTTAAATTCTAGGAATCCAATAAAATTGGCGGATACCGGTTACCATTAAAAATACCGGTATTATTTTTTTCGGTTGATACCAAAAAATACCGGTATTTTCGATACCGGTTTCGGTCCCTGAAAAACATTGTAGCCAGAGTAACTACTGGACATATTGAGACTTGGCATCTTATGTCTCAGGATGGCGAGCGCAGTGCCAAGCATTGCTGTGTAATTCAAGGTGTTGTTTGGTTTTGCTACTGTTTATGAGCGGTCGTATCGCTTACCATCAGGCGAACGGCATGCTCGTCTCGCTATTAAATTGCATTAAGAAAAACGTGCATACATAAAATTTACACAAAAATATAAAATGATAACAGTTATAATTAGAGTGTAAATGGCAATTGAAAAAAAAGTTCTCGAATGGAGGCCACGTAGCGGAGAGGACGTCCACCCACAAGGTGGTCAGACGACCTGGTGTCGTCGCGGGACGTCGCTGGATGCAGGCTGCCTGCAACACCTCACTGTGGAAACCATTGGGGGAGGCCTGTGTTCTGCAGTGGATTTCCATTGGCTGATGGATGGAAATGGCAGTGCTATAGCATTTTTTTTTGCTACATATTAAAAGCAAATCATACAACCAATATTCTTTGTATTATTATCATAATGTCCAATTGCGTTGAGCACCTACATTCCGAAGACTATCCCGCCCTCACACCCGCCACTGTAACTCCTGTGTCGCAGGATCAACAGTGGCACGCAAAGTAATGACACCGAGAATTTTAGCTCAGCGAGTCTCCGGGAATTTCGAACTTGTTTTTAACCCGCAATGAAATCAATAATGGGAGGAGTTGGGAATATTATGGGATTTATTCTAAATACTTGAATTTATGCACCTACTAATTTACTCTGCACCATCCAAAGGTCGACTTGTGGAGAATGCCTCTAGCATTAAGTCGGCCTGTATTACAACTCTTTATATAAAGCATAAATAATAAATACATTAATAAATAAATATATTTGTCCACTTCCCTCTATAACTTTCATTCTGTTTTAGATGGTGACATGGCGCGTGGTGGACGGAGTGTTAAAACGCAAAGACATCGTCATGAAGAGAGTGAACGCGGAGAGCGTGCCCGGCGGACAGTTCGAGGAGATACACGTCGACCAGAACGAAAACGTCGTTTATATCACTGGTAAGTAACTATAGTATACAACACAAACCTCGCCAAACAGCAGTTTAAATGCACTGTTGTGTTTCGGATTGAAGGACATTGTAGCCAAAGTAACTAATGGACATATTGCCACTTAACATCGTATGTATCAGGGTGGCGAGCGCAGTGGAATGTCAAGAATGGTTTTGTAATTAAAGGTGTTTAGTTTTGCTACTGGTCATGAGCGGTGGTATCGCTTACCATCAGGCGAACGGCATGCTCATCTCGCAAACCAGCGCAAAAAAAATATGCAAAGAATTGCATTTTACTTGAAATAAATAAATGATATTTTTCTTATTTATGAGCAGGCATAACTTATAGCAACAGTCTGGGCAGTTCAACTACTGGTGTATAAATACTGATACATGGTATTATACAAATTAATATGGTTGTTGTTTTTTGTTCGCTTTTTGAGTTTGTTACTTGTAATCTATACATATAAATAAAATTGAAGTGTCTGTTTGTAAAGTGAAGATATACACGATACCTATAACGAAAATGACCTTAGATTTTTTTGTCTATCTATCTGTTTGTTCCGACTAATCTCTGAAATGGCTGGACCGATTTTGACGGGACTTTTTTTGTCAGGTAGCTGATATAATAAGGAGTAACTTAGGCTACATTTATTTTAGAAAAATTCTTTTATTTTAGAACAATAAAGTTTTTGTTAAATTCCACGCGGCCGAAGTCGCGGGTACAGCTAGTATATTAATAAATGTGTAGAGTAAAAGAAAGACATTTATCGCCATGACAATATATTGACGAGAAACTTGTCTTGAAGGTACACAATCCGGTATTCAATATATGCAAGTATACCAAGAGGCCAGATATACTAAATTACTATCCTTTTTTTGCTTCAAGTTTATTTTTTTATTTAATTGTTTAATGAAAAAAATAGCATATACACTTTCTTCCCTTTTTTATAGTAACTGTTATGATAACAGATAATCATAGCCGTGCAAGGCTATCAAGAATAAATCATTTCTTTTTTTCTTATTTTTTTCTTTCAACCCTGTATTTTCCAGGTCTAGCTCTAGACCGCAACAGCAACCCCCTGCCCAACGCGGTGGTGACAGTCCGCCAGCCTGGCGCCAGGTCTGTCGTGGCCACTAACACCAGCGATGAGAACGGAAGGTTCCTCATCACCCTGCCGCTACAATACAAAGGCAAGGAGGTCGTCATGGCAACCGCGCTGCACTCATACATCACTAGGGAGCGGCATATTGTTGTGAGTACTGGATTTTTACACAATAGGTCTAATGAGCTAATCGCACCCCCGATGCATGTAATTTATGCAAAAATTGCAAGGTTGGAAGGTATAAAGAAATAATCTTATATTTGTAATGGTTTCTTAGATTTACGCGAATGTTACACATTGAAATAAAACTATTATTTACGGATTTTATCGCGGATTTGGTTTAATTTTTACATTTTTAAGTTCCCGACGTTTCGATTACTTTACAGCTTTCGTGGTCACGGGGCGGACTGTCCGCGATAAAATCCGTAAATAATAGTTTTATTTCAATCTTATATTTTTTAGAATATTACGTGGTCATAATTTTTTTAACGATAAATTAAAAGTTGATATTGTGATAAAAGCTGTTCAACTTGTCTATGTCTTGAAATATCATATTTTTATACAATATCAAAGTTTCAAATGTTTTTCCTGAAAAGTTGCATTTTTGCAAAATTGACATTGTTGCACCGGGGTCTGTGAAATGGTAATAGACCAAGAGCCCATGCTGTAATTTTATAAAAGTTTATCTATAAGAATTTCTATGGTATGTAAGTCACGCCAACCCGCATTAGGCCAGCGTGGTGGACTATATGTCCACTCTCTATTGTAGAAGAGACCCGTGCCCTGCAGTGGGACGTAAGTATATCGGCTGATACAGAATACAAAAAGTTTATCTGCGCATGCGTGGTGTGTTATACGCCGCAGTCAATGAATTAAATATTGAAAAAAAAAACACGAAACAAATATTTATTGTGTTTACTTTCCACAGAAACAGCTGTAACATATTATGATGTGTTTGATAAAATGAATAAAAAAATCATAATCTTTTTTTGATATTGTTTTCAGCTGAACAGCGTAGAGAACTTGACTCCGAATGTTCTATTTAAGCTTGAAGGCGATGACAATGTTTTGGGCATGCCGAGACTTGTGTTCGTCATGCTTGCAGGTATGTGCTCAATGCTTATGGACTTAAAATATAATTTTCTCAAGAGCAAATTATGTCAGCTTGATTATTCAAATACTTGGAAAGAAAGAAAACCGATTAATTTGTCACAGACACAAAAAAATAACATGCAAGTGAAATTTACAGCCTCCCTAACGCAGTTAGTTATATGAATTGAAACGAGAGATCACAGTTCGATTCCCGCATTGAGGCGAATTTTGTGCGGCCTACAAACATTTGTCTCGGGTCTGGGTGTTTGTGAGGTCGAAAAGTCTCTCGGAGTTTCTGATACTCACGACACAAGACTCGATTTTGGTGTGGGGTCAGGATTATGAACGTGACTGTTGGTATGTTTATTTATTTAAACTAGATTATAACGGACTACCGACTATAAAAATTTACAATGGCTATGCAATAAATAAATATAAAACCACTGTACAAAATAAAAATAAATAAAGAAGGGTAGGCAATAGCATCCTGTATATGCCAGTTGGTTGTATTGATGTGTTGTATTGCGCAGGCGTGGTGGGCGTGGCGCTGGTGGTGCTGGCGGCGTGGTGCTTCAGTTGCCGCGAGCGCGGGCGGGAGGCGCGGCGCGAGTACTTGTTCACGCAAGTACCGAGCGACGACAAGAGACCGCTCTGCGATGATAACAACTACGGTTAGTATACTTACATAAAGATGCGTGCGTGTGTGTCAGAGCGTACGGCCGTGTATGCGTGTGTGCGTGCGTGCGTTTGTATGTGTGCGTTACGGTTAGATTACTTACACATAGATACGTATGGGAGTGCGTGTGTGTGCGTACGTGTATGTGTGCGTGCGTGCGTGCGTGCGTATGTATGTGTGCGTGGAAAGTAATGGAATTAGAATATGTAATGGTGGGATCGCTGGCGGTGTGGTAGTCGTATCCGATTAGATGGTGATAATTGTACACATATAAAGGACATGGCCAGTTTTTGTATGGCGCTGTGCCTAGTACTTCAAATCTCGTCTACATCAATTAGTTTTGCATTGTTGGGGTAAGGTTTGTTCCAAGATTAATACAGAAAAGTTACAAAGCCTATGAAGTTCAGGGTTTTTAGATATTTACAAAAACATATCTTATTTTGAGGTTAGGTTTTGTAGGTTATCCGTCAATTTATTGAATCTGATAAGAATAAGTTTACATAAATGCTTTATCATCGAATTTGGAATTTAAAGGAACTTATATTTTATAAGTTACACAAAATATACACCGAGACGTATTTTAATTGTGTCACAATGTAAACAAATAGACAAAGCATGGTTCCTGTCAAGCAACTGTCAAGTGTCAAGTATTTTACTGCAGCGTTTAGTTGTTGCAATGAAAGTGTGTAAAAATGGGAAGAATATATGTGTAAGTATATACTACAAACATTGCTTTATATATATTTAGTATTGTTAGTTATTATGACCTATTACCTACTTATAAATTATTTTTAGGAATATTTAAGATAAAGTTATTATTTTTTTCCTACACTTGCTTTACTGCGAACGAAACGTTTATGCGGGGCCAACAATGGCGGAAATGGGTCATCAATCAATGCAAAATCTTATTAAACTTTATATTACTCCCTAAACTTCTACAGAAATATGACATATTCTTAAATTAATAGTTGATTTTTTATATTCATTCAATTATTGCTTTGTTTTTGTACATGATAAAAAGTAACTAGGCAGAAACTGTCCAGGTCCTTTAAAACGCCCGTCACAGTGACACGTGCGATTGTGTCTTGCTTGTTATGAGAGTGATGTATGTGAGTTAAGAGAATGTTGGATCTCCAGATTTATGAGAAATAACCATATTTTACCCATAGATACATTATGTGGATTGTTCTATACTAATCATCAAAATTTAAGTCACTTTCTCATACTAGTACAGTGGTTCTTAACCGGTGGTCCGTGGGCCACTGGTAGTCCCAGGAAAAATCCCAAGTGATCCACGGAATCATCCTTAAAATATTTTTTACATGTGCTATTTATAGATAGAAAGACCCATTATTTATTTACATTTCGTTAGTGTATTAACAAACAACCAAACCTGGTCAAAGGCTAGATTATTTTTTTGTCAATTGGTCCCTCGTATCTAAAAAGTTAAAATCTATTGTACTAGTATATAGAGAAACTCTCATTCAAACTCATAGTGATCTGCTAACATTAATATAAAACAGCCTACAGCCAACTTCTATATTTTGACTCATTTATCAAGTCACCAGCCTAATTTATGGGTCGATGACCGACATATGAATTTGTTATTTCAATAACTCGGTAAATAAATATTATTATGTCCATAGATTTAGTACGAAAACCATACTACGACGAAGAGGAACTGGCTCCATCAGAAACTGATTCTGAGGAAGATGTAGTGCTACTCAGATCCGAGCGAGACTGGAAGAACGTGGCGCACGAGTAGACAAGTAACTTAATCAGTTTTAGCTTAGCATTCATCTCGTTCATACAATAACATGCATAGAGCATGGGACTACTAATTATTAGATTGGCTGAATGCAGATTCTGCCAGTGTTTGGTGGTAAAGATAAGGAAATTATATTGTCTATGGTTGGTAGAATCATAGACTATAAGTAACTATGACAAAAATGTTATTTCATTTATGCAAATTCTCAATAACTCAATTTGTATATTGAGAATAGCTCGTAAATTGCTTATTCCTATTTAGCTAAGAAAACATTGTGAAAGAAAGATCGAATGAAAGTCTGCCAAGCTGTATAGGCCGCATAACAGTTTCTCTCTTCCTAGAGTGTATAATTTTAGATTTTTACCTCGCTCCATGCTCTATGCCAATGATGAAACTAAATAATAACTAAATAAACTATCAATGGTGACAATTTATAAGACGTGTTGCCAAATATAAATATAGTTTTCTACAATCTACTTAGTTGATCAGTATTTTGGCAAGATTTAAAAAGAGTATGAAAAGTTTATTTAAATACTTTTAATTGTGATGTTTACCTATTTTACTTCCCAATATTTATAGTTAAGAGCTGAAAACCTTGTAAGCCATTGTTTAGTCAATGAGTGATTACATTGCTGTTATTAAAACCTACTACTTAATTTTTAATCGAAGCAAGATGTAAAATTCCTTTTATTTACTTCTATGAAACAAATAGGGTCGTTTATAAAAAGAAATACGAAGATCTTGACGAATTAGTTTACAATAATGTAACTTATGGTACAGCAGAAATTAAAATAATAAATTAAAATAAAATTTAAACTGAATAATTTACACAATAAATCATAAAATATTATAGTTAGCAACATTCTACTAACTGAAACTTGGATTTCAATGTCAAAAACTCCCGCCATTTTATGGAAACACTCATAATCAATTGTTCTCATTAAATTAAATTAAATTCTGCATTAGTAAATTTAAATTAGATCCATTATAT
This sequence comes from Hyles euphorbiae, assembly GCA_023078785.2. Taxonomy (NCBI): domain Eukaryota; kingdom Metazoa; phylum Arthropoda; class Insecta; order Lepidoptera; family Sphingidae; genus Hyles; species Hyles euphorbiae. Next base: position 12,823,317 of record CM041044.1, on the reverse strand, counting down.
ACGTTATCATTTAATCAATTGTTGTAAAATTTATTCCGTCCACGGAGATTCCATATCATTGGAAAATGCTCAACAATATTTGCCTTATTTATTATGCTCGGTGTTTTAATATAATTGGACCATTAAAAAATCAAGTTTATGCATAATGTTGGACAATAATTATCAGTTATCTTTTTTACTATAATTATGACGTCTTTAATCTACACTTTAGTTATTCATCAAACTATTTTATATACTAAGATCTCCAATTCATTTTCAGTATTAGATATATTCCATTTTCTAATTGGTACTCTTTCTATGCATTCCATTTTTCCATTTCATTCTTAACAAAATATAGATGCACAACGAAGAAGCTATAATAAAACGGTGGTATTTTATTTATTTTAAAACAGTATAGGGGTATATTTTGCAATAATGTACTATTTTTCAACTGTGGGTGGTATTCAGTTGGTCGATAGTTTTTAGGAGAATTACTCCTCCATTTTTATCATCTGTCTCTATTCATTTATAAGTCTAGCTAATTGTGCTGTTATTTTACGAATGTTTTCAATCGCTAGAAAATGAAATAATAAAATAATTAATTGATAGACATTTAAAAACAAATTTTCTGACTGATTATAGACTAGACTGATTACAAACATTCCTTCGCTTCTATTTTTTATTACACTATCTTCATTTTTGAAACTATTTATTTATTCAAAATATATTATGGCTTATGGAATATTTCAAAAAATGATCTAGAAATAATGTTTTCATGTTCATAAATTTTAGCATATCATTTGGTGCTCAAATGAGCCTTAATTGATAAAAATATACCAATATAAATTATTATAATATATCGAATCTCCCAAGGAACGATTAAAGCAATATCAATTTTGGTGTGAAATTTTAGAACGAATTTACAAAACTGTACCTAATAATTGTGGAAGAATGGTGCTTATATATTGTAGCGATTTTGGAAAGTATACAATGTGTATTTACATATTTATATTGTAAGTTTGTGATAGTTTGTATTGTATTTAGTAAATAATAACAATTGTAGTATATTTGTGTTTTATTATCCTTCCTAGCCCATTTCGGATGAATGAAGAAATATTTAAGTCTACTTCGATGAATAATAAAAATCGACAAGACTAATAAAAAAATATGTAATATTCTTAAATGTTGCCACTTAAAAATATAGTTGTCATTTAAGTGTGTTTTAAAACAAGGAAGTTTCTAATAATTTTCCTCGAAACAGAGTATAAGCTTATAGGGATTTCTCTTTCCTTTTCGCCATACGAAGTCCATTTATAAACATAGATCAAGCCCAATATTCCATCGCGACCTCGCGGCTAGTTAAGTTTCCAAGTAGGGCACTTCCAAGGTTGCCAAAATTTTTTAGAATACGAACGGAGTATAAGCAATAGCATCGTATTTAAGAATTCATCGGCCAGATGAGCCCCCGTGGCGCAGTTGGTTAAACGCCGGCTGTGAAACAAGAGGCTGCAGGTTCGATCCTCGCACTAAATTTGAGTATCTGGAAGTTTGTGAGATAAAAAAAAAACTCTGGCCATGTCTGATATTACACAAGTCTCGATCTTAGTGTGGAATCGGGCTCGTTGGATGTATTTATTATATAATATACCAGCCCCCTTGGCCGAAAACGGCATAACGTGCATCAAGATCCATTGATGGTGAAGAAGATCCATTGAAGATGGCTAGAAAATACATGTTTATTTTAAAAAGTAAATTTTAAATACTACGACTTACAACGTCCTCGGTGGCATAATTGTCGTAGGGTACGGTTAGCAAGCTGAGGTCTTGGGTTTGAATCCCGGTTTGTCAGCCCAGAGTCAGGAATTTGTGCCCGATATGGCGATGAGCTCGCCACCTATCACATCGTGGGACGGAAAATACAAGGCGAAATGTGGGTGTCCTGGCACCTCTGCCTACCCCTTCTGGGAAAAAGCCGTGAAGTTATGTATGTATGTAACTTTTAAATATTGGCAGAGTTATAAAATCATAAACCAAGTACTACTGTTACATGCATAAAATGAAAATCATAACATCGTAATCGAATATAACACCTGCTTGAAAAGTACGAATTATGATTCATCTCAACTCCTATTATTTGTAAACTCAAACAAACAATATAACAAAGTCATAATCCTGTGCAATATTAAAATTGAACAATAGCGCCATTATTCATAGTGCTTAAAAGACACTGCTGAAACTTTTTGGACGAAATTGTCACTTATTCATCCTTTGTGTTGTCTATGCTTCGTGGCCTATTTTCCTTTATCTGTGCAAATCTAAGTCAAGTGACATTTATTTATTTCGTGTTAAACGAAACAATAAAGTGAAAAAAGTGCGAATTTTTCAATGCATTTACGATGAATATTACCGACTTAACCTAATCGCAGGTATACGGAAAGTGTGTGTCTGTGTTATTGTAATGGAAGTTAGGAGTGACTATTCCGATATGAGTCGCAGAGCGGGTGAATTTTTGCGGCGAATCAACCGGATCGCCGACGGTCCGATGACTAGAAAGAAGTTGGTAATTATAGTGCTTGTTGTTGTCTTTCTAGTGCTGTATGTCGGGCCTTCTTTGATGAACTGGCTCTTCTACACGGAGAGCGCGACGAGTCACCAAAATGTTTGCCAGAAAAACTTTTTGACTCCCTACGAGTCGGCGCTGGGCGAATACGACGCCTATTTGAGGCAAGAGACGTCGGCGACACTGTCCTCTTTGAGCCATAACTATGTGCCTTACGTCGGGAACGGTTTGCTGGGAATGGCATTAGAACATGACTCTCATTTGAATATTAAACATGGAAGGACCCTATCCTTACCACTCTACTATCATCCTCTGTACATAGTAGATGATTATGAAATGAAAGAATTCACTGTAGCAGATTACAAAAATGGAATTATCAATAGATTCCAATGTTCAAACACCGGTGTACACATTTCATATCAATATTACGCTCATAGGACAATTCCATCTCTGTTTGTTCAAGAAATTTGGATAAACAACCCTACAAATAAAGAGAAAACATTACGCATGTCAGTGCCAAGAATATCAGAATGGTTAACAGCAGTAAAACAAACAGTAAAATTACATCAAGGTGTGGATACAAAAGAATATGAAGTTGTAACAGGAATGATACCTATACCAGAAAGTGAAAATGTTCTTGCCGCTGCTGTTGTGTGCCGTAAACTCGGCAACACAATACAAGTCGAGGCCAGAGATGGTGTAGACTTGCTTATATTAACAACAGTACAATACAGCAAACCTATAAAGAAATCAGAGTATGCAAAACAGAAAGATGTTGTAGAAAAGCAAGCTATTGATGAGATGGAGAAAGCAATAGCACTAACAGGGGACCGTACAGCAGTCAAAAAACTGAAAGAAAACCATGCCCGAGTATGGCAGGGCCTTTGGTACACTGGATTTTATATCTCAGACTCCAAAGCTGAAGGCATCATCAATGGTGACCGTATCAATGCCACAATATATGCAATACTGTCACAAGTGCGTAGCTATGAACATGAAGAACACATTAAACCCACAACTAAATCAGACATACTCAGGACATTGACATATTCCGAAGGATGCTATGAAGGCCACTCAACATTAGATGCATTCAATTTGTGGAAACCATTGAATAACTTAGCAAATTTGAATGCAGTGGCTAGTGTCTGGCTATTAACATTAGAAAAGCAAGGATGTCATAATCTTTTAAAAGCAGGTGCTAGTGGAGTGAACCAAGCAATGATACTAAGTTTTGGCAGCTTACGTTTCAGCAACCAGCATTTAGAATACAATATCCATCCATCCAAATTGCACAGAGATTTCTTATTCAGACGTATAAACTATGGAAACATGACTCATGTCAACATCAGTGTGATAGTTCAAGAGGATAACAAAGCTGCAATATTTGTAGCTTTGGACCGTTCCGACAAGACTTACTATGCTTGCGATGGAGGCTGTTTGGACTCTCCGGTACAGCTTGGGCCTTACCGAAAATATTTCCCTGTGAAACTTACCGAGCCTTTAACTGCTATACTATACATAACAGCGGACAAACAGCATATGGAAGATTTGAGGCATGCAATACATGTGAAAGAGGTGGTAGAAGCCCCTCCACATGAAAACCACATAATAGCACTACACAGGCACGGTCACAGCTTAGGTGGTCTAAATCCTCTGTTCTGGGTATCTATAATAGTCCTTATTGTGGTCTTCCACTTATTCCTACTGAGAATAATAATGAATGAATTCTGCGACAATGGCATAAGTTATAGAAGGCTTTATAATAAACCTTGAACATAACAATATTTTTTGTGGTATACTTATAAATGTGGGTCTGATTTCTATAGGTTTCCCTTTGCACAAATTACTTTTGGGAAATTACAGCTTAGATGTATGTTCTTGCGATTATAAAGACTATGATGTATGGACGAAGTACCTATGCAGTTTATGCTTGTATGTTTTGGGTGAATGTTGCATAAAATTGTGGCAGTTTACATATGTAATATTTATAGAGTATTTTATGATTGTAATAAGAGTATTTCCCTTATAAATCTGCTCCTTTGTCTTTTGGCCTTAATTATTTTATATGCACACAATACAAAGATAGTACTGCCACTATGTAATTTAAAAAATATAAAATCTTATGAATGGTACATAGATGGAAAATATTAAGTAATTTACATTTTAATGGATCTACCTAAAATAGCTCTTTTGACACCTAATTGTCTAGCTATATACGAAATAATTTGGTATACCACCCACAATTCCAAAATGCAAAATTAAAGGCATAAGGTATGCAATCCTATGTTTTTTTAAGTGGAAACATAAATATATTCTTTAAACTATAGTTACACTCTAGTGTAGAATTTGTAACTATAACACGTTTTTATTATGTATTATAGTGTTAAAAATTGATTTACGATGTATTCATCAACTTATCTTGATCTCTTAGCACTGCAAAACAATGAGTAATAAAACATTGTGAAAGGTCATAAGCACTGTGTATGTTTGTTAATGAAAGTATTATTTGTAATTTAATTTGTTGCACAAGTCCAATTAGTGCAAATGAATGATTACTTAAGCCACAGGTGGTTTATTGTAGAAACGATACATTTGCCGTAATACATACGCAAATGAAAATAGGTTCTTGTTCTGAGAATTTGCTTCATTTATATCAGTGGTTCTTAACCAGTCGTCTCTAAAAGCATCCTAAGTGGTCTGCACAGCTATTCCAAGACCGACCAAATAATTGTATGCATACTTTATTTATGGATAGATAGAAAAACCTTTTATTAATTTGTGCTTCATTATTGTATCAACAAACAACCTAACCATTTAATTGACTGGGTGGTCAATGGCTGTTCAGAAATTTTGTCAAATGGTACCTCATGAATAAAAGTTTAAGAACCAATGACACCAAGAACTCGTATGCATTTGCTACCTAAAAGATGGCACAGGACTTTCTTGTGGATAAAATGGTCGTCTATGTTAGCGCAGGAAATGTGTTATCTGATTCTGCTAAGCTGTAGATTATGTGCCCCCTTTGCTTGGTTGATTCATTCTGATAACAGATTCACTTGATAGTAGGTATTCCGATAATGTAGGTTCATGCATGCATTTTATTTGATTCAATAAAGGCCAATCTAGTTCCTTTCAAGCATTGAGATATTAAACTAGAATGGACCATGCGAACAAAATATATGTAACAAAAAACGAATAATTAAAATATTTCAAATCTTAATCAAATGTAATGTTACCAGCGCGGCGTTACAATATAAAAGCTAAATTTTATTTAAGTTTTTTAGGCAACTATCAAAAGGTGTTTCCTTAGTATTCAGACATTTTAGATGGTTCTTTGATTTTGTCAGACACATTGAAGCTAATATCTAAATTCCAAAGCAACCACGATCCAACCTTTATCAGTTGATGCCTAAGTATGAGCAGACAGACCTTCAGGTTTTTTATAATGACGAAAGTCTGGCGGTCATTGGCTCTTGGTCTAAGAGAGCTGTACATGTACCGGTGTTTTTGTCTGTCTCTGTCACTCCTAAGCAGTAATGATATCTTCTTCTCTATTTCTATATATCTCTCTAACATCTCATGGTCTTGGTTGGCACATACACTCCAATATTGACCCCGGTGTCCTCTTCAGTGTAGTACCTCAGTGCTTTAATATTTGCGTGCTGCTTTCGATCTGAATTGGAGAAAATATATTGCAAAATACAATTACACTTTATAAATGCTTACGCTCTGAATCCAAATCCTTACTAATATTATAAAGGTGAAAGTTTGTATGTATGTATGTATGTATGGATGTTTGTTACTCTTTCATGAAAAAACGGCTCAACAGATTTTGATGAAATTTGGTATAGTGATAGCTGACACCCTGGATTAACACATAGGCTACTTTTTATCCCGAAAAATGTAGTGTTCCCGTGGGATGAGTCAGGAAACCAAATATACATATTTTCTACTCTTTCAAATTCAAATTGTTGGCACGGGATGTCCTCTCCTACGGAAGGGAAATATAGTCGACGGCACGCGGGAAATATAGTTAGTAGACACGCGAAATAATATGTTCTTGATGTGGATTGGACTCAAAAACTATCTGCACCCGGGCGAAGCCGGGCCCGACAGCTAGTCAATCATAATTACGACCCGGTATAAAAATATCCATTAATGCGATATTATTTACATTACCGTTTATTTGAAAAGATAAAATATTAAACATACCTAATAATTTTACAATTCAATGCGACATTTGGAAGCGGCCTTAGCACAATCTATTAGAAACGCTTTGAAACGAGAGGCCGCGGGTTCGATCACCACACCGAAATATTTGAAATATTTGTGTGACCTACAAGTATTTGTTTCGGGTCTGGGTGTTTGACGACCAAAAATTATCTCCTAGTTTCTAATATCTACGACACAAGACTCGATCTTAGTGTGGAGTTGAGACTATGTATGTGACTGTTTGGTCTATTTATTATTATTTTATGTTCTTCGATTCAGATTAGTCACAACGCAACAATTAAATCTGAATTTGGTTCTAGTTTCCTAAGTCCATATTTTTTCTCATTCGTATCGAAGCAGTATCTACATGTCTAGACGGTGTTAGTAATTCAAATAAAATACCTCCCACTATCTAAAATCAGACTAGAATATTGAAACTATTGCAATACTTACATTTTGTATCTTAGAAATTAAGCCGGCCTACACCCCTTGTATGTGTATTAGTCCTGACCTGTGCAATATAAGCATAATCTTAATGTATGTGACATATGTAATGATAATAATATAATATCGTGGAAAGCGCTACTCTGCTCTAATCGGTTTAAGATTGCTAGTCTGTAATAAATACATATATTGCAAAAACTGTAAGGTCAAATGGGATAAATTGGTCAAAATCTTGTCGATGTTTTGTATCGGGCACGGGCCTCCTCTATCGAGAATGTGATTGAGAGAGGTCAGGCCATATAGTCCACCACGGAAGCCTAGTACGATGTTAAGATACAAAAATAATTTTTCGGTTCAAAAACATTTGTAACAAAACTCCAAAAACATTGGCTCCCAATCATAACCATTTAAATTAAAGAATACCTAATGGGACCCTATTTACCCCATTTGACGAACATTGCTTCATAAATCCAATACAAAAACGACATGTATAATAATTGTAATAATATTCTTGTGTACTGTCTAGATTGCGATTGTAATATGGCCTTGTGGTACTCTCCAGTTTGTGGTCACGTTCTAAATGTTAGTCCCTGAAAACAAAAACTGCGCGCACCGTTACATTAGTTTGTGTCCAATAAATCGATTTCTTCTGTGGCCTAAATTTTGGCGCGTGATCTGTAAATTATAATAGATAATATTTTGTCATTGATTGGCGCAAATGATCACAACTCTGAGTATTTGTCGATTTAATATTTGTCTGCAATGTTATTTGTATCGTTCGTTTAAGATAGTTTACTACTTATCACGTTAGACGGAAACACCCGTGATAAAAACATCGTTAAAAGTTACCATTATTTCGGATGTATATTTTATCATTAAGATTCACGGAGATAAAAAGTAACAAAAAGAGGTCAGATTTTGCGTTAACTGGAGAGTACGATTTTTGATTGTAATATTAGATAGTTTTGTCAAATGAATAATAATACGTCAAAATTATTTATATTTTCTAGGCAAATTACACTTTTCGAGCATGCCTTAGCTTTGTTCATTTTGAATAGATGAGAAAGTATTGTAAGATGGGGATGTCCCTTTAATATTAGACTGTACATACATGCGTACGTTATATAACTATATATATATATATATAGATATATGTTTGTTACAAGATTGTGGTGTATATTTTTGAAATTAAATGCAAAGATGTATGTTGATTAAAATGGCGTATTCATTTAAAACAGCGAGCTTTATTTCGCACCCTTTAAGATTTAAGAAATTATATTATTGTTTCATAAATACCGGTAATGGATCAATTTAAGCTTAAAAATTTAACAGCAATAATGTTTTATACATTATTGTTCTCAGTAATTTTACAATACTGTAGATATTAAATGGACTCATTTTCTTTGCGTGCTATTCGATACGTTTCTAGAAAGAGAATAAACTAAAAAATGAATTACTATAAACCGTTCGAAAGAACCTCGCATTGCAACTAATGATTGCGATCATCTTCATTATCTTCCGCCATAAGAAGTAAACATAGACCTCCAGGCTCCACCATCAATTATTAAACATACCTTTTCAAATAGAACTTTATTACATCGACCACCTTGAGAGTAATCATTCATCACATAGCATGGAGATGCATGGCTAAAATTATAGTGGAATTCTGAAATAGAAAATAGAATTCGTTTCAGGATTTAATGTTTTGGTGGGATAAAATTATTTGTAATTTCAAATACAATAATGGTAGGTATCGAAAAAAGATACGATGCGCTTACCATACTGCTGAAAATTTCTTCCTCTGGTATCGGTATATCATCCTATAAAAGCCTTTTCTTTTCCTTTCTTCTGATTAATGGCGAGCTTAGTATGCCGTTCGCTTGATGGTAAGCGATAGGACCACAGATACGACCGTTCATGGACAGTAGCAAAACCAAAAACCACCTTGAGTTACAAAGCATATGAGAGACCTCCCACCAGTAAATTACGGAAAAAGCCATTGCGGGTAGTTATGTCAAGTCAATTTTTGAACCAGACGTGTTAGTTTTCTCGTAGAATTCCGAATGCCAACATTCTAGTTAGGGTACATAAATTTCGTTTATAGGTACTTGGCTTTCCTTACGTGAACAGACTTTGGTCAAACCAAACGAAGGTAATTTTCATTTTTTCTCTTGTTTTTTTTTTAAATCTTCATTATCTTCAGCCGTACGATGTCCGCTGCAAAACTTTGCCTTGTCGATCGATAGTTACCGAACACAGGAGATAGTGCATGCTGCTGCTTGGCCGCTCGGAATTAATTTCATAAAAATATAAACACAGAAAGTGCCAACAGCACCGTAAAACAGGTAGTAACGTTAGTGGATATTTCAAAAATGCATCGATTGTATCCCTGATTGAAAGTCTACACGGATAAATCCGAATGTCTTGTCGAGGAAAGTTTATTGTAAAAAAATAACGTTTATATTTTTTACTGCCTGTGACGTAGTTGTACCAAGGTATGATTGCAAAGTTGCGATCTTGGGTTTGAATTTGTGTGGACAAAGAGATATTGTATTTTTCTCTTCATTATTATAGGCTGGAGTCAGAATTTTTTACCCGATATGACGATTGATCATTGATGATATACTCGCCCCCTATCACATCGTGGGACGGAAATACAAGGCGAAACGTGGATGTCCTGGTTGCATCTCTGCCTACCCGTTCTGGGAAAAGGGCGTGTGTTTAAGTATGTGTATTTTTGTATATTCCCACTTCCGAGCAAGGGCGGATCCAGGGGGGAGGTCATGACCCCCCCCCCTGGGCTGGCCCCAGATTGACAAAATTTATTAATAATCTTGTTGATCAAATTTATAAGCACATTTAATTCGTTGTATGTCGATAAATAAAGTAAAAATGTATGTGTGTGTTCACAAATCAAGCCTATAACAAACTTTAAAAAGTCATTATTACGAACTGGAGTATTGAAATTGGATCCAGTGTTCTGACATGACCCCCCCCCCCCCTGGCGTAAAATCTGACATGAACTATAATGTGACCCCCCCCCCCACCCTGGCGTAAAAGCTGGATCCGCTCTTGCATCCGAGAAGGGAAAACCCTCCAAATAAAAGGAGATAGTCCCATTAAGCGCGGTACCGTACCGTTCCTTCTATTTCTATCTTTGTCACACCTACGCAATAATACATCTTCTCTGTCGCTTCACTGGATTCCCGTGTGCACGCACAATACACAAAGATTTTGTTCCTGATGTCCGCTCTAAGAGAATACATTTGAATGAACTGGACAGAACAAAGAGACTGGTGGACTTTTTACTGGTGGTAGGTCTCTCATATGTGAGAGGCTGCCTGGGTGGGTACCACCGCAATGTCTATTTCTCGCGTCAAATAGCAGTTTAAATGCACTGTTGTGTTTCGGATTGAAGGACATTGTAGCCTGAACTACTGGACATATTGAGACTTAACATCTTGTGTCTCAGGATGGCGAGCGCAGTGGAATGTCAAGCATTGCTTTGTAATTCAAGGTGTTGTTTGGTTTTGCTACTGTTCATGAGCGGTCGCATCGCTTACCATCAGGCGAATGGCATGCTCGTCTCGCCATTCAATGCAAAAAAAAAAAAAAAGACCGTCTCTTCTGAAGTCGCATTTTTCAGAAAGCTTTAAAAGTGCTTGTGAGCATTCCAGTTAGATTATATGTTCCATTTGAAGCTACTCCGGTCTCCGTTTACGTTATGTCGTAGTATGTGAACAAAACTAGTCAAACCAAAATAGGGTCATTTAAATTTTTCCCGCCATTAATGTTTTTTTAATCGCGTCATCAAAAACATCAAAACCTGAAATTCTTATTTCGTAAACAATGAAGATTTTTTAAAGACCGATAACATAAACTCTATGAATAATCTTAATAAACATAAGTTTAAAATATGCATCGTAATTTATAGCATTAAATTAAAAAGAAACAAATGTAATAATAATATATATATAGAAAATTCTACTTCACAGACCAATAAGAAAATATACTGCAATGTTTCTGAGTTAATTTGTAAACTGTGTTATTTATATACATCAAACTCCGTTTATAACAGAAAATATTACACCAGATTTTATCGTCGTTAATTAAAATATATTTATTTATTTGGAAATTAAATCAACAATTATTTCAAAGCATTACATTTATGCGACTGAGGGCGCGTTCCATTTGACGATCGCAACGACCACGCTCACGACCACGATATTTACCGTTCCACTTGCTCGTGAGCGTTACGATCGTAAACCCAAGTGGAACGGGTTATGGGGCATTTTGAGCGTTTAGGTAATAAATATTTTAAAATAGCTATAAAAATGTTAGGTTGCATTATGCGTTTAAAATAATTTTCTCCGGTGGCATTTTTGTTGTTTTGACATTTCAAAATCCCGCCAATTTTCTCAACGCGCACCACGACCTATCTCTTGACATGGGTCGTCGTGAGCGTCACCCTGTAGGGCGATTCACGTAATTAAATAAGTTCAGTTGCGACGCAGTTACAGATACGTTTCGATCAAAACAGCCCTCTTCGTATTCTCGTAATACGCTCGCGTCAAGTTCGCGTTACGCGAGCGCTTTAGTGTATTCTACTGCTGCGCGTATATGTCAATGTCAAACAAATTTCATACGTCTGACGTACAGTTGACGCGCAGCTAAACATTTACAAGAATACCATTTTGTACCAAAACGTAAACATAATTGTAACCGCACCGCAACTTGATCGGCGCCTCAAAAAGTTACGTGAATCGCTACTGAGCACTACTGAGCGTTTGTCATGACGTCATCAATGACGTTTTCACCGCGACCACGACGATCGTGATCGTCAAATGGAACGGTTAAATGAGTGTTGTAAGCGCCGTGAATGCCAAATGGAACGCGCCCTGAGTAATCTGTGCAACAGAGTGTGAACGTGACCGGGAACAGCTGACCGAGTTGAAAAAATTGTTGACATGTTTCATGCCTGTACAACTCCGTATTGAACATTTTTCCATGGTTTAATCTGTGGCGCAATTTGATTGCAAAACAAATCTGACAGTTCAGCGTTCAGCTTGCTCCCCTCCCGCAAGCCCTGCATTCCCTTCGGTCTCCCATTGCTCTGAAAACCGGCGTCTGCGCCGCCATTTTGGCCGCCATTACAAGTTGTCAAGTTGTTTGTTGTGTGGTTTGTTGTTTATTGTGTTACAGAGATTATTACTGCGTATAGTATTAATCTTTGTTAAATAAAAAGATTGTATTCAAGGATTTGTGAAAGTGCTGGAAAAAATGTTGAGAGGATTCATAAAGTAGCAGCAGAAAATATGATTTTTCTTTTCTCACGGAGCTACATCTGTACCAGAAATAAAAGCTATATCAAGACAGCCTTACGGCATTAATATGCGACCAAGGCACATAATTCCGATAAGCTTTTAAAAAATTGGAATTAGAGACAACAAATCATCATATTTTGCGAAATCAAAACCCAGGTTAGTAACTCAAACAACTTGTACTTTATACGCTTATGTTCTCATATTTTGATGATAATGGTAACAAAGTGTACTGTTTCTTTTTTTGCAAATGGAACCAATAATATAGGTGGGGCGAATTTACATATATCGCCACAAATATAGTCTTGGATAGACACATATCTCATTAACAAGATATAATTGATTTGTATGAAACCGATTGCCTTCATACCAAAATGAATACATAAATTAAATGACCAATATGTCATACTTGAAATAATAAAATAGATTAAGGTATTTGATCATTGAATATTCATCAAAGTCATAATTTGTATGTGTATGTATCAGCCCATATACGTCCCACTGCAGGGCATGGGCCTACTCTACTATCGACAGTGCGATTGAGAGTGGTTAGGCCTCACAGTCATAATTTATGTTCTTTAAAATAAAATAGAATCAAAGGAAATTAACTAATTAATGTCTTTATAATCATCAGTTGTCTGAAAATTATTTTGTAAAATATTACAGTAAATAGTAATCATTTAAAATCAAAGCAAGAACATTTTAAAGTGTGTGTTTTAATTCTAATTGTATCTGTTAAGTCAACATTGTCAATTAATTTCTCTAATTTATTTTCAGTTCAAAAGCTGCGTTAATGTTTTCTGCAGAACTATATCTGCTGCTCTCCTTTACACAAATTATTGTAAGTATTGAAAAATCATACAATCAGTCCATTTTATTTGATAGTTAATTTAATGCAGGGTTAAAGACTTTGTTTGTGTTCATGAACTTGATGAAGATTTAAGCTTTTGTTTTGAGTCATATAAAGCAGATATAAACACTGTAGAAATTGAAACAAGTTTTTGATTTCTTATGTTTATGATTGTGCATTTTGAAACTTTTTAATAGAATGAAATAGAATCAACTATACCCCATTAGTAAGTCTAACTCAAACTATGTATTTTTGTAATTATTGATATTTTTCATTCCAGCAACATACACCAATGAAAACTCAGTCTGCTCGACGACAAATAAGACTACTGCAATAGTTACCTTCTTAAAAATAAAAACTACTATCAATGCAGTAATAGAAAATCCGGAGTATTACACATTTTGGCCAGAAGCAATAAAAACAAGAGAAAAGTCAGTACCCTCTATAAAATATAACTATTACTATACTCCATTGGTTTAGGTACTTAACTAAATGTAAACAAACCAGAACATGTGACGCATGGTTGTTCAACATTTTATTGCAATGTCCAATTTACGAATATTTTCTTAGTCAACTAAGTAACAAGTATTAAGAACAGTTAACAGCAGCTGATAACAAATAATAATTAAAAAAGACTAAAGAACAATGATTAACACTTACAGTAAGTACATTAACGCAATGAATAATAATTGGCTGCCATAGATAACATATGATGATGCTTAGTTATCCAACCTAAAGCATTATCTTTAATTTAAATGGTAGCATTACGGTAAAGTCGTACTACTAGATTTTGTAGCATATTATATCTTGTAACTTTTATGAAAATGTTTCGGATGCTTGTTTGGGTCTTTTTTATAGATATATTGCATTATGCAAAATCAGATAATTTAATTATGATCTTACATAATTTAATTGTTTCCAAGCTCACACATTCATAATTATTACGATCGTTATAATAAATTGGGCATGCAATGTAGTATATATTATAATAGTTATTTACGTAAACATTTTTTGGTCTTCAATAAATTTAGAAATGAAAAATGACAATGTTAAATAACCTTTTTTATGGTTTATTTACATTTAGTTAAGTACCTTAACTGATGGAGTATAGGTTAAAATGGTTTATGAGGGTGTGGAAGTATTTAAAATAATATCATATTAATATATTGAGACACCACAAATATTTTAATTCCGACCCTATTGAAAAGAAAATCAGACAAATTAGTATAATTATAGATACAATGATGCTAACTGCCACACCTCCAGTTGAACCTCCAAATCTTTATTAGTTACATGATTAATCAAATTTCATAAATAGTTTCAATTGGTATGATGATTAGACAAATATAGCTATAATTTTAAATAAATTATTCGAAAATGGAATTTATGGACAGTCAAATCATCAAAAGAAAATATGTGTTATTGGGAATATACTAAAGCAGGCTCATTGAGAAGGCACAAAAACTCACTTGTGGGTCTATGCTGCTGGGTGGTTGGTAAAGAAAGTAATTAGTTACATAAATGGTTGTGAATGCCAAGATAAGATAACGAGAGATGTAAGTCTTGGCATTTACAGTTGGATCAGTATTTGAGAATTTTGAGAATTTGAGATTGTTCATAAAATTAGGCACAAGTACCTATTTGAAGGAGCAGTGATGTTGTTTAACAGCTAATACTGATAACTTAATTTAAATGTATGAATTTAAATGTATCTGAATGTTACCAAATAAGCTTTTCCAGAAAAAATAATTACGTAATTTTTCTTACATAATTGATAACATCGAAATTAATCGAGTTAATGAAATATGTGGTTTGGGCATTATTCACGACCATAAACTCATATTTGACAAACATGTAGATAGGATTGTTAATAAAGCATCACAAGCATTAGGATTTTTAATTAGAGTTTCATCAGAATTCAATTCACTTAAATGTATTAAAATACTCTAGTGTTCTTTCCTACGCCGTAGCCACTTAGAGTATGCATCGCAGGTGTGGAACCCTCGGTATGAGATTTATAAATCCCGTATCGAGGCCATACAAAAGAAATTTTTACACTATTTGGACTTCAGGGCTAGACAGGTCTCTAATGATTATATTCATTGCTGTAAAAAGTATCATTTCTTACCATTATACTTGCGACGCGACATTAATGACATATGTTATTTGGTGAACATTGCTAATGGTAGCATTGACTGTGAACAACTTTTGAGTGGGGTATTTATCCGTGCTCATTCAACTACACTGAGACAACGGTCATTATTGTCCGTACCATTTGCAACTACCAATTATAGACGCAATGCTTTTTTGTTATGTAGTGCCAGTAAATTTAATGAGGTGTCATGCCATTTTTATTTTGATTTGTTTTGCACTAGTACATGGGTAGTAAAACACAAAATGGGCAATATGCTTTTTGAAACTTAATAATGAAAGGTCAAAAAGTACACCTTGTGTAACTCTAAATGTATATTTTGATTGTTACTTTTGATTTTGTTTTCTTTTCTTTGTCAATAATTTAATTAATATCTCTATCTGTCTCATAGAAAAAGTAGTTCATTCCTTAAATTAAAATAACTTATATTAGCTAGCATTTATAAATCGGTGCACATTATGTAGACACTACAATATCTTAGTATCTATTATGTGGAAGCTTGTTATTGGCAAATTTGTAACACACTTAAGATTTAAATATTTATGTCTGTAGGTAATTAGTCTGTAAGCTTTCTTAAAATTGTAAGATAAAATAAAATAAAAAATAACTGGTAAGTGAAATCTAGAATAACATGTAAACATATTTTTTCTTTAATTATTCCTTGTACAGAGTATTGACATTTCTAGAGTAACGAAAATTACTATGTTACATAAATTTCAGCACAAAGATGTATTATTTAAGTACAAAAAACCATTAAAAATAAATCATTTAATAAATATTTTTAAGTGTTTTATTCACAATCTATATATTTTTCATCTAAAAAGTTACACTTTATTATTTTGTTAAGTTTCTTTGGATCACTTTAATGTGATTCACAGAAACTTAACAAAATAATAAAAACGAAAAAAAAATCCTATGCAGTCACGCACAAGACTGAATACAACTGCCTTTGCCTGTATTCCTTATTTATATTAAAAAAGAATAATCTTGATAATCTGTCAACGGACATTCGTGATCGAAAGAATGAGCGGCTATGGCTAAAGATTATATAGGCCAGTTATCCGTCTGTTTCTAATTGGTCTGTGACATGTTTCATTTTCAACATGCCTGTACAACTCCGAATTGAACATTTTTCCATGGTATAATCTGTGGCGCAATTTGATTGCAAAACAAATCTGACAGTTCAGCGTTCAGCTTGCTCCCCTCCCGCAAGCCCTGCGTTCCCTTCGGTCTCCTATTGCTCTGAAAACCGGCGTCTGCGCCGCCATTTTGGCCGCCATTACAGTTATCAAGTTGTTTGTTGTGTGGTTTGTTGTTTATTGTGTTACTGAGATTATTATTTATTACTGTGTATAGTTTTAATCTTTGTTAAATAAATAGATTGTATTCAAGGATTTGTGAAAGTGCTGGAAAAAATGTTAATATTCATGTTGAAAGGATTCATAAAGTAGCAGCAGAAAATATGATTTTTCTTTTCTCACGGAGCTACATCTGTACCAGAAATAAAAGCTATATCAAGACAGCCTTACGGCATTAATATGCGACCAAGGCACATAATTCCGATAAGCTTTTAAAAAATTGGAATTAGAGACAACAAATCATCATATTTTGCGAAATCAAAACCCAGGTTAGTAACTCAAACAACTTGTACTTTATACGCTTATGTTCTCGATATTTTGATGATAATGGTAACAAAGTGTACTGTTTCTTTTTTTGCAAATGGAACCAATAATATAGGTGGGGCGAATTTACATATATCGCCACAAATATAGTCTTGGATAGACACATAACTCATTAACAAGAAATTGATTTCTATGAAACCGATTGCCTTCATACCAAAATGAATACATAAATACATAAATCAAATGACCAATATGTCATACTTGAAATAATAAAATAGATTAAGGTATTTGATCATTGAATATTCATCAAAGTCATCATTTGTATGTGTATGTATCAGCCCATATACGTCCCACTGCAGGGCACGGGCCTACTCTACTATCGACAGTGCGATTGAGAGTGGTTAGGCCTCACAGTCATAATTTATGTTCTTTAAAATAAAATGGAATCAAAGGAAATTAACTAATTAATGTCCTTATAATCATCAGTTGTCTGAAAATTATTTTGTAAAATATTACAGTAAATAGTAATCATTTAAAATCAAAGCAAGAATTTTAAAGTGTGTGTTTTAATTCTAATTGTATCTGTCAAGTCAACATTGTCAATTAATTTCTCTAATTTATTTTCAGTTCAAAAGCTGCGTTAAAGTTTTCTGCAGAACTATATCTGCTGCTCTCCTTTACACAACAAATTATTGTAAGTATTGAAAAATCATACAATCAGTCCATTTTATTTGATAGTTAATTTAATGCAGTGTAAAAGACTTTGTTTGTGTTCATGAACTTGATGAAGATTTAAGCTTTTGTTTTGTGTCATATAAAGTAGATATAAACACTGTAGGAATTGAAACAAGTTTTTCATTTCTTATGTTTATGATTGTGCATTTTGAAACTTTTTAATAGAATGAAATAGAATCAACTATACCCCATTAGTAAGTCAAACTCAAACTATATCTTTTTGTTATTATTGATATTTTTCATTCCAGCAACATACACCAATGAAAACTCAGTCTGCTCGACGACAAATAAGACTACGGCAAAAGTGGCCTTTTTAAAAATAAATACTACTATCAATGCAGTAATAGAAAATCCGGAGTATCACACATTTTGGCCAGAAGCAATAAAAACAAGAGAAAAGTCAGTACCCTTTATAAAATATAACTATTACTATACTCCATCGGTTTAGGTACTTAACTAAATGTAAACAAACCCGAACATGTGACGCATGGTTGTTCAACATTTTATTGCAATGTCCAATTTACGAATATTTTCTTTGTCAACCAAGTAACAAGTATTTACAACAGTTAACAGCAGCTGATAACAAATAATAATTAAAAAAGACTAAAGAACAACGATGAACACTTCCAAACACTTCACCACTTTACGAAAACAGTAAGTACATTAACGCAATGAATAATAATTGGCTGCCATAGATAACATATGATGATGCTTAGTTATCCAACGTAAAGCATTATCTTTAATTGAAATGGTAGCATTACGATAAAGTCGTACTACTAGATTTTGTAGCATATTATATCTTGTAACTTTTATGAAAATGTTTTGGATGCCTGTTTAGGTCTTTTTTAAAGATATATTGCATTATGCAAAATCAGATAATTTAATTATGATCTTACATAATTTAATTGTTTCCAAGCTCACACATTCATAATTATTACGATCGTTATAATAAATTGGGCATGCAATGTAGTATATATATATAATAGTTATTTACGTAAACATTTTTTGGTCTTCAATAAATTTAGAAATGAAAAATGACAATGTTAAATAACTTTTTTTATGGTTTGTTTACATTTAGTTAAGTACCTAAACTGATAGAGTATAGGTTAAAATGGTTTATGAGGGTGTGGAAGTGTTTAAAATAATATCATATTAATATATTGAGACACCACAAATATTTTAATTCCGACCCTATTGAAAAGAAAATCAGACAAATTAGTATAATTATAGATACAATGATGCTAACTGCCACACCTCCAGTTGAACCTCCAAATCTTTCATAAATAGTTTCAATTGGTATGATGATTAGACAAATATAGCTATAATTTTAAATAAATTATTCGAAAATGGAATTTATGGACAGTCAAATCATCAAAAGAAAATATGTGTTATTGGGAATATACTAAAGCAGGCTCATTGAGAAGGCACGAAAACTCACTTGCAGGCCTATGCTGCTGGGTGGTTAGTAAAGAAAGTAATTAGTTACATAAATGGTTGTGAATGCCAAGATAAGATAACGAGAGATGTAAGTCTTGGCATTTACAGTTGGATCAGTATTTGATAATTTGAGATTGTTCATAAAATTAGGCACAAGTACCTATTTGAAGGAGCAGTGATGTTTAACAGCTAATACTGATAACTTAATTTAAATGTATGAATTTAAATGTATCTAAATGTTACCAAATAAGCTTTTCCAGAAAAAATAATAACGTAATTTTTCTTACATAATTGATAATATCGAAATTAATCGGTGTAATGAAATATGTGATTTGGGCATTATTCACGACCATAAACTCATATTTGACAAACATGTAGATAGAATTGTTAATAAAGCATCAAAAGCATTAGGATTTTTAGAGTTTCATCAGAATTCAATTCACTTAAATGTATTAAAATACTGTATTGTTCTTTCGTACGCCGTAGCCACTTAGAGTATGCATCGCAGGTGTGGAACCCTCGGTATGAGATTTATAAACCCCGTATCGAGGCCATACAAAAGAAATTTTTACACTATTTGGACTTCAGGGCTAGACAGGTCTCTAATGATTATATTAATTGCTGTAAAAAGTATCATTTCTTACCATTATACTTGCGACGCGACAGTAATGACATATGTTATTTGGTGAACATTGCTAATGGTAGCATTGACTGTGAACAACTTTTGAGTGGGATATTTATCCATGCTCATTCAACTACGCTGAGACAACGGTCATTATTGTCCGTAGTCGTACCATTTGCAACTACCAATTATAGACGCAATGCTTTTTTGTTACGTAGTGCCAGTAAATTTAATGAGGTGTCATGCCATTTTGATTTTGATTTGTTTTGCACTAGTACATGGGTAGTAAAACACAAAATGAGCAATATGCTTTTTGAAACTTAATAATGAAAGGTCAAAAAGTACACCTTGTGTAACTCAAAATGTATATTTAAACATTATATATTGTAATGTTTGATTGTTACTTTTGGTTTTGTTTTCTTTGTCAATAATTTAATTAATATCTCTATCTGTCTCATAGAAAAAGTAGTTCATTCCTTAAATTAAAATAACTTATAATAGCTAGCATTTATAAATCGGTACACATTATGTAGACACTACAGTATCTTAGTATCTATTATTTGAAAGCTTGTTATTGGCAAATTCGTAACACACTTAAGATTTAAATATTTATGTCTGTAGGTAATTAGTCTGTAAGCTTTCTTAAAATTGTAAGATAAAATAAAATAAAAAAATAACTGGTAAGTGAAATCTAGAATAACATGTAAAAATATTTTTTCTTTAATTATTCGTTGTACAGAGTATTGACATTTCTAGAGTAACGAAAATTACTATGTTACATAAATTTCAGCAAAAATATGTATTATTTAAGTACAAAAAACCATTAAAAATAAATCATTTAATAAATATTTTTAAGTGTTTTATTCACAATCTATATATTTTTCATCTAAAAAGTTACACTTTATTATTTTGTTAAGTTTCTTTGGATCACTTTAATGTGATTCATAGAGACTTAACAAAATAATAAAAACGAAATAAAATATCCTATGCAGCCACGCGCAAGACTGAATACAACTGCCTTTGCCTGTATTCCTTATTTATATTAAAAAAGAATAATCTTGATAATCTGTCAACTGACATTCGTGATCGAAAGAATGAGCGGCTATGGCTAAAGATTATATAGGGCAGTTATCCGTCTGTTTCTAATTGGTCTGTGATTTTCAACCAAAATGTATTGACAACAAGTCGTAAACGGCGACGATAACTAAATTATATTAAATAAAACATCGCATTTACCCTGTTAAATATCCGCCCATAACACGAAACATGTCCGCTAGTAAATTAGACGCAGTGTACAGAAGTATACTTTTGACAAAGTTTTTTACCAAAGGATGGGGCAAGCCGGAGAATTTAAGAAGGTTAGATCTCTTAAATCTGGATAAGTGGTGTTGTGTAACTTTAGTTTTTTCGTTAAGCCATAACAACAGGCGTGCGGATGACATAATATCTTTATTAAAACTTTGCAATTTTTAGGTTATTCGAGTTCAGAAAAATTGTTTCGAATCGCGAAGAATGTTTCAAATTAGTTGACAGAGACTACCCAGTGACCATAACCAAGGTAAAACATTTTTCCTTTAATTCAACAATTCTTGCTTTCTGCTACATTTCCTTTCATTTTTGGACATTAAATGAAAAAAATACCTAGACTAATATATTAAGCTAACTTTATTTACTTAAACAACTAGTAGAGCTTATATACATAATTATATAATAAAACTTAATATACTTCATATTATTTTAATATTTAGGCACAAATAATAAAATATTGCCATTCTGTGTGCCGAGTCTATTGGCAAGCACACCTAGAAGTGACACCCACATGTGCAATATGTTTACAAAGTTTTGATTTATATGACAATGTTTACCACAAGCAAACTTTAATCTGCAACCTTAAAATCACATTGAAAAC
This sequence comes from Hyles euphorbiae, assembly GCA_023078785.2. NCBI lineage: Eukaryota > Metazoa > Arthropoda > Insecta > Lepidoptera > Sphingidae > Hyles > Hyles euphorbiae. Next base: position 12,801,474 of record CM041044.1, on the reverse strand, counting down.
AAATACAATTATCTTTATTAATAAAATTTCATGAATATTTAATTGATTTATCACATAAATGAAATGAGTAAACAATGTTAAATTTTTTAAACCATATTAGTCTTTTATTGCTCAGCAAAGTGCAGTAGAATAGTGTTATTTTTAAGGTAGGTATTAAGAAAATGACTTGACTGTCATAATTGTGGCAATTACAAAAACAAATACAAATATAGTTAGTTATATTCTGTAGCAGAAGTATAGAAAATTAATAAAAGTTTGTCATTTAGGATTGTACAGATCCATATAATATCTTATACCTATTAAATACAACACACACCCTTTATTGCATGTGAGAATATTGTTAATATAAATTTATTAATCTTTTTAGGAACAAAATCTGAATGACTGCAAACTGCTTGAAGGATATTTCACGTCACCTTTGGAACGTCACCTACCGGGCATAGTTCCTGAGATAGCCCAGAAAGCCCATTTTCAAGCGATACTTCCTGTACAATGGCCTGATCCAAGATGCAAGCCTGTATGTCTGCATTTAGCGGGGACTGGAGACCATGTATGTACCTAAAAACATTACATTATTATCATAAGCATTTTGCTGTCTATTGCTGGATATAGGCATATGTAAAGATATGCAACAATAGATGTACAGCAGTGGACATAATCATTAGATTCTTGAATACATTCGGATGTCTCTCCCACATAAGGGCAGTTTCATTGATTGTACATGTTTAATTACCAGGCTATGGCGAATGCAAAATATATCAGAAAAGCAAAACATTATTGCAAAAATAGCAATAATACAGGTTGTATAATACGCCACTTATTAGTATTTTAAAAGTGAAAGTGTTTGTGCCGTGTGAACAGAACATTGTCTCTTTCACGCTCACAACAACAACAATGAAGTCACTGCCTCACCTAAGTAGGTGAATTTCCATTCAGAATTAAGGAAGCTAGCTGAATGAACATACAATATTCTTTTGGTTATTTTACACAGCTTAATATTTGAAATATAAAAAGAGAGGAGTCAAGTATGTAGTAAGTCATGATGGAATTGTGAATGGAACTACTGAGACTTTTCATTCTCAGTAGTTCCATGAATTATTCTCTCCCACTAGGTGCAGTGGATGCACCGCACACGAATCAGTCAAAAACGCCATAAAATTCATGGCGCTTTCGACCTTTTGATCGCGAAAAAACTACATCCTGAAAGCGGTCTAGCGCTGCATGGTAATACTGTTTGGTTAGACGAGTAATTATTTGCTCCACACTGTAGCAATTTAGTTTTCAACTTTTACCAAAATCGACCAAGTTATTTGTATGGGATAGCTTCTCTATACGTAGTCATATATCTGAAGGGTATTTCTAATTTATCACAAAATTTCCATTGAAAAATGCATCATAATTGAATTGTCATCCGAATTCGGATAGTTAAATGATGAGTTGTTTACTTTAGCGTCACAATCGTGCGCTGACGCTGGTCGCTAAATAATCGGCATTATCGTGGCCACACGCCAATTTCACGCCGTCTACTTGTTTACTATTACAAATGCTTATCTCTCGTCAACTTTATGTGTTTATAATTATTACTGTAATTCTCTTTTACATAATGCCTCGTTGCAATTATAATGTATTTGGTAATACACGGAAATGTTGGTTAAAAAGCTAGTTAAAAGAGAGGTCAGAGGTCAAATTTCTGTATGAAGAGAAATATTTTAGGTCACACAAATATATGTTTCAGGATTTTGTGTTGTGAGGCCGTAAAGTTTTTTCTTTTTTTTATAAGGTTTAAAGTACTAGAAAGTCTCGCGTAGTATCTGGTACCCACTACCTTCATATATTTTGTAATTTAATGTAGGGTCAGGAGAATATCTGTGATTGTTGAGTGTTTTTAGACATTTATCGGTCTCACTTAAGTGCATGGTGGACTATTGATAACGGACCTAGCGCAGCTGCCTACATGTTTACGTTAAATCCCATGGCACACTTCTGACTTTTCGGAGTCTTGTCTCTATTGATGGTCAATTCACCACACACTATTATGTTGAAGGAAAACATCGTCAGGAAATCTGCGTACCATAGAGATTTATAAGACTTTATAAAGATGGTATATAAAGTCCGTCAACCCGCACTCGGCCTGTTGCTGGACTATACGGCCTAACCCATTTCAATCGTACTATCGATTATAGAGGAGGCCCGTACATGGATTGATACGGATACAGATTGGTCCCGTTATATTCTGATAGAAAGCGAGTTAATCTAAACATCGATAGTTCACATGAATATCAGAACAAGGTAGACCCATGACCCTAGCACAGATGCGAACCCAAGCTATCATGTTTTATAGGTCATTTATGCTGTCTTCTAACCATATAGTAACATTACATGAGAAAGCGCATGAGATAACACCCAACGAGGAATTTTCCTTATCTGTGATTGATAGTGATGAAAATATCAGAGGCAATGCCCGAATAATAAAGGCCTAAGCTAATAGACTATTTTTAGGGGAGATATAAGAGATTATATTAGAATATAGAGGGAGCGCTGGTATTTCAAAAACGTAGATAAAAATGGTGGTGCCGGGCCACCTTTTTCTGCCCTTCTATTGGCTGATATTTTACAGTCCAACATACATTAATTATTTGAAAATGAAAAGTAAACAAAAAATAGTTTAGGGCTATTTAATCCCATTCAAACTGGTTTTAAAAGGATAATAGCTGAATATAATTTGTTTTTTTTTTCAAAGGAATTTATAGCACTTTATTGCTAAATAATCAATTTTCACTAGTATAGGGGCGCTACCAACATTACGAACAAGAAAATATATACGTTTTTCAAAACTCGAATGTATGATAGCGCTCCCTCTATGTTATAAATATATAGTTGCAGACAGCTGGATCCAGGTTATTTCCATGAAATCGCTGTGATAATCTTTGAGAAAAGTCTTTATTCAACTTCCTATGGCTGAATATAACTCTGGTTTGAAATATCGCTTTATTTATAGTGTTCTACCCACTACAGATCGTTGCTAGGTCAATATACTCTCCCAATATTCAACAGAACATAAACAAAGTAATAAAACCCGGTGTCTATAGTGAATAATATTTATTTTCTTACGCATATTTGTTGCAGTTTTTCTGGCGGCGGCGTAATTTGATGGTGAAACCGCTTTTGAAAGAGGCTGGGATAGGTGGCATCATTCTAGAGAATCCTTTCTACGGACTCCGGAAACCTACGGACCAAATGTGAGTTATAAACTTATTTATCTTAATGATTTCTTAGACATACGCGAATGTTACTAAAGCAAGTGCAAGCTCTGGAATGAACTCCCTGCTTCGGTGTTTCCCGAGCGTTATGACCTGTTCTTAAAATGAGGTTTAAAGAGAGTCCTATCCTTACGGTAGGCAGCAACCTGGCAATGCTGGATCACTGGAATTGCGAATTGCATTGGCGGTGATCGCTTACGATCAGGCAGACTGAATGCTCGTCTGCTCGCTAAGGCCTATAAATGTATCTACAAACGAAAAAACTACAAATGTAAATTATTTTTTAATCTTATAATTGTAAATTAATTTAAATTGTAACTCACAGAGCGGATGACTTACACCTCAGTTCACCCTGTGACTACGAAAGCTGTATAATAATCGAAACGTCGGGAAGCAAAAAAAATAAAATCCACGATAAAATCGGGAAACAATAATCTCATTAATCTTGACAGTCTAGGCGTGGTAAAATATATGGCCTAACCACTCTCAAGCGTACTGTCGCTTGTGGAGGAGGCCCGTGTTCTGCAGTGGGACGTATATGGGCCGATACTGTTTCGTGGTATAAAGAAAAAGGTTGTTAGCAAGTGATTTTCTACTTGCTAGATGTACGGCACACCCCAGCAAATCACCAATGTTGCAATTTATTAATAAAAATGCGTTGGACTAACGATCAACGTAACTAGTTACTCGTATATGCATTTTCATACAAAGGAATATATTATACAAGCGGTCCGGCCCGGTACCGCCCGGGTGCACATACATTTTACAAAATGGCGGCCAAAATTGTCAATTCCGACTTTCAATTTAGAATATCAATATGGCCCTGCGCAGACGACAGACTATCCGTGACGCACTTTTTAGTCTGTGAAAATAGAACCTATGCAATTATATGCAGTAACGCACACGACGCGCAAAAAGTCCGGCGCACAAAAAATCCGTGTAATTCGGGCAGACCGCACCGCGCCGCGGCGCGCCGCTCCGCACAAAAGTGTGTGAAAAAAATTGAACGTTTGCTTCAACGCGCGCTAACGCAGACGGCGCGGCGCACTCTTTAGTCGGCAATCTCCATTTGCTAGGGGTGGGTGGACGTAACGCACGCGATCTATTATCATGGCGCCAGAGGTCGATGTAACTATGTTAATTCAAGAAATACAAAACAGACCAGCAATTTATGATACTTCTAAGGCAAACTATCATGATAGACATTTAAAAAGAAAAATGTGGGAATGTGGGAGTCAAAGCAGGTCTCAAAATAAATAGCAACTCATCAAATGTAGGAACAGACATTTTATAAAATTTGAAAAAATTTGCCGGATGTTTTTTCAGAATTGAATGTTTAGTATGGAACTGTCCCTTCAGTAATCTTTCCGAAAGTATAGGATGTACCCAAAATTCTCTATTTCTTCTTCTTTTTCTGTACTTCATGTACAAAATAATACTTCGCGATCTCTGCACGATTTCCATAGCGTCTACGTCCCTACAGCTCTGCCGACAAAATGATCGAAGATGTGCGTCGTGTGCGTTGAGTCTGTGAAAAATCCGCGACCGACTTTTTGCGAGCCATGCAGACTTTTTGTGCGCCGCAGACTCGATCGCACAAAAAGTGTGCCGTCTGCGCAGGGCCTATATATAATTTTGTTGGTGTGGTTGAATACCCAAGCCACCGGTGGTTAGGAATCCAAAGCGGGGAAACTCCTCGCTATACGTGCAGTGTTGTATTGTATTTATTATATTGTTAGAGACTCACGTTGGCAATGGCAATATTCGCAAGCTACCCGGGATAGATGCCTAATGACCCCTTTCGGCCTTCCCCGGGGTACCGGTTAACTCAACAGATATCTTTTCTTTATTTAAAAAAGTATTCGATTTCCCGGGGTACCCTTCACGGTTAAATTCAACAGTTTTCTTCTCTTTAATAAATGTATGTACTCGTGTCTGAATGTAAACAAATGTTTGCGCGATCAACAAACGATTGGCGCCAACACCTGATTATTTGGCATCGCTCTTGCATTGCCGTCGCGCCATATAATACACCTGCCAGTGAAAGTCTCGCCCTTGTACGCCTGAATTATTTTGATTTATTACGACGCATTAGTATTGGGAATTATTGCTATTTCAAATTAACATTACCACCTTGTTAGCGTTATATTTCTGCTATTGCTAATTGATCGAACCCGCGGCCTCTCGTTTCACAGCCGACTAACCAACTGCGCCAATGAGGGTGTCAATTGTGTTATTTGCAACTGTTTTATAAGAAAAATAAGTAATTTATGTTTGTTGTCGGTTAATTTTCTTTCTAGAAATTTCGTCATAGACCATAAAATTCTAATTATTTATTTTAACCCAGGGAGAAGCGATAGTATTTTAATTATCATCATTTCTAGATATATAATAAAGAAAATAATAAATTTGATTTTAAGACCCCTACCGGATCATAGCGTATTCGTTGTTTTGATAGAATTTAAAAAAAGTTTAAAAATATTAGCTTCACTTAAATCAGCGCTTCAAATAAACAAGGTCTGTTTTATTTTTATTCTGGCACGGCAAAATTTCTACAACTTTCCCGATGGTAAATACAATGCAACTAAAATAGAGCAATCATTGACGAAACAAAATTGCTGAAATGGCTGTTATATTAACAACTTGACTACTTAACATTATCTTGGAACATATTTATATACTCGTATGTCATTGCAACCTGCCCTAATTCACAGAGGTGGCGCAAAAATGCTTTGAACGAGGAATATAAATTGTAAATATCTCTGTCAAAATTCTTGCTAAATAATTAAGTACACTTATTATGTTTTATTGTTATTGATGTGTAGTTTATGTAGCTGTGTGTACAGTAGTATGGTATAATGTGCCGCCATAGTTTTAAACTGATACAAAGAAATAGATAAACATACTTGATAAATCAATGGTTTCTTAGATTTACGCGAATGTTACACATTGAAATAAAACTATTATTTACGGATTTTATCGCGGATGTGGTTTAATTTCTACATTTTTTGAGTTCCCGACGTTTCGATTACTTTACACCTTTCGTGGTCACGGGGCGGACTGAGGTATTAATCACCCGCTCAGTGACTGTTACAATTTAACTACCATTTTTAAAATGTTAAATTGTAACTAATAGTAGATAAAATCTGTAAATAATAGTTTTATTTGATAAATCAACATAATATAGGCGACTTGTAATGCAGTAAAGTTTTACGTTTTCAATCATAGTTTGTGCAACCATAAACAGCATTACTTGGCATCATTCCAAATCGTTACGTCTGCTTTCCCCGACACTATCACTACACATAAACGGATATTCATAGAGTCTAGAGAGTTTTAAAACCTATTTGAGTATTCGAATGTTTTGTCTTCGTCGCACCAACTGAATTCAAAAGTTTTTCGAAAGGGACAAAAATTCTAAAACTAAAATAGATTTTAAAACTTTTTGTTAAGGTTGAAAGTGATCAAGGCATAAAAAACAGCAAAACTCGATGCAAAAGTTCAACATAAAATTATTAATCCCAAGCTTTTCTTTAATTATACCGGGTATAACAAGACTGCTACCGAAAACGAAGCTGGGTGGTAGTTTTAGTGACCACAAACACAATGCAACAAAAAATTTCGCAAAGAAACGCGTCAATTTTTTTTTTTTCATTTTTTACATATCATCATTTTTGGGTGGTAAATCCATAGTTTTTGCTAAAATGATAATTTAAACGTTTTTATACCTTAGAGTCTTTATAAATAAAAGGGTATACATTATTATAATAGGAAAAAATGTATTTACCACCCAAATACGACCATATGAAAAAAATAACAAAACAAAGTCTTCGCTTAATTTGCAACATTTTCTGTTGCATTATGTCTGAAGTCGCTTAAACTACCACCCGGCTTCGTTTTCGGTAGCAGTCTTGATATTCCCTGTATGGATAATCCTTTATACTAGTTACACGCGCCATGCAACAGGGTTTTTGAAATCAATGGAATTAAAAAATATCACTTTTATCTCCGAAAATAATACCATTCGCTTCTTATCGTATCCTGATGAGTAATCAGGATACGAAAAGAAGAACATCATAATCATTGGGGTATGAGATATTCTCCAAAAGATTAGGTATCTTACGACATGCGTAGATCAGATCAAAATATGTTAACTTTTCAAATCAAATTTTTAATTTTAATAAATATAAAATGAGGGTAATTTTAACAATCACAAATCGGGTGAGTAAAGCCTCAGTCCGCCCCGTGGCCGCGATACCTGTTATTCGGAACTTCGGGAAGGTAAAAAATGTAAACGCGATAATATCCGTAATTTTATTTTTCCAAAATATTTATAAGCTTCATAGCACAATGGTAGGTATATGTATCAGCAAATATACGTCCCATTGCCGGCATGGCCCTTCTTCACAATCAAGAGAAGTTTGAAATGATTAGGTCACATAGTCCACTATAATGGCGAAGGAAAATATCGCCTGGATTGGAAATCTGCATACCATAGCTATTTGCAAGAAATTCTATGGTATATTAAGTCCGCCACCTAAACTATTGGTCTATACCTAGTCAGGTCATAAATTCTGTCACATGTTTAATATAAAATAATTGAAACCAGTATATTCATTCAATGTAACCATTTATACACCAAAATGAACTTAACAAAACATAGATTCTTATGACACTAAAGTTTATTCAAAATGACCTCCGTGATTTGAATACAGGCCTTCAATCTGCGCGGCCAGTTGTCTATCGCCGCACGAACGAGGTCCATGTCAATATCGGCGGCTGCCTTAATCAAGGATGTCTTGAGTGACTCCAAATTGGGATGAGGCTTTGAGCACGCCTTTTCCTCCAAGTGTTGCCATATCTTGTAATCTAACGGATTCAAATCTGGACTGGAGGAGGGCCAGTCTTCGTGCCGGATGAAGTCGATTTCACGCGTCGCCAGCCAGTCTTGTGTGCTCTTCGCTCTATGAGCTGGCGCCGAATCTTGTTGGAATACCCAGTGCCTGTTATTGAACATGGTATGAGAAACAGGTTCCACAAGGTTCGTCAGGACTGTATTTTGATACACAACTGCATTCGTTTTTACACCTTTCTCACAAAAATGTACCTCTGTTAAGCCCCAATAAGAAACTCCCAACCATACCATGAGCGAGGATGGAAAATGACCTCGTTGGACACGCGGAATACGGTTGCTCGCTTCTTCACTACTGTGTGCGTACACCTTATCATTTTGTTTGTTGTAGCTCTCTTCTACGGTAAAAATTTTTTCATCTGAAAAAAGAATTTCCCGATATTTTTTTCCCGCGTACCGCTTCAACAAAGCGCGGCATCTCTTCAGTCTCAGGTCCATTAGACGAGCATTCAAACGATGTCCTGTTTTTCTTCGATATGTCCGAAGCCCTAAGTCTTCATTTAACACCCTTTTCACCGTGGTTCTGCTTTACCCCATCTGAAGGGCCAACAGTTTCTGCTTACGTTTGGGATTTCTTTGAATTCGCGCCTTCACAGATTTTATCACTGCTGGAGTCCTAACAGACCGAGGGCGACCACTTCTTGACCTGTCATCTACACTAGAGTCTTCATTGTATCTTTGATGGTACGATAAACGAATCTTTTGGTTATATTCAAATTTTTCAGTATGTCAAAAATTTGAATTGGCGCGTAACCGCAACGATGCAACGCAATAACTGCAACACGGTCTTCTTTAAGCGTCCACTCCATATTTAAAAATGAGTAAAATTCTAAAAAGTATACATTTTTATTTTCATGAACAATTCGAAATTCTAATTCAATAAACTTTTTTTGTGGCCAGCATTCTAAAAGAAAAGTTTTACTGTGTGACAATACTTATGACCTGACTGTGTACAACCCCTATCAATAGCACTCTAGATTGTAGCGGAAGCTCATGCCCTGTAGGACGGATTTCGCCTGATATAGTATACATTTGTAAAATAATAATTGTGTGGCGCAGTCGATCAGCCCTACACAACGTGTCGGACATATTCGTGATGGGCGGGTGTTTGATCTTGGAGTCGCTGGTGCTGTTCCACTGGTGCGAACGCAATGGCCTGGGACCTCTCGGAGTTACTGGACTATCTATGGGTGGACACGTGAGTTGCATGATTTTTATATAAACAAGCTGGTACTGGTAACATAAGCTATACAGGGTATATCAAGAGTGCTACCGAAAACGAAGCTGGGTGGTAGTTTTACGTAACTAAATATTGGGCAAAAAAAATTAAGTTTTTTTTGTTATTTTTCTTCTATCGTCACATTAGGGTAGTAAATACATAGATTTTTCTTCAATAATAGTGTACACCCTTTTATTTTGAAAGACGCTACGGTACGCAAGGCCTTAAATTATTATTTTATTAAAAACTGTGGATTTACCACCCAAATTCCATGATATTTAAAAAATGTCGCGTTTCTTTGCAAAAATAATACATACATAAAAACATATGATCTGAAACAAAGTAAGACTGAATGTGAATGATAAATATTATAGGCAATAATATTGATACTTAGCAAGTGGAAAACTTCTGACTTCAGACGTCGAAGATTCGATCTTCGTTTCGGATCATGGCATAAATCCGTTATCAAACTACGTGGCTGTCTATCAGCTATCAGTTATTTGTGCGTTGGGCTTTGCGCAATGATATAATAATTTTAATTAATGTTGAACTTAAGTATAATATTGGTGGTTTTCTGCTCCTAGATGGCATCGTTGGCAGCAACGAATTGGCCAAAACCTTTGGTGCTGGTCCCCTGTCTATCTTGGTCGACAGCGTCTGCAGTATTTTTACAGGTAAAGAATAAACAAATATATCAATCATACATGTATTTAAAATTAAGCAAAGTAACGTAATTTTTAATATCCCATTTTCTTTTTCAACATAAACATTGTTAGTTCTTCAGTACATAAAGGTTTGAAAACTAGACTAATCTTAAACAGCAACGTTTCAATATGTTTATTTAATGTAGCATGTAAACATTTTTTTCATGAATACTCCGGAATAATTACATAAAAAACGAAGTAGATAAAGTTGTATAGACTAATAGATTTCAGTCTTTGCAATTAAGTGTCGAAACGATACGTTATTCTAGGGTGTAATGTCACATTCGATCAACTGGGATCTGTTGGAAGACCAATACCTTTCTGACGGCGAGTACAGAGAGAAACTGTCCAAAATGGTGACCATTGTCGACGAGGCATTCTTGGCAGGGAAGAAATTCGCTCGCACATACACAGAGACAATAGACACGACGCAACCAAAACCAGAAAACATAATTAAAGGAGATAAAAAACTAGATATAACGTACAAAGAGAAAGAAGCAAACGATTTAGTCGATATTAATAAGAATATATTGAAAAACGCAGTGCCTAAAGTAGAGACAACTGATGCTCATACGGAGAAATTGGACGAGGAGTTGAAGAAATTGCTGGCTGAGGAGAAAATCAGTCAGGAGTTGTACAACAAGCTGTCGGCGAACCAGAAGTTTGAGTTGGGACCCCAGGAGATAGAGAACATCAACAAATTGACGGAGGACAGTTTGAAGGAAGTCCTATTGAAATGTAAAGTTGGTAAGTGTACCTATCAATGTACTACACTGTAGTAGTGAGGTATAATTTCATGAAATGTTCTAAGATAGGTATACTTTTCTGTTAGTATTATGTTTGGAATAATGTTTTCCTAGATAAATGCTTTTCTTAAATTGCTCTTTGTTTTCAATGAGTCGTCTACACAAAATGAAGTCAATGTTGAATTTGGCCTATCAATGGCACGTTTCTTTATTTAGGATCTATGACTATTTATGTTTTTGCAATAAATGGCGAGACGAGCATGCCATTCCCCTGATAGTAAGCGATGCGACTGGTCATCGACAGTAGCAAAGCCAAACAACACCTTGAAATGCAAAGTAATGCTTGGCATTCCATTGCGCTTACCATCATCAGACATAAGATATTAAGTCTCAATATGTCCAGTAATTCCTCCCATCAGTAAAATTCTGGACTGTCACAGTAACTGTGCTGCTATGTACTACTTTCCAGATATTTTTCAAACTTCAAAGTGTATTACATGGGCGAATAATGGTAACATAATTATCATTCGTTATTTTCCAATTACAGCAGACGTTAAAGAAGATCCTAAACAAAGTAGAACGAACACACAAAATCGAGAAGAGACGCACAAAATAGACCCCGCACTACTAAGAAGCACCATAGACGAGAAAGTACTAACAACAGCGATACCCGTAGAGAAAACCATAGACAGTGCCGACAAAGACAAAACAGCAGTAGTACCAACAAATAAAAATAAGTCGTGGAGTATATCGGAGTTGACGTCGGATTTGTGGGTGAATCTGCCATTCATGAAGTCGGGAGGGAAGAAGATAGATATAAGCAAGATCCATTGGAGGGACAGAGAGGCACTGCAGTTCATGCGAGGTATCATGGACGAGTGCACGCATTTAAGTAACTTCTCCATACCGTACGACACTTCTTTGATTATAGGTGAGGTGTTGTTTTATTTTTTATTTGCGGACCTAATTCTTTTTACTCGAAAGAAGGTGATTTTGGGATTATAATTGACACGTGGAATGATTTAAATTGTTTGTTGGCCTGGTGGTAACGGACCAAACGTTGCCAACATGGTTTTAAGTTCCAATATTTATAATTTTATCAAAATACTGCGGATATACCTCCCAATCACGATTATATTAAAACATCACAAAATTATATAATAGTTAAAAAAAACTAAAATACACGCTTTAATAAGATATACAACTAAAAAAGTAAAAATAATTGATACTGAATTTAAGATAAGAAAATGGAGTAAAATACATATATTTTATTGTTACAAAGCGTGGGGTGTTTACAACAATTACTTATCCTCCTGCACCCCACGCTTTGTAACAATAAAATATATGTATTTTACTCCATTTTCTTATCTTAAATTCAGTATCAATTATTTTTACTTTTTTAGTTGTATATCTTATTAAAGCGTGTATTTTAGTTTTTTTTAACTATTATATAATTGTTTTGACTAAAAACATCCATCTACGGCTGTATTTCCAATCAATAACGCCATCTATTGGTCAGTAGTAACATTTGACACTTGAAGAATACAATGTTAACGCCATCTAGCGATGAATAGTGCAAACATGCATTATTGACGTGATCACGCCATCTATTAGTCAGTAGCAAATTATGTTCATCTATACGCCACCTAGTGGTCAGTAGCAATGGTCATCAATTATAAGAATAATTAATCCTGGCGAATCTAATCAGGATAATTATATATTTTAATCGAATTATTGTATTGTCATCGGTCTTTGACAGGTGTGCAAAATTTGAACGAAATCTGGCCGTTTAAAGTGGGTCAAAATCGCGCCCAAAGAAGTCGGTTACAAACAAACATACAAACATACAAGTGAAGCTAATATAAAGCGTTTAAAAAAAGCGAATGTGAATTCTTTATTTGCATTATGTTCCTAGTCATTGAAACTACCACCGGCTTAGATTTCAGTCGCTGTCTAGCTGTATAGTAACAGCTATAATAATGACAGTGATGATGATGATGATAATAATGATGATAAAGAAGATGTTAATAATTATGATAGTGATATCGATGATGATAATGATGATGGTAATGATTCATCATCATCATCATCATAATGATAATGATATCAATGATGAAAACGATGATGTTTATAATTATGATACTAAAAACTATGATGAAAATGACGATGATAATATTTATGATAATGATAAACATGATGAAAACAATGATAAAATAATTGGATAAGGATGATGAGAATAACTATGATAATTATGATAATAATGATGATGATATCCGCAGCGGTATGCGCGAAGCACGACGCGTACGTGCCGCGCGACGACGTGGGCACGCTGGAGGAGATCTGGCCCGGAGCAGAGGTGCGCTACGTGGACGCGGGACACGTGTCCGCCTACATACTGCACCAGTCACTGTTCAGGTACACACAGGTTGAAAATTGTCTAAAATAGAGATACTGCTCTTAAAATTATGTGCGATACAGTCTATCTTTGGGTGAAGCAGACATGTAACAAAGCAAATTTATTTCTCATCAGAATTAAAAGTCTTCGTATTGTTTCAGAATTTGACCATACATTAATTAAACGATACATTTCAGGTCATGCATTATAGAAGCGTTCGAACGATCGAAGAAGAAGTGGAAAGACGGCAAACACATCGAGTCGTAACATTTACATTACGACGATACTTGTGCAATATACAATATTCAGTTCTTCCATTGCTCAGTATTTACAACTAACACGTATACGCACTTAACTCGTGAATTACGCACAAAAATATTGTTTAGTTTAGGACCAGGGGCCACTTTTAGTACACCTGCAGAATAATATTTAGTTGTAGTGATAGAAAATTTGCCAAACCGCACTAGGCCAGCGTGGTGGACTATGTGGCCTAATCCCTCTCAATGTTACTATTGATTGTAGAGGCCCGTGCCCGAAATGGAACGCATATGGAGTGATATTCAGAAAAATTGGAGTAAATTTTTGACTTATCGGGCATTTAGAAGATTTTCAAATGAAAAAACCTGAGTTTAAAAATCATGGTAACTTGTGGAAGTTTGAACACGACGTTATTACTTCAGAATTCAACCTCTATTGTCCCAGTTATGATGTAATATCATACATACATTTTTGTATGTATGATTTTGTATAACAATAGTTTGCAAAGGTGGCCCCTAATAAAAACCGGACTTTTTAGTATAAATAAATAATCTATAGCGCCTTTTACACCTAACGTCATTTATCCTAATTATATAATTTGTTACATAGAATGTACTTTGTTGAAATTTAGTAATATAAACACTTTTTTGGTTTATATTGTTGATAATTGTTTACAAATGTTGCCAAATTTTACGATAGCTTATAGCTATTAGTGTCAAATTACGGAGTACATCTCTAGTCATAATCTAAAGCCAGGTTTCGTGCCATGCCGACTTTATATACGATATAATCTACCTCTTTCATCATTTAAGTATTATATCAGGCCAGGGGGCTTATACTATGATACGAAACGAAATTCGAATGTTCGAGACCTTACTTGGTAAGGTATAAAGCGCACATTAAAGCCGCCGACTCGGTGACACAGACGTCACAACCCGGCGTCCCGCCGACATGTAAATTGCTCTGCTGACAGCTCTGTTGTTCGTTAACACTCAACAATAACATACAAATGTTCCTTATGTGACGTCGAGCCGTTGCCATATCACCAGTAAAGTTTTCGACTTGCGATGACTCAAGCCGCCGACTAGGCACTAGCCCCCCAACAAAAAGTTGCCGACATTTGCGGCGGCTTTGGTATGTAGTGCGCTTTAGTTTTGCACTTCTAAAAATCAATACTAATGTTTGCTACTAATTGCTCCCCTCCTCTCCATTCCTAACCAGAACCACGCGTGCTGGCTTGCGAAGCCATAGCTTGACGGTCCACACCATCCCGGCGCGAACCAAACGGTTCTCAAATTCGTTTTTGTGCCGCACCGTCAGGCTGTGGAATTGTTTGCCGGCGCACGTGTTCCCTCCTTCCTACAATCCTGGGTCCTTCCGCCGTGGTGTGAAGAGGCACCTTAGCAGGCCGGCATAATTGTCTCCATTGGCATGGGACTGCCGCCCGATGCCAATGGATACTCTGCCTGGGCGGCATTGACACTTTCCATCAGGTGCAATGCCGCCACTATGCCAGGCCAGTATAGAAAAAAAAAAATCATTCCAAACCTGTCTACGGTTACGACGTACTATTTTACAAGAATTTCTATGGTATGTAAGTCCGCCAACCCGCATTAGGCCAGCGTGGTGGACTATATGGCCTAACCACTCTCAATCGTACTGTCGATTGTAGAGGAGACACGTGCCCTGCAGTGGGACGTATGTGGGCTGATATAGTATATAGGATTCCAACATTTGAACTTAGTTTCCGATCATAGAACGACCCTCTGGATCTTAATTTAATAATATCCTTCTTTAACTGCCCTTTTCGGTTATAAGTTGTCGACTGTATTTTACATTAAGAATCGCCTTGCAATTTTACGAATGAGCTTAAAATTACCAAGGCTCATGCATAACATATCATGGTTTTCCAATCGTGAAACTAAGGTTGTGCAGCCTTCATTTATCTAGATATTAACAGACAGTTCACATAATGTTTTTTTTTTATAATTCGACCAACTTATAACTCTTCTAGAGAAAATTATCAAAATAATAACAACAAAAAATATATATGTGTATATATCCCTGTATAGCAATAATAATCTCCCAAAACTTAATCCCTAATCAAATTATATATTTTTAGAATCCAATAGAGGCATGTAGAAACTCAACTTGCAATATTTCGAGGTTACTACTCCGATAAAAATATGTAGTTTTTTCCAGTCTGTGATTTGTAGTGAGTGCTCAAAATTTATACAACGAGCAATATCCATGATGGTTGAAATTTGTCTATGGAACTAGTTTATGAAGATATGGTGCAATGCTTTTAGAGATGTTAACAGTAGTGAACGTGTAAATAAGATTATATTTCTCTATTGAGATTGTAAAGAGTATATTGTATTTTTTATAAATAAATGTTGTTTTATATTTATTTGTTGTTTTATTACCCCTATAACATGATGGTAAGTGCAAAAATACTTGCATAAAAACTTATCAAAACGGCGACCAAATTTGTAATATTAGTTTGATTAGGGTAGGAAAACAATTTTGTTACTTGTTAAAACAACTCCTTTGGTGTCTGTCACCCTAGTACTTTTCTAACATTTTATTCGCTATCGTTGTTTTCAAATCAAATATTAAAAATATTTGAGGGTAGGAAAATAATTAATTTCTGAGTTTTCCTAGCAGCAAACTTAAAGTACCAGGGCTACATAGAACACAAAGATGTTCTCTATAAAATATCAATTGTGAAGTAACAATAAGAAGTCGCTGATTGGTCCTTTGTAAGTGTAGGCGTGGCTTAAACTGGTGGGTCATTAGATGTATCCAATAGGAAGTATGCTTGGCGACAACAATAAAAAACACGCTGATTGGTCCTTCGCTTTTGGTGGGCGTGACTTAAACTGGTAGGAGCATTGGATGTAGCCAATAAGAAGAAAGCGTCGTGACAACAATAAGACGCTGATTGGTCCTTCTTAATTAGTAGGCGTAGCTTAAACTGGAAGGAGCATCAGGTGTAACCAATAGGAAGTTGGCTTCTTATTATGAATAAAAATACCTCCACCAACTTCATGCGCTCCTGGTACTTGAAACCGTTTCATTGAAAATTTGTTACACTCTTTGTCCAGATAAGATAGTTTTTTGAATAATTTTCGATGGAAGGTCTGGTTTTCTAAGGTATCGTTTATTTCGAAAACGATTAATAATAATCTATCAATAGACATTTAACTTACCAAAATGTTTAATTTGTTTTCGATCAAAAATCGTAATAAGTGAATGTTTATGAAACTGCATGGATGTGTGGATTTTTGTTATGCCTTCGCAAAAAACTACTGAATGGATTTTGATGCAACTTTATCACATAACAAATTATACATCAGATTACCACAAAAGCTATAATATACATAAATCATCCAATCAGGCCACTATTAAATAAATAAAACAACACATAGTAAAACAATCATCTATTACAGTTCATACACTCTCAGCAACAAAATATATCGGTTTTAAACAATATGCACTGGGAATAATACATCCGCCAACATTTCCGCCCTCCCGTTGACTAGCCGGCTGTTCATTTCCGCGCTCCTCCGATAAATTTCACATATACTCCCATTGTTCGTGTAAAGTTATTTCTTAAGCAACATGGTCCGGAAATCGCTGTTGCTCATTGGTCGTTTGTCGTCAGCATCGCCGTTGCTATGGTTACCGTTGGCTTCTTTACTCGTCGAAGGTTTCTGTAGCACGCTCGGTATGAAACTGCTGAGTTGTGTCCGTCGCCTGGAAGTAAAAGGTTTAATTTTAGGTATATTATGATTTTTACTATTTAATCTAGGAATAATTGTAATCTATTATTACGGATAGTATATATTCTTTGGATTTGGATTTTTTTGGATATTATCGATTGTCCAGTCCCTATACCAAACCTAGAATATAAATTATTTATTATCCCTCAAATGTACTTAAAATTGTCACAATTATGCTAGCTTCATTAAAATACTGATAAAGGATATTGTAGTCAGTGTAACCACTGAACATATTCAGACTTAACATTTCATTTCTCAGGATAGCGAGCGCAGTGGAATGTCAAGCGTTAAGGTGCTGTTTTGTTTTCCTATTGTTCATGAGCCGTCGTATCGCTTACTATCAGGCGAAAGGCATGTGCATCTCGTTCATAAAAATAAAAATAAATAATATTTATTGCTTTTAAAAGACATTTCAATTCAACCTGAGTGTAGAATACAAAACATTTAATAAGTAAGATAAGCTTTAATACAGTGTATAAAGGAAGCCTATAACAGTGTGTACTGACATGCCGCCGCCGGCGTCTCGCTTGGGCAGGCCGAGTGTGTGCGCGGCGGCGGCGCGGGGCGGCGGCGCACTCAGCGCCACGTGCAGGCTGCGCCCGCCCAGCTCCAGCCCGTGCGCCTGCGCCACCGCCGCCGAGGCACCCTGCTCGTCGCTGTACTCGATGTACGCCAGGCCTCTTGGTTTGCCGTCTCTGAAACATTAAATTAAATTTCGAATTTTGAGCAATTAAAAATACAAGAATATTTATTACTGCCACGACAAATTGCAGAGGAGTTGGTGTAGAAGAGTTAAGGTTAAAAAAAACAAAATAAAAAATATATGTATCAATAAATATAGTAAATTGAATATAAGATTTTAATTTAAAAAATAACGTCCGAATACTGGAACGCAACTTAAATATAAGTTGTGTAACCACGTTAATCCCGATAAATGTACTGGCTAAGTAGGCCGTGCGCTGTTAAGAGCAACTTATTATTTGAATGGCGTTCCAGCATTCGGACGTAATCCATAATTTATGCTAAACGTAATCTTAGAAGAAAATCAACATAATTTTATGCTTCGAATATCGGAAAATATTGAAAATTATCGATTCCAAAATTCAATGTTTACATAATTTTATATTTTACAAAAAATATTTTTTCAATACGTCGTCACTATCCATCAATGCGGCCAGGACATTAATAGCCTTATTCATATAGTTTTAAAACCTATTTTAGTTATCGAATGTACAAAACATGTACAGCTTCTTCACTCAAACTGAATTAAAAGTTGTCCGAAAATGAACCAAATATTCTATAATTAAATATGTTTAAAAACTATCTATAAATAAGTATACAAATAACACGCCACACTTAATATGATAGCCGCAAACACGCTACGTACTATACAACGTGCATGTACGCTGCAGTTACGTATCAACAACTAAAGCACACCACAATGCCAACTAAAACTTTAACCTTCCCAAAATTGCGTTTTTCACTATAAAAATATATTAACGCCCAAATACTGGAACGCAACTTAAATATAAATGGCGCTTAAATACGTTAATCCCGATTAAATGTACGGGCTAAGTGGGCCGTGCGCTGTTAAGAGCAACTTATTATTTGAATGGCGTTCCAGTATGCGGGCGTAAATCTTTTATTAACGGACTTTCATGGAAATTAGATTTAATTTTTACATCATAATTTTCACGGGGCGGACTGAACTAACATACGTTACTCTAAGGAACCACAAAGAAATTATACTTACTTGAAAGTAACAACCCTAATATCCTGTATCTTGCCGTACGGTTGGAATATTTTCTCCAACGCTTCCCTGTTGCAGTGTGAGTATGGCAGATTTCTGACAAACAGTTTGTTCTTCTCCGCCGTGGTGGGGTATTTGAACGAAGGCTTGGTTTTACCGGCTGAGTATCGCGACAGGAACATCGGCCGCCCGTCCAGGGGGCTTCGGTCGTGTTTCAGGGCTTCGTCTACTGACGCCTGGAATGGAACAAAAACAATAACAATATAACTAATTATAGATTTATTTCATTTACGCCTTAGACTGCCCTTTCTATCTCCAGTTTGGATCCATCCCATGGTTACCTGTAAGAAATTAATAGGAGTACAAATAAGTTTCCGCCGTTTTGGTACAAATGATATGGCACGAGATTTACCTTAGAGTTCATCGATGATAACCGGCTTGAAAATTAGGTTGCGCATTCAAGAACAATATAGCTCTATCATATTATTAAATTTGTATTAGCATCATATATTTTTTTTAATCCAAAAATGTCTAAATTTAATCCAAATAAGCTACATTTGCGGGAACATTTATTTGTTATTTTGGTAAAGTTCCAGTGATTGTTTCGCTTGGATTAAGCAACTCGTAATACACCACACTCAGCTAATCCCACCAAATACACAGCATGATTTTTTTTCCATGAATATTCGGTTTTGCTGTGGATGTTGACGCGTGGTCAGGTAATCCCTATGATTTTCTTCTTTTTGAGTTTTCATAATGTATCCACTTTTCATCACCAGTGACGACTCGATGTAAAAAAAACATTTTTTTTGCCTAGCTAGCAGCATTATAATATACTTCTATGAGCAATCGATACGCCTTAGTTGCAGATTTTTTAAAATTAAAGAATTAAATTAAAAGTTCCCGCAAATGACGCTTGTTTGACTCAAACTTAGACACTTTTGGATTAAAAAAAATAAATGATGCTAATACGAATTTAATAATAAGATAGGGCTATGTTGTTTTTGAATGAGCAACCTAATTTTCAAGCCGGTTATCATCTGCGAATTTTAAGGTAAGCCTCATGCCATGTCGTTTGTATCAAAACGGCGCACGGTGGGACGGATTTCGAGGCTCCTTTACATAGGATTTTTCAAATTTTTTTTACCTTTTTTCTCAAATCTAAGTATGAGGTATTATTGTTATTACCATAACATTAACTAATATTAGAATTTTGAACCGATTGGCATCTCAAATATTGAAAAAAATGACTTTGAAGATTTTAAATGTATGAAAACGGATTTTGTTTTCGTCCTAACTTTTTTTTATATTAAGATGTAAAGCTGAAACTTTTAGAGATTATAACTTGAACCCACACCAAGCCATACAAATTTTGACCTTGACCCCGACCGGTCCCGTTTAGGAGATATGGGGTAAGCAAATATGCACATTTAGCCCGCATTTTGACACGGGCTAATGTGTTTGCCTTTTACCTTTTTTCGCAAATTTAAGTATAAGGTATTATTTTAATTACCATAAACTTAACTAATGTTAGAGTTTTGAATCGATTTTTATCTAAAATATTGAAAAAAAATGACTTTAAAGATTTTAAATGTATGAAAACGGATTTTGTTTTCGTCCTAACTTTTTTTTATATCAAGATGTAAAGCTGAAACTTGCAGAAATTATAACTTAGACCCACACCAAGCGACACAAGTTTTGACCTTTACCCAGCCCCGTCCCGTTTGGGAGATATTATGGGCTAAGGAAATGTGCACATTTAGTCCGCATTTTGACACGGGCTAATGTGTTTTTTTTTTTACTTTTTTTTCGCAAATCAATGTACCTATGAGATATTATTTTTATTACCATAAAATTAACTAATATTAGAATTTTGAACCGATTGGCATCTCAAATATTGAAAAAAATGACTTTAAAGATTTTAAATGTATGAAACAGGATTTTGTTTTCGTCCTAACTTTTTTTATACCAAGATGTAAAGCTGAAACTTTCAGGGATTATAACTTAGACCCACACCAAGTCAAACAAGTTGTAACCTTGACCCCGACCCGTCCCGTTTGGGAGATATGGGGTAAGGAAGATGTGCACATTTAGCCGCATTTGGACACGGGCTTAATGTGTTTAAATAAATTAAATTCTTAAAATTTGTCTACGTGATAGTATCATATGATATCTAAAAACATCTGCAACTCATAACCTTGACCTTGAACGACACTGTTTTACAGATATGAATAATTAAAAAGTGCATTTTCTGAGTATGTTGTTACATGGGCTCTCGTAACTAGCCTATACCTGAAATTTGCGATCCAAAATAACAGGAGATTTTGTAACACGTCAGTTTCAGGCCCTATATTATTACTTTTGACCTTAATCTTGAAGAATTCCATTCAAAAGTTACAAATCAAAAATTACAGGAATATGAAAATTATAGAATAGAATTATTGAGCGAGAAATAAATACATAGCCTAAACTAGTCGTCTGGTTTGAAATAATCATATTTTCTACAAAGTTTATGTCAATAGTGGATGAAAGGGTGTTTGAAAAAAAAAACATTACTCTATCATAGTAAGGTAAAATCCATTATTTAAGCTATTACTTTTTAGTCTGAACTAGAAGTAGACAATTCTAACAATAATTTGGCTTCCTCTGAAAGTGGCTGAATATCACGTTGACTTATTCTAGGTCTAAAACTGGACAGATATGGGTCAGATGAAATTAGTAGGTTATGGATAATGTCTTCATTTGTAGCAATTCTGCTGTTTTTGCGTGAGTGGAAAGTTCTGAAATATTTAAAATCTTTGTTTCGAGCTTCGAATGCCTCCTCAGAGAGCTTCCCTATTGGAATGAAGTTATTGAACTCAATAATATCTGCACCATGTATGAGTAATTTATGCACAGTAGATGGCATGTAATACCATGAATAGAGCTCGACGTATTTATGAGCTGTTGAAGTACAATATTGCCGGAATTTTTCGACATTAACAAATTCTCCACATGTAATTACTTGGATGATGACTTTCAACTGGCTAATTAATTGTGCATCTACACCTGTGATGCGCGCAGTAGTTTCGGGATCGGCAAAAAAATGTCTTGCAGTATTTCCATCATTGGTGGTCCCTGAACCTTGCTTCACAACATCTATGAGAAGTCCCATTTCATCTCGAAATTGATCTTGGATTGCTTTTTTCTTATTAGCCAATTGTTGTTTTAAGTCATCACCTTTAGCTTGCCATTTCTTAAAGTCGAGGCGATAAGCTATGTGCAATATGCATTCCATGCATCTTATAAGTGTATGGAGAGAAGACAAACCAAACCTAAGCATATCTACGGGATGACTTCTTTGTGAAAGCATATTGATATTATTCATCTCTGTGGGTTTTGCTTTGCAAATGTCACATGTTGCCGTAGATGTATCGGTTACCCTTCCCACCACATTTATTTACACAAACAATAACAACAAAATTCCTAGAATAAAAGGTGGTCGGCAAAACATGGTAAAGAAAGGGCTAATTACCCCCAATTAACATTATCAAAAGTCGGCCACATCTGTAGAATAACAATGGATATCGAGTGCAGATGTATGATATTAGAAAATTCTATTAATCAAGGTAAGTAATCCACGTCACCTGGTTGCTTATATTTTAATGTTATAATGAATTACTATGAAGTCATAAATTAGTTAGGGATTATCGTACCACATTTTTTCATAAAACTTGAAAAAATCAGCACCTGAGCTCAATATCCATTAGCAGTCAGAAAAATGTAAGAATTTAATCTATTTAAACACATTAAGCCCGTGTCCAAATGCGGGCTAAATGTGCACATTTCCTTACCCCATATCTCCCAAACGGGACGGGTCGGGGTCAAGGTTACAACTTGTTTGACTTGGTGTGGGTCTAAGTTATAATCCCTGAAAGTTTCAGCTTTACATCTTGGTATAAAAAAAAGTTAGGACGAAAACAAAATCCGTTTTCATACATTTAAAATCTTTAAAGTCATTTTTTTCAATATTTGAGATGCCAATCGGTTCAAAATTCTAATATTAGTTAATTTTATGGTAATAAAAATAATATCTCATAGGTACATTGATTTGCGAAAAAAAAGTAAAAAAAAAAAACACATTAGCCCGTGTCAAAATGCGGACTAAATGTGCACATTTCCTTAGCCCATAATATCTCCCAAACGGGACGGGGCTGGGTAAAGGTCAAAACTTGTGTCGCTTGGTGTGGGTCTAAGTTATAATTTCTGCAAGTTTCAGCTTTACATCTTGATATAAAAAAAAGTTAGGACGAAAACAAAATCCGTTTTCATACATTTAAAATCTTTAAAGTCATTTTTTTTCAATATTTTAGATAAAAATCGATTCAAAACTCTAACATTAGTTAAGTTTATGGTAATTAAAATAATACCTTATACTTAAATTTGCGAAAAAAGGTAAAAGGCAAACACATTAGCCCGTGTCAAAATGCGGGCTAAATGTGCATATTTGCTTACCCCATATCTCCTAAACGGGACCGGTCGGGGTCAAGGTCAAAATTTGTATGGCTTGGTGTGGGTTCAAGTTATAATCTCTAAAAGTTTCAGCTTTACATCTTAATATAAAAAAAAGTTAGGACGAAAACAAAATCCGTTTTCATACATTTAAAATCTTCAAAGTCATTTTTTTCAATATTTGAGATGCCAATCGGTTCAAAATTCTAATATTAGTTAATGTTATGGTAATAACAATAATACCTCATACTTAGATTTGAGAAAAAAGGTAAAAAAAATTTGAAAAATCCTATGTAAAGGAGCCTCGAAATCCGTCCCACCGTGCGGCGGAAACTTATTTGTACCCCTAATACCTACCACTTGTACTTTTATTTTTATTGTTTATTATCATGATAACAGCCCCGAATAGTGCAAAAAAGGATTAAATAAAAAATAAAATAAATATTGGATGGAGGCAGGTCTAACATATGTGAGAGGCTACCTGGGTAGATAACACTGCCGTGTTTTGACACTGCGATGTCTATTTCTTCCGCCAAACATTTTAAATGCACTTTTGTGTTTCGGATTAAAGGATATTGTAGCAAGAGTAACTACTGGACATATTGAGACATCTTATGTCTCAGGATGGCGAGGGCAGTGGAATGCCAAGCCTTGCTTTGTATATCAAGATGTTGTCTGATTTTCGGTCGTATCGCTTCGCCATGATATGCTATAAAAAAAACAATCCGTCCATAGGCCAGCAAGGTTGACTATGCCCTTAGGTCTTACCTTCAAACTCTTGATCTTAGAATTATTTTGGACTGATATAGTAACTGATAGGGGTATGGTCTGAATATATTTGCCCAGATCATTTCACAGTTGAATACACACATTTTTACGGTTAAACATCACAATTGGTCAAGCAGTTTGAGCGTGAAGAGGCAACAAACACACAAACTCTCGCATTCATAATATTAGTAGCATTTTAGTCATAATTAAACGGTAGATACTTACTGGAGTTTTGTATTGGCAGTAGCATATCGAGCCGCCGAACGCTTTCACGCCGCTCTTTAATCGCAGCGACACGATGTCGCCAAACTCCGATAATTTCTCTCTTAAATTATCTTCATTTACTCTGCAAAAGTGTTATTTAATTTTAATAGCATTCTGCTTAGCATTGCATCGATTAACGACCGATCTCTATTTCCTATCTATCTTTAACAAGAGGTTAAAATAGCCCATAAGTTTGAATATCCTTTGGTAAAAAATTGAATCTCTTGCCATTCGCATGGGCCGGGCGCTTAAAAAGCGTCAAATTTGACGGATTTTTACCTTTCTCAATATTTATGTTCACATGAAATGAAAATTTAACGTCCAAAGCTTAACGTCGATAATCCGACGTGATTTAATCGCCTTCGTATGGACAAGCATTGAAATAGCGGGGAAATGGGGCCTTAGTGTAACGTTATTGTAATGATATAAAAACGACTTGTCGATATAAGTAAAGGCATGGTTACATACTTGAAGTCGAGGTTACTGACGAACAGCGTGCACGCTTCCCTGCCCGCCGACTCCGCCTCCACGCGCTGCCGCTTCGCATCTGACTCTGCAAATTACAATACAAACAATATATTATATAATACAATAGATTATGATTTGAATACATTCGAAGTGCGTGGCAGCAGATAGATTTGTTAAGTATATTTAATATTTAAACACATACCCGTCTCTTCATCGTCCTCATGAGATCTCTTCACTCCGTTTTGGCTATTGCTATCCTTTTCACTCTCGTCCACGTCCATAGAGTCTTTCTTTCTCTTCACGTCGCCTGATTCGTCCGTACCGTCGCTCTTTCTCTTCCCTTTGTTCTGTTTCATATCTTTTTTGTTCTTTTTGTTATCGAATTTCGCCTTTTTGTCATTTTGTTTGCCTTTTTGCTTGCCTGTCATCTTGTCCTTCATCGCTTGGTAGCTCTCACGCCATTCTTTTAGTTTTAACTGAAATTTTATTGGTAAACGTAAGAAAATAGATAATTTTGATGACTATTTAGTAAAAAGTAAGAATTAATATTTTAAATTTTTTTAATCCTTTTTTTCTATACTTTTTGTTACCTATAATTATGATCTTAAATTATGTTATTGCTATTATGATCTTTGGTAGAAAAGGTCCTCCGTACTATAATAGCACAGAAAAGGAAGAAACGAAAAGGTGAAATATACGAATATATTCTTTAGGAGGACCTTTTCTTAACATATTACGTTGTTGATACATTTTCTTAATACTCTTATTTAAATTTACGGTGTCTAAGTCGGTAACAAAAAAAAGGTAAAACTTAAGGTGTGTAAGTCTCGAATACTACAGGATCTCAATATATTTTTTTGCAATATTTCATTCTCAAAACTACCTTTAAACAAAACATCCTTGACCGTCCTACCTCACAAGCTTCATAACACTCCCGTGCAGTATGCAACATGCCGCAGTCCCTCTCATAGTCAGTCCACATCCTGGCCACGGCGGGCGGGTAGTCCCTCACGCACCGCAGCGCCCTCCTCATCAGGGCTCGCAGCTTGTGCTCGCCGGGTCCGCCGGAAACGCCGGACTCGCCCGAAACGCCGGAACCTCCCGCCGAGCTGGTGGCGGCGGAACGGGATAGCTCCAGTTGGATCAGCGCCTCCCAGTACTTGCACATTGTCTTGTTTTCGCCGTACTCTGAAAGAAAAAAAAACAAAATATTATTTCAATATCACAATAATCCAAAGGTTGCCTTGAAGAGATCGCAGCTGGCGATAACGTCGCCAATTGTAACAATGACTAATTTTTAAGTGTTTTGTATGTCTCTTATTTCGGTGTACAATACAGCGTATATAAATAAATTTAAAAAGATATATAATGGTACAAGTGTTAATAAAAATGTGTTGCTGTGTTGCGAAAGTAACCGATACATCCTTCGACAGAGACAAAATATTCGATAACTAAAAAAGGTTTATAAATTATAAACTCTTTGGGGCTCATTAATAAACACGGATGAGTGAAGGATTAACTTTAGGCATTGGACTAAAGAATTCAATCTATTATGATGAATAGCTAGATAGTAATGACTATATTAATAAAAATCTATATTTTTCCGCCTAACATGATAATCCTGTTATGGCAATCCACTGACTTTAAAAATAAAAAGAACGGTCAAAATAAATTAGTCAATATTAAAGTTTTGGGCTAATATTTAATCCCTCGCTCATCCGAATTTATTAATAAGGTCCTTTATGAATAAAGCCGATAATATAGACCAAGCATTTAATTTACCCATATGTATACTCACTGAATAGCTCCTCGAATATTTCCCTGCCTTGTTTGGGGTCGTTCATGAACTTGTACTCGAGTCGCGCCCAGTACAGAGGCACCTCGCAGTCATTGGCTTCTTCACCCCACGCCTGGAAGAGAGTGGACAGTAAAGTTAAATTATTTACTTTATTTTTATTATATACCTTATTTAACTTTTAATTTGAACACTTTATTTGTCATTGAGTGCACAATGGTTATCTAATACATCATTTAGGTTAATGAAATTAACTTTACGCAGCGATATTTTTTACCACGCAGAGATTTGACATTTGCCGCCATAGAAGTTTTAGAATTTCAGAAGATTTTTCCAATAACATATCGCTCGTTGTTATTGGCTGGTAGGCTGGTATGCCCCTTCTCCTTTAATAATGGATTATGGGTATTATTAAAAACCCCAATTTGAACCAGAAATATTTCTTTCGGAACTGGTTGTTTGTGAGACCGAGAATTCACTAGTAGTGATACCCACGACACAAGACTCGATCTTAGTTTGGGGTTGGGACTATGCATGTGACCGTTAAGTGTAGGTTATTTATGTTAACATTTTAGTTGTATTAGTATTGCTTATTAGGGCCTGATGCCCGACAATACTTGATTCTTTATTAACTGTATCAGCCCATATGCGTCCCACTGCAGGGCACGGGACTTTACAATCGAGAGAACGATTGAGAGTGGTTCTTTACTAACTTACTTTGAAATTGATTGTGACTGTGTTGGGTGTTATTTATTTATTTATAATAGCATACCGCGGCCAGAGCGTCCCAGGCCAGTCGGAACGTCCTGCGCAGTCTCTCGACATCGGCCTCGTTTTTGAAGTCGGTGCGTCGCCGTATGTACTCGAGATAGCTCATCCACAAGCTCTCTGCGTGTTTGTACGTCTCCATGCCTTTGCTTAGCGCGCTCTCGAATATCGACTTCACCTGGAAAATGTAAAAGAGGCATGTGTGAGCTTATGATGTTTTTAAAGCATTTATAGATGACTCGATCCCGTCCCTTTTCAATTTGCTATTCCGCTGCGTGTGTAATGACATTATTACTTAAACAGGTGATACTGGTTCAACTGGTGGTAGGTCTCTCATATGTGAGAGGCCGCCTGGGTAGGTACAACCGCAATGTCTATTTCTCCCATCAGACAGCAGTGTAAATGCATTGTTGTTTCAGATTGAAGGAGATTGTAGCCAGAGTAACTAATGGACATATTGAGACTTAACATCTTATGTCTTAGTATGGCCAGTGCAGTGGAATGTCAAGTATTGCTTTGTAATTCAAGGTTTTGTTTGGTTTTGCTACTGTTCATGAACGGTTGTAGCACTTACCATCAGGCAAACGGCATGCTCGTTTAGCCGTTCATAGTAATAAAAAAAAAACACAACATCCATTTAGTCATTCGGCGTGTCCTGTGTGAGGTGCTGTGGTTTCTCCAAAGTACCGATGGAGCATGATTTTTAATCAGTATTCCCTACCTAGTACGGGAATCCAAGAGTATTACAATCAGTCCACAGACGTCCCACTTTATGACACGGGTCTACACTCTACAATCGAGAGTACTATTAAGAGTGGTTGATTTTAGTGGTGTATTCATATTTATATCTCAGCCACAGGAAGTTCACTGCTGAACATAGGCTTCCCCCAAGGATTTCCACATCGACCTGGTGGACTTCCTGCAACTTTAGCGAGGTCGTCCGTCCACCTTGTAGGTAGGCTGACATTTCGCTTGCCTGTACGTACAATACAGTATTGTACAGTGAATAAGTAATCATACAGTGGTCACCTCATCAAACCCCCTCTCCTCGTGTTCAGCCTGCTGCATCTGCAGCGTCCAGAACGTGTGCACCCGCGGCGCCCGGCGCGTGCAGGCGCGCAGCACCCGCCAGTACGAGCGGCGCGACGAGCTGCGAGCCACGCGCGCGTACTGCAGCAGCAGCGACTGCGCCTCCGCCGTGCACACGCACTCCGACGTCGCGCGGTCGTACAACACCTGCAGGGCACATAGCACCTTTATAATTAGAACCGTTGTTCCTAAGCTTTTTAGGTCCATTATTAAGATCTAACTAGGGTGACCAAAAGTGAACAAATGTAGTGCTAAAAAAAAACAACGGTTAAATGAGAGTAGAACTCGCGCACCCTACATTTGTAGCGAGGATTACCTCGCAAACGCTATAAATCACTTTTGTTCCTATTTATTAAGATTCCGTTTTTACCTTCTATATACGGGACCCTAACAAATTTCATTTGGGTCCATCGTTACGTGGTCTTTCAAGTAGTTAAGTCAATGTTTAGGATCGGGACGTTAGAATGTTATTACCCTCCGTAACGCAGTTGGCTAAATGCCGTTAAGAAACGTAACGCCACGGGTTCAATCCACACCGAGACAAATATCTGTGTGATCCACTAGTACTTGTTTGGGGTCTTTGTGTTTGTGAGACTGACAAAGTCTCTCGTAATTCCTGACTGACTACTAACTAACTCGTCGTACCCATGACACAGACTCGATTTTAGCATGAAGTCTGTATTATGTATATTACTATTATGTGAATTTATTTATTATCATATGTATACAGCCTTTTACAGCTTTTTATTCGGTGGTTCGTTCCCGGGACAAACATTTATGTAAGTGGATTACATACAACAATGAGACTTCAAATAACACAAACCTTCAAAATGCCATTACAATCACACTCCGCATATTTATCATCCTGCGATAACTCCTTCAACGCCTCTATGTATTCCTGGTACACTTTTAACTTATCTTCCGGGTTCCTGTAAAAAAGAAGGAATATCTTAGTTGTTTCTGCCTATTGATACTTTTATATTTTTATCTGTGCATGCAGTGCTATTGAGATATGTACCTCAATACCTTATTTATTTTTTAAATATTTAAATGAAATGTTAAAACTCACTCTAAAGTCAATAGTTTGTCTTCATATGGTGTTATTTTCTGTAAAAATTCCATAGCTGCCTCATGCTGTTTTTTCACCTGAAATTCATAATAATAAAGTATTAATAAACTTCAAAATAATAAGACTGGTATATTGAAATAAAACTATTATTTACAGATTTTATCGCGGATTTGGTTTAATTTTTACATTTTTTAAGACTGGTATAGCCTCCCAGTTGACAATTAAAGTTGATCCTTATTCACATTACTGATGGTGTAATAAATAATAACACATCATGTGTGTTTTTGTAGAAATCATTGGGTTTAATTCTTAACATTATTTTTTTTTGAAAACTCCTCACAAACACAAAGGGAGAAGGTAGATATATACCTTGTCGATATAGTCCTGGTCCCGGTACGCGGCGGCCAGTTTGTCGAGATGCGGCAGCGCGTCGTCGCCGTGCAGCAGCGGCCGCGACGCCATCTCCTCCACGCACCACAGCACGCGCTCCTGCTGCTGCTTGTAGTCGGGGTCGTCCGGACTGGTGGAGGAGAAGGGGGGTGGGGGTTAGTACGTTAACACGATAAATTTGTAGTCACAACAGGATCAAATAAAATAAAATCTGTGTCTTCACTATCGTGAAGGGGGGAGGGATATTTATCCGATTGAAAAGTTTGAAGTATTACTGTTATACAAATTGGATGTTCATTGTTACAAAATGTATTAAAAATTATATAAAAATATAAAAATGATGACAATAAAAAAAATATGTATTTGCCATGTAGAAAACTGTTACCATGATGTGTTACGTACCAGTGGCTTATAGGATATAACTAGTAATCGGAATAATGGCTATTTCAAACTAACATCACCACCTTTTCTATTTTTAAGCCTTAGTATGCTTTATATTTCACAGAAATTGTATTAAATAAACTGACTACATAAAAGTTACAGTATAGTATACAGTTGCATCTAAAGCTACACGCACAAAATGTACTGTTCAGTTTCTTCTTTTGATCCATTCGTAAAAAACCCCCACCCGTTATGACGGGGATTACACGAGATCGTATAAAATATTACTCGATCGCCTTTGCGAATCACAATCGTAAATCGCAAAATTTATGTTGCTATTGTCAATATTATTATTGACTTCATTTGCTATTTGTGATTATTTATATAACTTTTTGCAACACTAATTACAACTGTTTTTGTTTTTTCGTTTATTTAACATGCATAACAAAACATACAATATTTGTTAGTAGATAACATTGGAAACCGCTAAGGTTTATATTTATGCTATCAGAGTTGACAAGTAATAACAACTCGTGACTCCCAATTTGAATTGCAAAATTTGAATGTATAGACTATTTCACTACAAGAATGCACACAGTACCTCATGGACTCCATCTGCGCAGTCTCCAGCTCGAGCTTGGCGTCCCAGAACATCTTGCCGGAGAGCGGGTCTGCGCCGGCGCGTGCCAGCACCTCGGCGAGCTGCTCGCGCGCCGCCGCCGCCTCCGAGCCGAGTGCCCACGAACACCAGTCACTCAGGATCGGGATCGCTGGGTACCACAATACATATACTGTTGCAAGGCTAGCTAGTTTCGTTGAAAAGCTAATTGGTCCAGTCGCTCAGGATCGGAATCACTGGGTTTTTTTTATTTTTCCCTACATAAAAAAGTAACTTTCATCGAGTCACAAGTCTTCGCACCTATATTAAGTTTCAAATAAAATGGGCATTCTCCTTTAAGTATGTTTCTGTATCAGCCCATATACGTCCCACTGCAGGGCACGGGCCTCCTCTACAATCGACAGTACGATTGAGAGTGGTTAGGCCATATAGTCCACCACGCTGGCCTAGTGCGGGTTGTTAAATATGTTTGCTTAAAGGATATTTATTTATTTATTTATTTTAAATCTTTATTGTACACATAAAAAAAATACAATATACAGAAACAAAAAAAAAATCATATAAAAAGTACAAATGGCGGTCTTATCGCTTAAAGCAATGTCTTACAGACAACCATGGAATGGATTTAAAAGAAGGAAAAAGAGAGGATAATATTACCGATAAACAACATTAATGACTCAGCACGTGCTGACCGGAACCAGAGTTCAGATCAGCGCTAATTTTCAATCACCCTACAATCTCTTTATCAATCAGCCCAAGAAACCCCAAAAGACTCACAGTAACAATCCAGCGTAGCCTGTTCGAATAGCTCCGCCATGCGTTCCCTGGAGTGTTGAGAGTGTGCCAGCGTCTCTTCAGTCTGCAGCCGCAGGTGCCAGTGTTCAGCCTTCAACGCAGTCAGCTGCTGCAGACGATCGAACGCCTCGCGCCATCTGTCCAGCTCTGATAGACCCCTGGGAACAAATACACCCGACAGTTACAACTCAGTTACAAATTGTAAAGAACCAATGTAGGAGGGGCCACAGTCACCATTTTAAAGTAAGTTAGTAAAGAACCACCCTCAATCGTACTCTCGATTGTAGAGGAGGCCCGTGCTCTGCAGTGGGGCGTATATGGGCTGATACAGTTAATAAAGAACCAAGTATTGTCGGGCATCAGGAACTAATAACCGAAACGAATACAACTAAAATGTTCACTTAAATAACATACACCTAACAGTCACATACATAGTCCTGACCCCACACTAAGATCCAGTTTTGTATCGTGGGTATCAGGAACTTCGAAAGACTTTTCAGTCTTACGAACACCCACACCCGAAACAAATACCTCTGATTCACACAAATATTTGTCTCAGTGCGGGGATCGAACCCGCGGCCTCTCGTTTCATATTCGGCATATAACCAACTGCGCCACTGAGGCTGTCGTATATATATATGTATGTATACAAATAACTTCATTTTTAACAGCTCCCATGACCAAATTTCTTGTCAGATTGTCAATTTTACGAAATCACTAACAGTTCGTCAGGTCATATTTCCCCTTTTTTGTAATCTGGTGATCTTACTGCTTAGTGTAGAGCAGTTATGCAATATATACTATGTGAAATGCAGTTATATATTATGTAAAAAGGCATTAGTTTCACTGTCAACTTCTAAACCAGCTGCACCACGGAGGCATTAGTTTCTACTAAAAATTCTCGGAAACATTATTTTATCTCAATAATCTTACCATAAAGCCTGGATGAGCTCGATGTGGTCGTCATAGTGGTAAGGGTCCTCCGCTATTCGACGCTCCAGCTCGGCCACCTTCCTCTCCAATACTTCTTCATCATCATCATCCTGACAAACATAATTACAGGTTTTAAACATTTAAGAATCGAGTCTACTATAACACAGGAGTGCATGATTCTTGGCAATGGACCAAATATGACTGCTAACCTCTACACAATAGCTGTAAGTTTAACTCCTAGAGCCCACCTCTGACTTTTCGGAGTCGTGTCTATTGATATTCAATCACCACATGCTAAAGCAGTGAAAAAAAATTTCGTGAGGTAGCCTGTGCAGTGTACACCATTGTGATTTGTAACAATTTCTATAAATTGTATAGCACAACCACCCGCATTAGGCCAGCGTGGTGGATTAAATGGCCTAATCAATCTCAATCGTACTCTCGATTGTAAAGGAGGTTAGTGCCGTGCAGTGGGGCATATATGAGCTGCTACAATACAGTACAGTTACAAAAAATCAGGGCCGGATTATCCATAAGGCGAATTAGGTAACTGCCTAGGGGCCCCGCGCTGACTATGGGCCCATGGCACTAGTCGATTCCAGCCAAGCACCAAGAATGCTATGAATATTTTATGGTAAAATATTTTATAAAAGCTTTTACAAGGTAGATAGACAATTATTTAACAAAAATATCAAAGTAGCTTATTGAATGCAACTTGCTTTTAATGGGTCATCAATCACTGCAAGATGCTTACCTTTATCAGTATACTCACCAGTATTAATGATACAGACAATATTGCTGACTTTGTCCACTCAAGAGAAACAATTTACATGACAAAGTTATATTTTGCAAACATTCTGATAATACCTCTATCTTTTAGTCCCAATAGCTTCATTTTTTTATTGCTAAGAACGAACAGACGACGTGCATTTAGCCTGATAGTATAGCGATACAACCACTCATAGACAGTAGCAAAACCGAACAACACCATTAATTGTAAAGCAATGCATGGCATTCTCACAATCCTGAGACAAAAGAGGTTAAGTCTAAATATGTCCAGTAGTAACTGCAGCTATTTTCTTCAACCGGAACACAACAGTGCATTTACACTGTTTATTGGCGGGAGAAATAGATATTGCAGTACTTAGTACCTACAATCATCATCTCAACTTCAACTTACTAACTTCATCTCATCTCTGCATCACCCAAAGATAGACTGATAGATAATGACTGGCATTTAGTCGGAATTGTATTTAATGAAGTTTGTGAAATAAATAAAAACAAATACCTACTTAGGCAGCCTCTCAAATATGAGAGACCTACTACCATACAACTACTTTCATACAAATAAAGCAGGACTGCATTACGATTACCAAAATTCATTGGAAGCTATGATCTTTGATAAATTTAAAATATTTAGAGGTTAGACAGGGGATGCCACATGATTCACAAGGAGATGGGTGGTCCTCGGTCATAACATATCGCCTTACTGCATTGAATGAATAACTGAGACAGGATATGATATTTATAGTACATACATATGTATGTCTATGTATATTAATTTAACTTTCTGATTAATTTCGTTGCGGGTTAAAGACAAGTTAGACATTCCCGGAGACTCGCCGAGCTTCAATGCTTGGTGTCATTACATTGCGTGCCACTGTTGATCCTGGCTTACAGGAGTTGCAGTGGCGGGTGTGAGGGCGGGACAGTCTCCTATAGTATGTCTATGTATATAGATTCAACCCTTTTTCCCAGAAGGGGTAGGCAGAGGTGCAAGCAGGACAACCAAGTTTCAACATGTATCTTCCATCAGGTGAATGACAAGCTTGCCTTGCCATTTATTACAATAAAAAAAAACATAAAATGTTGAATTGGCATAATAAGTGCATTAGTACAGTTAATTAAACATAGATGTAACAAAATAGAATGGTATTTATTTATTTTACTAAACACAAAACAGGTTACAATCATGAATTTAGTGACACAAAGTATATTTATATATTTTTCTGGAAGATAATAATAACCCGCAAACTTGTGCCAATCATTTTAACTGGTAAACCACAGGTCCAAAAAAATAATTGTAATAAATTACATTACAGAAGCAGCTACCAACACAATGGTTGCAGTTTGAAATCCCAAGGGAAACCTCAATTTTTTCTCAAATCTGGTGTGTTTTGATAGTCATATAACACGCATAGTCCAAAAACTGTTACCAGTTTTAGGGTAGGTACATTACTTATATTAAAACATTACCCTTTTTTTCAACAAACATAATTTACTAATTTATTCAAATGTATTCATCTGTTGTTGACCAGTAAGCAATGTTGTGTTACAGCAAATGCCTTTTAAATGTCTATGATTGGTTTATTTGTGTTTACCTTGCATGAAAACGGCTTGTCAGAATCACTAGACACCATTTTTTGTTAATGTGGAAATACTCTCATACAATATTACAATGATCCAGTCCAACCAAAGGTTTCTTGGAAGTGATCAAAGCTAGCCGGCTGCTTATGTTGTAACCATGCCTTTAGTTTTTAAGTGTTTTATAAGGATCTTTCATTTTAGTGCAGAATAAAGCACATAAAAAATATAAGTGTAAGTTTTCTATACATTAAGAAATAACCTAGTGTTGGTTGCACATGGCTAGGTATTATAGCCAATATATCAATAAGTACTTAATCCAGTTAATATTAAATACTCTTTTCAAGAATCTCATTAGAGCAGCAGACTGAAATATAAGACTGACTAATGTAGCCTGCGATAAACTTTCTCAAAACTGTTGAATATACAAAATATGACATTGTCACATGTAGCAAACAGGGACTAATTTTATGTGAGAATATGTGTAACTCAAACCTGTACATGTCCAAGGGGATAGGGTAGAGGTACAGGGACTAAATTTAGATACAAGTCTATTGTCATATTGATGTTGAGATATTGTGATTTGTAAGTCACACACAGAATGTACTGTCGAACCTGGTGAATCGAACCATGGACTTAACATTTCACAATATCCGCTGCCATTAGTCCAATGAGTCAAACACAAAATTTTGAATTGAATTTATAATAAGACGATTTTTTATTTCTTTGTAAACAAAAACCAGTATTTATAGTAAGCACATCATAAGAGATACAGTTCATTGCTCTTAGCACAGTTAGGCAACAAGTAATAACTACTATTATTTATAATTTATAATGTGAAACTGTTTCGTCTGATTGCAAACGGGTCATTTGACCTCATCTAATTGGTGCGTCGTAATATTTCAATTAAGGAGTAACTGAAAACTATCGCCCACGCATCGCGATAAACAGGATAAAGACAAGGAAAAGCGATGTTTTACACACAACAAAATCATTAAACCAAATAAAAAGATACAATATGCTTAGCTCACATCCGAATCGTCGGAATCTTGGTCAGCATCGTCCTCTTCCACGACCACTTCTATCTCATTTTCTTCTTCACTCTCGTTCCGCACCTCGTCCTCAACGATTGCCATTGTGTATCATCCACGCAAAACACAATTAATAGTCAAAAAGAGTATTTTCAGTAAACTGCTGTTTGATAACAAAATTCCGCAAAGAAATATGGCGGACGCAATGGTACTCAAACTGACAAGCGTGATACGCTACAATACTTCAATATTATAAGCATGATATTGAAATAGCTTACACGAATTTGCATGTGAGAGAAAGAGATAGCACATTCTCGGCTCTCGCATTTCCATGAGGCAGTTTTGGAATACGGTCACTATTGATGTCACTTTGACAAAAAAAATAACAGAATTACCAGTGCACAAAATGCAATTAAATATTAATATTTTAATTAATTAGCGTTCCTATATAAAAATAATAATTTATTGACTTATTGACTGCATTTCATTTGATTTTAACCGGTAAATTCTACCGCCCAAATTATATTTGTAACTAATTCAAATACCGACGCGGCAACCGATACGAAGAATAGACCACTATATATAGGGCACTAGATCACGGGTTCAAATCCGAGAAGATATCTGTGATTTTTCATCACACAACACATCGCGAGGAAATCTGCATATTATAGAGATTTTCAAGAAATTCTGTAGTATGGGATCATAAAACATGGGCAACCCCAGATGGCACTTGGCCAGCATGGTAGACTATTGCCTCACCCTTCCATTCGCAGTGGATCTATCGATTGTTGAGGAGAATCTCGGATATAAAGTCATCACCGATCGCCCCAGGTAGCGCAAAGCAGAAAATAAAATTCCAAAAACCAAAACGATCCGTTCGAGACGAGAGAGGTTTTACATCTTTCTCCATGAGGTCTGCTGACTGCTGTCTTGATTTTTAATAAGGAAATAAAAACACATCTATATTTCATATTTATTTATAAAAATATGATTACATAGGAGTAACTTTTACACATTTTAGGTACCTAATACGTCATCATGCGTGTAAACCATACCGATTTTACAATCAAATAATTGATCTTCATTTTCAAAAAACCGCGGCTTTGGCACCAATTTAACATCTACCATTACGAATAATCTAGCGATTCAACACGTTAATCAATTGCTCCGTATTTTACATTATAATAAAAAAATATAAATGCACCAATGTGGGAATGAATTCTTACAATACGATGATAAGATCTTTAAGTACCTAATACAATTAGAATTTAACACCACTCGGCATACGTCAGCCTTCCAATCGATACAAATTTCCGAAATCACATACACATGTTTCACATTCAAAACAAATACGTATATCAAATAATCAGTACCAAAAAATGTTAGAAAAAATACTGGAATTATGATCGTGTATAGAAGGGGCGAATTCGCTGCAAATCGCGC
Source organism: Hyles euphorbiae (assembly GCA_023078785.2). Lineage (NCBI taxonomy): Eukaryota > Metazoa > Arthropoda > Insecta > Lepidoptera > Sphingidae > Hyles > Hyles euphorbiae. The sequence goes on along the minus strand of CM041044.1, from coordinate 12,763,777 downwards.
GCGAATTTACACGCTCGTACGTGAAAAATATCGCATATTTTAGACGCGTGTTGAACGCTTCTGTTTGGAACATATTCGAATGTATTTCGCCTCGTCTGTACAAGATCTATATAATATTGCAATAATAAAAAAACGGACGAAGCACAGTAGTCTAGATATCTCTAGTAGTCTATGACCTCGTAACTTTATAATGTCATTTCTATAATATTAATATCTATATATAATATACACATTGCAGGAACAATAGAAAGGTGATACATTTAAAGTAAACATAAAGTTTGTGCATAACATAATAATGTTTTTTATTTGAGATCAGATTGTATACTAGAACTTGTTAGTCTCTTTTATAAGGTCTACATTTCAATTTATATTTTTAGTATTAAAATAAAGCTTTCAGCTTGGTTTTGTTTTCGACACCCTTTATACTGGGCCTGCTTCAAATCAAATTCTTATCTAGTTTTAATAGAGGGCGCTGTTACTTAAACCCTGTACATTATCAAACTACCCTCAATTTAATAGTACACATTTTCGTGTTATTTGTAAAAAAAAAAAAACTTTTTATTCCACTAAAACATATAAGAAAAGTTTTCTGTTTGTATAAAAGTAAGATTGAGAAGAACCTTGCATACAATCCGATCTCTACATTGAGATGAAACACGGACAACAGAATGGCACAAGACAATGAATACATGCATATCAGATCAATAAAAAGAGGCCACATTTAACAACCTATAGTTTTTCGATATACTTCACAAGTATTGGAAATATCTTAACTCTAATAACTAATTCATTTAATTTACCCGACTGTTATAATATGGATCGTTTATCTTTCTACTTGAGTTTCATATTATAGTTCCTATTTTTAGATTTAATTCTGATATATTGTAACACTAATTTGATAGTCAATAACCAGTTATTTTAAGGGTAAAGTAACATAATATATAGGGAGGAAACCGACATACCATGGAGATCACAAGATTTTCTATGGTATGTAAACTCCATCAACCCACACTAAGCCAGTGTGGTGGAGTATGATATAAGCCATGAAAACCTCAACTGCAGATTCTTTTAAAAGCAATTTCGAATTTGGAACTTTTATTTATTAAAATAACTATTCAGTGTACAGTCGGGTAATAGGGTTATTATTATAATTCATTTCTATTTACTTCATAATTGAATATTTATTGTAATCACATACAAATGTGTGTTTTCTAAAGGCCTTATTCGTAGATATTTTAAAACCTATTATCTATCAAATGTTTTTATCTTTTTCGCTCAAATTGAATTCAAAAGTCGCTCAAAAAGGACATGACACTTGATAAAAAAAAGGTTTTTAAACTGTATATAGAGTCCGTAAGTCTAAAGATAAGCATATGTTCAGCAAATCTTCACACGAAGAATATTAGGTCAGAATCATACCACTGAAACGCCACGCCACCCAACCTGATCGTGGCTTGCATATTTGATGTGATTTCAACGATTCAACATGTGGAAAAAAATATATTTACGGATTTTGTCGCGGATTTGGTATAATTTTTACCCTTGACTTACGGACGTTTCGTTTACTTTACACCTTTCGTGGTCACGGGGCGGACTGACCATGTGTAACATTCGATTGAATCTAAGAAACCATTTTGATTCAACATGTGTCGGATTGATCGGCGTCGCGTTTTAGCAGTATGTTTCCGACCTTACTCTGATATTAGGCCAGTCACTACGCACATATTGCATAATCTAAAACTATAGAGAGTTTACATCTGAATATAATGTCTATAAACTAAAATTCTTACAAAATAATAGAAAATAATTATTTGAGTATAAACTTAATACTTAGGTGAAACACTTGTCGGTGTTATGTAACTATTTAAAAATTTTATTTTGGGGTGCTCACATATCATATTATCTAGACATGATATTATCATAAAAAGGCGTACCGTAATATCGATAAAAACGATTGTAACAGCCAGTGAAATATAGATCTTAATGCTGGATATTTAGGTTTAGAAAGCATTTTAATAACCTTTTCAAGCAATTTTCATAATGTCAAATTGGCGTGAAGCGGTTACCATAGTAACTGCCACAAACTAAACATTAAATGAGAAAGTTTGCACGCAAATGAAGTGTCTGGTGATTAATTAAAATATTTTATCAAATATTGTCATTGTAAATTAACTGCTATTACAGTACATGAAAAAAAACTTTGTTGACCTTAATTGCTTTACTGTAGATGATAATGATGTTATTTTAAATACACAGTTTACCAATATCATGCTATAATGTGTAAATTCCCCTATATAGTTACCGACACCGACGGTGTTCATATGAGTGACAGTATACATAGAGTACAAGTCAATTGGAAGTCACGCAGTAGGGGATGGCGCGCAGTATGGAGTTCACCACGTTGTTACCATCAGGCAGGTGGAAATCGAAGTTCACGTCCAACTGCAACATTACATAAACATAGTACATTATATACTAGACTACATGACATAAGAATCATCACAATCTGCAACAATTTAAACACATTACATTATACAGGATGATATTGACACATTGAGTACAGAGTAACTACTGGACATGTTTAGACTTAACATCTTATTTCTCAGGATAGCGAGCGCTGTGGAATGCCAAGCATTGCTTTGTAATTCAATGTGTTGTTTTGTTTTGCAACTGTTCATGAGCGGTCGAATCGCTTACCATCATACGAATAGCATGTTCGTCTCGCCACTCTCCGCCAAACTATCAGGCAGTTTTTCCTCAAACTTGGTACAATGTTACCTGGGGTGGTTAGGAATGTGTGGTTTATATTAAATACCATATGTCAATATCAGCCTGTATACTGGACAATATGAAATAATCATCACAATCGGTGTTCACTTGACATAGCTATGGATGAACATACAAAAGAAATATGCAGAGAGGACAAAATACTAAGACCTGGTGTATCAAGTAAGGACCGTCCATTAATAACGTGAGGCTTGTAAGGGAGAGGGGGAGGGGTTGGACAAAAATCACGAAATATCACAAGGGTTTCTTGTAAGATATTCCTGTATTTTTTGACACATAATTTTGATTAAAATGATACATTATATCGCACACCTAGATCTAAACTGGGACAACTCAAAAAACACGATTTTTCAGGAGACGAAAAAAACGCGTTACTGCATTTTTTTGTTAGGGGAAGTTATAAAACTCTATTTTTTATCAGATTATACATAGGTCTTATAATGTGACTGTATATAAATTAGGTCTAATAATCAATAATTTTTATTGTAATCGCTATTTTTCGACTTGTTACACTTTAGGGCTATGAATGTATAAAATAATTAAACTCTATTTAGACTTATATCAGTTTTCTTTGACTATTTTGAGTTGAACTTATATCAGACGAAAAAAAAATATAATTCTTCAAACAAAACTATAATAATATACAGGTGATGAAACATCATTAAACATCAATATTATGAACTATAATACAACAAATTAAACAGCAATGAGTTATTAAACATATCTCTATTAAGACTTCTATAATTTTGGGTACCAGTATACCTGTATTTCAGTTTATTTTCATAACCATGTCTAACGATGTAATTTCTGTCTTTGTAAATTACCGAAGCTCCAATATGCGTCAAATATTTTTGTCTTGCTTCATCTTTAATTTTTGTATGACATTGTTGCCTACATTTTGCCGCATCCTGTGCGAATTTTTCTTGCAGCAAATCTTTTTTTTAGTTTTAGACAAAGATTGATAAGCCTTATCAAAATTCTTTAGTCCTTTGGGGGCGTCCATAAATTACGTGAGGTGTTTAAGGGGGGGAGGGGGTCGAGTCAAATCTCATCTAATCTTACGTTGGAGAGAGGGGGGTCTCGGCAAATATCACGCAATTTTTTTTCTGATTGAAACAAAAAAAAAATATACTATTTTGGTCCATTTAATCCAGATTGTACATGCATAAGATTTAATCTTAAGCGTAATCGTAATACGATAAAGATCATTCACTAATTCGTTCAATAGAAAATAATTTCATTCGGATTGTCACAAGACGAGCTAATGAATTACTTTGTGCAAGTGCCAATGGCTTAGAGTGGCTAGATCAGAACGAAGTTGAAGGATCAGATGATTTTACTGAAAATCATATGGACATGTTGGTTCCAATAGTCTCTCTTGAGACCGTGCATGATTCTCCATGGACTGAATTAGAGTAGATACTCTTTTTTAATCTAAGTAGTTACGATTTAAGTATTCTATTGTTAAATTTTTATTACACTTATAATTAAACTCTCAGCGACATTGATTACTAGTCATAACTAGTCGTAAATAAAAGCACGAAGCAAATTTGTTTTTTTCTTTTTACAATAACAATCCAACACGTTTACGTAAGAAACTCACATTTTGAAAAATCTCACGTGAGATTGGGAGAGGGGGGAGGGGGTTGAATAAAATCTCACGACATCTCACCAGGGGGGGAGGGAGGGGCAGAAAATTAAAAAAAACACCTCACGTAATTTATGGACGCCCCCTTTTCAAATATTAGCTTTCTATGTGGTTTTCTTTCTTTTATTTATTTATATATGCTTTATTGTACACCAAAATGAAAGACGCATTACGTTACAATAGGCGGCCTTATCGCTAGCTGCGATCTCTTCCAGGCAACCTTTGGATGGACTGGATTATTGCGAAATTGAAATAAAAGGTCTTTAATCTTTTCCTCTTCTTTCCTTTTTTTAACTCGTCATTAGGTTGATATTCATTAATTAGATTTTGTGTAACCGAATCGGTCTCAGGTCTTGTTTTTGTTTCGGAATCAGAGCTATTACTAGAGCTACTGCTAGAATTCGAGATATTGAACGTATTAGCACTTGGAGAAGATGTGTCAGGAATCACTTTAGGGGGCAGCTTCTTTTTCTTTTATCGAACATAGCTTAGACCTATATCAGATTCATCGATAAAGCTTGCATCAGTTGATGAAACAAAAGATCTTTATTGATTTGCTGACTATGACAGGGTTCGAACAGCACAGCAGTGTTTAATGGGATATTTTCTTAATCTGACTCGTTTTAATTAACTGTTAATGGCTCTCCCTATATCGGTCCTTTATAATATTGACAAGAAAACGGCCTCGCTTCATTTTTCCGTAAAAACAAACAGTTCGTTACTGTAAGATTTACTGATCCAGCAATAATGAGACAATTCAAAAAATCGCCTTTAAAACAAAGTGATAGATAGTTAGGTTAAAAACAGTTACATTTAGAAACAGCGCTTTAGCATCGCATACTATTTTTAACTGAATCATCGAAAAAATGATATCGAAAATACGTGAACACCTTAGACTCGTGAACGTCAACTAATAATATACTTGTTTAAGCGGGAGGGTTACACGGCGTGATGATTGAACAAAACAGAGTTAATTGCATCTAGCGACGAATCTATTAAGCTTTTTTTGTATCTGTTAAAACGGCCCGGTGCGTAAAATCGCCGAGAATTCGAATCCAGGTATAACTCAAAATTCAAAATTTTTGAGTTGTCCCACTTTAGATCTAGGTGTGCGATATATTTTTCGTATGATTTACACGATTCTTTTATTATGTCATGTACCTTAATTTCAGAATAAAAAGGGATTATACTTTATAGTTTATACCCATAGTTAAAGATAAATAAGATTATATTTGTATCGTGTATTTATATGTACTAATATATGTACATAAAAATACACGTGATATTGGATGGGGGGGTTATCCTTATATCTCACCACATATCGCGAAAGGGGATGTGGTGTCAAGAAAAGCTAAAAAAAGATCACGTGATTCATGGACGGCCCGTAACTTGGCGTAAATTACAGTCTAGGTCCCGCACTAGGCCAAAGTGGTGGCAAGGGAGGATCCAGCCTTCAAAAAAGATTGTGGGCATGGCAACCCGAAAATAAACGAAGTGGGAGTCTGCGTATGATCTTGCTCATGATCGTTTACGCAATAAAGATTTAACTCTGCGATTTTATTATATTGATAATATTATAGCATTTGATATAATATTATCAGTCTATAGATCTCAATATACAGGTTGATATTGACATATTGTATTTAAACCACGTTCTCTTAACAACCCCAGATAAAAGCACCAAGCACCAAGTTTGAACTAAAATTGCATTATACATAGTTATGTCAAAAATCGGGATTTTAGGTTTAAAGGCTTTTGACCAACCCCTATATATACCGAGTCTTTTTCGGCGCAGCTAAGTTCCTGAACCGAACTGAAGTTCAGCCATGCGGTAAAAATACTCATATCTATATGGGATGCCCAAAAGTCGTGAAAACTAAAATCGCGCTCATATAAAAAAATTCAAATTATATACAATGTCACCTGGGGTCATGAGAAACATGTGGGTTAAATTATGTACAATGTGTCAATATCACTCTGTATATGAAAGTGTGACGTCATACAACCGTTAAGGTTGTGGGCACGCCCATGGTGCCCACTACGGTGGATCCGCACTTGCATTCATATCGTCATAAACTTCGATCGTCCGAAGATTCCAACTTCGTTTCGGATTTACAGAGTGGGGTCTCACTCGCATTAGGCCAGCGTGGTGGACTATACGGTCTAACTACTCTCAATCGTATTATCGATTTTAGAGGAGGTCCGTGCTCTGCAGTGGGACGTATATAGGCTGATACAGATATAGCATTGAGCTCTGGTATGCCTGCTACTGTCTCGGAAGCCGTATTGTGGCTTTTCGGATTCCAAGCAATAAAGCACCCAATGTCATTGAAATAGGGCCTATTTTAAATGAAGACCACAATATGTCGCTTATGACAGTCGTACAGGGGTAGTACCTGTGCGTGCGGCGTGCACTATGCGGTGGTGGTGGCGCCGGCCGCCTGCAGCTGCATCTGGCGCTGCATCTGCTCCAGCATCTCCTGCATGCGACGCAACTCTGCCTCCTGCGACACATATACACATATACAGGGTATATCGAGACTGCTAGCGAAAACGAAACCGGGTGGCAATTATAGTAACTTCATTGTTTTTAACAATTTTGGAAAAAAAAAGTTTCTTTTGTGATATTTTAAATATCCCTTGTTTGGGTGATAAATTCATATTTTTTGTTAAAATAATAATTAAAACCCTGGCGTGTTTAAAAATAAAAGGGTGTTCACTATTAATTTAGAAAAAACTACATATTAAAAAAAACGCTTTTTTTGCATTAACCTTTTAGTTTCATTGTGTTTGTAGTCACTAGAACTACCACCCAGCGTTTTTTCAAAATTATACAGAAATCATTCATGATTTCTTTTGATTCACGATGATCATGATTCAGGGTGATGCTGGTCATGTTCGCACGAACAGCATCCATAAAACCACTAAATTTTATACCAGAGTTGACAATAGTTAACAGCACAGTAATACTATAAGTAATGATAAAGGTGTACCTTCTCGCGCAGTGCACGTTCCCTCTCCGTGGAGTCTTCAGTACCGTTGGACATGCCGTTCGAATCCGCTTCACTTAGGCCACTCTCGTTTGACCTGTTGACATACATTTTGTCTATATTAAATTCTAACATTACTACAGGATACAGACAATTTCAAGATTTATTCGATATTATGTTGATATCCTATTTCCTGTCCTATAACCTTAACTAGGACACCTACAAGGTGGACGAGTGTCCTGGCTAAAGTTGCAAGAAATCGCTGGATGAAGGCCGCTTTCAACAGGTCATTGTGGAGATGATGAATTGCTACAGGGGCGTGCACTCCTTGTAGGCAGAAATGCAGTGCTTTACTTGCCATTCACAGATATTTTATTATAACGTTCGTACGTTTTAGATGACTTTAATTTATAGTAAATAAATGAATAAACAAAATATAATAACTTAAAAACGCCTAATATTTTATAAATAGCACCTATTTGCAATCACGCAAATATTATGGTTGCCACGCGAAAAGCAAGAGGCGCTGCAAAGCAAATTAATGTACCTAATCAACCAAGTCATGCCGCCGCGTCCCGCATTACATTTGTTTGCATGTGTGTAGTAATTTTGGTGTCCGTGCACAGTCGCAAACGCACACACCCATGAATATTGAAAGCCGCGACTCCTGCGGCAGGCCTCGGGAGTTCGGCAGTTGTCGGGAGTAATCGTAAATGTTCGTTGCCTATAATCCGAGTAAAATTAATAGGCTGGAATCTATTAAATCACCTATGCACATTATGCATTTTTGGTTAGTAAGGTTTTATTTGTTTAAATAGAAATGTTTTGTGTTTCGCGGGGGCCATTTTGCTTTTTTTATGTGTTTTTGCATTGTTTACTATTTTATACTAGTATGTTTGTAAAAAAAAAATAGATTTCTTAACGGATTTTTCATTTTAACATTTGAAAGTGTGTACATTTAACAGTTTATTACTAAGTTTCGATATTAATTGTAGTCATTTGCTTTTACTAGTGTGTTTGTTTATTTTTTTAAATGTTATTTGATTGCGAGGTTTGTTTTAAAAATGTATGTTTATCAAATGAATGAATGAGGTGGCCGAAATCTTGCGTTTATTTACATCGGGATAGGTATAGTAATCTCAACTAACCGGAACCTTGAATATGTGAAAATTGAAAGCTGACTAGGTGAGTTTTTTTTATTTTACTTATAGGCCAGTCAATAAAGCCTCAAACCCCTAAGTAATTCGTAACTCGTTCAAATTTTGAGGGTTTGTTAAGGAAGGTAAAATAACTTACCGTGTGATTTTGCAGCGTTCTGGGGTGTACGGAAAGGGTTGAAAAGGGGTGAAAAGTGTTTTTTGTTAATAACATTGCCAAAAAAATTACTAACACGCTGCAAATTTGTAACTATGTTGGTCTCACCATTTTGTAACATGTATTAAATTTGCAGCGTTTTGAAACATACGGAACATTGTTTATTATCAAAAAACAATAAAATTAGTTAATAACATATCCAAAAAAATTACTAACACGCTGCAAATTTGAAACTATGTTGTTCTTACCATTTTGTAACATGTATTAAATTTGCAGCGTTTTGCAACATACGGAACATTGTTTATTATTAAAAAACAATAAAATTTGTTAATAAGAGGGGGTAAAAAAAATTAGTAACTCGTTGTAAATTTGGAACTATGTTGTTCTTACCACTTTGTAACATGTATCAAATTTGCAGCGTTTTGCAACATACGGAACATTGTTTATTATTAAATAACAATAAAATTTGTTAATAAGAGGGGGTAAAAAAATTTAGTAACTCGTTGTAAATCTGTTATTACCTTGTTTACACCTTTTCAAAACATTTTTTAACTTTGCAAAATTACTGTTTTATATTAACAATAGTATCGAAAAATAAATAAAATATTTCAATAATACTTTTCTGAAAGAAAATTGATAACGTCAATAGAATGTTATCATTATTATTTAATCAAAGTTTATAATAAGAAATTTTTATTGTTGTTATAGTACATTAATAATTTTTCGTAATTTTGAAATAAGAATAATCATTTTAATGAGTAATAAATCTTAAAATAATAGTAATGTAAATATAGCAGTGAAATTATAGTTATACAACAGAACTTATCAAAAATTTTATGTATTTAAAAATCATAAAATATAAATTTGGTTGAAAGGAGATGTTTTATCTTGGGCCGTTTTGTGTACGTCTAATACAAATTCTAGAAAAAAATGTGGAATTCAAATAAAATACATTTAGATTTCTTGGACAACAGGGGGCTTTATACAAAAATGTGATTGTTTTAATACAGAAGCATTATTTTCTTCGATAATCTGTCCTCCATGATGCCTAATTGTCATTTCGTTCAAAAATGCGCGAACCCATTATCTTGAACTATTAACTTGAATATGTCTTATTTTTAAAAACCCCTACAAATTATAATTATTGTCTATATTTCTTTTTCTATATTCTTCGCTTTTTAAAAGACGATATATTATGTTGTTAAAGAAGTCACTTTTATTATTTTATTTATATTACATGATTTTAGTTTAAGAACGAAAATGTTTAACTTGACAGCAATTGCAAATCTCTGTGTTATCTGTCTACGTCTGTGGCCGTAATTCGTATTATTTTTTATTATTCGCATACATTTCGCAAATGTGTATTTGCTTCTCTGTTGACCTGGCTTTGTTTTATGGATTCTGATTCTCGCAGATGATATATCTTGACGTTTAAACGCAATTACTAATTCGTATTTTGGTGAGTAAACATGTATATTATTTAGAATGTCACATGTAAGTAATACTTTTATGTTTTTCTATGTTCATATTTCTCTTCTAACCCACAATTCTGCTTTCCAGCACATCAAAAGTGGCGTTTTGCTTGAATTGCACTTCTGCAATTGTTGTGAAATGGTTGAATTGCACTTCTGCAATCAAAAATTGAAATGGATTCTATCATTCAACAGAATCTTAGTAACTACATGGGATGCCAATTCACTCTCGTGTAGAGTATTTCAAAATGTTTTATTGCTGAAATGGCAGAACAAGAAGTAAGTATTCTATTTTCTTCATTAAATTGGGAAATGTATGTTTATGCCAATTAATCAAGGTCAATACAAAGTATGGAGTATTGCAAAAGTATTCATGTTAGAGCTGAATTGCATTGTGTCCACAGGACACTAGTACATAAATATGTAAGAAGTGATATTTTATATATTGTTGTTTAAATTGTTAAATGAATTACATTTTCTTTTATTTCCCTCTGGACACTCAGATGATCTTATTGTTATGTATAATATATTACATTATTACTATTTCCATAATAACAACACTATGTCTGATGGTAAGCACAAATGCCGTCCAGGCAGAATATCTAATGGCATCAGACGACTGTCCCAAGACATTTCATACAATTATCCGGCCGGCCTGCTAAGATGCCTCTTTAAACAATCGCGGAAAGACCTGGGATCATAGGAAGGAGGGAACACATGTGAATGCAAAGAGTTATTTATTCATCATAATTCTTCGATATCTTCAATATTAAATCTTTTTTATTTTGTTTTAGTTATCAGAACAAGCAATTATCTGTACAAACTGCTGGCTGCAAATAAATCAAGCTGTAGACAATGAGCAAGATTTTATTCCAACTCCGCCATAAGAAGATTGTATCAATCTCGATTCTTTTGGACATATAATAACACCCACAAGTGCTTTATGTTGAAAGGAACATAGCTGGACACCGGACAGTGGGTCGCTGTACTCATACCATGATCATACTGCGGTATTTAGCCTTTAGGTTGGGCTAGGCAATAGTACAATATGGGAGCACCGGCATTGTTCCTAGATGTTTTGACTGGAGATTATTTTTAGGCGAATATAAATAAAAAATATAAAGCAAGATCTGGTTGTACTTTATTGTCCTTAAGTTTTGTTTGATTTTAGTTTTCTTTCATCAATTAATCCTACTTTTTCCTTATGTGTGCTCAGAAATAACCAGTTAGAATTAATGTCAAATACATTATTTGAAAAATAATATCTTAGACCTTAGGATAATATTATTTTTAAGTATGCAGAAGTCTAATATACAAAAGTATATTAGACTTCTACATATACAAAAGTATATTAGACTTCTAGGGGTAGACCAAATATAATGTTTAAAATGTTAGCTTGTACAGAAATGATTGCTAGTAAGTTCTTTTACTAGACATTAAGGTATAGAAATAAACATGGCTGCTATCAGATTCGATTCCATTTTTATAGCGTATTCATTTGTATGGACTATAATAACTAAGAGCTTATTAAGTGCATATGCCTAATAATAAAATGATTATTTATTCATATGCACATAGGGCACACCTCTGACTTTTCGGAGTCATGGGTGTATTGATAGTCAATCACCACGCACTAAAACGGTGAAGGAAAACATCGTAAGGAAACCTGCATACCATAGCGATTCATAAGAATTTCTATGGTATGTAAGTCCGCCAACCCGCACTAGGCCAGCGTGGTGGACTATAGGGCCTAATCACTCTCAATCGTATTCTTGATTGTAGAGTAGGCCCGTGCCCTGCAGTAGGACGTATATGGGCTGATACAGATGCTAGCAGTCGCAACAAGTGATCAGTCTGTGCCGTGCTGTATCTCATGCCTACCAGATTTTTATTGTGGATTATTTAAATAGGTTGTTTAGCAGGTATTATGCACCGCACTTACGGCCAGATATAGGTACACTTTCTTAATATTAAATAACTATAAACATGACGAGATTCTGACAGACTTGTTGCAATTTATTGTATAGACATTATGTTATATTAGATGATCAATAAAGTATGATACTAATTCCGTTGACGTAAAAACATTTACGAGTTATATAGAGTACAGTAATTTATAGCACAGACGACTAAAAATAATATTTGAATTATAGGAAAACGAATTACGACTTCATATTTCATAAATGTCAAGTTTTGACATCGGTTGTCAAACATGCCGTTTCAGACGCCATATTGTCCCCTTGTAGTGTTGCTGTTCTTGGCTTGGTATTCATTTTTGTATAAAGCTAATATGCAATGTATAATAGTATTTCATACAGAAATCGAATGCCAATTTCACTAAGTAAATTTGGTGTAATGTACTACAAACAGCCCAAGGTCCATACATTTCTGACCCATCTCCTTTAAGAATAATATATTTGGTGTTTCGCTTGTCTTCGTGTCCATCAGGTCCACCAGAAACAACTGTAATTAAAGTAATTTACAACGAGTTACTAATTTTTTTTACCCCCTCTTATTAACAAAGTTTATTGTTATTTAATAATAAACAATGTTCCGTATGTTGCAAAACGCTGCAAATTCGATACATGTTACAAAATGGTAAGAACAACATAGTTTCAAATTTGCAGCGTGTTAGTAATTTTTTTGGATATGTTATTAACAAATTTTATTGTTATTTAATAATAAACAATGTTCCGTATGTTGCAAAACGCTGTAAATTTGATACATGTTACAAAGTGGTAAGAACAACATAGTTCTAAATTTGCAGCGATTTACTTATTGTTTTACCCTTGTTATTAACAAATTTTATTGTTTTTTAATAATAAACAATGTTCCGTATGTTGCAAAACGCTGCAAATTTAATACATGTTACAAAATGGTAAGAACAACATAGTTTCAAATTTGCAGCGTGTTAGTAATTTTTTTGGATATGTTATTAACTAATTTTATTGTTTTTTGATAATAAACAATGTTCCGTATGTTTCAAAACGCTGCAAATTTAATACATGTTACAAAATGGTGAGACCAACATAGTTACAAATTTGCAGCGTGTTAGTAATTTTTTTGGCAATGTTATTAACAAAAAACACTTTTCACCCCTTTTCAACCCTTTCCGTACACTCCAGAACGCTGCAAAATCACACGGTAAGTTATTTTACCTTCCTTAACAAACCCTCAAAATTTGAACGAGTTACGAATTACTTAGGGGTTTGAGGCTTTATTGACTGGCCTATTATTAGTATTTCTTCCGCCGCGACGATCGATCGCTGTTTTGTCTGCGTTGCCGTAGAAGATGGACATGAATAGTAGTACATTTAAGACTTGTTATGTTGGCATGGTTTCCGACTTAGAGATCCGTCGCGTGGCTGTAGCTATGCTAAAAAACTATAAAAGAAAATGTTTTTGTGACCGAGTACTCCGCCGCATACCCAGTGTCATAATCCTGTGCACGCCGCTGAATTGCTATGTTCCAAATTCGATGTAACAATGACACATTGCTTTTATAAAACAGAAAACGTATTTTAACTATCTTAGAAATTACGGATTTTCAATACAAAAAATTTTATATCATAAAATATTAAAATTGAACAGTACTTATCCTATAACTTTTTTAACAAGGTAGAATGTATAAATATCTTACGTGTGTCGCTTAGGTACTTGTCCGCTGCGCGCGAGTCGTTCGGAGCGGTAGTTCTCGTAGTGCACCTCCTGCGTCACCTCCTGCAGGTCCTGCATGTGCGTGCTGCAACAGGAGAAAAGTACTGTTGTATTACAGTGTAGTATACAGGAGGGATAACGGGAGTTGTTGACATATGTAATTGTTTGATGAAGACTGTCAGCAACGCGATCAAATGAACGTAAAATATAATGAAACGCGATATAAAATATAATGCGTATCTGTGCATTCATTGCAGTTTTTTAGTTATAATTAATTACTTGATCGGCAACCTTATGTGTTATTTAAAAACTATTGGTAAAATATTTATTAAATTCACTTAGTGCAGGAAGTCGCGTACATTTGTCTCACGTGTTCCCTCCTTCCTACAATCCTGGGTCCTTCCGCCGTGGTGTGAAGAGGCACCTTAGCGGGCCGGCATAATTGTTTCCATTGGCATGGGACTGCCGTCCGATGCCAATGGATACTCTGCCTGGGCGGCATTGACACTTACCATCAGGTGCAATGCCGCCACTATGCCAGGCCATCATAAAAAAAAGCAAGTGCAGATGCCGCCCAACAATAAAAACAAAAATGGCGAGGGTCCACATTATTCTTCACATTTTTGTGACATTGTGGAGCTAAGGTATAGTAGTAATTCAGCTACATGCACCACAAGTTGAATATGTGTTTCATTACAATATAATATTTAGTAGTAGTGGATACTATGCAGTTACATGGGCCAAGTCCACAATTTAAACTCTTGATTCATGAAATATATTTATCAGTAGTGAATACAGCAGTTGGTTGCATAGTAATGGTGTAATAATGTAGTCACATGAGCATACTGCGCAGCTTGATTGGTGTATTTGTTTTATGCAATATATAGTATATATCACTATTGAATACAGTCGGTAGTACAGTAGCTATACAACAACACTCACATGAGCATAGTCCTGAGCTTGATGAAGTCGCAGTGGTCCGGGTTCTCGACCTCCACCACGCCCCACGGGTACAGGCGGCCGCGCACGCGCCGCCCGCGCACCTCCAGCTGCTGCCCCGCGCCGCACACCGCGAACGGTACCGCCTCTTTCAGCTGACGCACCTGCAATAACATTAACACTATAGTCTTCATCTATATCATCCCTATCAGTATCATCATTAGCATTATAGTCATCGTCTATGTTATCCCCATCACTATCTTCATTAACATTATAGTTCTCATCATCTATATCATCATTAGCATTATAGTAATCATATACTTTATTACACAATAACAAAACAAATACAAAGATTAATTACAAATATAAAGTTGTATTGGCGCTCTTATCGCCGAAAGGAAATGTCCTATAGAACAAACAAATCATCACCATCGTCTATATCATCTCCATCATTAGCATTATCATCTTTGATATCATTCCCATCGCTATCATCATTACCATTATCATGATCTATATCATCCGCATCATTATCATAACTAGCATTATAGTCATCATCGTCTATATCATCCCCATCAATATCATCATTAGCATTATAGTTATCATCGTCTATATCATCTCTATCACTGTCATCATTTGCATTATAGTTATCGTCATCTATATCGTCTCTATCACTATCATCATTAACATTATAGTCATCATATATATCATTTTATTATCATCATCAAAGTCATGTTAATAATCCCCATCACTATAATTGCCATCAGTATCACAAATATTATCGTCATCATCTGCATCATACTATTATCATTAATATCATTGTCATCATAATCGATCATTGAAATATACTATACAGGGTATATCAAGATTGTGACCACCGAAACATAATGATATTGAAATGAAAAAAGTAGTCGCGCATCAATACGAAATTTTTAGTTGCATTGTGTTTGAAGTCATTAAAACTACGACCCGGCTTGAATTTCGGTCGCAGTCATACTGAACCCTGTATAACTCTCAGACTATCCAGATATCCGTGGCATGAAGTATTTATTTACGAATAACATGTAACAAAAACTCACAACTAGTGTTACAAGACTAAAAATATTACCTAAATTAGGGTACGTCGCGAAGTAATACCATTAAAAAAATGTTTAACTAGATTTTCATCGCGGCTCCACCCAATTAACCTAAGATCACTCGGTGAAAGAATATTTCTAGATATCATATTTCATTTCATTGTATGATCTTTTAGTTAAACATTCTTTAAATAGTTGATGTCTGTCAAATATTGAAAGTATTATTATCCTCACCTGTTCTTTGTAGTCTTCATCCTCATCACTGTCGCAGTCCGGCAGGGGGTATATTTTGATGCCTTCTCTCTCAATTTCTTCCATCACCTGGTAAACAAATACATCATAATTCAATAATAGTATATACATACAATAGCATATATGTAAATGCTCATAACTTAAGCATATATAAGGGATTTTGGAAGTAAGTTAAGCTTTCATCTAGATTCTAGACCATTTAGATTCTTAACATTGAGATGTGGTAGAAATACTATAAGAACAAAAGATTTATAACAAAAATTGTGCCACATTGCTACTATTTGTTTTTGTCTTGTCACTCCCAAGCAGTCTTATTATCCTTTCACCTTTTTCCACTGACTTCTCTTCTGATATGCGTGCATAGATTTTGTTTACAAT
The DNA here is from genome assembly GCA_023078785.2 of Hyles euphorbiae. Classification (NCBI taxonomy): domain Eukaryota; kingdom Metazoa; phylum Arthropoda; class Insecta; order Lepidoptera; family Sphingidae; genus Hyles; species Hyles euphorbiae. Next base: position 12,747,267 of record CM041044.1, on the reverse strand, counting down.
GTACTTCAGTATAAAAAATAATAAATATAAATATACACGCAACAGTCACATAATCCTGACCCCACACTAAGATCGAGTATTGCATCGTGGGTATCAAAAACTACGAGAGACGTTCGGATCTCACAAAGTCCGGAAACAAATACCTGTGAATCACACAAATATTTGTCTCAGTGCGGGGATCGAACCCGCAGCCTCCCGATTAACAGCCGGCGTCTAACCAACTGCGCCACGGAGGCTGTATAGCTCAATGTTTAATAACTTACCCTGGACTTGAGCCGCTGAACCTCCTTCTTGGTCAGACAGTCAGCCTTCGCTATGACCGGCACGATGTTCACTTTGTTGTGAAGTTGCTTCATAAACTCTATGTCGAGGGGTTTCAACCTAAACACAAAGAAAACTAATATAAGCATAAATAAATAACACCCAACAGCCAAATACATAGTCCTGAACCCACATTAAGATCTATAAGATATCTAAGATCACTAAGAATGTTTTGTTTTCTTCTCTCAAACTGAATTGAAAAGTGGTTCGAAAGGGATAAAACATATGATAACTAAAATCAGTTTTAAAACTATCTATGAATCAGGCCTATAATCTTCTCCAGATGTTAAGAATCAACATGGGCGTCATTGAAGATTTATCATCAGGTGCCGCGAAATTAAGAAAAAAAAAAAGTTATAAGGTCAACAATTTTTTTACTACTTCAAAATTATATGTAAATGAAAATAATGTTGATAAAATCCCTGTTGAGAATAGGTTAGTATACATTGCGTTACAAGTTAGTATTATTACCCATGTCCGAAAGGCGATATGAAGTAAAAGCAGCAATGTATGCGGTTATCGACAATGTTGCGCCGATTTAGGCCGCTCTCGTCGCGCAGGAACCTTTCGAATTGCTCGTCGATGTATTGTATTATCGACTACAAACAAACAAACTGTGTTATCAATTTAGTAATGTATGGTCACATGATACGGAAACTGTTATTTGTTAAACATAATGAGTGAAAATGGTAATTTATCGGAATAATTTTATAGGATGTATGTAATGTACAATAAATCAGACACCAAAATCACAAATTATGAATAAATATACTATAGTGGGTTTTCTACACTCTTTTTAATTCAAAGGGTCACTGGTTTCTATAATTATTTTATGTTAACAGTGTTTTTTCGCTGTAAAACCTTCCGCTGTATTTTTATCAAAGCGCGTATTTTTTATATCCAATATTAATAATAAAATTAATTAACAGTTTGTACGTCAATTAATTAAACAGTATTATTGGTACTGCAACGTTCATAAGCGTGAAATCATGGCATATAATTTCAAACAAAATATGTATGTACTTAATTAGAAAGAGCAGTTCGTTGCTTTAAAAACTGCTTGTATAATAATCGATGAATCAGATATGCCGATTGCTTTCGCACGACTGGAAAGGAATTTTTCGTGCGTGCATTCTTGTAATTACAACATTCATTGTGTGCTGCCAGCGATTTATCTGCTTAACTCGCAAAATGTTCATAAATATGAGTATCCTCCATAATATCATTGTAATTTTTAGTATACAAGTGTAAAACAAAATATGACGAAATATTAAGTAATTACTGGTGGTAGGTCTCTCATGTGTGAGGCCTACTGGGTAGGTACCACCGCAATGTCTATTTCCCCCGCCAAACAGCAGTGTAAATGTATTGTTGTGTTCCGGTTTGAAGTACATTGTAGCCACAGTAAGTACATATTGAGACTTAACATCTTATGTCTCAAGATGGCGAGCGCAGTGGAATGCTAACAATTGCTTTGTAAATAATTATTTTGGTTTTGCTACTGTCCATGAGCGGTTGTATCGCTTACCATCACAGCCCAGGTCTCGATCAAATCAAAGGCTTTCTCATAGTCCATAAACACTAGACAAAAAAAAAGTTTTTTTTTTTGTAATAAAAATAAAAACAAAGAAAAAAAGCGTAGTACCATATGTGTTGCAGCAGAACAAAAGGGTGATGACTCAGTATACATTCACTCACACGTGCAAACACTGGTATTCTGACATTACCCGTCTTGTATAATTTCGTTTAAAATATTCCCTCTCAATGCTGTAAGTAATTAGTGTTATCATTACAAATGACTCACTCTGAAGCAGTCGGTGTTATCTATAGCGTCGCCGTAGCCGGGCGTGTCCACCACGGTGAGACGCAGCTTCACGCCGCGCTCCTCGATCTCCACGGTGGACGCGTCCAACTTCACCGTTTGATTTGTTTTCTCTACAATAATAATTATTAACTGATTGTGAATAAAATAAAAAGATACTGATCGTTAAAACAAACAAAAGCCTATATTGTAGTACAATATAATTTTAAGCAGGCTATATTTTTTAAATTATTTTTAATAGCATTCAATGAAATAAACAAAAAATAACCATTCGACATCGTTCCTGGAGCAAAAGAGCCCAGAATATTGGAGGCATTGCCTCTATGGATGGCGATGGCTATCCTCTGCGTCAGAAACCACACAGAGCGAGAGTCCCTACCTAGTTCTCCAAGACGTCGGCCAATGTCTTCAATGAAAATAATCTATAATGTGTCCCACTGCTGGGCAAAGCCCTTCCCTTTGTTACTACTTGACCCTGTCCACGGCGAGCTCTTGCCATTTTGGCTCGAATGCATCCAATTCGTCTTTCTACCGTATTTTCGGTCTTTCGCGTTTTCTGCGAACATTTGCGGGAATCCATCTTGTAGCCAGCAGTCAAGTCACAATTTGAATTAAATGGAAATACATAATATAAAATACAAACCTATAGCATCAGGAATAACCCTTTCCGGGTACAAATCAGTGAGGAACAGAGAGTTAACGAGTGTAGACTTGCCGAGCCCGCTCTCTCCTACCACCATCAGTGTGAACTCAAAGCCTTTCTTCACAGACTTCCGATGCACCTGGTTGGGGAGGTTGGCGAAACCCACGTACCCTGGGGTCTCTAGGTTGGAAAACTGCAACAAACATGATAATTGTACCAGACATTCATCTTATCATTTTTACTGGTGGTAGGTCTCTCATATGTGCGAGGCCATCTGGGTAGGTACCACCGCAATGTCTATTTCTCCCGTGAAACAACACTGCTTAAATGCACTGTTGTGTTTCGGATTGAAGGACATTGTAGCCAGAGCAACTACTGGACATATTGAGACTTAACATCTTATGTCTCAGGATGGCGAGCGCAGTGGAATGTTTCTACTGTTTATGAGCGGTCGTATCGCTTACCATCAGGCGAACGGCTTGCTCGTCTAGCCATTCACTGCAATAAAAAAAAAAAAAAAAAAATCATACTAAAAGAAATGGTGCTGCAAAAAATAGAAAGAGTTATAATCTTTACCACTATACTCTTATTAATCCTGAGTTTAAAAATAATATATCAGATACTGTGAATTTCCTTAACTGGGAATCTAACACCAAAATTCATGATTCAAAATTCATATACTTGCAAATAGACAAGTCTGGTAATAAAAATGGGGGTTATTTATAAGATGAAAACTACAGTATTTACTTGTTCCTAGCTAATTTCGGTAACACAAATTAACTAATATAAATATTTACTTACAAATGAGTAACATACCAGGTTTTTACATTTCATCACACTCATTGATAACAGTGGAATGATACTGAGTTTGGCACAGTTTAATCAAATGTTCTTGAACAATCACTTGTTACTACCAGTACAGGATGCAGCATAGACAATGCTCTGGTAGAGATTTCTATGGCGTCCTATACAAACTATCTTAATACAAGTGAATACACTAAATCAAAGATAATATAATCACTATAAGTTACAAGTAAACCCCGGCATTCGGCGCCCTTTAGCACTGCCGCCCTAGGGACGTCGCCCAACCGCACCCTACCGTAATAGCCACCCCACATGATGGAATAGCCAGTTGGCCATGAATGGAAGTATGAATGATCGAAACGCAACTTCAAGATGGCCTCATTCAGTAATGATAGCCGGCTACCTTTGATGTGCACCGGAAAAACCGACACCTACGCCATTCCAAGAGCATTGATACGCCACTACGCCCTAGCATTAAAATTAAATTGGCTGTTTAGTAATCCATATTTAACTACCTTAAAGTTTTAGACCTCACAATTAAACTATTAACCTACCATAATGTACAAAAATATATAATATTATAATAAACAATACTAGTCATTACAAATTTCAAATTATTATTTTTTCACTGAAACAGAATAAAAAGTAAATTCCTATACAGTAACAGAGATGATGTTTTGAATGATAAGAGATTATCTTTGCAAGAAATTGCTGTTATCAGCTTGACTAACTTAAATAGTTTATTCTATGTTGAAAGTTTAAAACATATTTTAATTTTTACTATTCATTATAAAAATTTAAAAAAGTGTACTAAATTATTTATGATATCCATTACAAAAAGGGTATGAATTTTCAAATAAAATTTATAATATTTTAGAATCTTTTAAATTGTATTAAAAATAATTTAAATAAAGCTCTTTTACAAAATAAAAATCCTGACATTTAATTAAACCTATTGTAATTCATTATAGGATGCAGTCCATTAGCATTAAAAACACAGTTAGAGACAAATATAGCCAACAATAGTTAAAAACTCCAAAAGTGGCAAACCAAAGCAGGTTAAGCTTATTATGCACAAGTTACATTTGACACAAAAATTTATTATTCTACATGCAACCATTCACAGCGGTCAAACTGGCACACTAATTTACTGTGTACTGATTTATTTAGATTTCAGCAGTGAGGCATGACAAGAATGTTGCTGTGTAAGCTGACTCATACAACAGGAAATTGGGATTATTTACAATTTTAATGTTTCACATACACAACACTTGAGATTTCTGATTTAATTATTCAGTTCATTCACATGAATTGGTGTCATTAAATTGGCTGTATACATTGGTGACCTTTTTTTTTATTATTCTAGTTTAAGTTTTTAAAATTTATTTACTAAAAAAATAACATCTAATCTAATCTAATCTGTTGCCTGTGTTCATACATTATTACAATAAATTTTAATTGACTTTATACATATAATTTTAGTAATGAAAATATTTAATTGAGTGTTTATCTTCTTTATCAATGTTAATTATATGATTGATTTATGTTTGTCTCCTGTGCATTACTGTTGTATATTTGTGGTGGTCACTGATAAGTGTGAGTCATAACAGGGAGGAATTTAAAAATAAACATTTCCTCGCGGAATGTAATGTCTGTTGTAGAGAGCATCGATTTTACATTCGACGGATAACTCCGATATTAACAATTTTCCCTTTGTTACGTTCGTGTGAAATGACACACAGGAAAGTAGTATCCTGAGTTATATGACAGTGTTTCCGCCATTTAAGATACACTATTTTGCAGCCGGTACACCAAAAACGGGAACAGCCCAGCCCTCTCTGGCAAAAAGTAGGGTAACAAGCAAAACTGTGTGTACTTACATTTTTGTTTGCCGTTTCACTGGACATCTTGCGATCTTGTCGATTTCTTTCCTACTATCAAACCGTTACGCAGCGAACAGCAGAAGTCATGAATAATTAGAAAACAACAAATATTACAGATATGTACTTTTTATTCGTATACCAATCATGCGTAACTAGAGTTGTCTTTGCATAGTTTGCAAAGGAAACGACAAACGAAAAATCCCGCAGTTGTGAGTTGAATTGACAAGGCAAGGCAAAGGCAAGGGAAACAAAACGTTATTCTTATATTTCCCCCATTTAATATAGATTTTTGATGTTATCGATGTCGGAATTTTTTATCATTACTATTGTTAAAAATATTACTGATAGTGTATGTTTAAGATTACAAATATTTCAAAAATATATGATTAAAAATAAAAACACGCTTTCATTTGGCTGTATAAATTATGACTTTTGCCTAACTTCTTTGTATTATGATGCTAATTGTAAAAGTCTAGCGAAAGGAAAGAGATGGGGGCGCTGTAATTTTGTTTTGTGAATTTTAGCCAATAGCAATAGTTGAAAGTGACGTTTAACTTTAGTTCCCGCTTTTCGCGTTTTATTATTTGAGCTTGGTCCAATTTAGTCAGATAATATTCGTGTATCCCATTTGTCAAATTGTGAATTGTCAAAAGTAAAATGATTTTGTGACTAATTGATCACCTTATTTTATATATTGAAACGATTTATATCTCGAAATAACTAATCATGGCTACTTCTAGTGATACGTCTGATCAAAACGTGAAATCGAGGCGGCCGGCAGGTAAATGTTCACCATCCGGATTGAATAAATTATGTCCTTGGGTCGATATTGATTGTTTATTTCATGTTTTTCTGTAGAATCTGCGTTTAAACAGCAGCGTCTGCCTGCCTGGCAGCCTATCCTCACTGCTGGGACAGTCTTGCCCACGTTTTTCGTCATTGGCATCGCCTTCATACCCGTTGGGATTGGCTTGCTTTATTTCTCTGATGAGGTAAGGTGTCACAAATAGGTGCAACGATTAGGGAGCGACGGTGCCTGTCACGCTAATTGGGTCGCGTGAATTGTTTACATTTGTAAATGGCACACCTTGATATTCTAACAGTTGACATTTACAATGACTATTTGGGCTATGTTTTTCTTTAATCCTCATAATTGTTAGGGATTCTATTTCTTTACTTTATCCTTTAAAATTTATCGACATTAATAGTTTTTAGCACATTAGTAGTTTTTTAACAAGTTTTTCGCAATACATATTTCTATCAATGAATGTAAAAAAATATAAGGACAAATAATAATTAGAGTGAACCATGTTACTCTACAATTAATATTTAAGTTCTCATACATTCACTAACATTTATACTAGGTCATGTTTAGATATTTCAGTAAACTAATACTAAAATGTCTATGAAAATCCTTCAAGGATGCATATATTTAACACTGGAAGGAAGATAAAACAATTAAAAGGTTGTGTTTTTTACTTATCTATTCTAATTGAAGGTAAAAGAACATGTCATTGACTACACCATGTGCCTCAAGGAAGATGAGAACATCACCTGTGCTGAATACATCAAACAGAACTCCATAGATCCATGCTACTGTCGCCTTGACTTGACACTCACTGAAGACTTTAAAGGGGATGTGTATTTCTACTATGGCCTTAGCAACTACTACCAGAATCATCGGCGATATGTTAAGTCAAGGTATGTTCTTTTAAAATTTCATGAACACTTATAGGCTAGTTATGTGTAAGATTTTATATTAGTGTTGAAGGAAACCTGAATGCTATGCAGATATTTACCAAATTTTATATTATATTCAAAGTGTACAAATCCATACAATGCCAGCGTAGTGTATTACAGACCACAACTTCAATTATTATTTTTTAATTGCAATTAATGTTGATACTACCAAACTATTTGCCCGATGGTAAGTGTTAAAAATCACACATTTTAAATTGCCTCAGGTCCCCATTAGTGTCATACAAATATGGGAAATAGAGTACTTTGATACTCAAACAAAGTAATAAACAGCCTGTTGAAAATGGTCCACTTTTATTGTGTTGTCAGAGATATTATTATTGTGGGTTTTTTTCAAGATTGTTATTTATAAGTAGACTTACAGACATATTTTGGGTTGCATAAACTTGTCAATTGTGTACAGAACGGAAAAGTCAGTATTCATTATTGAGATGCCAATGTTTGTTTTCATTACAGTTGAAATATTGTTTTGAAAGTATTGTTGTGATTTATCAAATATGACTTTTTTATGGCGACAGAGTTGTATTTTGTTAGAAAATGTGTATATTTTTGTTTTATTCTATTGCAATAAATTTTGTAAGTGCACATAATTTTTTGGTGTTATTGACACATTAATTTATTGTAGTTACAAGATCATCTACATAAAGATATGTAATGTGTATTCAGATTTATGAATAGCTGCAAGGTGTTTTATTCAAATGCTGATATTCCCAGCTTTTAATCCCTGTCTCTTGTTCTCTCTCTCTTCTTCCTTACTCCTGCTCGCATTTCTTCTCTTTTTTAGCAAGATAAAGACCTGAATGTCAACCTTCTCACAGAGATATCCATAAAAACTTAATCTTATTGGCCTGGAAACAGCAACATAGACCAAATAAACTAACATATTTTGGCCTGCAACCTTATATTAAACTGACAATTATTTTGTTGTTGCAGGGATGACAATCAGCTGCTGGGTCGGCTGTCGCTCACTCCCTCGACTGACTGCGACCCCTTCGCTTATGCTGAAGAGAATGGGGTCAGGAAACCAGTAGCTCCATGCGGTGCTATAGCCAACTCTTTGTTTAATGGTGAGTGATGAGAATGTTAGAACTTCAAGCAGAAATACAGAAAGGGAAATACAAGTTAAAACATGATTTCAATCATCTGTATGTAAGTAGTATACTATATATATCAGCCTATATTATATGTCCTTCTGCAGGACATGGGCCTCCTCTATAATCGACAATATGATTGAGATGGGTTAGGTCATATACTCAACCACAATAATTCAATTTCAATCATGCGATTTTGAAAATAATCAATATTGTTTTTGTAAGCTTTTCTTTGTATCTAAATATAACACGTGTTGTTGTTATTATTGATTTCATATTCATATAAAGAACAAATGTGTAGATATGAACAATAATGTAAAATATCCAGTAGTTTATGTGGCTGCATGAATTTTGCACACAACTGCTATTAATACCCACAATGTAGGTATATTGTGGGTACTAATTCTGCTGGGTGGGTTTTTCAAGTTAAGATGATAAGAGTGATAATTAACTGCCAATTAAGTCTAAGCATAATATATTGTGTTACAGATACACTTACCCTGTACTCTCAAGATCAGAACAAGGATGTGCCTGTAATAAGAACTGGTATCGCTTGGAGTTCCGACAAGGACATCAAGTTCCGCAATCCGCCTGGCGATTTGAAAACCGGTGAGTTTCATCAATATTCTATGGCTGTATACTACTGTACTGTACCCCTGAAAATCGTACTTTCGAGGTCCGTGCCCTGCAGTATAGTACAGCACAGTACTGTATCTATATCAGCCTATATACATCCCACTGCAGGGAATGGACCTCCTCTACAATCGAGAGTACGACTGAGAGTGGTTATGCCATTATAGTTTACCACCCTGGCCTGGTGCAGGCTGGCAGACTACAGTTTACATACTATAGAAATTCTTATAACTTCCCTAGCTATTGTAGGTTTCCTCACTATGTTTTTCTTTACTAGTAAAGTGAGTGGGAATAAGTGGTATCTACAGTACTGTATCAGCCTATATACGTCCCACTGCTGGGCACAAGCCTCCTTCACAATAACCACCACATACACAGTACTGTACTGTAAATTAATGTATCTACAGTATTCTGAAAGACACAGATTTATTAATATTAATACTTTGAATAACAATTTTGATAATATTTCAGCCTTTGCAAACTTCACAAAGCCAGTGAACTGGCGTGTCCATGTGTGGCAATTAGATCCTAACAACACAGAGAACAATGGATTCCAGGTACTATAACAAATTAAAATATATCTATTATTTTTTATTATCTTTATTTTTTTAGGGCCGTAGTTGGTAGGCCTTAATTCAAATCCGTAAAATCAGTAAATTGTACTAACTGAAATAAAACTGTTTTATTTCAATGTGTAACATTCGCGTAAATTTAGGAAATCATGGTACCGAAACGATTTTTATCTTGCTAATGGTGAAACAAAGGTGCGATTCGTTTTATGTTACACAGATCAGATACCTGCATTATTTAGTTATCTATCCACCGCTAGATGGCGCTATTATGAGTTGTCATCACGGACGTGTAAAGAGTGTTGTGTAATGATGACTAAGTGTGTGTGTTTGTGTGTGTGTTTGTGTGTGTCCAGAACGAGGACCTGATCGTGTGGATGCGCACGGCGGCGCTGCCCACGTTCCGCAAGCTGTACCGGCGCGTCAACCACACGCAGGAGGGGTTCGCGGACGGACTCGCGCGCGGACTCTACACGCTGCACGTCGCTTACAGTAACTACACGCACTATTATACATACATGTTACACGCAAGCTGTACCGGCGCGTCAACCACACGCAGGAGGGGTTCGCGGACGGACTCGCGCGCGGACTCTACACGCTGCACGTCGCTTACAGTAACTACACGCACTATTATACATACATGTTACACGCAAGCTGTACCGGCGCGTCAACCACACGCAGGAGGGGTTCGCGGACGGACTCGCGCGCGGACTCTACACGCTGCACGTCGCTTACAGTAACTACACGCACTATTATACATACATGTTACACGCAAGCTGTACCGGCGCGTCAACCACACGCCTCTCCTATGGCACGCCACTAGGCTCTAAACTGAGCTTCAAATCATATAAAATTACCCTCCTAAAACCACATTACTTCCCCAGACTACCCCGTGGTGGAGTTCGACGGCCGCAAGACGTTCATAATATCGACTACTTCTCTGCTGGGCGGTAAGAACCCGTTCCTGGGCGTCGCGTACGTGGTGGTGGGCACGCTGTGTCTGCTGCTCGGCATAGTGCTGCTAGTCATACACGTGCGATGCTCCAAGAGGTGAATATCTGGCTTCATTTTCTATTAAATCTCTCGAATTTCACTGTTATACAGGGTGATATTGACACTTGGTACTTAATTTCACCCACATGTTTCTCTTTACCCCAGGTCCCAGATTTCCATACATACATTTCATATAATTTGGTAAAAACAAAAAAAAATATTTCCCAAAAAATACGACATCAGGAAGACAATACACATAAAAATTAAGAAATAAAATCTTAAGCAACATGTATTTTTATAAACCGACAATACTTATTTTTTTTATATTAACCCGCTTATTCATAAAAAAACCGCTTATCAAACACATAAACGCAAATTAGTTAAATCATGTTAAGAGGAGATAAAACGTTCATTAAGTTGTACTATTCATAATGGTTTTTCTACATATTTTATTTAATATTATCACTTCACAAAAAATGTGATTTTACCTGACAGTTATATCAAATAACTGGCTGACAGACATCCACCATTTTTCCGTTTAAAATTGCTTAAGCAAGGGTCTCGGCCATTTGAAAGTTAATGGGCTGTTAAATAACTGATTAGTGTTTTTTGACGTCTATAAATAACGTTTTTGAGTTTGAGAAATTTGGAAACTGTGTTAAATCCTTTTGTCAATCGTGTTCGTATGAGTATTAGATACAATAAAGTCTTTATTTCTTCCAGTCATGTAACTAGCTCAGTGCTAATGCTGTACATATCGACTATAGACGTGCCAAACCAACCCGACACTACTTTGTAAACGGCTTGTGTTGAAAATGGTGATTTGAACTTCTGAACTGCGGTATAATATGTTCTCTAAAAATGTTTTCTCACGTTGGTTAAAACTTAAATAGTTTTCACATGTAGGGTATTTGTAAAAATAGTATTAAGCCGTATTGTATGAAAGGTATTTAATTATTTTTGGGAAGTAGTAAAGTAGTTTAGGTATTTTATTTAAATTCGTATTTTTGTAGTTTAACATTCGTTATCACCACATCGTTTCTAGATCTTATTTTTTTTATTATTTTGCCTCTTCATTTTATTTCTCTCAAGTACCCTCGAGATCTGTTATACATATACATGTTGTATACTGACTCGACTTCGTTGGCGCAGTTGCTCTACGTTATGACTGCAAAGTTGAAATCTCGGATTCGAATCCTGGGCGGGAAAAATGATATCGGATTTTTCTATTCATTATCCTCCTGGTACCAGGAATTTGCTCTATATGACGATAGGCTCGCCCCCTATCACATCGTGGGACGGAACACAAAAGGCGAAACGTGTGTATACTGCCTTCCCTTTTTGGGAAATAGGCGTGTGTTTCATAATGTATATTATGTATTTTCACTCGAAAAAAAAATAGTATTTGTGACTCTCTTCGTAAAAAAAGTTGACACATTAACAAAATAATTTATATGAAATACCCATGTGCATTAGAAAAACTAGCCATAAATATCACTGCAATGAAATATATATCCTATTTTATTACCAATAAATGTTTTTATTTCATTTCCAGCACTACTGAGATGATCAACGTGAACCCGCGGACGCCATACTCCTAAACGTGACGTCACAAGCAAGTACCAGCCTTTTCATTGCCACCAAGGAAATAAAAACATGACAGAAGAAAGAGAAACCAATATTAAAGTCGTGTCGACGCCAAAGTTATAACAAATTTATTAAATAAAAATAAATTGTATATTTTCTAACACAATAAGATGTAAAAAAGGTGAAACGTGGTGGATTTCTTTTTTTGTGGTAGTTGTCAATACTGCACTATTGTACAAATATGGAAAATACATTTTAATCAGACATCTCTTGACAGACACATGTATCATCGATGACGTTGGTGTTGCCAGGAAACTAAATTACTTTGTGTAAATACCCACATGGTAAAACATTTTACTGGTAGACTTTAAAATATTATTTATTAATGTGTAATAATAATAGAGATTAAAAATCGTGAACTGTTAAACACATTTATTTAATATAATAGACAGCATCGGCTGTGCATTTCTGTGCAGCCTTTGAGTAAAAAATGGTGCCGAAAGTTTAAGGGCCGAAACTGCGTTAAGCGGGCACGGGCGCGGTTTCATACATGCGTGCTCCGTCGCGGGGATCCGCGCGGGCGTCCCGCACGGGGAGGCGCGTCCCGCACCCGCGCCGCGGAGCCCGCCTTCGTGCGTCGGAACCCGTCGCGGGGGCACGCGCGGTAAAGCGCGCGGTGTCCGCCAGCGGTAACATGACGGTGATGGCATAGGGCACCGAGACGTGGCCTCTCACTTTGGACTTCATTAGAAGGCTCAAAGTCACTCAACGAGCAATCGAGAGGTATGCTCGGTATTTCCCTACGAGATCGACTCAGAAATGAGGAGATCCGTAGGAGAATAAAGGTCACCGACATAGCGCAAAGGATTCTATAGATGATTCATAGCGAAAGGTTCTAGAGTGGAGGCCACGTACAGGCAAGCAAAATGTCGGACGCCCGGTTACAAGGTGGACGGATGACCTGGCTACATTTGCAGGAAGTCGCTGGATGCAGACTGCTTCCAACAGGTCGATGCGGAGACCGTTGGGGGAGGCCGATGTTCAGCAGTGGACTTCCTGTGGCTGAGATGATGATGATGATGAATATACTTGAGCAAAAATAAAGATTTTTTACTTAGCGCAATGTTATTGCCAGCCTTTCCGTTGGTGATATGACTGATACAGATTTTACCCTTAAGTTGTTGACCATCAAATATGGTTCCAGTTTCGAAGATAATTCGCCATAGACCGGTATCGAAACTTTAAAATATTTGTACAATGAGTTTTCATTTTCTCTTAATTTACTGAACTTTACAACAAATTCTCCGCCTAGCAACCTAAATTCAATTAACAGCCTTCCTGGCTGTCGTTTTTTTTTTTTGCTAGTCGTCGTTTTGGTATGTAATAATATATTAAGCTCTCCATCGACACGACTGTATATGCACACCTTTAAAATTGAACCAGCGACACTGCGTACATCCGGTCTCCGCGACGGGTACCCGCGACGGGGACCGTCGCGTTCTCACGGAGCCCGCCCGCGTGTCCACGCGAGGAGACGCGCGACGGTTGCCCGTCGCGGGCGCCCGCTTAACGCAGTTTCGGCCCTTAGAGAGACAAAACGAACTAGCGCCTACCAGTAATTTCATTATGTTTTCTATCCGATCGCTCTGTCCTTTTCTAAAACGTGAAATTTTCAAAAACAGTTCATGTTATATGTGTAATTTAAGATCATGTTATGGTATGTGATAAAAACATTGTTTATTGTTGATTTTTGTCAGTATTTTTATTTTATGTTGTATGTGTAAAAATTAACGAATTTCGCGTTATATTAATATTTAGTTATTTGCTAGCATCACTTATTAATTATTAGTTTGGCTTATTAAACTTAACTTTTATATTTTATGCGGTATTTTGAAGTATATGTTCAACTACAAATCGGCATGTTTATGCGGAACTCTCCTTGATAAATGTTTAAGGATGATATGGAAACAATACGGCATTTTTTACCGATAGCGAGAAATAACACACTTGAATATATTTTCCTTTTCTGCTTACGTCAATATCTTGCCCCATTCATAATTTCAAGAAAGTCGCGCGCTAAATAACTAGTCTTCATGACAGTTATTCAAATTTGAATACAGTAAATTCTTCTCAATATTTGGTCTACTATGTATGTAGTTATTATTGGTCGTGGACAAAGCCTTAGTTGATAGTGTGAATTCACTAAATATTTTGTTCCTATATTTATTCACTTAAATTAACCGTATTAAGCCAGCGCAGGGAAGGAATAGCAAGGGATTAAAATTTTTTGTAAACGATATTCAAACTTATCTGGTTGGAATACGAAATAAATTCCATTGTTTTAAATTGGTGTCGATATGATGATGAATAATGAAACAATTTTGCAAAAATAAAATTGGTTAAAAATATTTTAATCCTACTCCTAAAATATCGAATTTGAATACCGTGTAAATTCCATTCATAAAATCAAACATAGTGGAATTAGCGAATAAATAATATTTGCACATAATTATTTAGTATTATAGAGATGTCAACTTCAGTGGCCTCTAGACTAAAAATGAGGGTAGTTGTTTAAATTTTAGGGTTTGTAAAGAACTATTGATTTTCAACTTTACATTTGTTAGAATTCAAAAGTTTAAAAGAGATAAAGAAAACATTCTGATACGCAGGCTTCCGCATGATGTGTTCTTTCGCTAAAAAAATACTATAAAAAACTTACTGAACAAATGTAACTTCAAAATCTGTATTGCGTATTGTAACTCGAACCCGTCTTGATTCTAGAGGCCACTGCAGATATAATTGGCTTATACTTAAAAATATAATTAGATGTTATAATAAAGTGCCTTTGTAGTAACACGCTTTGTGTCTATCGATATCACTTCATATATAAATAAATAATTTAATAGTGTAGAGTTGCCATCATATTAAACAAATTCTGTACAAAAAAATAGTATAAGTATCTGACATCTATTCCTCCATAGTAAAAAAGTATTTTCATTAAAACTTCGTAATATTGTAATTATTTAAAAAAATTGAATATAATAATTTCCCTTCACACTCAAGTTACTGATATTTTTCCCTTAAAAATAGGGTAAGTTTTTATGTATGGCAATTCTACATATAGAAGTTATTTTAAAACCGAAAACAAATTATCGTACGTACATCTTAAAAGAAGCGCAGTAAGCCTATAGACCCACGGCGCTATAACCACACACAGGCACAGCCCGCGCTTTGGCTTGTGACGAACGGCGCGTGAAACATAGAGGTAATCCTTATTTCGGTTACCGGCATGATACCGGTTAAATTCTAGGAATCTAACAAAATTTGCGTATAGGGGTTACGTTACCTTTAAAAATACCGGTATTTTTTTCGGTTGATACCAAAAAATACGTGTATTTTCGTTACTGGTTTCGGTACCAGTATCAGTAAGCGTATGTCGTGACCTTGTATGTTCCATTGGCCGGATTGGCCAATTAGCCGCATCTGGTATCTATGGCCGCTTCTTATAATATGTACGTACGATAGTTGGTTTTCGGATTAATAATCTATCGTCTCTTATGTACGATATATATGGGTATTTATTATTGTACACAAGACAATGAGTAAATGTTGCATTTATAATTTAACTATGTGAATGTTTGAATGACCTTTTCTAACCCCCAAAAAGTTTATTAAACACTAAACTCGATATGAAAGATAAGCACTTTATGATATTTAACAAATATCTAAAATAAACTATAGACTAGAGGCTTTATTCATAAACAGTTTTAAAATCTATTTTAGCTATACTATATTTTGTCTTCTTCGCTCAAACTGAACTCAACAGTCGTTCGAAAGAGACAAAATATTCGATAACTTATTGGATTTAAAACTGTCTCTGAATAATTTCGAGAGTATACTGGGCTGGGTTTCAAGTAAATTATCACACAGGAGATTATCGGGATAAAATATACGTTAGTTAAGAATATGGTCTGCCTGAGTGCTATTTATCCCAAAACTGTTTATGAATGTATGTGTTATAAAATCTTCATAATTAGGCCCAGATACCTCAACTATCTTTGATCATGACTAAGTTTGATAATACTAGTAATATTGAGACTTAACATCTTATGTCTCAGAATGGCGAGCGCGGTGGAAAGCCAAGCATTGCTTTGTAATTTCTGGTGTTTGGTTTTGCTACTGTACATGAGCGGTCGTATCGCTTACCAACATGCGAATGGCGTGCTTGTCTTGCCAAAAAATCTTAACTTCTCTGATCAAATGTTTCAATGATGTACGAATTGAACCTTGTAATAAGTACAGTAATGTTTAAGCATTGTTATGTATAATTTTAACTTAAGAAATATGAACACGTAGTTATGTATTTTCACTTTTTAGATCTCTATGTGAATAAATGTTTTAAAAATTAAATACCTACGTCTTTTAATTAAAAATGAAGTGTCCGATTTGGATTTTGGACAAACATTGATATGTTGAATGAAAAGGCATTATCTACCCTTCCATCAAAATACCAAAAAAAATGAAAAGGGAGTACCTAATTCAAAATATATCAATAATAGAACAAATGAAATATGTTTTTCGCTTTTACAACTAGATTGACATAAAATAATAGATGTTGAACATCGTACAATCATTTGTCTCCACGCGAGGAACAAAACCATAACCATCCACTACAGACCTACATTTAAACAAATGCGCCATTACGGCCGTCGTCAATAGATAAATAAGCGAAACGATACGAGAAAATTATTCAGCTTCTCTCAGCGTAAACATTACCCGCCTTATAAGTGCACGATAGAGATACGTTTAGTAGAATACGCACATGTGACGTCATACCTCAGTACGGCGTAAAGATTATACAAATAAAAACCAATTGAAGTAATTATGAATAAACTGCTGCAATTACAGTTAGTAACGCTTAACGGTACATTCCTTATAAATATTATAATAATGTATGTGTGTCAAGTTTAGAAGTATTTTCACAGTGGCTTGCGTAATAGTGCCGTTAGAAAATATTTATATAACTATGCACTAAAAGAGTACAGAGTTTAATTAAACACAGGATAAAACCTTTCCGTAATTATGTAAGTCTGATTTTAATATTAACATTTTTGTAATACGAAATTATACTATTATGAGTATTATTATTTCCATAAATAAAATAAAAGTGAAATTGGTTGGTGCTTCAGATAAAGCAAACCAAAGATTTGATGAAATGGTGACCATGGCACCGCATTAAGCATATGGAATCGACTTAGAAGAAAATAAAGTCTGGATAGGTTTTATAAAATTACAAAGCCTATCTGATATTGGCATCTAATATTATTTAAGAGCAGAAACATTCAAACAGCGTGTTTCCCAGGGTGTAAGACATCGAGGTACTTCAAATATAGTGGTGTAAGATTATCATGTCATATTGTTGAACATCAATGATTCTCAAGCGCAGTATTACAAAATGCATTTTATCTATAAGTACGCTCAATTATCTAAAACGTAGGCCGTGTCTTGTGAAGACGGGAAACAGGTTCAATACTTTCACCCACACTGAACGTGGTCAAATATTTAATTCGTTTATATGTTGACTGTTGAGTGACTGAGAAGTTCCTAGTGGTTACGTGATTTCGGCATAAGAATTTTATTGCATAATCGGGACACTCGGGAAGTGATTCATTTGATGAAGGTGATATTAAGGGTTACTCGGGAACTGATTCATTTGGTGATATTACTTAATATGAGATATGAGTGTCTACTCATTTACCTTCAAAGAGGAAAAAGTTTAGTGTAAAAACTACAGTGGTTGCCATTCAAATCGTTATTACTTGCCTTAACAAGACGCATTTACCTGGGCCTAGTTCAAAGAAAAATGCCCATTTTACTATTATGAAACTTAGCTGCGAAGATTTTTGTGCCTCGATGATACCTTTTTTTTGTGAAGGAATAGGTATTATATATTTTCAATAGAAATATTAATATAATTGCGACCCAGGCGGGGAGCTCTTGGAGAAATGAATTTTAAGTCCAATAAAAATGATTTATTTGTCTTCGGCTCTGTGAACAAAATGTAAAATGTGATGATGATAATCACATTATTTTATAAAAATCTGTCACCTGGGTTAAAACAGGAAAACGTTTCAGGATGAACCGTGAAAATACTATAATGAATTTTAAGCAGTATCGGTATCGGGATCGACAATATTTTTGACCGGTACTATGAATGGGCATTCTCCTTTACCGGTTTGCATATTGCTACCTTCCTTGTAAATGAGAGAGACAAGTGATGGTGGTATATCATTGATGGACATTATGCCAGCGTCTTCGACATCGTATAGATATAGGTAAAATAAAGGCAGGTTCAACCCAAAACATGACAGACTTGTGAAGATCACTAGAATGCGTTTTTTGCCATCGCGTACATAGTTCTTCTTCTACCTGGCGAGTGGCGTTATCCCGGCCATTTTGCCTGATCTTCGGCATTCTCAATTAGGTATCCTCAGTAAGGCCATTGACCCTCGTGTATACCTTGACGACATCTAGCCAGCGCTTCTTTGGTCTATCCCTAATCGCGTACATAGTTATAATTTATTAATTAATATTTAATCAATGATTTTCACAAAGATCATTAAATACCTATAAACATGGTCGTAGCCACGATGGGGCAGAGTGGGGCAAGCGCCCCACCCTGGCTTTGAAAAAATAAATTATCTAGGTAAAGTACTAGGTAGATGAATAATAAGGAAGTGTTTAGGATAATTTGAATTGTAAATACAGATACAGGATGTAACATTTGTGTATGAAAATAATAACCGGAGTAAGATCGTGGGTGCAGTTTGCTAATTACATATTATTTTACACTGCTGCCCCACCCTGAGCCCATGGCTGGCTACGCTCATGCCTATAAATCCAATAACGGCTTACTCATTGCCACCGTTGATTAATTAGTCGTGAAAATGATTGAAAACTTTAATTAAGGAATCAAATGATCTACTAAAAAGTAAAGATATTGTTATCGTTTGTTACGCACAGCAGCAATAAAACCTATTAGAATTAAGGCGATAAATTACAACAATCTGATATCGGGGTATTTGAACAATATATTACAACTATTGATAAAGTAATCTTATGCACAAAAATATATGTTTGTCTGTCTTTACACTTTCTGTGCGTTCGGGCGGATACGAATATCCAGCATCAGTTAGGACTCTAAGGTCTTTGGCAATCTTATACACCGAACAAAACCGCAACAGGATCACATATTTGATATCTTTACTTGAAATGGCTCTACCATTTCACCTCCTCAAATTCGGTATGTTTGCCTTATCCTACAATAGCTCCAGATTCTATCGAGTGCATTTCTCAAATATGTCATGTTTTATTTTTTCTTTCTATGTATGTGCATAATCGTATATCTTTATCCTCTAATTGCCCCTAAATATCGTATCGATGATTTCCGCCCCAGAAATGATTTTAACCAATTGTCATACTTGGCACAAATTCACGAAAAAAAACAGGCACCTTTTGAAAAATATTGGGATATCAATTGATAAACGATCACGAACATTAGCGGAAGGCAGTTTATCAAACCGTTTTATTACTTTAATCTTCTGTAACAATGCTGATATGATCCTATTGATTCGTTATACATTCTCCATGCAGATCGCCACAGTTTCACAATGATTCAACATGTGCTTTGTCTGATTTTGTGTGGTGTCGTGTTGGGACAGTCGTCAGATGGATTGTTCGAGCTCAACATTATTCACTTCAATGACTTCCACGCGCAGTAAGTATATTATTAATTAACTACATTTGAATAACTGCAAGGCTGCATTGAGGAAGAGGTAACATATGTGTTCTTTTGTTTGTAGCTGCAAAAGTAGCTGCACTGATGCCTAGAAATCTGTGATTTATAAAATGATAACTTAAAAATTTTGCTCGTACACGTCCCACTGTTGGGCACAGACCTCCTCTATTATCGAGTTTTCTATTGAGAGGAATTATGTCATTGCCAATAACATTGACCTAATGGGGGTTTGCGGACTACATCTGTCATCGGAATTCTTGTAAAATCCTTGCGAATATACAGGATCTCCCGCTACTTTTTCTTTAACTAGTGGATTATAAAGTGTCAGTTCAATATTTATTATTCTAATGAAGTTGGCTGACGTGGTTTTCTAACAGGAAATCTTGTAAATTACGTGATATGTTTACAGATAAATATCTATGTGTCCTATCTATATGCTAACATGCACCAAGGACTATCTAAATATCGATACATTTACTTTCAGGGTATGATCTATCATAGTCTGATTTGCCAATCGTTGATGTAAAAATGATTTCAGCTTCGACGAAATAACCCTGCAAGGTACGATATGCAACCCGTCAGAGACGGAATGCATTGGGGGCTACGCCCGGTTGTACACAGCCATCCAGCAGCTGAAGGAGGCTGAACCAGAGTCCTTGGTGCTGAACGGCGGAGACACTTTCCAAGGTACCATCTGGTACAACTTCCTGCGGTGGAATGTCAGCCAGCACTTCATGAATCTGCTGCCTCATGACGCACATGTGAGTAATTGGAGAGAGATTGTTATCGATATCTGGTAGGTATTTCAGAATTTGCATTTTGAGAAGGACGCAGTAAATTGCTGGACGCAGTCCGCTTTTTAAATTGTCGTTATGAAGATCCTTAATACCCCAAGGAAGCTTACGATCAGCTGTATAATTATTGTAGATGAAGAATATGATGGGCATAAAGATTTTTCTACAGGATTTTTAATGAGAATATTAAAGAAATTCGAATGGGCAGATGAACCAATAAGAAAATAGACATGAACCAATTAAATTATGAGTAATGACATATCAATCATTCTAAATGTAATTATTTAAAATACAGATTTGCTAAGTTTTAAGGAAACTAACTAGCTAAGATTTATTTTCAACTCCTCCTATTAATTTCACTTTCTGATTAAGTTTGTTGCGGGTTAAAGACAAGTTAGACATTTCTGGAGACTTGCCGAGCTTCAATTACATTTGTGATTACATTGCGTGCCACTGTTAATCCTGGCTCACAGGAATTATAGTGGTGGGTGTGAGGGCAGGACAGTCTCCAAGTTTTAAGGACTCGTTTCAAAAATGATTCAGAGAACTTTGATAACCAAAGGAATATGAAATATCAAACTGATGCAAGAGTCTACTGTTATATGTTCTTATAATGCTATGGTAAATAAAGATATGATAAATCTCTCAAGGTGTTGGGTAACCACGAGTTCGACCACGGCGTGGAAGGCCTAGTGCCATACCTGGAGCGGCTCAACGCTCCCATGCTGGGCGCCAACGTGAACACAAGTCGAGAGCCGTCCTTGACGCCCTACATACACAACCACATCGTCGTCGAGAGGCAGGGCAGGAAGATCGGTATCATTGGAGTGCTGTTGCAAGTGGTGAGATGTTATTGTGATCTGTTGATTAGTGCAGTTCTGCAAGTAGATTTAAATATATTTTGGTCAGTAGCGGTTTTAGCATCAACAATATCCTGGGTGAGATTTCTACGCCTTATCAAAACTATCTAATAATCTAAGCCAAAAGTAGTAATTAATAGACACAATATAGATTACAGTAAAACCCTGCATTCGGCGCCCTTTTGGCTCTGGCGTCCTAGGACCGTCGCCCATCCGGGCCCTAAATTAACACCGCTCTGCCCAACATCACGAATTGTGGTAGCCGTTGATAATACTGATAGTATTGAAGCAATACCAAACAGAATTTGATAAATGCTAATTGAAACAGAGTTTAGTTACTTCAGCAAAAAAATATGTGTTTCTATAAAGATCGCGTATAAACGGTTGTAGTTTATAGCAATTCCTTTCCACGTTATTTTTTTTGTACAATTGTATAAAAAGCAGAACGTCACTAACCGTAATTTATTTTGTATGAAAAAGTAATGCTCCGCGCAACAATCATTTTAATACGTAGATGCTCAGCTGAAAGTGTTAAGGAATAGATAACGATTTTGAGCACCGCAAACGAAGCTTTCCTTTCCTAGTACTTAACTAAAAATCTCTAATAGACAGGACAAACATGTCAGAGAGACACAGAGATGTCCTATTCAATCAGTTTCAATAAACTATTCTGTTCAATAGTTTTCAGCTCCGATTGGAGGCGTGATTATGGAGGACGAACTGGAAGCTGTGAACCGCGAAGCTGCCATCCTAACTGCGCAGGGTGTAGACATTATCATAGTACTGTCCCACGTGGGATACACCAGTGAATTGTAAGTTGCAACTATCAAAATATATTACATACATAACCGTCACACTTGTACCCCATAGCAGTAGGCACCAGGCAGAGATTATAAATGGCCATTTTCCTGGAACCTCACATATTAATTTCGCTTCATCCACTTTCATCAAACTGATCATGCATTCTGATGATTCAGTCAAATGTACATTTGACCTGAACCTTGTTGAGTGTATCATCGATTTGGATGGTGCAGGTTCGGTGAGGTCGACTTTACTAACTCTTTCATCAACACTCGCCTTGTATATATGCTGCATTAGTCTCCTTTTATCCATTCTCTCTATATAACCAAACACAGGACAAACCATTGTAATATTTATTTTATCGAAATAAAGTGGCCAAAGTACCACAAAAACCGATAAAAATGATGTATCTTGAAAAATAATATTCACAACCACCGGAGTAGCGAGTATCGTAAATTCGTAAGAAATTCCAAGTATGCAAGGTCTATAAAACTACAGCATCCGTGGCGAAATCAAATATAGTTAATGCTCAAATAAAATGTATTCGAAAATACCTGTTTTTTGGGATACCCTAACCTTAACAAGTTATCAAATAGAAAGGCTACCGAAAATCTAAATTGATACTAATTATAATACCCCACACTAAGATCGAGTGTCGTGTCGTGGGGATCAGGAACTACGAGAGACTTTTCGGTCTCACAAACACCCAGACCCGAAACGAATACCTGTTGATCACACAAATAACATACTTGTGTTATACATAAGTTTTGTTGCACCTAGATATTGTATGAGTCATTTTTGTGAGTATTTATTTTATAGTCATTCTCGACAGCAAGAAGTCGACTTGTGTGAATATGCTTCCAAGCATTTTCAAAGCCACCTGTTGGAAGCCTCTACCCAGCGACATCCTGCAACCTTCGACAGGTTTTAAGTATTTAGAGGTATTTGTCTATTATCCTTTTACCTTCTGACAGGAACTTGGCTCGGCGCGTCGTCCCAGAAGTGGACATTATAGTAGGCGCACACTCACACACCTTGCTCTATACTGGAGACACCCCAAGTGGAGATACTGCGCTTGGAGAATATCCTACTATTGTTGAGAGAGATGATGGACACCGGGTAAGATATCTAACCAACAATAGTTAAAATAAAAATTCCAGCTAATATACGGGAGCCCCACTACTAAGCACGGGTCTCCTCACAATCGACACTACGAAAGAGAGTGAAATCTCTATAATATGCAGTTCCCTCACAATATTGTCGTTCACACCGTTGCGTTGCTCCCAACAGGCTGTTAATTTTTTAAGTAGCAATGAATGGCTAGACGAGCGTGCCATTCGCCTGATGGTAAACAATTAGACGGCTCAGGGACAGTAGCACCACCAAACAACACCATTATTACAAAAGAATGACATACGATGTTAAGTCTCATTATGTCCGGTAGTTACTCTGGCTACAATGTCCTTTAAACCGAAAAACCAAAGTGCATTTAAATTAGTGTTCGGAGGAAGAAATATACTTTGCGGTATTACCAACCCAGGCGGCTTCTCACATATGAGAGACCTGTATGTATCTGTATCTGTATCAGCCCATATACGTCCCACTGCAGGGCACGAGCCTACTCTACAATCGAGAATACAATTGAGAGTGGTTAGGCCATATAGTCCACCACGCTGGCCTAGTGTGGGTTGGCAGACTTACATACCATAGAAATTCTTATGAACCGCTATGATATGCAGGTTTCCTCACGACGTTTTCCTTCACCGTTTTATGAGAGATCTACAACCAGTAAAATAAATAAATCGATGTTCAGTATATAAACATTATAAACAACGCTGTTGATCATATTGATTTAACTTATCAGAATAAAACGGAGGTTGATCAGTTTAATCGTAATATTTAAGATTAAAGGCTGTATTATATTACATCAATAAATTATTATACGTGTTTGGTATTTTTATCTTTCGCGATATTTTTATCAGAATACGAATGTAACATGATTTTCATTTATCGATGCAAGTCAATAGCGTGTTAATGTAATGAACGATTAGTAGATATAAATAAGTAGTTATTACTTAAACCTAAACCTCAATAGTATCTAATACAGTCCTAATACAAGTCTTACGTCTTAGATATCAGAATTTAGGAGAGACTAGGCCCTACACCACCTAATTCCACCCAAAATATGTTATTTTTTGGCGACCGGGGCTTCATCTAATGGTCATACGAAAGACCAGCGCCTATATTATATCAGCACACGCTGACTATTGCCGTTTTTATAACGAGCATAATATTTTTTATATTTATTCCACTGTGCAGTGCTTATCACGAATAAAGGCTTTCTTTCTGTCTTCAAATCCAACATCAATAACGTTACATGAGCATTTATCTCGGTGCGAGAATCGAAGCTACACTACTCGTTTCACAGCCAGCTTTTTATCCAGCTGTGACACGGGGAATTTTAGGACTCAGAACCAACCAAATTTTAATGATGGAATTTCGCTTAGATCCCAGTGGTGCAAGCGTCCTGTTACACGCGGTATTTGGGCAACATCAAGCTGTTTATCGACGACCAGGGCATCGTTCAGCGGTGGGAAGGATTACCTATATTCCTGGGATCATCTATAGTACAAGGTAACTACCGTATTCGATACCCACTTTGACTCTTCAAGTTGTCATGTTTCGATTTAATTATGTAATACTGAAACATAACTCATATGTTTTCTTGAATTAGGTCCTCCTGCCATCCTGATATGGCTGGCGTATTCTGTTCGTGCTGAGTTAACCTTATTTTAAACCTTTCCCAATGCATTATAACAACTTTTTTATTAGAGGGCTGCAGAAACTAATTAAACTTTTTTGTTTTTGTGAAATACAGGGATATATTTGACACCATATAAAGTCTACAATATTGTCCTGTAAAAATAAAAGATCCTGTAAAGGTAAAAGAAACAATCCGGATACGTCGCAATTCATGTTGAATTATAACGATTAACCATTTGTATTTGGTTCCCGTACTCTAGACCCTCGCATTCTCGAGGAGTTGGAGCCATGGAGGCAGGAGGTGGACGCGGTGGGTAAGGAAGTGCTGGGCGAATCTCTTGTGATCCTGAACAGAGGGTGCTACACGGGAGAGTGTAATATCGGTAGCTGGGCCTGCGACGGGTTCCTTGAGGAGGTGGGTAGGATGGGAATAGTATGATTGGTTTGGTAGGGAATAATGCCTACTAGTATCGTCGGTCAAATTGTGACCGACGGAAAATTCTTATGGTCATTATTTCATATATTTATTTTTTGGCATATTTCGATGAGTAATTTCTTAAATTCAGAAATGCAAATAAATACACCCACACAAACAACAGTTACATATATAGTGTTGACTCGGAAATAAAATCTTATTTCCAACCAAACCAAGTGCACTGCGGAGGCTGTTAAATATGAAAACCGCTGCTTTTATTGGTCTATTATTAATCAGTAGACACATTGTTGTATTCAATTAAAGAGACAAAATGTAATTGTGATGTTTTGGTTTGCAGGTGATGCCTCGCGCATCGGGTTCAGCGTGGCACGATGTGCACGTGTGCATGATCAACGCTGGAGGGTTCCGAACTCAAATCGCGCGTGGTGGTAAGCTTCCAATACCTAACCTAATACTCAGGTTCATGATTAGTTGCAAACAATTATCTCCGACCATTCAACATAATTTAAATAACCTTTCAATGGTCAGGTCAAAAGTACTTGAATCGACGAGAATGCATGATGAGGTTGATGAAAGTGGATGAAGCGAAAATAATATGTCAGGATCCAAGAAAGTGGCCAATAGTCTCTTCACACTAAAGCGAGCTACACCGAAACCGCCGACTCGCTGGCACATGTCGACAACATTTTGTTGGCGGCTTTACTCATTAGAAGTTGAAAAACTTTGTTGACATCATATCACCGGGTTGATATGACATGTGAACAGTTATATGATATGACAGAGAACATCTTGGAAAGCGTAGTGTAGATCGCCCTCCAGCTAGGTGGAGTGACGATTTGCGAAAGTTCGCTGTCAGACGCTGGATGCGACAAACCGAAGACAGGGAGGAATGACGCTATTTCGAGGTCGCTTATGTCCAGCAGTGAACAACAGTATAGGCTGATGATGATGATAACAGGAAAAAGGGCGTTTGTCGCCGACATGACTCTTGACTCTTATAAGCCACCGTGTTGTGACGATATTGTGTGGTACATACTGTATTGCTGGAATTAAAAACTACGGGATTATTTTTGGTCCCACATTAGACCCGAAATACATATTTGTGGAATGCACAAACATTGATGTACTGGGATCTATCACGCCTTTTTTCGCACAACCAATTCTCAACCATCTAAAATGATTTGTATTCGCAGAAGTGACAACAGAAAGTCTGCTGATGGCGATGCCGTTTGAGAACTACGTGCAGGTGTACGACCTGAAGGGCGAGCACTTGTTGGAGGCGCTCGAGTTCTCGGTGGGGGTGACGCAGAGCGACCCCGAGTCCTTCTACAGCGGACGCATGCTGCAGATTGGAGGTATACAATATTCATTTCTGTATCAGCCCATATACGTCCCACTGCAGGGCACGGGCCTACTCTACAATCGAGAGTACAATTGAGAGTGGTTAGGCCATATAGTCCACCACGTTGGCCTAGTGCGGGTTGGCATTTTTTATGCATACGTACCATTTATCTTTTGTCGTCTCCATAGATTCCCATAACGCCCACTGACTAAGGCGTTAAATAATTTACCTAATGTGATAATGACTGTCCTAATCAAAGAACATCAAACATCAGCTTATGGCATACCTATTTGTTAAATGCAACTCCTAATATCACTACAGTAATGTCTTGTTGTCAACTCTGATATTACCAGCAAACCAGTGTGGATTAGTGAATTCTCGATGTTACTAACAATTATATAATATACTTATATTCGTTAAGGTTAAATACATGAAAAAAAATTGGTAACAAATTAGTAAATAGTGGAACAGCTAAAACAGTAGAGTTCCGAGGAAAAAGAACAGATGACATGCGACACTTACTTGACCGGCTCTTGTTCTACACGTGTGAATGCATAAGTGTGTCGCAACTCCACAGAAATATAACACATATAAACACAAGTATTAAACAATAAACACACACGCGGACATTTTGTTAACATTGATAGCACCACATCACAAAATCAACAGTTTCAAAGGATGTTAGAATGTGATGCGAAAAACAAGGGTGTTTAGCACATAAATATTACTTTCCTACTCGTAATTACTCGTTACGATCAGCATATTCTTAATCACTTTATTTACTACACAAAAACTTTATAGTATGTCTCGCACAAAACACTTAACCGTTCGAAGCCAGAGTTCAAATTAAACTGATTACTTGACAGTTCGCGGAGCGTTCTCTATTGTCAACTGTCCATATATTAAAACTACCCTCGGATACAATGTTTATTTATACTTGTACATTACGGTACGGTTGTAAATTATGGTATTTAAATAATGATGTGTGTAAAGTTAGGACCAGCGCAGACCGGGCGGCATTGTCTAAACTTGATTTAATTTTTACCAACGCAGGATGTGGGTTCGATCTCTCCACATCGAGGGAAATGATTGTGTGGCCCACAAATATTACTTTCGGATCTGGATGGTTGTGAGACCGAAACTCTCTCGTAATTCCTGATACCTACGAGAACAGACACGATCTTAGTGTGGAGTCAGGACTGTGTATGTGACTGTTGGGTGTTATTTATTAATATTATTTATTATGTATATATTAGGCGATATTTGTGCACACCACCAATAAACGTATTATTAATTTAAAATTCAAAGAGATTGCTTGGAGTGATACGACTGCCATTTGTACTCTTATGTTTAATATTAATTTAGCTTAAGATTTATTTGATGTACAAAAAAGAATAAAATAAATAAATAATTTAATTTAATTTCCCAGGTATGCGCAACGTATACAACGCGAGCGCGCCGATAGGTTCGCGTGTAGTGAACGCGACGGTGCGTTGCATCGAGTGCGACGTGCCGCGGTACTTGCCGCTCGACCCAAACGCCACCTACCGGGTACTCACGCAGAACTACATCGGAGATGGAGGAGGCGGATATACGGTATTAATTGTATTTTTTTTATTGTGTATCTGACCGAGCAAGCTGATGGTACGTGGTCACTGCCGCCCATTCATTGATGAGGTGCCGACCCGTTGAATTAGGAGGGAACGGGAACGAAAAAGCAAGGGATGAGTGAAGAAGGAAGGGGTATTGGTTATTTAACATTTGGAATGCAAATATTCCAATTTTTCATAGGGGAAGGTTACATTTTTCTGATAATCCTTACAAAACATAAACTAGCAAGGTGTTTCGATATTTCTGATGAGAAGTAGATACATTTTAACTGAAATTGTTTTCCAGATGTTATCTCAAAACCGCGAGAACGTGGAAGTCATTGATGTTGACTACGTGATGCTGCAGCGCTACATGCGGCGACAGGGCAAGATTACTAAAGACTTCGACGGACGCATACAAATCGTTTATTAATATAATAATATTTATTTATATTGGATTGTTTTATTTTCATCATATACATTGTAATGTACAGTATCAAACCATAATAAATTGTTGGGGACGGGACACATCTACAATCGTAAGATTAGAGTGAGAGAGGCTCAGTCAATATACCATACGGGCCTAGTAATAAATAATAGATAAATAAAATATACACCCAACAATCACATACATAGTCCTAACCCCATACTAAGATCGAGTCTTGTGTCGAGGGTGTCAGAAACTATGAGACTTTCGGTCTCACAAACCTGTGGATCACACAAATATTAATATATACGTAGAGATGTAAATATTCAATATAGAGTTGAAAAATAAATAAATTAAGCGAACAGACTGATCCTTCCATAATACCACAGAGATGCGAAAAATCTTTGAAAGTAGTACTATTTTGGTAAAAAAATAACACTTTTTGTAACACCCTTAAAAGAAACTGTCAATAGGTACAACATTTCAACCATATTTTCACCTGCTTGAATATAATACCAATACCTGTGTAAGGTAAGTACAGGACTTTATTTGGCTGAAGAGAGAGATATATAGAGCTAGACAGAGAGTGAGGGAGATAGAAGATACATATATACAAGCATAAACTCACGCCTTATTCCCAGAAGGGGTAGGCAGAGGTGCTGGTGGGAACCAGTACACCCATGTTTCGTCTTGATTGTTCCGTCCCACGATGTGATAGGGGGAGCCTATCGACATATCGGGCACAAATTCCTTATATAGGGCTGATAATGAATTGAAAAATCCAAATCCACTATCACTTCGTCCAACCCGGGATTCGAACCCAAGACCTCAGCTATATAATCATACCACAGTACCAACGAGCCAGATAAAACATTATATTAACATATCCGCTAATCATTTACAATTTACATACAAACTTCTTCATCTGCTATTCATTATTTCGCAAAATGATAGTACACAATAATTAAATTACAAACATATAGACATTGAGACAAGTCTTTATTCAGAAAAATAAAATTATTTACAATCTTGTCATACAACGAAATAAAATAAATTCTATACATCACACAGTACAGTTAGTACATTTATATTCCACATTAAGATGGTAATTGGAAAATTTTATTGGCTAGTATAATTTTTTAGCCATTTAACCTATCTACATACGTTGCAAGGTATACCCAAACCAGAAAAATATTACTTTTTATTGAATCTTTATTGTACACATACATTTGGAATTGCCAACCCGCACTAGGCCAGCGTGGTGGACTATATGGCCTAACCACTCTCAATCGTACTGTAGATTGTAGAGTAGGCCCGTGCCCTGCAGTGAGACCTATATGGTGGTGCCCTGCAGTGGGCTGATACAGATACAGAAATTAGGAATTTACTTTAAATTAAACCAAATGGATTTGATAAATGCCAAAGAAAACAATAATTTAATAAAATACGTTCGCATTGTTTTCTAGTTTGTTGGTTGTGATAATAAATTTTTTAGTGTGTATGTGGTGTAGTACTGTAACATAATCTAATCTTTCTTTTGTTTTTTTTTATGCCAACTGATGCGACTGAAACTTTTTATTATCATAACAATTTTGCTCTGAATTTAACAGAGCATTAACTATTTTATTTATTTATACATAAATAAAAATTTTGGTTTGGGTATACAATTCATTCTGCAACACAGGTATAACAAATTCTTAAACTTGTCAAATTTTGTAAAAATAAAAATATGAGGTAATGAAGAATTAAATAAATAAATCCATTTTAACTTCTCAAACTTTTAAACACTTGTGGAAAATATTTTATTATTGCAGATTGCAAAAAAAAAACTAGTTGATATTTATGGTTAAGTTACGTCAAATTGTCTATGATTAAAGTATAAACAAGTCGCTGAACATTTTAAAGTTTTATGCGAAATGCAAGCAAGTCAATAGCACAGGGTTTTTAATGTAATACACTGAACTGATTTGTATGAGTTTAAAGCTCAATTGATAATGGGCTGGGTATGTAAGACTAAGGAAAAATAACGAAATTGTATGTGTATTGGCTGGGTGGAGTAACGATCTTTGCGTATTACTGTCAAGGGATGTAATACTGTAAGTTTAGGTCATATTACCAAGCATATTTACCACATTTTTTAAAATTCTTTAAAAGACATATATTGTACTCCACCAAAGCTCTATTTCACATTTAATTAAACTATGTATTTAAATAGACACGTATCTACTTTGCACAGATATTGTTATCTAGACATCAAACACCGATTTAATATCTAAACATTCAGAGTTGAAATAAGCACCTGTATAAATTTTGGCACCAGTGTCAGTGCGACGGTAGGGTAATAAAATGAGATCTGTAGTGTTGCCGTATTGAGAAACCGCCATCTGTTATTTGATCTACGAAACAATTTACTACACCTACACATATGAAGTTGATATTGATGAGTGATACCGTATCGTGCCGATAGATGGCGTCAAAGATACACATAACTTAACTTTTCAGAATCCGTCCAAAAGTTTTATTCAAAAGTTGAGTACTATGCGGGTAGCTATCGAAGCTACTTACATAAAAACAAGACTATATTTTAGTTGGATATCATTACATCTGTGACATCATATCTCTTAAACGTATTGACACAATTTAGTTTTTACATCAACGCAAATACTCCGAGAAAACTGAAATAAAAAATATACATAAAAGTACTCAATCACAATAATATTTAACACCATCTACCGACACGTACCTTATTTAAATACCTACAGATTTCTACAAGTGATAGTATGATCTAACACTGAGCCAGCTCAACTTTGTCGACGGGTATGACAGGCAGGCTGTTTCTGAAGCTGTCGATATTCATTATGAATTCTTCGTCGTCATTGTCATTGTTCTCGCCAGGTGGTTCGTTGGCGTTGTACAATACTAGTGAGTATTGGTCTGCCGAGCTCAAAGGGGCGGGTTGGGGATTTTCCCCTGTGTTGGTTTGGTTGTGGCCTACCACCTGGAAAAACATGTTTAGGTTTTAGTTAACTTGAAGGGGTTTAGGTATCTCCAAAAGTCCACATTGGAGTGATAATCATAAATTGTGGCGACCCTCCACATTACCTATACATACACGCAAGCGCACGCGCACGCATACGAACACGCTCACGCACACACACACACGCGCGCGCGATCACACGCATACACGTACACACACACACACACACACACACACACACGTCAGGTTATATGAAATGATTGGTCTATACTGTTTATTTATACACAAAAATACATCAATATATTGCCAGAACTATATTTAAACTGAATGCAGTGGTTACCTGCTTTATCCTACTTTACCCTTGCTTGATTAAATATCGTGTATTAAATCTATTGGTACATGGACATAATTCTTAATTTATACACTACTACAATTACGACTGAAATAAAAATTTCTAGAATAAATATTCTTATGCTTACCTGTACAGATAATTTTCTAAAGTTGGATCCATTGCCACTGAGGAAGTGGTCATCCACCCATCGCCTGACGTCTGCTTGTGTCACCCTCTCAAGCGCTTCGGCCTGTATAATATAAAGGCATTTAGAAATTTAAAGTAAAACATTTTAGTAAGAAATTACAAGAACATTTTGGGGTTAAAATACATAAAAAGATTATTACTGTTGCAACGATTATTTAAAACAAACAATTACTTAGGAAAATATTTATATGCAGTGTGATCAGAATAAATTATTTTTACCTTCTGAATGATAAAATAAAGAATAAATTCTCACCTCAATGAACAGCCTTTGGAAGTTGTACTCCTGGTTCACAATCTCCTTCCAGTGCCTTTCAGCCTGAAATAGAAAGTACATTTGGAAACATCTGAATCTGTTATTAGAATTATTATAGACATAGAAAATATAGAAAAAAACATTTTCTATGTCTCTTTGTCTATAAGTTACACAAAATTCTTCACATTGATTGCTAACATCAAGTCGAGCAAATCAATTGATAAAGAAAATCAAACATTTCCACAGATTAGACATCAAGTAAACCGAAAATAACAAGCTGAATATGTCTACGACATGCGTACATATTTTTTTCAGCGAGTTTTTATAATAGAGTGGAAACGGTGAACAAAATGTGTGTTACAGAAAGAGTGGTACATGTACTACTATTTCCGTCTCTATCACTCCTACGCAATGGCACTATCTTCCTTCTCTCTTTGCTGCATCGCCGCGATCGTGCTTCGTACATGTATCGCGCAGATTTTATTTGCTTCGTCCGCTCTAGTATAATAACTCAATGTTTTTTGCTGACTCTACCCAAGTATAAACGTACCAAAGATAGATTGACCCTATACTATATAACCCTACAGATACAACAGAGTCAATAACACAGTAAGTTGAGGTAGCCGAAATTAACGAATACCTTTTTATAATAGGCTGATTTAAAATAAAATTGACAATTATACAACACACATGTTGCCGCACAGTTTAAGAACAACATTTATCTATATAACATCAGTGCACATCTAATCAGAACAATTGATCCCATGCATCGATTACAGTTTTTTTTTCACACTGCATAACGAAGCTTTTAAAAATATCTAGAGCAAAATAACCCTTGAAAATTATCTGTTATTTAGTCTATGGTGTGGGCGTAGCCAGAATTCAACAAAGTAGCTCAAACAAGGTGTGTATTATGAGCCATTTCATTATTAGAATAATTCTAAACAAATATAATTCTTGGAAAACTACCCGACAGAAGGAAATATTAGTATAGCTACGCCCAAACCTGAGGGGATAGAATATGTGGTCAGCTACCATCTAGACACGACAGTACCGGCCCTAGGGTCAATAGTCGCTTAGATTGTAAGTGGAACATAATTGTCACTAAAGCAGGAAATAAATAATGTCAAAATAAAATTGTAATTTATATAATGCTATCTCCGAAGCAAGAATTAGACGGTGTCAAAATAAAATTGTAATATTAATAATGACTATTTGTTAATGAAGACACATGTCTTTCTCTCTCATATTTTTCTCTTTTTGTTATTTGGATTTTTGAGATTTTTTTTTTAATGTTTCATTTTAAAGTTCTTTACTGTGCATACACATATAGTAGACAGCATAGTAAAATAACACAATCTATGATAAATTGATTGCAGTTTAGTTATATTTTTTCCATTGATTTTATTTGGTTTATCGGGTTGATCTTAATTTCATACAAACTATGGATTAAAATATTGAAATAGTTTATAGCCGCCATTTTGAACTTTTAGGTATTGATCCGGTCGCCTATTTTTTTTTTTACATATTTCAGTTTGATTATATAACTAGTTCAAATGATTGAATACTAGCGGTCTCGCCAGGCTCCGCTAGGGGTCAGACACACTTTTTTGATATATCTATTTCTATCGCCTATATCCATCAGGGATAATGTAGGATTTTAATGGTGAAATAATTTTTCAAATCGACTCAATAGTTTCAGAGCCTATGTATAGCAAACAAACAATCCGATGTTTCCTCTTTATAGTATTAGTATAGATACGCATGAACACATTAATGGACGTCTAGAAGTCCATCCCCGTGGAATAATCCCCATCCCTAAGGCCGGCGCAACTTATCTACAGTACCGGGTTGAACAAGCTGTGTGTCCACCAGCGCGTCTTCATGTCCTCCTCCAGACGGTACTTTCGCCTCGTTACCGTCCCCGAAAAGTCTGGCAACTGTTACGCGTTAAAAAAATATGAATAAACGCGTAAGAATTTACTGTATAGATAGTTGAATATTACAGAATATTACTGATAAGGTCAAATATTAATGGTTTAGATGAGATTGCCTTTTTTGCGGACCGTACAGTAGTGTTAAAATATACAAACGATTTAAGTAACTTTCCTCCCGTAAAACACGCTTTTTACTAACTTCTGGTGGCTGTAGGATAAAAGACATTCAGTCCTACATGATTATGGCAATAATTTTCATTATACATACTTATAACGCAGTATATATACAATATAGTCGATGATAAGTCCTAGTTTGTTGATGATAAGGTATATATTAGATGGTGGTAGTTACCTCCTCTTTGATCTCGACGTCGGCGGTATGTTTGATGTGCACGAGCGCCAATTTGGCGGCGCGAAGTTCCTTCTCTGAGAGGCGGCGCATTGATTTAGCGAATTGTTTCAGGAACTTCTCTACTCGACTGTTCACGTGGCCCGCACTGGGGAAGAAAATACATTTATATAACCTAATTACTCACGCCTATATTTCGATACGAAATATTATCTTGTTTACGACAGGTAAAAGAAAAAAATATGGCATACTATGACTGAAGCCTACATTCAACAGTTCAACTCTACAGACTTTAAATGATTTATATTTATTTTAAATAATAAATATACCCAACATCTTATGGCTTAGGATGGCGAGCGTAGTGGAATGCCAAGCATTCCTTTGTAATTTAAAGTGCTGTTTGGCTACAGTTCATTAGAAATCATATAGCTTACCAGGCGAACGGCATGCTCGTTTCGCCATTCATAGCAATAAAAAAAAACTTGTATTGCAAAGTTTGCCATATATCGGCTTACCACTAATGGGTTATCTACCTAAACTGGATTCAATTCTTGGAGTAATTACAAAGCGAGCTACTGATCCTGGCTTACAGGAGTTATTGTGATGGCGGTACAGTCTCACCTGAACTTGTTGACCTGCGTATTGACGCTGACGGAGAAGCCTAGCACTCCGAACGTGTACCTCATCATGCTGTACACGCTGTAGCCCAGCTGCTCCTTTGTACGTAGAGAATCGAACACCGGCTCCTCCATTTGCATCTACAATAATATGCTATACAATAACTATACACATAATATATATACATTATACATTATACATCCATCAGCCAAAGGATATCCACTGCTGAGAATAGTCCTCTCCCAATGATTCACTGTGGAAATCATTGGGAGAACCATACAGGGTATATTAAGATTGCTACTGAAAACGAGGCCTGGTGGTAGTTTTAGTGACTACAAACACAATACAACTAAAAATATCGCAAAAAAACCGACCATTTTTTTGTGTATTTTAAAATTTGGTTTGTGTGGTAAATCCATAGCTATTGATAAAATAATAATTTACACCCTTGTATACCATAGCGTTTTTAAAATAAAAGGGTGCACACTATTGTTTTCGAAAAAAAAATACCAAATATGAGGATAGGAAAGAAATAACAAAAGCAATTCGAGCAAACAGGTCACCTGATGGTAAGTGATCACTGCCGCCCATGAACGTCCAAACGCTGGGATCATGGATGCGTTGCCCAACCATCAAATCAAGGAAGGAAAAGGATAGGTAGGGGAAATACTTATAAGTCCATACACTAATCATACATACATATTGTGCCTTGGTCTTTTCGACACTAACGAGATACTAGAGAGGATACCGCGAACAAAATGTAGCAAAAAACAGCGGCACTGCTATTTATGTTTGTGTCTGTTACTCCTACGTAATAGCAGCATATTACGTCTCGTTCCCGTTTCCGACACAATTGTTAGCGAACGAAAAGAATAGGTACCATACCGCTGCTTTTTTCCCGGGCACTCCTACTTAGTGGCACTATCTTCCATCTCGTTTGTACCAGATAACTACGTGCCTAGTTCAGACAAATTTTGTTCACAATGTCCCCTCTTATATAACTAACAAAAAAAAAATTAATAGTAATAATCAGCAAAATAAAACAGCTGAATGATGAGCGTTGGGTCAATGACCTTCATATGCTGGAAAGGATGCGCTGTTTTTGTAGATCGTCGTGTTTGTAACATGAAGCTGGTACGTAAATAAAAAAATATGCTACTACACGAAAACCATTTATTTTGTACATACTTTATTCATGCATAACATAAAAACACAAAAAATACACTTTTTATATAATATGCTTTATTTAACAAAATCAGCAAATTAAAACATAACAAATGCAATAATTTTGTAAAATTAGATAACATCGAGGAATATAACTATTTGTGAATGCATAATATAACTTGTCACGTGTAGTTTTGACGTTCCACTGCAATGTATTTAAATCTTTTTTCTTTTTCTACTTTTCTGTAAGTCTATTTTTCTTTTCTTTTCTCTGCTTTTCTCTACGTCTACTTTTCTTTGCTTCTCGATATTGTCTTATTGGTCCATATTTTAATTGAAGGGGTTTTGGAGGGAATGGTAAAGATGGGTTGGAATGGAGCTATTGGAATGGTATAAAATAGGGTTGAAATTGCATCCTGCAACAAGACGGTATAGGAGTGAGTATATGGGACAGGTTAGGACGATAATAGCATGAGACAAGTAGTGACGTTCATATTGAGATGCTGTCCTTCTTTTCAGCATTTGGTAGAAGTATTCAATAGTTTGTTGTAATGGTATGAAGTAGGTTTGGAAAGGATGCAACAAGAAGGCATAGAAGTATATGGGATGGATTAGGCAAAGATGGGATAATAGGAAGA
Source organism: Hyles euphorbiae (assembly GCA_023078785.2). NCBI lineage: Eukaryota > Metazoa > Arthropoda > Insecta > Lepidoptera > Sphingidae > Hyles > Hyles euphorbiae. The sequence goes on along the minus strand of CM041044.1, from coordinate 12,709,879 downwards.
CAGGTAGTTCACATTAATATTTTGTCCTTCTTTTCAGCACTCCATAGAAATATTCAATAGTTGCTAGTGAGATTTTTCGTCGAAGTATACTCAGATTTGAAGCTTGTGTACCCCACTAGTGGGTCTCACCTAGTAGTTTTGGTGCAGCGACTACTCTACACATATATTCCATAGTTGGTAGAAATTTTTCGTCAGTGTATCCAACCAAGCTCGTGCACCCCACTAGTGCATGCGTCTCACCTGCGGCGCTTGGTGTGGGTTAGGCCGCGGCAGCCGGCAGTGTTCCAGAAGTAGGCAGAGTGGTCCACGCAGGCAGGGGAACACGCGGCGCTCGAGCGGGTCCACGCAGGGCTCCGGGTATAGCCAACACAACATCTGCCCCGCGCGGGGGGAACTTGCGGTTAGGTGCCGTTGGGACTTTATCGATATTGAGAATGGGGACGCAAAGGCTATTTGTTTTTTTTTGTAATTTTTTTGCGGTTTTCTCATAAAGAATAGTGTGGGAGAATGGGGACGCAAAGACTCCTCTTGTTTTTTTACGGTTTTCTAACAAAGGATACATACGTTAGACATGTCAGCATGTCTGTCTCTAGCATCATAGCTCATAAACTAGCTAAAGCTATAAAACTTTTACTAACAATAACTTTTTTCATACGCACTAACACTATCGGCTTTTTTAACGATTATAATGTGTTTTTTTTTCATTGTCAGCTGACGCGTATGTTTTCTTTTCGTTTTTTGTTTTTTCCTCTTCTTTTCGTTTTTTTTTGCTGTTTTGTTTTTGTTTCTTGTTTTTGTGTTTGTACTCACCATGATGACCTCCAGCGTGGCGGTGTCTGCGACGGTGGCTCGCTCGGCCTGGTAGTAGTTGGTGATCATGCTGTTTGGCGAGTGCTGGTTCATACTCATCACGCGGAGAGTCTGTTCCCCGCGAGGTAACTGGTGCACTTTTATCTGTATGTGCAAATAATTATAATTACGTACACACAAACACACTGTAGGTGACAGTTAGGCCAGGCATAGTGATGTAGCCAGATTGGCATGTCAATTTTCTAGTGATGTAGTATCAGGTTCCTAGTAGTTTGTATCATATGGCATGTTTTAGTTACATATACTTTTTAGTATTCAAATGGAATAAATAATTTAAAATTCAATAAGAGTAAACAAAAATAAGTCCAGTTTATTTTAAGCAATATGACAAAATATGTTATCTACAATTTGTAACTGATCGATGTTTGCACATCGAGGATATATGAGAAAATATAATAATTGGGGGCTGTATGGACGTAATAAAACGTGTTTCGTGTTTTGTCTTGAAGTGTCTTGAAGTTCTAATCTCACTATAGTTTTGTTTGTCATGGGAAGACTTCACTACTTTATGTAATAAAATATATCCTTTCGGCAATTGTCAAGGGAAGATCCACAATATTTAATATAATAAAGCATAATGTAATATAATACTACTTACAACTGGCATCTCGTCCGCCTCTAGCGGTTTCCATTTGATAGTGTTGTACATGTTGTCCGCAATGTCGATGGCTTCGTACCAAGCCAGGTTTCCGTGCACCAGCATCTGTGAAATACTTCACTTGAATATAAAGTTTTTTGAGGGCACCAAAAAGCCTGCACGTATTACAGACTCACATGCTATTGCCTATTAGTTATTATGGGAATATTTTTATTGTTTGTTCTTTGTTGGTCCATAAATTATTCGGTTTTTTTTTTTACTATGAAAATGACTCATGAAAATAATTCATTATACAACGTTGATGCGACCAATGGGCGTTTCTTTAAACTGCATATACTAGGTACCATTTTGAAGTTCTGTACTAAAAATCAATTAGTTAGGAGCAGTAGTTTAGTCATAAATTATTTTTTAAGTTTTTGCCCCATTTGAACACGATGTAGCTTTTCTAGCAGCTGATTACGTCTAACGCATGGTCATTCACCTTAAAACGATAGATCGTACTAAAATCTGCGCGTTGTTGCCGCTCTTACACAAGTCACATAATAATAAGTACAACTAAATTACTTACAAAGTTGCCAATACAAACAAGAAAGCAATAAATACACACACACCTACACTTTCATTACGAGAGAGACATAGCAAAACAACCCGCGCGTAAAAGAAATAGAAATAGGTCAGTGTGTGTGTGACCCGTACGTAATTTGGCCTCTAAAAAAATAGTTTTTAGTGTGCCGCCGCTATCCTTTGAGAACGGATGTAACAGGGAAGCTCCTACGCCGCCGCGCCGCTTTAATCTTGCCGATCTCACGCCAATAATTATGATTTTGTCTTGTTATTGACACTAAATAACTTTAAGACATTATTTCTTTTTGTCATTGTGGCAGAAACGTAACTTCGTATAATTATTATTTAGTGTTAGTGTTTTTGTGTTAATGACCCTTGGACAGCAATGAATCGGGCCTGCACGGTGGCCACCGCGATCTCCGGACCTAAACCCCCTTAAAGACCTAAAAATAATCTGGACACTGACTTAATTAGAATACAAACAATAATATAGTCCGGCGCCATACCTTGTGGATTCTTGTGCTTAAATGGAGGACATATAGAAAATTCAAAAAATATGTAATTTTAGAAATGTATGTTGTGCGCGTACTTCAAAAGTAACTAAGCGGGGTGCGCACACGCGGCGGCGGCGGCGCGACAATAACACGCGCCGCGCGCGACGTTGCCAATTTGTTATCTAGTCGTATCTACAGGTCAATGAAATTTATTTACACAAGATGGTTGCGTTTTACTCTTATTTGGAAGTTATTTAGTTTGTTTGAAACAAACAAAATCTCATTATTGGTATTGTTAATTTTTGTGCCGTGCCGAATTAATACCAAGGACGTATAGCATACATAGTGTAATTTAATGCCCATCGGTCGCATCAACGTTGTATTTATCCACTCTTGATTATACATTGTTTGGATTTCTTAATACCTCGTTTAAAACAGCTATATATAGTTACCTGCACGTATAGTTTGTCGAGCAGCCTCCTGCCGAAGTCCTTGAGGTCGGTCAGGGTAACATTGGCCAGCTCGGGGCCCTTCACGCGCGGCGAGATGTACGGCTCCAGCAAGATGCTCATGCGCAGGTCTCTGCAAAACATTGTTATGATTAATTAATAACAGCGCCATTTAATTGTGATAAACTGGACTATGTGTAATGATGACGTATGGTCCAGAGAATTATACATAATATTCAAAGAGTTATTCTATTTTCTGTCTCAGAAAAATGGTTATAATTCACGTCTTTTTTGCAAGTCAAATCAAGGTCTATTTCTCCCACCAAACAGCAGTGTAAATGCACTGTTGCGTTTCAGTTCGAAGGACATTGTAGCCAGAGTAACTACTAAACATTTTGATACTTAACATATTATGTCTTAAGATGGCGAGCGCAGTGGAACGCCAAGCGTTGCTTTGTAAATCAAGGCGTTTAATTTTGCTACTGTACATGAGTGGTCGTATCGCTTACCAGCAGGCAAACGGCATGCTCGTTTCACCAATAATTGCAACAAAAAAGTCTGATTACTATTAAGCTGACAAAGTTTACACAAAACAGAAACTTTCATATCAAATTGTCTGAATGTAAAAGGAGAAAAATATTCCAATACAAAAAATTAGTTTCTTTAAAAAAGTCTGTATCAGCCCATATGCGTCCCTCTGCAGGGCACGGGCCTGCTCTACAATCGAAGATACGATTAACAGTAGTTAGGCCATATAGTCCACCAAGCTGGCCTAGTGCGGGTTGGACATAAAAAATAACTACAGTTATAACAAAAAATATAATTATTTACATACTTGGTAAGTTTATGCGGCTTGATGACGGTGTTGTAATAAGATCTAGCGCGCACTTCTCTGATGGCCTCGAACATTGTGTCTGATAGAGACTCCACTGAAGTGCACATGTTGCGCGTTACGAGGTCCACCAGCAACTGCAACATGCAACGTGCAACATTACATGTAACATTTATTTTGGAAAATGTTTTAAGCAATTATTACGTGTTAGTAGGTCCACCATTAACTGCAACACGTAATGTGCATCATTACTTGCAATAATACATAAAGCATTTATTTTGGAAAAGAGTTCACATGTTAAGGGTTAGGCAGAGGTGTTACCAGTACAGTCACGTTTCGCCTTGCGTGTCCGTCCCACGTGATGCTAGCCTATCGCCATATCGAGTACAAATTCCTGACTCGGGGTGATACTGAATAGTAAAATCCAAAATCACTTTGCCCGACCCGGGATTCGAACCCGAGACGCCAGCGTTGTACAGCACAGAAGTACAAATGCGCCACCGGGGCAATCTAACGTCTTATCCGACGTGTACATAATAAATGTTATTTGTGACATTAAATAGTATAAACTACGAGGGGTGATCAAAAAGTAATGATAAACGGGTAATTCTAATAAAGATAAAAATTAAAAAAAAATACATTTCGCTTCTTCAGTCCTTCACCACTTCCCAGCTAAAAAAATGTACAAATAGGACGTCATTTGGAGGAGCTACATTCATTTGAATACCAGTAGTCGGAGCGACAACACGAAAATGGAGAAACACGAAGTGAGATGCGTCATCAAGTACGTCTGTTTGAAAAAAATGTCTAGCAAAGAGGTACACGAGGATTTGGTGGAGACACTGGGGGACTCTGCTCCTCCATATTCTGCGGTGGCACGGTGGTGCAAAGAGTTTAAGCTGGGTAGAACATCCACAGAAGATGAACATCGCGAGGGACGCCCAACCTCGTCCCTCACTGAGGAAAACGTGAAAATAATCGAAGATATCGTGTTAGCAGACCGAAGAGTAACCATCAGACATTTAGCTGAGGTCACAGGGATCTCATATGGCAGCATCCAAAGCATTTTGACCAGCAAAATGAATATGAAGAAGGTCTCCGCGCGTTGAGTCCCGAGAATGTTAACGGACGAACAAAAGAAAAAGCGAGTTGACATTTCAAGAGCCAATCTTGCAAAGTTCCAGGCTGACCAAGAATTATTTTTGTCACGATTTGTGACCATGGACGAAACATGAATCCACCATTTTGATCCTGACAACAAAGAACAATCGATGACTTGGAAAAGGCCATCCTCACCGACTCCTAAGAAGTTCAAAGTCTCGAGCTCGACGGGCTAGGTTATGGCGTCCGTTTTCTGGGATGCTCAGGGGAATCATAATGGTTGATTACCTGGAAAAGGGAGCTACTATTACGGGCTATTACTACGCTGATCAAATAAGACGATTGCGAGACGCCATAAAGGAAAAAAGACAGAGCAAACTCCGAGCGAAAGTCCTGTTTCATCAGGACAACGCTCCTGCACACAGAGCCGAAGTTGCGATCGCTGCCATTCGAGAAGCAAGCTTCGAACTGGTCGAACACCCGCCCTATTCTCCAGATTTAGCCCCCAGCGATTTTCATTTGTTTCCTAGGCTCAAGGAACACCTCAGGGGCAAGAAATTTGAGGATGATAGCGATGTGATGGATGCTGTAGAGGTATTTTGGGATAGTCAAGATAAAGATTTTTTTTAAAGGGTATTTTAGGTTTGGAGAAACGTTGGACTAAATGTATCGACTTGTTAGGAGACTATGTAGAAAAATAAATTAAATTTAAGCTACAATCGTTGTTTTATTATACTTATTATCATTACTTTTTGATCGCCCCTCGTAATACAGGGTATATCAAGAGTGCTACCGAAAACGAAGCTGGTAACGATGGTACTTTAACAGCCGCTGCCAATAAACAATCCCAATCCAAAATTTGCCGTTTCAGATTGACAGCTCAATCTTTTTTCTGATACTATATTGCCAATAATCAATCTCAGTAATGAAAAAACTATGGCAACATGGTAAATGCCAATCGAAAAGTAGAAAACAATCCAGATTGACTTCACTCTAATTTTTTCGATTGATTATTGGCATCGGCCGTTAGTGACTACAAACACAATGTAACTAAAAATTTTGCTAAGGAACGCGACAATTTTTTTTTTATAATTTTTTTAATATCGTCGAGTTTAGGTGGTAAATCCATAGTTTTGCTAAAATGATAATTCAAAGTTTTGCATACCATAGCGTCTTTAAAAATAAAAGGGTGAACAATATTATTTAAGAAAAAAATATTAATTCACCATCCTAATACGACGATAGAAAAAAAAACAACAATAAACAATTGTCTCAATTTTTTGCACAAAATGTAGTTGCATTGTGTCTGAAGTCACTAAAACTACTACCCAGTTTCGTTTTCGGTAGCAGTCTTGATATACCCTGTATATAAAGAGGAAATATATTTTGATTGTTTGTATTGAATACACTTTGAAACTAGAGTACCTATTAGAAAAAATCTTTGACCACTAGAATCTTACATTATCCCTGATGAACATAGATGATATAATATTTTCAAGAAAGTGTATCTGCATCCGAGCTATATTTTAATAAACTTACGTGTAAATTCTGACTGTAACCGTTGATCCGCAGCGTGAAACCTCTGTCCGAGACGAATATCGATTGTGACAATTCCGCCATTTGCGCAGGGTAGCTTTCTTCCTGCGGGATAAATAAATAAATATAAATACACCCAACAGTCACATACATAGTCCTGACCCCACACTAAGATCGAGTCTTGTGTCGTGGGTATCAGGAACTACGAGAGACTTTTCGGTCTCACAAACACCCAGACCCGAGACCAATATTTGTGGGTCTCACAAACATTTGCGATGCGGGGATCGAATCCGCAGTCTCTCGTTTCAGCCGGCGTCTAACCGACTGCGCCACGGAGGCTGTCACGAGATAAAATATTATTGTTATTAACTTCCTGTAGGTAATAATTATGATTTTTGATTCGCCCTTTTGCTAATTCGCGTGACTCGGTTGTTTTCTGGTGTAAAAGAGCAGAACTATATTGTAGAATTTTGTTTGTCAATGGTTTAGAATGTTCTGGAAAACAATACATCAATGTATGTAGAAAGATTTAACGAAATGATTCTGCACGCACCTTGAGTTGTTGGTTCAAAACATCAGTCCAGAGATCAAGGAGACATGCCCTGCGAATTACAAACATGGTTTAATATGTAGAAGGATTTCTATTATATTGTCTTACAAAAACGCACCATAAAACTATACAAAATTTATTTAGATCTATCAAATAACTTTAATCTTTTGAAACATAATCAATCATGAACAAAGATTTTGAAGTATTTTTATCATATAATAATATCATGCAATAAGTTGTTATTTTCTTTTGGTAATAAGTAATTAAAAAATAATCAAAAAGTAATTAAGAGGTTGATGAAAGTGGATGAAGCGAAAGTAATGTATCAGGATCAAGCAAACTGGCGGTCTATAGTCTCTGCCTACCCCTATGGGATACAGGCGTGACGATTATGTATGTATAAAAAATAGCACTGTTTTGGTAAAGTAAAAGTAGGTTACTTACTCTCGAGGCGCTTTGAATCCGAGCGGCGTGATAAAGTAGAAGTAAAGTAACGCTGTGGGAAATCTGAACTTGAAGTCCGGTTTGTACCACAGCTCCATCTGACGGTTCTTACGGAGCAAGTTCGGCTGATCTATCCTGTAACGATAACATAGTGTTATGGTAAGGGCGTCTTGTATCTTAAAGTAAACTGTTGATTAGTAACTTGATCACTTTAATTGGGAAGTAAATGTAACTTCCGTCGATTTTACAAGTGAAAATAAAGTATCGAGTAACGTGCTGATTAAATGAATGACATAAGAAATTGAACGAATGATTCGTTCAACATTACGTCAAATTTCTCCCGTTCAAATGTCAAAGGTTTGTTTCCTAAATATAATGTAGGTTGAGATTCTAACCTTATTTTAACCATCAAGTAAATACGCTAATTGACAGACGCTAAGGTCAGTAAGGTACTGATTAGTGTAACCAGAGGATTAGTGTTACTCAACCATCGTGAAATTGAAACATGATGTTACGGGTGGCTTTAATTGTTGTGTGTGTGTGTGTGTGTGTGTGTGTGTGTGTGTGTGTGTGTGCGTGCGTGCGTGCGTGCGTGCGTGCGTGCGTGCGTGCGTGCGTGCGTGCGTGCGTGCGTGCGTGCGTGCGTGCGTGTGTGTGTGTGTGTGTGTGTGCAAGTATGTGGATGTTCATATGTGTTTATACATTGTCTTCGTGAAGGAGTTTTATAATGTTTGTCTTAAATTTTATTTTGCTATCGTGAAAAATATCAATTGATAGAAACTTCTTATTATAAACTCTTTGTAAGCGACTAACTATTCAATTCTGTGCATAATTCGTAGATGAGTGAGGGACTGCAAACAGACTCGGATTTCGTGTATGATGTTTTGGAGTATAAAAACGTAGCATTTTATCCGCGAGATCAGGACAGTCAATGTATGTGTCGGGGTGTTCTTGTGTAAAACCCATATGATTAATAATTGTAAATTGGCCCTAAGGAATCTACGGGTAGTTGCAGAAGTAACTTTATTAAAGGAAACCCTGTTGTGGTTCTATTTCACTACCCACTGTCAGAGTAAGGGTGGGAGCATGACAGTTTGCAATATAAAGCGCGTCCGGATCGTAGACAAGGGATATTCGAGATCCAGCAGTCGGCTGTGAAACAGTGATAAACGCGTGTTTACTAAAGTGTGTGTGTAAAGTAACAAGTTGTCGCAGATATTCGGATAAACCGTTAATCCGTTAATTATAACGTGTCGTGATAATAATCATTAAATAACTAACACAATGGATTTTTATTACCGTCATTCCTACATCAGAAGTGGGATCGTCCTACGTTGTAGCCACAACCGCTTGGTTATCGACATCAGCTGGCGCAGATTCTGGCGAGCAGTGACATGGAGCTGTGACTGTGTGCCCTGGACGTTCCAAGACACTGGCATCTTCACAGGAGTGTTTCAAATTGGTGAGATCTTTCCATTTTTGTTTGAATTTGGTTTTACCATTTTACTTTCGTTAATTCGTAGAGCAATTTAAGAAAATGTTATGAAGTGCGCAACAATAGAGATTACTTAAAGAAAACACAACCTTAAAGCAAAGGTACACAGATACCAATCTCAAAAAGGGATATTGCATTGTTCCAGACAAACTTCGTGAACTCTACGATGAAACGGCAGGTGCAGAGCACACCCCACCGCGCCGCGCCGGTCCGAACTGCTGTATCGGCGCAGCAAAATCAATTCTTAATGTATTAAGACCTGCTTAGTAGTTGGACCAAAAACAAGCCCATTGAGTTTGATTCGCTGGATCTACTCACAACTGGGTCGTGTCGCGTTTTTTCCAGTGGTAAAGTAAGCCCGCTGAGTTTGTTTCGCCGGGTCTTCTCAGGACAGGGCCGCGTTGGATCCGGTGGTAATTTTAAAACGTTTATACCTACGTCACGTTTCGTACATCTTTATGGTTCAAACATCAAGGTGCCCGTGCACTCCTATTACTCCCGAAGCATAGACTCAAGCTAGGCTCAATGAGAATAATACACTCAAAGATTTAAGTTATAATTGGTTCCAAGAGTTCATTAAATGGCAATAGCATTTAGTAAGGTTAACATTTTCATAGACACAGTTCACATGAAGTAATTTAATAATTAATAATTACTATAATTATTGAGGGGTTTCTTTGAGACCTGTGAAAAAATGAGAAGATAAAATACAGTCTGATCTGCACAGTTATGCAAAAAAAAGGAAATTTGTTTAAGCTAAAGGGGAATTATCCCGGTCTAGCACAGTTCGGTCCAGTTTTTAGAACTGAAGGAACAATCTGCGCACTTGAATGGTTGTCTGAAGGGAATGCTTTCCGGACTAGACTGTATAATAATTATTACCATTTTGCGAATTGTTATATTATGTGAACTGAGTCAGGATGAACGAACGAATGATTTCTTTGATAGACACGCACACGAGGACGTATGCTCGTCAGTATGGCCGTGTCGGGGTGTTCTTGTGTAAAACCCATATGATTAATAATTGTAAATTGGCCCTAAGGAATCTACGGGTAGTTGCAGAAGTAACTTTATTAAAGGAAACCCTGTTGTGGTTCTATTTCACTACCCACTGTCAGAGTAAGGGTGGGAGCATGACAGTTTGCAATATAAAGCGCGTCCGGATCGTAGACAAGGGATATTCGAGATCCAGCAGTCGGCTGTGAAACAGTGATAAACGCGTGTTTACTAAAGTGTGTGTGTAAAGTAACAAGTTGTCGCAGATATTCGGATAAACCGTTAATCCGTTAATTATAACGTGTCGTGATAATAATCATTAAATAACTAACACAATGGATTTTATATTACCGTCATCCTACATATGCATTGCATACGCCATGTAGAAATGCCATGTCCATAACTGTACGTCTGTTTTGAAGGCTAAGAAGTTTGTGATGACTGCAGGAATCATTATAATTGTCGAAATGTTTATGTGTCCTGTAATTGAGGTGTTTAATAAATTTATACTGTATTCTTTCAATATTATGGGAGTATGTGATATAACAAGGGTTCCAGATAATACTGCAGTATTCAAGGATGCTTTTTACATAACAGTTGTATAGTAATTTCACACAGACTATGTCTGTGAATGGTCTACAAACTCGCAAGATAAATCCAAGGTTTTTATAAGATTTTGAACTATAGTATTAATATGTTCGGAGAATGTGAGTTTTACATCTAGTAGTACGCCTAAATCTTTGAC